>CM042230.1:20448103-21048103 GCA_023566465.1 Cottus gobio
ATAACACAAGGCAAGTTGATGTACTCTTGTTTTATTTTACCATATAGAACTTGTCATAAAACAAAAAACAGGTATCATGGGGGGACACTAAAAAAGGTTAAAAGTCGGGTGAAAAATTAGGGAATAGTCAATAAAACATGATTAAAAATATAAATAATGACACGCCCCCCTTAAATAAAGACCACCTTCAATAACGTCTGTGAGCAGCATGACTCTACACAAGGACCCACACAACTCAGACAAAAGGAACACAATAAAAATAAATGTAACCACAGTCGCTCGGGTGAAACTCACCCGACGTTACAGCTCTAGGGTTAAGACCCCCTCCCAGCATCGTCAGCATTTTCGGCGTCTTCACAGCATCAACTGCACAAACTTTGTGTGTCAACGACACCGAATGTAGCACCGCTTCTGCGGGCGGCCGCATCGGTGTGACACAACTTTGAGAAAAGTCACTGCGGTTCGTTTCAAAGGCAAAGTTTATGAACATGAGCAGCGTGCATGTCATGTTTGATATTACCATAACCACTGTATTATTTAAAAGTCACAAGACATTTAAAAATGGTAAACCCTACTTAAAGCTGTATAAACGCTGCATATGGGAGGGTGTATATGGGCTTATGTGTTATTTATGCTCATGTCCAAGCGTAGGTGTCTATGGTACATTGGTATGCAATATTCAGTGAAACAAAGTGGCTCAGAAGGTTGTTTGTGAGCACTGACCTTGGAAAGATCATCAGCTACATTAGCCATATTACACGCAACGTATGAAGCTACATCACATATTAATACTCGCACATTTACATACCTGTTAATGCAGCTTAAATATTCAGCACGGAATGCCCTCTGACTTCCCTTCGTATCTCACTGCTGACTGTGATGCCTACAGCCTTTTTCACGGGTCGTTACACACCAACTCTGCACTCTTGTTTATTCATGCAAATTGCATCCAATTGCACACAGTTTAATATCACACTGTGCCAGGTGGGAACAAAGGAAGAAGCGATTGTTACTACCGGAGTCTGGGCTCGAGTCTTCAGATATGATGGCAGTCTTCAGAAAAAAAAATACTCAAGAGGCAAAGATCTCCTGACAGAGCAGCATATGTCAAGTGAAATATGAGAAAGTGAGAGTAAAGTAAGAGGGATTTTGATGATTTGTGTGAAAAGAAATAAAAGAAATAAAAACTTAACATAAGTATCTGCTCAGGCACTGAATTAACTCGTCCCCATGCACCAAACTACTTAGCAACCCAAGAATATAATTTATGAAGATCCACAGCAGAATTTGTAAATTGTTGTTCGGAATGTAATTCAGATTTTTTTTTTTCATTCTTCATCTCATATTTATTCCACCTCATCAGGGCAGCGGGTAGGTGGTGAAGCTGACTGGCGCTCTGCTCATTAACATTCCCATCTATCCTCTTGCAGCGTTCGTCCAATCTGTGGCCCTGCAGCCGTGATCTGACTCGGGAGGCTGGCACCGTGGTGTAAGAAGACAATTAATCACGCTAGTTAAAAGGCAGGATGCGACGGACCAACACAAGGTGTAGAACTCCGTGTTGCACCGACAGAGTATGAGATGACTCAGGAGTTTGATGTACTACCTGTGTTGGGACAAGATTTGCATCTGCGATGCCCCGTTGCTGACTTCTTCTCCAGGCCTGGAGACATTTTTCATTCACTCCATTTCTCCAATATGATGAGTCTACTCTCAACTTACAAGATGAAATGGTAAAGAAAGAGGAGAAAAAGAAAAGAAAAAAAGGTGTAATCAAAACGGAGACTTAAAAAAATCAACCCTGCTCCTATTCGTCTTGGAACAGGTGTTCTTTAAGAAAAGTTTATTTTCGCAGTAATAAACAGTGACAACTCATAGCCGGAGCAGTGAACACGCCGCTAACTTTTTTAGACAGTTTCCCTATAAAAAAAAGAGCGAGGTGCTTTTTCATGAGTCGAATCTGGAATCTGGGTGAAGGTGCTGACAGCCGCCGCAGCTTCAAAGTCCACCACACGCCCACTCCGGATTCACAACGCCTTTCGTCAAGCACATCCTCTTTTAATGAAACCGAGTCCTATAAGGTATCGCTAAAGGAATGTCTGAAGGTTTTCACGTTAAAACATGTTGGCACAGGCTCTTCCTGTAATTACGGGCCAGAAGAGTTGGAACAAAGCAACCCTTCAGCCGGTGTCTTCTAGGGTGTCTTGACCTCTGCCATGGCAACCGTGTCAGGAACAGTTGGACTCTGTAACTTTTTGCTCCCGTGTACACGTACAATAGCTCACAGAAGATGATCCGTGGGTTGGAGAGCTTCTCCGCAAGAAGTCAACATGCTACCTTACCGTCGATACAATACAACAAGGTCTCCCAACATTACAGCTCACATCATATATACCACTAGCAGGCACACAGGGCTCAGCACACTCCACGACGTACATATGCGGCAGCTTTCACAATGAGATCATAGCATAAAAAAGAGCACGGTGTCAGAAATGCACAATGAGACTTAAATAAATAAATAACTTTACGAATGAGAAACATAAAGCAGGGATATAGGGTCTCTAACAGCCTGACATTGACAACATGATGTAATCGACTGATCAGTACTGACTATGGAGTTGTCATTGATCAGGAACCTTGCGAGGCTGCACAAAGCTAAAGGTCACAAAGAACTACACAGCTGGAATAAAAAACCTTTCAACGACTTGAGATCACCCAAGATGAGATCTGGAATATATAGAATATAGTATATATATATATATATATATATATATATATATATATATCCAAAGATACAAAAGAAAAGGAGGATGCAAGGATGCATGCAAGTGCACCAGGCTACGGTAGGATTGTTACATCCCTGAGGCTGGAGGGCTGAAAACACCCACTGGTGCTTGACGGCTCGTGAGAGCCGCAGTTGTAGTTGCTGCCATTTTTATGGCTCGGGCTTTAAACAAGCACGTCATCAGACCTATTCAAATCGCCCAAATTGTGATGTGGGCAACTATTCAGAGGTTTGGAAACAAAACATTTCCACAGGGTTTCCTCAATGTGTTCATGCTAATGTGCATTTTGTTGGTTTGGAAAATGCTTCCATATTTAGATGCATCTCCTGCCTCATGCTTAATCAACCAGACTGGGTGGACTGGGATTCAGATCAAGGCGTCGTGAACACCAACTGGTGTGACTCAGTTGTGCTGGCTGTCACAATGCACGACTCGGACTGGCAGTTCTAGTCCTTCTGCTTTTTATTATTTGTTATTTTCAAGCATCCACACTCCAACATGTACACAATCTGGATGCGATGATGTAATGCAATTTCATCTCGTCCAAAATGTTGTTGTTAATGTTCTCTGAAGGACCAGAAAAATACAGTGCAATTCAGATATTACCAATATGAGGCTTCATGGGAGAGTTGAAGGGGCTGAGTGGAGAACAGGACGTGAGGCAAAGGGACCTGCTTGCCAGTGTTCAAAGAACAGGAAGTTGTTGTAGTTGAGCCACTACTGTTGTAGAGAGCCATTTGGTCTGTATAACAAAACAATCAGCAGTTGGAGGTAGTCAGGGTACTTTAAAAGCCTTGATGCCTGATGGATGGAATTTGCTTCGCAAAGTAGACCCCTAAGACATATAACTCAGTCAGATCTAAAGACACAGATATTTCCTTTTGATATATTTACTTTCCGAGGGTGTCATTATCTCTGCGTATTCTCTATCGCGGCGAATTGAAAATCCTCGATACAGAACAAATGCTGCTCATAGCTCATTTGGCATACTTTTTTATTCGGGGTACAACGGATCACAGACCTAACGGCTCGTATCATGGTTTTGAGTCACGGATCGGACCAGCAGAAAAATAAAAGACAAAAGGGAGGCCCCGATCACCTGTGATAGACGGTGTTCTGCCTATGCCAACTGCCGAAGAGACGCATCGGCCGATACAGTCAGTGACCCACTCCAATGAGAGGGAAACAAAAGATTGTATCTTAATTCATAGCAACATATTGGCATTAGTAGTTCTAAGGGTGTATTGTGAGCTGCTTGGAGCTAGTGTGAGGAAGTTAAACAGGTCATAACTCTCTAATATCTCATTTGCATTGTTGTGGGTGTATGCATCCAGATCAGCTATACGCTAATGATCCAGTTTGGCAAATCACACTCATAGTTCTTGTTTATCACCCGTCAAAGCATTATGGGAACCCTAGTGAGATAATCACTCAAACAATATCTCCATTTTGTGTGAGGGGAGGGGCTGGGCTCCAGTGTCAGTCTTTAAAACACCCCAGAGGAACACCATCTGCAATGTGCCAACTGTGATAAAGTTGCTGCTCTTCTTGAGCGCTGACGTGCGTCAATGGCGGGAGATAGAACAGTGGCCTTCTTATGACAAAAAAATCTAAATAATCAAATATATATATACACATGTATATAGGCGCAGGTATTTTGATACACGTTGCAGACTTCATGTGTTTGTCGACCTTCAGTGATAGCGGGTATCGAGCCCTGGGACCTGCGGTTGCCATGGCAAAATTAAGGGCGACTGTGGCTCAGTGATTAGCAGGTCCGTTCGATCCCCGGCTCCGCTAGTCCATGTCGATGTGTCCTAGATCAAGACTCTTAACCCCAATTGCTCACCGTTGCTGTGTCTACTGTATAGCATGTAAGTCGCTTTGGATAAAAGCGTCAGCTAAATGAAATGTAATGTAAAAAATGAATTGAAACAGAAAGGAGCATATTATGGGAGGAGCCAACTCATCATCCATTGGCATGACAAGAAAAAAAGCTTGCGAACATGTACTTCAATGTTGTCAGAACGCTCGTCTTACATCTCATTCACACTGACACACACTCCGACAATCAGGTTAACACACACAGCATCTGGCAGGAAGTTGGCTCCGACTTCTTTGAGCAAAAGAGACGGGGAGGCGAGGCCAAGCTTGATTGCTTTTCATGACCCCTCCCCCCTCGCTCCGGTGCGGTCCACGCGTCTAAGAGTTCCTCCGACTGCGTAGACACGGAGGGCTTTGATCTCTCTGGTTGGAACAGAACCCTGTGGACCTCCAGCGCTCATTGCTATTCAGGCGGCGGGGGGAAAGGGGGAACATGAAATATGTATGGCTCTGTTGTTGATGCAGCACAGAAACCCTCAGACATATCAAACAGCCGGAGTCCCACTGTCAAACAAATGTGTAGCGATATGGACCCGTGCCTCCGGTGGCAGATGTACCCACTGCTGCAAACCTGGAGACGAGTTGACTGCTGTGAACACTGACACACTTATGTACACAATGCAGCCTTTATACTGGGAATATTTTTCAAATTCAGTTGTTGTTTGTTACAATTCAAATTATTTTCATGAATGTAGTCTTTCGGCTGCTGCATCGCACATTTACAGCATTAAAGTAATTAAAAGGGACATTTCTGGCACTTCTACTGTAAGGGAAATAGAGCGGGCATCATCAGCTCTAGGATGGAAGTAGTACGTTACCGATACTACTTGCTCTTTTATATTGTCTTACTTGTATTTGTATTGTCTTCATTTCCTGGTTCAAATGCTTTTTTAAATATTTTTTTAAGTGTTTTATCGAAGGTAAAAGAAAATAGGTCAGAAAAGGGTGGCGTCTTTGAAGTGTGATTGACAGTAATTAGTCTCGCTAGTACTGAGAGAACCGCGACCTCTGAGAAGTGATGAAAAATGCAGGAACTTTTCTGGAGAAACTTTCAAAGTAAGAAGTAAGAAGACGAAGAAGGACAGAGGATGCTTTGCAGCCCGGCACCTAAATGCCACAGCAGAGGGGTGCGATTTCCCTCAGAATTATTTGACAAATGGCAACACAACAGCTCAGTTTTTGCCGTATTTGTACAACCATCATTTCAATTTGAAGTAAATGAAATAAAAGGAAAAAGAGTGTTAACAAATCAGTCTTAAAATGCCTGTACTGGGCATGCAGGCATTGGACATTTAAGAAAGAAAACACTTCTTGCTTCATTAAAAAAAAAGAAGAAGAAGGAAAAAAGCTTTTGGAGTGTCGATAAAAGGAGTTGTAAAGAAATACCAAAATGTGTAAAAGCCTTTGATGAGTGTGCATTCTTTACAAGGACAGACGCAATCAAATTGACAAGAGGAATTGAATTTTGACATTGCAGGTGCTTCTTTAATCACGGTAAAAACCACGGACCCATTTGTCATAGTTGGCAGCAGTTTGTCAAACTGAAGGTTGGCGTGCGTGAAAAAAGAAAAAAGAGAAGGAAAAAAAGAAAAACATGATGCACCACTCCTCGATTCAGAACAAAATCTTTGTCTATTCACGTCATATTATCCTCTCCCTCTCCTCTGATTAGTTTGTTTGAGAGTTCTGACTCCGGATCCATCTTCCTGCTCAAAGAGAACGGATTATGCCGATCACCACCACGGAGCGCGCAGTGGAAGTACCAACCCTGCTAGTTTGAGTCAATGACTAACTTCCGCTCGCTCACACACACACACACACACACACACACACACACACACACACACACACACACACACACACACACTCAGCTGGCATCTCTCAGCTCAGAGTTTGAGCATTCCGTCCGAGGCCGGGCGGCTCGTTGGGATTCAGCCGGACGAGAGAGATTGCTGATTGACACCTTGGCTTAGCTGGAGAACATTTTAGATTGTCATAAATCATAAGGGGCCAGATGCACACCGGGTGTAGAACTTGCTCTTTTTTATTGCTTAGCTCACGTAATGATGTAAGTCTATTCCTAATTAGAGGGAGCGCTGTCGTCATATGTGGCGAGACCGATTCAAAATATACTCATGGAATATTCTCCATCAAGCAAGATACAAAAACTAACCCTAAGTCACATCTGTGGAATATACATATTGTATATTTCTATTCACAATGTAGAATTAGTCATGAGAGTATCATTTTTGACTGGATTCTGTGACCCAAACAGCCGCAAGATGTTGCATTACTGTCACACTTTGGTAAAAATATCGACCGCAGCGAGAACAACCATCGGCGACACTGAAGCGTCTCCACTAGCGAATGCCATGAATGATACATTTGACTTCTTTGGAGTTAAAATGCCCTTTTAAATATCCAAGCTCTGCATTTAAGATGCGTTTGCTTTTCACGTCGACTATTTTAAAGTCGTGTCACCGGTGGACAGGAGCGTTCAGTGTCTGTGATGTTCAAAGTGGATATCCCTTATATCTGAGCGTGTGTTTTATACATACATCTCGGTTTCTGTTTGCTGAGGGAGGAAACCATTGCATTAGATTGGCTGCTTTTAGCTGCGCAGCATGAGGCGGAGATCCATTCTGAACGTGTCGGTGGCAGTTTCATAAAGTGGTGAATTGCAACAATCTCCGGAGATTGTTTCGGGATACTGATTACCAAAATGTACTCCCTTCGGCTGTCCGCTGTAACACATGGGGGTGGGGGGCAAAGTGCAGTCATTTGTGCCTTAACAGATGAATGTCTTTCATGTTGAGATGGATTTACACCGGCTGTTAAAGGAATTGGAAATATAACCTTGCGGTTGGATGGCCACTTGAACCACAAGAACACCATTCTACTCAAGTAGTTATCTAAACACAGCAACTCCTCTGTGTCGGAGCATACAATAAGAGACAGAGAAAGCTAAGCACATTCATTTCCGTAGGAATTCCTCATAATCAAATGTGCTTGCGGTACAATAAATGCAGTTTGCAGCCGACAAAAGCAACGTGTGCCACCTCCAGATGAGTTACATAAATGGATGGTGACCATTTGGCTGTGGTCAAAGAGAAACCTCTGGATCTGAAAAGTGAAGCCAATACAGAAGAGCCAGCAGGGGGCGACTCCTCTGGTTGTATAGAAGTCTGTATTAATGACTCTACTTCTCTCTTGATGTATTCCCTCAGTAAACATTGTAAACATGAGTTTATGTCTCAATCTCTAGTTTCAAGTCTTCTTCAATACAGCATGATGTTCATTTAGTAAGTTATGGTCATTTAGAGTCAAACCATAATGCAGGGGATGCTTTAGGGCGGGATGCTACCACAACGTTTGGAAATGTCTGTGCTTCCGTCTTACAACTTGAACCCTTTCACCGTGTTTTCACTTCATGAAAGCAAACTGTAACTTTTTGGTCGCCTAAAGATGTCTTATAGGTTGTATTTAGCGTCACCCTTAGGTTCCAAAAAGCCAAGAGGGCTTCATCTGGATAAAGCAAGCCTTGGCTAGAGATTCAAAATCTAAAATTCTGAGTAGAGTTTGACCGATTAATTGGCCAGGCCAATATACTGTATATTCGCCTCTATTAGCTTATTGCATTGGTCAATATATACATTTGTATCTCCGTATATGTGAGCTCATTAATAATCTGAAATTGAGCAGAAATGCCAGAGATTTTATTTGTGTTTATTCATGGTATGAGTTTGTGGGCGGGGGCGTGGTCAGCGCACCTGCAGCGCATGAGAGAGAGGCGCGCTCATTGGAAACAGCCGTTCCCATTAGTGGGAGCGGCTGGTTCTGATGAGCGCGGGGAAGGGGTGCGGCTATAAAGAGCCGCACAGTGGGGTGCAGGGGGTGGTTGGTGACGGTACGTGTGAGCGTGCATGCTAAATAAAGGCTGTGCAACATGGAGCAAACGGCGTCGGTCCTTTCTGTCGCGCTGGTCAAATCCCCGGGCAAGCAGGTGCCTTGCCACAGTGGCGCCCAACGGGGTTTGCGGACCGGGAAGAAGCAGAGGGGGAAACAGCCGGCGGAGGAGGATGAGGCGTGGGACGTGCTGTTCAGGCGGCTGGCGGGCATTCCCGGGAGTACAGGGAAGGGGCCGGCCGTGGAGGAGCGGCTCTGCGCCGAGACCGTGGCTCTGGTGGAGCAGGTGCCGCCGGCCCAGATGGACCAGGTGAGCCGGGTCGGGACGACCCGGCCCAACGGACCAGGGCCCGGAGGGGCCAGGAAGGCGCAGGCCGGTCGGGACCCCCTGATGGCCCAGCCCCAGCCAGGGGCGGGGAGGCGGAGAGGGGGCAGGCGGTGGCGGCTCCAAGAGGAGGTGGCGCGGCTGAAGAGCCGGCTGCGCCGCGCCAATGAGGACCGGCAGCGGGCGCAGGCGACCGTCAGGCAGCTGGGGGAGAGGCTCCGGGCCGAGCGGGAGGCTCGGGCCTGGGTGGAGGCCCAGCTGGCCAGGGTGGTCGGGGAGGGGGTCCACGGTTAGGTTGGTGTTTCCCTAAACTTCTCTCTCTTGTGTTGCAGGTTGCCGCGGCGGACGGAGGGTGAGAGCCGGTTTTGTCCCGGGAGGGGGCCGGCGGAGGTCGCGAGGAACCTGCCTCCCGGGGCGCTCGATCGCCCTCCGGCCGGGCCATGGCCCGCGCCCGGGCCCCCCCGGATGGAGGATGCCAACGCCCGGACCACCCGTTGGCATCGGGCGGAAACGCAAATTAATTCCATGGTGGTCCATAGGCCGGGGGGCAGATGGTCGGGGCTGACTCCCGCTCCCGCTCCCAGTGGGAGGGAGGGGGGGGGGGAGTTGGTTAGACCGGTGGCTCCCCGGCCTAAATCGGGCGGTGGGGGTATGTGGGCGGGGGCGTGGTCAGCGCACCTGCAGCGCATGAGAGAGAGGCGCGCTCATTGGAAACAGCCGTTCCCATTAGTGGGAGCGGCTGGTTCTGATGAGCGCGGGGAAGGGGTGCGGCTATAAAGAGCCGCACAGTGGGGTGCAGGGGGTGGTTGGTGACGGTACGTGTGAGCGTGCATGCTAAATAAAGGCTGTGCAACATGGAGCAAACGGCGTCGGTCCTTTCTGTCGCGCTGGTCAAATCCCCGGGCAAGCAGGTGCCTTGCCACAGAGTTGTGTAAAGATAATCAATAATAGCCAACATATCATTACTAGCTTTTGTAAACTCTCAAATATAAATATAGGCCTCCTGTATGTAATTATAAACACGCCCAACACTTCCGCCATTCCGTATACACCACAACCTGTGGTTGTTTACCTTCTTATTCTATGCAGTAGTACATTGTAGAGTCTCATTTATACACTGACAGCATCAGGTAAATGTGTGTAGGACTGTTTGTAAGTATTTTATGGTTTTACATTTTTAGTATTTTTGGATGTTTGGTAATTTGGTGACTGGTTGTGCACCACGGTGGATGGGAGAGTCCCCGGCCATCCAGTAGCACACTGACATTAGTGTCACGACTAACATAGCTTTGCGCCACCCACAAGCTCTGTCCAAGTCCGTGATTGGTCAGTGATTGGTCAGTGATTGGTCACATGGTCGCTAACAAACCCAAATGATAATGTATGACAATGGATTCCGAATATACCCATTTGGTGCACCATCATTCCATCGGCTCGCTGTCACTGTGCACATTACTGGTGTAGGCTGGATTCAAAGCACACACATACACATAAATAAGTCATATTGGTGTGCTGGATACTTTTACAGCCCTAAGTTGTGTCTGCACGTCTTCTCCAGTTTCCATACAACCCCTCCAGCAGTATGTTAGAAGAGTTTGTTTATAGCCTGTGAGGCAAAAACCCAGGGCAAAAAACTAAAAAAGTCTGGGAAGCACTCGCGGCTGCTTGTTGAAAAGGGCCTGTGGAGTTTTCTTGTAAAAAGGCAAAAGTTATATTTACATTTGGTGTTCGTCACCAATATGCTTTGTATGTGCGCCTGAGCTCTAACAAGTGTATTTTCCTTCCTCGTAAAACATGTGCAACGCCAATTTTAAAAAGTTATTTAAATCCAACATTGTTTACATCCATTTCAAGCAGCTATCTTCCATCTTTCCAGCTAAAATTCCACAGGGTCAATTTCAGCAACAGTCAAACCGAAATCTGCCACAACAACAATATTTTTGTACCTCTTATCGGGCCTGGACAAGGAGGTGGCAAGGTTCAGACGGGTCTTAGTGACTAACTGGGCCTGAAAAATAAAAATGAGGCGGACAGATATAGCATTTCTCCCTAGTGTAAATTACGCCCCGGCATGACTGTACTTTGTAACCCTTGGATGTGACCAAAGTGTGAAGGCCAGTAAGTCAAAGCTGTGACCTCCAGTTAGTGACCATGATGCATCCCAACTGCTGACGCATCAATCACATTCCAAAATAAAGTGTTTTTCTTACTAAAAAAGACTTCCAGGTTCTCTCTCTCGCTCTCCCTCCCCTCATGTCTCGTTGTACCAATTCTGTCCCTTTCGACAAAAGGCAAAAAAGGCCACGAGAAAGAAACAAGAACTCATATAATTCATTTTGGGGTATACATTACCATATTTGTTTTCCATGAATCTCTATCCGAAACATTTATGCTCATCCACAATGATGAAATCAGTATTCCACACCAGAAAGGTGTGTCAATTGACCCTAAGTGAGGTTCACCTTCCACTACGCTCCTGTGAAGGAGGACCACATAACCATTCGGTTCAGGATTAGTATGAGTATAATTTCAGACTTACAAGGTTTCCGCATGACACGCGGCAATGTTCACTATCCAATAAAATGTATTTCGAAAAATAATGAACGACTGATTCAGACTGAGGGCGTGTGCTGCATGCAGATGCACTGAACGCCCTGGGAAGTTAAATGCCCTCCCCTATAGACAAGTGTGTTCACCCCCCCCCATCTCCTTCCTCCTCTTCAGATGTAATTAAACAAAGGCAAAAGAATGGAGGGTCTCGGCTCTTATTGCGTTCCGCAGGGATAATTAGACGCAGGAATAAACTTGGAGGACTGATACAGCTCGGTTAGCAAACAAAAGCGAGGGAGGATACGAGGGTGTGTGTGTGTGTGTGTGGGGGGGGGGGTGTCTCTGTATTTAATATTATTAACTTTATTGAAATAGATTTGGCAGCCCCCTCTCTCCTTGAGGCTCTGTTTCAGTACACTCAGTCACACTCACTCTTTTACTAAAAGGTGCTGTGCTGGGTTTGGCCTGTAGGGGGCAATTTAGCAGCATGACACCATGCTTATACTAAGGGGGTACTTTTGTGTGTGTGCGCTTGTGTGTGTACGTGGGGGGGCGCTTCTGCCTTCAATTCAAAAATCTATTCAGTTTAAGTTTATTTCCTGAAAAATAAAAATCCAGATAGGAGGAGGTTGGCACATGGAGCCTAACAAGGAATAATTAAAGATGAATGACTTTTCATCAACAAATTAATTACCACCTCAATTTACATATGGGAGTGGAAGTGAATTTACCGGTGTGTGTGTGTATGTGTGTGTTTTTGTCTTCTTTCCAACGGCGTGGTGGGGATTAGTTTTTATTTAGTGTCATAATTAAAAGGGCCGGTGCAAAAGCCGAGCGCTCCGTATCCCGATCGCTCCAGCGCGTGTTTGCTCCGATTAGGGAGCAACATGGTTGGCGCAGCTGCAGCAACAAAGAAGTAAATATAAAGCAGGCGGACCCCATTTTACTGGCACGCTGGGGAGCTTCTTTTTCTTTTTTTTTGCTCGCAGAATTATGTTTACCTATAAAACAAGCCCTTAGAGCGGGACCCCTCGAGCTCGCCGAGATAAGTTAATCAAGATGGTGCGCTCCCACGGGCCCGCTGAATTAGCCCTGATAAGAGATAGTGGAGGGAAACAAGTCTTTTTTTATCAACATATTGCATGCATCTGTTTGTATGTTTGTTTTTCTCCCATTCCTTTTACCCAAAGATTACATTAGGCGCTACACAAACAATCGAGGTAATTTCCCACTTTAAACTCTTTCAAGAAGTCAGGCGGCTCACTTGACGCGTTGTGAGGAGCGGCAAACCGTGCGGTGATTCGTAACGACTTCACAGCAGCAGCAGCAGAGATGAAACCCGGGTTGTGGAATCCCTGTCAGCGTGGAAACGTTTCTATAACGCAATGTTGACTTCATGGTTAATCTCTATCAGCTGTAACACAGGCTTTGGTTAGCAGGCTATGATAACTTGCAATGCCGATATCTAGAAAGACTACTTTAGCGACAGTGGTCGCTGGTTCTGACAGATAAACAAAAAAGAATGAAAATGTTCCTCATTGAGATATAATTACTGCCTGTGATTACTTGGAATACAGTAGATTAGATTAGATTAGATTCAACTTTATTGTCATTACACATGTACAAGTACAGAGCAACGAAATGCAGTTTAGCATCCAACCAGAAGTGCAATAGCAGTTAAAACCAATATACAGATAATAATAAGTATTTTACAGATAATAAGTTAGTGATATAGGTACGGGATATACAGATTGATTGATTGCGGTAATATGTACATGTTATACAGGTTGATTTGTGCATTAAATGTAGGTAGACTATAAGCAGGAACTATAAACATAATTTACAAAAGGCAAATGGGCATATGATAAGTTAAGTAATACAGATTGATTGCGGTAATATGTACATGTTATACAGGTTGATTTGTGCATTAAATGTAGGTAGACTATAAGCAGGAACTATAAACATAATTTACGAAAGGCAAATGGGCATATGATAAGTTAAGTAATACAGATTGAGTGAACGTTAAATAGTGCATAATAATAAACAGTAGCTGCCTAACGTTACTAGACTAGTGCAATGTTCAATTTTTAGTGCAGACAGTTCAAAATTGTTTGAGTGCAGGTGTAAAGTCTTTGGTCAGTGGGGGGAGATGACGAGGAGATGGGTTTGTGGGTGGTGGTGGTTGGGGAATAGGGGGGGGGGTCAGCATGGGGCAGAGTTCAATAAGGAAACAGCTCTGGGGAAGAAACTGTTCCTCAGTCTGCTGGTCCTTGTCCGGAAGCATCTGAACCGTCTGCCTGAGGGCAGGAGGGAAAACAGTCTGTGTGCAGGGTGGGAGGCGTCCTTGAGAATGCTGCGAGCTCGACGCAGACAGCGTTTCCTCTGGATTTCCTCAATGGCCGGAAGTGGAGTTCCTGTGATGCGTTGGGCAGTTTTCACCACCCGCTGCAGTCCCTTGCGCTCCGCAACAGAGCAGCTCCCATACCAGACTGTGACACAGTATATGAGAACCTTGGAAATAAACCAAGGCCTATCGACCCTTTACATGGCAGACATTTTGAAAAACAGATTTTTTTTTGCTGTATTATCGCAATGTGGGTGGTTTGTGCAAGTGAATGATGTTTGGCTTCCCCCTGTATTGAAGGCGAGCCCTGCTCGTTTGCTGGGGAGCACAGTGGGAAGGTTGAATGTTCATTTGTACATTGACGTCAAAATTTTCCAGCAAACGTTGGCAACGGAAGTGGGCGACCCCGATTAGTGAGCTGGCTTTTATTAAACATTGTATTGAAACTGTTGCCGGCATCAAAAGGCTCACTGTTCCAACAGCGGACTCAACTTTTGACGAGATCACAAACGCCTCAGAGCGGCGGGTGGTTCATTGTAACCAGTGACCTTCTTAACTGGTGGCTTTCAGCCGAATGCGTCTGTGGTTGCTCGTAGAACCTTTCGTCAGTGGTTGGGCGTAGGTAACAAACACAGATAAGTGAGTATCTAAAATCATTTGAAGGCTATTTCGGCTTTGCCAAATTTGAAAAAAACGTATTTATTACAGTGAGGAATGGTGCTGAAAGAAAAAAAACATCATGAGGATGGGATCAAGAGCAGTAGACAGCCATTATAGGCCGTCTCAACGTAATTGCATTGCTGGGCAACCGCCTGGGTCCATGTTAACTAACAGCTGATGTCCTTCACATGCACAAAACAAAACTCTCAATACCGGTAACATACATTACGTTCCCTCGGTTGGCAGCACAATGCCTCACTCATTTGGTTATAGCAAAAACTCTGTCAACAAGGAACTCACAGAGTAAAGTAAAGTTGTGTTATCTGCGACTGGGGAACACGAAAAGAGATTTATGGGACAAACTAACATCTGTGATTATTTTTTTTCAATTAGAAATAATCATAAAGATGACATTTTCCAAAAATCATCAATCGGTCTCCTCTATTAAAGCTGAATTACGACTAATTGGCAGCTGTTTCCCATTTGTTTCCCTTATTAAAACCAGCTAACAGTAACATGCTCGGCTGTGTTACCTTAAAAAAAAAAGAATTCTGGTGGGAAACATCCAGATCTGATTTGACTGACACATTGTTAGTATATGATGACAAATCCGTTCCTCCATCCAACCGTGGGGATGACGGTGGAGATGCCAAGGCAGGTGAAACAAAGCAGCCATATGTTCTGCATCTTTATATATTTATACATTTTTGCTTCCCTACACACAAAACTTAGCAGGGAAACATCGTGCTTTACATCATGAATACATTTGAATATATTTGTCCAATGTGTGTTTTCAAAATGAAGCGTTACCTCCTTGGTTCCATCTGCTATAGAGGCAGACACCTGACACTCTCATCCAGGGCTTATCTTACAACGCAGCATGGGACGGGATAACACTGTGTGTGTGTGAGCGTGTGTGTGTGTGTGTGTGTGTGTGTGTGTGTGTGTTTGTGTGTATGAACGGTACACACAGTCCCCAGAGGAGAAAGCTAATTCTTCCATTTTATTCAATAATGCAGGAGGAGAGAGATTTTGTCACCGATTTTGTGGAAACGGGAAACTATCGACTTGCAGCAGAGAAAAAAAGGAAAGGAACAATTATGTTTGAAGGGAACTACGCCCGTTTGTCAAAATGAATACGTGCTCATATTGTCTAAGACAGTGCAAAGAAAATATATTTGTAAACATGAACAAATCTCTCCCAAATCCAAAAACTAGAGTGCTTTTGTTGTCAGTGTCATCTTTAACACTGTGTATATGAATGCATATAACATAATAGCCATCATTAATAAATGGTACATGGCTAGTTGATTACATATTAGTTACCACTTACTTACTGTTAACAATGAAAAGATAATTAGTCAGGTTTACTAATTATTAGTAATGCTATAATGTCTGCAATTTTAACAGTTAATTATTGCTACTACTGTTGTTATCCAATACCTGATAATAATAAAAAAATATATTTGTAAACCAATAATCCAAGGTTCAAACTGTATTTGGTAATTATTAGCAAAAACCTAATGTTGTTTATAAAATGATCCAATACAATAAAATGTATGAATGTAGATGTCATGTCTCTTATCAGCTTAACAATATATCGAGGAGGTGACGTCATCATACCTGATGATGACGTCACACGCTTGAGACGTCCCTCTCTGGTTTCTGGCTTCCACAAAGAGCAGCTGGTGTTCACTATCATGGACTGAACTTTACTAACGGAGTGTTGAATTATATCTTCCCTTTAAATCAAGTTGTTTAATTAAAGGACGATACCATCTCTCCAGACCAATGAGTGAAGAGCAACGGGGGGAGGAAACACACACACGCAAGATAAAACCTCCTGAGCTGCATTGTCATCACTCTTCATTTACACTGTGGATCACCGGAACCAGGTTAATGTACCACCCTGATCACACACACACACACACACACACACGCACACACACACACACACACACAGACACACACACACACACACACACACACAGACAGCTGCAGACACACATCATCATAATCTACTATCTCATCGTATTTCCAATGCGACTCATCCATTATATACCGCGTACTATAACTTCAGCAATTTTTCATCCGCGACCGACTCAATCTTCAGCAACAACAGAAAAAAACGCTGCTGGAGCGTGAAGCCTTCGCCATATGAGCCGTAATTAGAATACTTAAAGAGCCAATCCTGAACTTACTTATAACACGCAGGCAAAACAAAAAAGGCTTTTGTCCAAATTAAAGCATGCTTGAACAAAGCAGGAGTTTTGTACAGCTCAACTCCAGTTTTGGACTTTTTTTAAACCTGCTAGCAGGTTTGAAAAGCTGGTTTTCTGAAATAAAAGTTGACAGTATTGACAATACATTCATTGTAGCCAGTAGCTGGGCTGCTTCTCAGCGTAGAGTTTTTGTATCGTCTTGTTTTAATGTTTTCATGGGTATAAATCCCGAGGGTTGGCTTGTTGTATAGGTGTTTTCTGTGGTTGATTTGGGTCAGCGGTGAGGCGCAACGGTAGTGCATCCCAATTCAGTGCTCACTGTGAATGAAACAATGAAACAAATGCACATTGGAAGGACAGCATTTAAAATGAAGTAAAAGAATCTCTGGTTAAAAAGAATACTATTTGGACAAATTGTTCTTCTGAACTGCAGAAAGGAGACGCCAGGAAAGGTTATGAAGATGTAATGGTTCAAGATGTTGAGCATGTGAAGCCTCAGTTTGTTTTGCAAATATTGGTAACGCCTGAAAAATGTTGGATACGGTATATGGATTCCGATGTTGACACCAAGTAATTTCATTAACATCGGACATTCAGCAGCAGCAGCACCATGATACTTTTGTTTCATATCCACATTTCCAGCCTCTGCGACGATTCAACTGTGATATTGGCAGTCACATGCGTGTGCACATGCAATGTAAAGTGCAGCTCATGATGGACTGGAATCAAGCAATAAGACAAACGGAACGTTTTGATCTGGGTTTGGATCCAACACAGCCTTGAGAGACGGCCACGTCTGCAGCACGGCTCATAAGAACACTCAATAATAAAGTATGACTGTGGCAATATTTACTTATGTAAAGCAGTGATTAAACTCCACCGGACAATGCAAAGGTTTGCTCATTAGAGCTCGGTAAACATCAGGTTCATGTCCAGAACTGATCACTGTTTGTTCTGACCCCATCTGGGACACGACTCCTCTGCAGCACCAGTGTCTCATTTGAACGCAAGCTCATTAAATGTCCTCCAGCTTTCCTTTAATATACCTAATCATACCTAAAAAATGTTTTTGCTTGTAGATTGTAGATTTTCACACAAATGGCCCTGAGAATTCCTGCAAATCCTGCACATTTGCAATAATCTCTTTGTTACCCGTGCTATTGGTGCCAGCCCGTTTTCAAAGCAGGACGCATTAACATCAGGTGTGTCCGTAGGCTCAGAAATTGTGACCAGTGCTTTCATCTGAACTGAGTTCTGACACCGGCACTGCCTCCGACTTTTAAAATCATCCAAAAATGATCAACTGCAAGGTAATATGCTCTTAACACATTGTACTAAAGAACTTCATTTTTCAGTTGTGGTTGGGGAAAAAAATAATGGAAATTAAGTGTCAGATCGGAGGTTGAGCACAGGGCCAGACGAGATGTGCTGGAACCTTTGCTAAAACTTAACCAAGTACTGTTGTTACCTAAACTTAACCAAGTACTGTTGTTACCTAAACTTAACCAAGTACTGCTGTTACCTAAACGTTACCAAGTAGTGTTGTTACCTAAACTTAACCAAGTACTGTTGTTACCTAAATGTAACCAAGTACTGTTGTTACCTAAACTTAACCAAGTACTGTTGTTACCTAAACTTAACCAAGTACTGTTGTTACCTAAACGTTACCAAGTAATGTTGTTACCTAAACTTAACCAAGTACTGTTGCTACCTAAATGTAACCAAGTAATGTTGTTACCTAAATGTAACCAAGTACTGTTGTTACCTAAACTTAACCAAGTACTGTTGTTACCTAAACTTAACCAAGTACTGTTGTTACCTAAACTTAACCAAGTACTGTTGTTACCTAAACGTTACCAAGTACTGTTGTTACCTAAACTTAATCAAGTACTGTTGTTACCTAAATGTAACCAAGTAATGTTGTTACCTAAATGTAACCAAGTACTGTTGTTACCTAAACTTAACCAAGTACTGTTGTTACCTAAACTTAACCAAGTACTGTTGTTACCTAAACTTAACCAAGTACTGTTGTTACCTAAACGTTACCAAGTACTGTTGTTACCTAAACTTAATCAAGTACTGTTGTTACCTAAATGTAACCAAGTAATGTTGTTACCTAAATGTAACCAAGTACTGTTGTTACCTAAACTTAACCAAGTACTGTTGTTACCTAAACTTAACCAAGTACTGTTGTTACCTAAATGTAACCAAGTAATGTTGTTACCTAAACTTAACCAAGTTGTTACCTAAACTTAACCAAGTACTGTTGTTACCTAAATGTAACCAAGTACTGTTGTTACCTAAACTTAACCAAGTACTGTTGTTACCTAAACTTAACCAAGTACTGTTGTTACCTAAACGTAACCAAGTACTGTTGTTACCTAAACTTAACCAAGTACTGTTGTTACCTAAACTTAACCAAGTACTGTTGTTACCTAAACTTAACCAAGTACTGTTGTTACCTAAACGTTACCAAGTACTGTTGTTACCTAAACTTAACCAAGTACTGTTGTTACCTAAATGTAACCAAGTACTGTTGTTACCTAAACTTAACCAAGTACTGTTGTTACCTAAATGTAACCAAGTACTGTTGTTACCTAAACTTAACCAAGTACTGTTGTTACCTAAATTTAACATATTACTTGTATTGCCTAAATCTAACCAAACAAAAACTTGTGTTGCCTAACCTGAACAAAGTACTTTGGTAACTAAACTTAACCGTTCAAGTATCTTTTTCACCATAAGCTAACGAAGTACTATTGTTGCCTAAGTCTAACAAAGGAAACATAAAAACTGAGTAAACCTTATTTTGAAGTTTGTTTTGATAATGTACTGTATACAAGCGGAAAGTCTATGTTTCCTGTGACCAGGGAAGTTTATTTTGAAAAGACACCGGTCTGACTCCAGAGCGGTATCCGGAGAGTCCCAGTGTGAAGCACCGGGCCTGGTGAGTGGGAGTGAGGAGTGTTGGTTCATCAGCAAACTGCCGTCATGCGTACACACACTCGGTCCACAGGACTGGACCCCGGCTTCTTGTTCACAGGACTGGACCCCGGCTTCTTGTTCAAAGGACTGGACCACGGCTTCTTGTTCACAGGACTGGACCACGGCTTCTTGTCCAAAGGACTGGACCCCGGCTTCTTGTTCACAGGACTGGACCCCGGCTTCTTGTCCAAAGGACTGGACCACATCTTCTTGTTCAAAGGACTGGACCACGGCTTCTTGTCCAAAGGACTGGACCCCGGCTTCTTGTCCACAGGACTGGACCTCGACTTCTCTCAGCATCCTTTCCTCGCCAAAGCAAGGCCTCAAATCTACATGCAGCATGTGAAACTCCGTCTGATTAATTTCGGTTGCCAATTTGTCCACATTTCAGCACGCATGTGAGGTCTTCTGTCTGATCACTGCCGGGTTTAAGGCATCAAGCGAGGAATGTGTTGAACAGCGGGTCAGGTTCTCGTTCCCGCTTGCGTGCCGAGAAGGGGAAAGAACACAGAATACTAAAACCGGTTAACATCAGCTTCATGCCACATGCAGATTCTCTGCGCGATGCAGAGCGCGAGCACACGATCAAATCTAAACGGGCCCGGAGCTGTCGACAACACAATTCAGGAAATATGTTGTTTTTTTTCCATTATATGGCAATTTGAAATACATAAATCATGCCGCGTGGCTTGTTGGAGGGACGAGACATTACAATCCCCGGCCGTGTAAACACTCGCAGAGTTTGTTGCCAGATCATGTTCAATAATAAATAATCAGATGAGTTTCTATCCAGCTCGAGTGTTTTTCTATCTGGGGAATGTTAATATCAAAGTGTTTGGAAAGCCTTCTTGTTCTCTGATGTGCCTCTCTGTCGACGTTTATGTGTATAATATATTGTAAAGGCTTTCACATGCTTTACACAATGTATTTATATCTGCAGCACTGGGTTATTTGTCAAGCGTTATTGTTGTTTTTACTAGATTAATTGGAATTCATGGACATCTGAAAGGAGCAATTGAGATACAAATCAAAAAATTTTTGAGAGCGCACGTAAGCCCGCGTTCAATGTACTTTGATTTCAAATGGAACACTTTCTCTTTTGTTTGAAGTGAAAATGACAGTAAACTGATCACAGTGTTTACCAGCGATCTGCCGGCTTGCCTTGAGAATCCACCTCCCAATTATTTCTCACTCGGCATACTGTTTGTGGAACAAAGGGCGGGAAAAGAGGAACTACTGTATTGATCCCCTTGGGAGATTTTTGTAATCCCTTGTTATGTTAATTTATTCACACACACACACACACACACACACACACACACAGAAGATGCATCAATTGTGAAGATGGGTTATATATGTTGATATATGAAACATTCACAAAGCATGTCAAAGTGATACAAAATATATAAAAACTTGCCTCTGAGTGGGTGTAAACAACTTGTGCTGGAAAATAAGTGTGCACATTTTCAGGGGGAATGTTTGTAAGTTAATCAGCCAGCAAACAAAGTGTGTGTGTGTGTGTGTGTGTGTATATATATATATATATATATATATATATATATATATATATATATATATATATATATATATAAATAAATAGATGCAAGGGAATGCATAGCAGTCCTTTTGAATTAAGCAAGGCCGTTATTGTGCTATTATTAGCTATGGATTGAAGAACGTCTTATCTCAAAGTGACATAGTTAATAATCCTCATGTAATGAGAGGAGAACAGCGAACAACTCTGTGGTCGCTTTTTGATAACTGAGCAGCACTGCGAGGAGAACTAAAAGAAGCAATCATATTACAAAGGTCCCCCTGTGTGCCGATACACGCCACTCCCGAACAGACACGCATCGTTTGCAGCATCACACACACACACGCACGCACACACACACACGCACGTACGCACACGCGCGCGCACACACACACACACACACACACACACACACACACACACACACACACACACACACACACACACACACACACACACGCACGCACCTCGGTGATGTGCCTTGACTGAAAATAAAAAATGGACTCAGTCAGGAAGCAGATCACAAAGCTAGCAGAAACATGTGCTTCTTAGACATTTTATGAAGACACTGGGGACGGTGATGGATTTACCACTAAGATGTCCCAGCTGACTTTACACATATCTCTCCAACTTTCCTTGATATCTTTCTCTCTCTCGCTCTCGTTTTTTATTCCCTCACTCTTTCTTTCTCGCTGTCTGTCTCTCTGGGAAAGATATTTCAGTCACACGCCCTCATTAAATCACAGACCAGCTACACTCTGGAAGTTGAGGAAACGTCTTCAAAGCGCGTGCAAACACGCGCACATAGGCTGGGTCCAATGAATTATTGCCGATTGCCAGCCTGTATAAATCCACTGTGAAATGAATGCTATTTATAAGAAAATGCCAATTCTACGATTAGACTGCTTCTCATTAAAATGCATCAAACACATTTACTTTCCAATATCAGAAAAAAAAACACAGCAAAAGCCACGATTAAATGACAAACGACTTTCTGCCTCTAAATGAAAGTGGTGAAGGAAATGAGCCGCCAGGGGGTTGTTATGACAACACGTTTCCAGCCACGATCGGGCAAAACAGAAGCAAAGCTTCTTGTTAAGCAAACCGGGTTTTCTACTGCTATAGATGGGACATTAGTCATATGCACTGCAGACGGAGCTCAGGGCGGCAAAGAGGCCGTGTTGCTCATCAGTGTCAACACTCGGGTTGGAGGTGGCGGACAGAAGGTCCTATTTGATCTGCAGGGAACGGTTTAAGTGCATTAAGGGCGTCCCAATCCACTCACCGCTACTTGAACGGTGCATTATCTGTGTGCAAAGAGGCAGAAGGGCTGTTTTTGGTCTCTCAATCAATTGTAGATTGTTTCAACATGAATTAAACCGATCACAGCTTCATATCCCGTTCCTTTTCAAAAGCAGGCTAATTGGAGAAGTGAGCGGGTTTTTGCAGTGGAAATGTTTTTGGAAGGCTAAACGCCAACAACTATGGATTGAACAAGCAACATTTTGTTGGATAAAAACATTTTGTGAATTTTTGGAAAAGGCCACATCTATCTATTAATATTTGTGTTTTGGAAATGTTTGGATCGCACCAATTGGAAACAATCCGACACACTGAAATCTAATTCAGTACAATGCTAATAATAAGCCGTCGCTTGATTTTTAGTTGCAACGGTGCAGAAATAGTGAAACAGACTGAATAGACATACAAAGCAAAGTCTGCCGTTTAAATGCTTATTTCAAATCTGAATGTCAAAATAGAGGATGAAGCTTCGACAGCATCCGAGTATTCGGTACAGCCTCAGATTCGTCTCATAGGCAGTGCGTGATGCAAAGGAGGCTTCAAGGTTTTTAATCATGACATATGTTCTTAGAAAACCATGTGCAGGGGAAGCCTCTGCGTGTGTGACAGGGGATTTGGGTTTTTCTCCTGAGAAAAGACTGCGTTGGTCTGAAGCAGCGACAGTTGTGCTGTGTACAGCTTTGCACGAGTAACGAGAGTCCCAAAGGCTTTCATTCATTACCGAGGTAAGGCCACACAGCCTTGATTTAATATGAATATGCAGAAGACTCTCCTATGTATATCTACACAAATAACACTAAATTGTGTGATAATTACATTATGTGTATAGACGGCCCTGTGAAATATATATATATATATATATATATATATATATATATATATATACACACATATATATATATATATATATATATATATATATATATATATATGTATACTGTATATATTTATATTATATTATATATTATTATATTATATTATATTTAGTTATTGACATTTCATTACCTCAGTCAGCATGAGGCTTCCTGCAGCCTCGCTCTGAAGCAGCAGCAGCTACGTGACCAGGCAGCTCATCAGTGTGGACCTCTGGGTCTTGGTTCCGGTCACGTGTTTATTGTTGGAAATCCATCAGCCATGGGGAACATTAATGACCTGGGTTCAATCTGAAGTCTTCAGCCCTCAGTGAATCTTTCTCTTCATCTGAAAACAACCCTTACTGATTTAGTCAGACTACGGTTTTGCAGCTCACTGGTAAGGTACGAATGAAATACTGCTGAGATGTGTTTTATACTGCAAGTTCAATAATTGGCTCTTGCTTAAATGACCATAACTTACTAAATGAACATCATGCTGTATTGAAGAAGATTTGAAACTAGAGATTGAGACATAAACTCATGTTTACAATGTTTACTGAGGGAATAAATCAAGAGAGAAGTAGAGTCATTAATATAGACTTCTATAAAATCTGACGTATTGCAACCGGAGGAGTCGCCCCTTTAGAGTTGTAATAGTTTATTTTAACTTGCACATGTATATAAAGAATGTCTATGTTTAAATTACAATACTTATGAAGGACGATAATAATAATAAATATGGAAAATTAATGAAGCATTATGAAGATGTGTATTGTAACATAGTGAAAGGTTACTGTGGGTTTTTAGTTACTGTGAGGTGGTACAGGTGTGAACGGAATAAATTAAAGATGGAGGGCATAGACAAAAGGAGGCTGCACGTGGTGGGGGGTTGTAAACTAACTTGCTTTTAGGAGGGACTATTTTGTTGCTTCGCAGGAGGGCGGAGGTAGGACTTCAAACACCGGAAGTAAGAAAGCTACTAGCATGTAGGACTGTTTATCCGAGGAGGACTCCGCCCCTGTGAAGGGGATAGCCATTAGCATGCTGTGTTATTGATAGCTATTTGCATGCTGGGTAACTAACCAATGGAAAGGCCTTAAGCTCAGTGACTGAAACTCTTAAACCGCGCAACATTTGTTCAGGGTGCAATGTTCCTTCTCGTGAGCTCAAACAGCAACTGTTTACAACAAGACTGTAGGCGGACTGTGGACTGTCACTACGAGACACCCTCGCCGGGAACGGCTGTTCATCAACTTTTTATTAAATCATTTTTAATTATTACTCATTGAATCCTGGACTTCTCTTCGCGTGATCGCCCACATGTTTTTATGCTTAACACCCCCTGGTGGCCAAAAGCTCTCTTTTTTTTAGAAACATGGCGGTGCACCACGGCCACCTCCGTGAAGAGGACCCGCTCCCTAGATATGAAGGGCTCACTCTAAGCAAAACACACACCTACGTTTTAGGTGATCATACACTGATGGAATTCCATTTCTGCTAATATATTTCCCAAAATGCTATACATTGTGCCTTTACTTTTGTCAAAGATTAGGCTAAACTAAAATAGGTGTCTGATTGCACTTCAATTTCCAAAGAGCAATCAACAGTTTTTCCTGATCTGATGTGAGGTCCCGGGACAGGGATGTTGTATTTGTACAGATTAAAAAGCCCTCTTTGTAATTTTGGATTATGGGCTATACAAAATAAACTGAATTGAATTGAATAAAACGTTCATCATGAAGCTCCATAAATTGTGTCATATCAGGGTTCCGGGTTCCGCCCTCCCCAGAAAAAGTAGCAACACAGCTCAGGTCTACATGCAGAGAGCTTCCCTGGCATCTCTGCTGTCTAAGCTGTCACGAGCAACAGAAGAAGAGAGGAAAAGATATGGGAGGAGGCAGAGAAGTGAGATGACAGAACAATGCAGGAGTGTGAAGAATGCAAGAGTTCGAACATTTAACGGAGAATTCCCCACAGGCAGGGCTCAAAGAGGGAGGGAAGGAAGATCAGAAAAGGAAAAAAAGGGAAGAAAAGGAAATAACAAAAAAAGAGAAAAACTAGAAGCTCACCCCTTGGAAAAGAAAAGAGAGTAAACGTTTCACAAATACTCCTTTTCTGGTGTGATCCAAACCAGAAATAATAAGATAGAGAGAAAGAGAGAGAGAAAGAGAGAGAGAGATAGAGAGAGAGAGAGAGAGAGAGAGAGAGAGAGAAAGAGAGAGAGAGATAGAGAGAGATAGAGAGAGAGAGAGAGAGGCGGCGGTGATGCCAGGCCGCCTGACTCTCCGCCAAGGAGAATAAAAATGTTTAAATTTCATCTGCGGGACGACCTTGACTGGCTGGAGAGTGGAATTAAATTCCTGCCTCGGAGAGTGGATGTTGGAGAGGCCAGACATGAAACGGAGCATGTGGTACATGATTAGAAAACAGCAAACAACGCGAGGAGGGCCACCGTACATAATGAATCACAACTGGCCCCGCCGCCTCCACTTCAGCGAGGAGCGTGTTCCAGATAAGAGCTGGAGGTGAGGGGATGTCGGCTTCGTCTCGCTGGGTAATTTACTCCAGTTAAACAAAAGCAAAGTGTGCGCTCTCAGACTGAGGAATGTTGTGATGGAAGTTGGAGCGCACCGAGAGCAAACAGCTGGTTTCTGCATGGCATATTTAAGACACAAGGATTCTTACATGGAGTTCAATTTAAGGCAAATTGGAAGAAAAGAAACAGCAACTTAATCTCGCTGCATTGGTTCAATCAGATAAATTCAGATTGATTCCCGCTTTCCTCTTTGTATTCTCACTGCAGCCAAATTGGCGTCACGTTCCTGACTGAACTCCAGAGCGCCTTTTCCCCATTGCATTGCGAGAGCTGCTCTACATAATGCAAGCACCATCAATGCAAAGTTGTTAGTCAAACAAGGGCTGCAACAACGATTCAAATCGATTGTTTGCAGTAAGCCAGCCAACGTGTAGCACCAGAGTCACGTGGCGGAGGCCACACTGGCACAATGTATGTATGTGTGTGTGTGTGTGTGTGTATATATATATATATAATTCAGTATTGTAGATTTGACTGTTTTCTACCATTTATTATTTATATTACTTGTTTATATTTTTTACTATGTCTCCTGTGTGCACTAATAAATAAATATATAATATAATATAATCTAAAAAACACAAACATGGCATACAAATCAGCCATAGAAAGCAGATAACGTGTTTTCTGCTAATTGATAATCAATTCATTAAATTAATAATCAATAGATCAATAGATAATCAAAAAATGATCTGGCTGGAATCACATTGCTGTTTTGTCAGCAATATTCTCTCTTAGAAATAAAGTTATGAATTGTGTAGACAAAAGATCTGAGCTGGGTTATTCTTATGAGGACGGAGTTGATTTTGAACGCTTCACTGGGCAAGATGGAAAAAGTAACGAATGCATCTTTGAGTGACATTGATCTTCAAGACTCAAGAATTAAGTCAAATGTAATCTTTTACTCACTGTACTGGACATAGCTATGGATTATTGTGCACTTTATTTATCTATGAGTAATACAGCTTCAGATATTTTGCAAGACTTGTATCGGGTTCATATGGAAACAACATTTTGGGCGCTAAAATGCTGCATTTCCACAGCAGTCCTTCCCCTCACAACTTAAAACACCCAGAGTTATCCAACACTAAGCTGACTCAGACAGACTATTCATTCTATGATATCTTTAAGGCGCCCACTTTGGGTGAAATAAACCTCTAAAATGGCTGCTTTGCTGAGCAAGGTAAAAATGACTCACAGCTGTCTGGCAGAATGCAGATTTCAAGGCAGCGTGCCCTTCTTTTCTGCATCTGTGGACATATGTGCACGTCTGCGTGTGAAGACATCAGCGTGTGGGATACCTGTCCGGGTTTTCCTCAGAGCTGTGGAGGCTCCAACTTCTGCATGACTGACGCATTTTGTGAGGATCCAGCAGGCAACCTCCAGGTATGCAAAGCCAAACCAATGCTAGTGCCTTAAGCCTGCATTCTCTCTAATGGCCATCAGGGGGCGACTCTGCTTTTCTCTATGAGAAAATGACTCTGCTTCTCTCTTGATGTATTCCCTCAGTAAACATTGTAAACATGAGCTTATGGTGGGGAACGTGGGAGTGTGGGAATGTGGGAAGTGTAGCATGCGGCATCAATCGTTTAGTTTGTTTGTGTTATGGTGTGACTTTGGTGAATCCAAACTAACCTTTTACAACATGAGTCTGTTTGTCAGAAGGATTAAGGAAAGTACATGTTGAATCTTGTTTTTCCATTTAATGAATGCAAAAAAGGTACTCGCCAAAATCCCTGTGATTTTTTATTAAACAGGGTTAACATTTGATTTACTGATTATTGATTGTTCTGTGCATTTATAGTATATACAATTGTTCCTCTACGATGACATAAGTTATGAAGACTTTATCAAAAATAATTCCATTTATGTTGATTTCTTTTGGCTGGACGACTATGAACCCTTCTTTTTTTGCAGGCCTGAAAGAGAGTCTTTGTTTAGGACCGAGCGGGGAAGTAGCCTGTAATTCTGTATGAGTGACGCTAAATGAAAAGTAGCAGTATTCTTGGTGCCTTATAAACCCATGAGTGTTGGACACTGTGGGGTGAGGGGCGTGGTTAGCGCACCTGCAGCAGGGAGAGAGAGAGGCGATCATGGGGATCAGCTGTGCAGCGCGTGAGGCGGCACAGCTGGTCCACATGATCGTGGGATTGCGTGGGCGGGGAAGGGAGCTATAAAAGCTCCCAGAGCCACGCAGACGGGGGGGAAGAGTTAGGTGAGCTAGGCAGGTGAATGGCTGATGCAACATGCCTAATAAAAGAGCCCGGAAACGCGAAGCATTGGTGTCATCCCTGTGTCGAGAGTTCCGAGAAACCCACGGCTACGAAGAACCTGGTTACAGACACGTTATGTGCATGACACAAACATCAAACAATCAAAAACTTGAGACTTTCATAAGACGAGGCAGGTTTTTTGGGGCGAGTCACCCGGACACTGCACGCATTCAAAAACGCAGCGTTGCATGCGTTCCCTACCTCTGTACTTGTGATACATACACTGTGATTTTATGTTTTTTTTCTGAAGGATATGCTCGTCACGATGACGCTAACAAAGCAAGATGTGATTTTCTGTCGAGAACTATGCCTCTAAGTCAACTCACAAAGACGTAGAAGCGGTGCATTAGAATGAATATACATAATGTCGCCCCGGGACACGACACACAGGTGCAAAATATGATGATGAAAAATGTTTGTTTCCGAGGTAATTAAGTGTCCTGCCACAGGTAGATAATAGGCTCTGACAGTATGTTTGATTTAGAAAATAAAACATAATAAAATATGTTGGATTGAGCGTTTTCTGCAGCTGGAGGAAGCTCTTCATCACATTGTGAGACTATAATCAGCTGGTTGTGGAACATTGGAACATTGGTCTGCGTTATGTAAAGAAGCGGCCCTCTCTGCAGCTAGCTGCTATGCCACTGCTCGGGTCTCCTTCCAGATAACCCGCGCTAATGTGATTCCTGTAAAGCCCCGCCGCGTGTAACCCGACACACTCTCGGCTCCCGTCGGTTCTGGTGAGGCCGGCTGTCTGCGGATGTGCTGACGGGGCACAACGTCAACCAGATTTTGTGGCAGAGCGGCCGGACAATCTGTTTCTCATCACCAATTTCCAACTTTTGCTGCTGGAGCGGTTCCACTTCGTTAGACTCAACGAGTTGGCTCAGAATTCTTTTCTTTTTTTCTATCTGTCCTGCTGCTGCAGAATCTCTCTCTCTCTCTCTCTCTCTCTCTCTCTCTCTCACACACACTCACACACACACACACACACACACACACACACACACACACACACACACACACACACACACACACACACACTTGATGCACTGAATTTGTGCACGCATCAGCAAAAACGAGATTCACACGTGGAAATGGAGACGTTTGAGTGAAACAATAAAAACCGGAAACGAAAAACACGTTTCGAAATTCGCAGAGCTGCTCCGTCTGTAATTGTGTGGCGAGATGGACAAGCGGCGGGCGTTTATCGCCCTGCCCCCCACTCCCGGTCTCTTCCGACACCTGCAAGCCTCACAGCTCCTCCTCCTCCTCCTCGTCCCATACCCATTCTTTACTCTTTTTGTTTTAATCTGCTCTTCTCACGTCCTCTGCTGTCATCTTCTCTTTCTGTTTTGTTCCTGTTTTATTGTCTTTTTTTGGGAATCCTTCACTTTCCTCTTCATCTTCAGACTAATGACTTCGGCCTATTTCTCCTCACCTCTTTTCACCTCACTCTCTGCCCTCCTCACTCTCTCCCCTCTTCACCCCCTGAAGGCTGGGGGGGACTCATACCTAACTGTCACTCCTTGACCTCGTCTGTCTCTCACAACTACAGTAGGTTTGTCAGGAGCAAACAAAACAAAAAAAAGATGAAGTGCAAGCTCTCGGGTGTTTCCATAGATGAAAACACATTGGTGTCATTGTGTAACACTTTTAAGATTTGCCCTGTGTTATATTTACTGTTAATGAAGGGCTGGGCTGCATCACTCACATTAAAGTCAAATGATTAACGTTCTATAAATTTGATTTGAATATTGATGAAACTAACTAAATAGTAACCCAGTAGGAGGGTGTCAGGGTGTCATGGGGGCTGTCCTATGCAGCTGTAGGTTTGCTCCTTGCTTATGTACCCACCTCCTCTGCCTTTTTATTATTATTATTTCTAATCTCATGCGGCCAGACCTTCTCCTTGTTAGCTGACGGAGGTTTGGTTTACCACATAAAAAAAGAAGAAAAAAAAGGAAGATCTTCAAAAATCCTGATGCAGCAATTTGAATGTTTGTGAGTCGGAGAACACTCGCTCCCAGCTACAGAAAAGAAAAGAAAAAAACTCACCATGTCTCTGCCCTTTTTATAACAAGTAATTTATCCGACCGATTTACTGCTGACCTTCGTGGCAGCCGCCACCAAAGAACAGTTTCCAACCCAGTTAAACAAAATCTCTGGTATTGAACCCTTTATCAAAGATTTGTATCATATCCATAACGCCTGCTCTGGTTACCCCCCACCCTAATCGCGCCCACTGTGCTTCTCACTCGAACACACAGAGGGACTCTTCTAAATAGTGCAGATGCTCTGAACCTGTACTTAAACAGTCGGCTAAACGTCTGGTACTGTAATGTGACGCTGCTCCACATTCACCAGTGAGCCACGTCACATCATGGTTATGAGTGCTCAGTCCACACAGCGGACACTACCAAGTGTCAACCTTTTGCAACTGTTCATTCACTTAACTTTATAGAGACGGTGACATTTACAAAATAAATACAATGTTTGACAACCGTAAATACAGAAATATCAAGGCAAACAGCCTTGAATGTAAAGCGGTTATAACACACGTGTTTTCTTGCTATTTAAATGCAATGATGACCTCATCCTGTCTGTAGTACTTAACATCCCTGAGAAATATCAACGGGATTCATTCATTGTGTGGGGGATGGCGGCTGGAAGACTGGTTCAGCACAACAGTAAGAAACAAAATAATACATGTATATATATCAAGATCCAGAGGTACTTTTTAGATGCAAAGTTTTGTTTTTGTCATGTTTGAAATATAAGCGGAGTAGAACACACATTGGACTTTCCTCTGTGGTCATGTGACTAAGTGGGGTTTGTTGTTATCTCCGGAGCAATGAGAAGTGATGGAGAGGGGCTGTGAGACCCGTCACCGGTGTAGCATGAGAGCATGTGGAAGAGGCCAGCTGGCTAACTAGCGTACAGCTGGCTAACTAGCGTACAGCTGGCTAACTAGCGTACAGCTGGCTAACTAGCGTACAGCTGGCTAACTAGTTCCCCATGGTTAACTGGAACCATGCTGAGTTTGACCCAACAATCTATGCAAAGTATATCTATGACAATTAGGGATCTAGGGGCTGAAATATGACAACAGCATGTCCTTGGCAGAACCATTTAAGACTCTGAGCCTCCCTCTGGGGACCAAGACCGAGCAGTGAACGTGTAGTGCTTTATTGTGGACTGCATAGCCTGAGGATAAAGGGTAAATATGACATCTGGGCAGAACACATTTAATATTTTCTGAGTGTTGTTTCTGTCTTGACATTCAAAGAGCATTCAGCAAACAGGTTTTCGCCTTAGAAGACAGTTTCTGGTCACATATCCGTTTCATAGTCAGGGGACGAGGTAAAGATTAGGTTCCACACAGCAGGGTCAAAGATGTTATCGTGGTGGGGGGCAAAGACGGCCTGCTGGGGAGTGTCTTCTTAAATTACATCTGGAACGTAACTGAAAGCCATGTCCCACTGCTAGGAACTCTTTCTATGGCTTACAGCGAATGGTGACACTGAAACATCAGTTTGCGTTCAAATAATATCGTAAAAAAACAACAACAAAAAAACACATTGGGCTGGAAGTTTGTTTTGTTGTTGTTAAACTAAGAATAGTCACATACATTCCATCAACATGACAAATAGTATAAGCACAGCAAAACCAACTTTCATGCCGACTGAAACATTTGTATTGCTACTGGATGCCCGTAATTTGTAATACTTGGAACATATTAACCCACAAAGTCCACTTTTCTGTGGTGTGTTTAATAATAACAGTTTTATTTGTCATATTTATTCCATTCTGCACTTGTCTGCAGCATTGCTTGTAACTTTCAATTCAAATCCATTCTATTTTGGTATATGTACATTTTATTTTCCCATATATTATTTGTAATATGTTCTGTATTTATTTATTTCACTATTAATATTGAGCATCTTGTGCACAGAAACCTCCTTTGCAATCAATAGAGTATTATCGTACCTTCATATTAAATGGCTGAATCATCAGGCTAAGAACCTTTTTATGGTCATAAATCAAGACAAATATGTTAAAGCCGGCAGAACAAAAGAAATATCATGAATTCATGTACCAAAGAATTATATATTTGCAATAAATGAATTGTATAAATTCATTTATACTGTGGGCGACTGTGGCTCAGTGGCAAGCAAGTCAGTCTTTCAATCAGAAGGTCAAACCCCGCCTCAGCCAGTCCGTGTCGTTGTGTCCTTGAGCAAGACACTTAACCCTCATTGCTCACCGTTGCTGTGTCTACGGTCTACTGTATATCATGTAAGTCGCTTTGGATAAAAGCGTCAGTGTAACAGTTCCGGGTTCGTAGTACCGGTAAGGAGGGACACCACACCGTCAGGATATGCTCAACTCTTTTATTCTCTTGTTTTTCTCCGCCGTCTCACTCTTCCGTGTGTAGCCCGGAAGTCCCAACCCCGGCCGTCGTCACTGCCGGGTTTAAGTATCCGTCCCCCACGCACACGCACACACGCCCACACACACACACACACACACACACATACTGATTTAGTCCAGGTGCCGCTCATTCCCCGCAATTCCCCGCAATTCCCTGCACCTGTTCCCCGAGCCGCTGTCTCTCCTCCTCCCCCGCAGCCGCGCTAACCCCGCCCCTGCCCCACATACCCCCACCGCCCGCTTCAGGCCGGGGAGCCACCGGCCTAGCCAACTCCCCCCCCCGCCCCCAGAGGCCGGGACAGGAAGTCAGCCACGGCCATCTGCGACCCCGGCCTGTGGACCACCGTGAAGTTAAAGGGCTGCATAGCCAGATACCACCGGGTGATCCGGGCGTTGGTATCTTTCATGCGGTGGAGCCACTGGAGCGGGGCGTGGTCCGAACAGAGGGTGAAGTGGCGGCCCAGGAGGTAGTAGCGCAGGGAGTCGACCGCCCATCGGATCGCCAGGCACTCCTTCTCGACCGTACTGTAACGGCTCTCCCGCTCGGTCAGCTTGCGGCTGATGTACACGATGGGGCGGTCGGCCCCCTCCACCTCCTGGGACAAAACTGCCCCCAGCCCCCTGTCCGACGCGTCGGTCTGCAAGACAAAAGGAAGAGAGAAGTTAGGTGTGTGGAGCAGCGGCTCCCCACAGAGGGCCTGTTTCACCGCCTCAAACGCCCACTGGCACTGCTCCGTCCACTGGACCGGATCTGAGGCACCTTTTCGGGTCAGGTCGGTCAAGGGGCTGGTAAGCTCCGCGAAGGCGGGGATAAACCGCCGGTAGTAGCCCGCCAGCCCCAAGAACTGCCTCACCTCCTTTTTGGACTTGGGCGGTGGGCAGGCGGCAATGGCCGCCGTCTTGTCCACCTGGGGACGCACCTGCCCTCCGCCCAAGTGGTACCCCAGATACCGTACCTCCCTCCGTCCAATCGCACACTTCCCCGGGTTGGCGGTGAGTCCGGCCTCCCTCAAGGACCCGAGCACCGCGCCCACCCGCCGCACATGCTCCGCCCACGTGTCACTGTGGATGATGACGTCATCCAGGTAGGCGGCCGCATATGCAGCGTGCGGACGCAGCACCCGGTCCATGAGACGCTGGAAGGTGGCCGGAGCCCCGAACAACCCGAAGGGAAGCATGTTAAACTGGTACAACCCGCACGGAGTGGAGAACGCCGTTTTTTCCTTGGCCCCTGGCGACAGGGGAATCTGCCAGTAACCCTTGGTTAAATCCAGCGTGGAAAAGAATTGCGCAGTGCCCAGTCGGTCCAGGAGCTCGTCGACCCGGGGCATTGGGTACGCGTCAAACTGTGATACCTCGTTCACCTTGCGGTAGTCCACGCAGAACCGTATAGACCCATCCTTCTTGATCACCAGAACGATGGGGCTACACCAGGCGCTGTGGGACTCTTCTATTACCCCCATTTCCAGCATGGCGGCTATTTCCCGCTGGACCACCTTTTTCTTGTGCTCCGGGAGCCTGTAGGGCCGTGACCGAATAGTCACCCCCGGGGTTGTCTCAATCTGGTGCTCTATGAGGTTGGTGCGGCCCGGCCGGTGCGAGAACACATCGGCAAAATCCGCCTGCAGCTGGGCAATGTCAGCTCGCTGGGCCGCAGAGAGGAGGGCGTCACAATGGAGCGAGGCTGGAACGGCCGATTTTGGAGCCTCTGGCCCCAGCTCCTCCCTCTCCGGGACCGCGGACACCAGTGAAACCGACTCCGCCTCTCTCCATGCTTTCAGGAGGTTGAGGTGGTAGATCTGTGTACTCCCGCCCCGGTCGGACCGCGCCACCTCATAGTCGACCTCCCCCACCCGCCGTGTGACCACAAAGGGTCCTTGCCACTTGGCGAGGAGCTTGGAGCTGGACGTAGGGAGTAATACAAGTACCTTCTCTCCCGGTGCGAATTGTCTCAGCTGGGCCCCCCGGTCGTACAGGCGCTTCTGACGTTCCTGGGCCTGGCGCAAATTCTCTCGTGAGAGCCGACCCAAGGCGTGCAGTTTTGCGCGCAGGTCCAGGACGTACTGAACCTCGTTCTTGCTGGTGCTCGGCCCCTCCTCCCAGCTTTCTTTAATGAGGTCGAGCACCCCCCGCGGCTTCCTGCCGAACAGCAGCTCAAAGGGAGAAAATCCCGTGGAGGCCTGGGGTACCTCCCGCACTGCAAACAGAAGAGGGTCAAGCCATTTATCCCAATTGCGTTCATCGTCGCTAACGAATTTACGGATCATGTTTTTCAAAGTCTTATTGAACCGCTCCACCAACCCGTCAGTCTGCGGGTGGTATACGCTGGTCCTAATCGACTTGATGCCCAGTAACCCGTAAAGCCCTCTCAGTGTGCGCGACATGAACGACGTGCCCTGGTCCGTCAGGATCTCTTTCGGGACCCCGACGCGGGAGATGACCTGAAACAGCGCCTGCGCCACACTCTTTGCCGAGATGTTGCGCAGCGGCACCGCCTCCGGATATCGCGTTGCGTAATCCACCAGGACTAGCACAAAGCGATATCCGCGTGAGCTCCGGTAAAATGGCCCGATGAGGTCCATGCCTATTCTTTCGAACGGGACCTCCATCAATGGTAGGGGGCGCAATGGCGCCCTCGGCACGGCCGGGGAATTTACCAACTGACATTCCGGGCAGGATGCGCACCATCGGTGGACATCCGCCCGGATGCCCGGCCAATAAAATCGGGTCATTATCCGGTGCAGCGTTTTGTCCCCTCCCATGTGCCCGGCCATGGGGCTATAATGAGCCGCCTGGAAAAGCATTTCCCGGCGGCTCTTCGGCACCAGCAATTGGGTGTCTACCTGCCCGGTCTGGGTGTCACGACTCACCCGGTACAACCGGTCTCTGATTATTGAAAAGTGGGGATATGTCTGCGCTGCGTCGGGGCGTACCAGCTGACCATCAACCTTGATCACTTGGTCCCAGGCCGCGCGCAGGGTCTCGTCCTGCGACTGCGCCAGCGGAAAATCTTCCAGGGCGTGAAACTCGGGAACCGGCGGAGTCTCCACCGGAGGCTCAGCCGGTTCCCCCTCCCCGGCCGCAGTGCCGGACGGACCCGCGTCGCCGCTCAGCACCGCACACATATCCCATGGCCCTACCTGTCGCGACCGCACCCCCGCGGCCTCCCCCATTAGTCTGTCAAACCCCGGCCAATCAGTTCCCAGGATTAGGGGGTGCGTAAGGCGGGAGCTAACCGCGACCTTCACCCTATGCTTTTTCCCCCCGTAACGAATCTCCACCGGCACTAAGGGGTACTCGTGAATATCCCCATGCACACACCTCACCATCACCCGTGCTGCCTCCACCAAAGCCCCGGGTCGAACCAGGTTCTGGTGGATCATGGTCTGCGAACAGCCCGAATCCACCATCGCCTGGCGCATACCCCCCTGGATTCTTACCGGAACGCGGTACGTCGCTCCCAGGCCGGGGGAGGGTGCTGGAGTGCCGGCAACCCGGATCGTCTGCCCCACCTCCATGAGCGGGCACTCCCTCCGGAAGTGCCCGGGCTGCCCACACTTCCAGCAGCCCTGCCCTGGCGGTTGAGGGGCCCCCAGTGGGTTGGGAAGGGTGCGGGGGCTGGTCGGGGCCGGGTCCGCGGCCGGCGCTCGTGGCTCTGGTGGTGTCGGCTGGGCCGGCGGGCCCGGTGTCTTGGGCCCTCTCCGCGGCCCGGGTGTCGGGACCGCCGGTGGCCCGCCGCCCCCTTTCGCCGGCGGGTAGACCTCCAGGTGGGCTTCCGCCAAGGCGACGGCGTCCTCCAGGGTCGCAGGGCGGTGACAGCGCACCCAGGATGCGGTCCGGGTTGGCAGTCCCTCGGCGAACTGCTCCAGCACGACCCGTTCGACGACGGCGTCCACTCCTCCGACCCCCCCCGGACGCAGCCACCGCCCCGCGGCGTCCCGCAGCTGCTGGGCGTATGCGAACGGCCGATCCTCCGGCCCCAGCCTGGCCGCGCGGAACCTCCGACGCTGGTCCTCCGGGGTCAGGCCCAGGCGGTCCACCACTGCCCGCCGCATGGCCCCGTAGTTTCCCCGGTCCGCTGGCGGGAGCCCCAGCGCCGCCGTCTGCGCCTCCCCCGTCAGCAGGGGAAGGAGCCGCACCGCCCACTCGGCCCCCGGCCAGGCACACGCCTCCGCCGTCGCTTCGAAGGCGTCCAGGAAGGACTGTGCGTCATCCTCCGGGGACATCCGGTGGAGCGCCACCCTCTCCGGAGCGGGAGCCGGCGCGCGCCGCGCCGGCGCCGCCGTCATGCCCGCGACGAGGCGGTCCAACGCGTCCGCCTGCCGATCCGCGCGGTCTTGGAGCGCCTGCAAGCAGGCGCGATTCGCCGCCGCCTGCTCTTGTTGGATGGCAGCGATGCCCGCCACCATCTGCCCCAGCGCTACGAGCGGCTGGGCTGGGACGTCCCCGTGATCCATACCGGAACCCCTGGTCGGGCGCCACTGTAACAGTTCCGGGTTCGTAGTACCGGTAAGGAGGGACACCACACCGTCAGGATATGCTCAACTCTTTTATTCTCTTGTTTTTCTCCGCCGTCTCACTCTTCCGTGTGTAGCCCGGAAGTCCCAACCCCGGCCGTCGTCACTGCCGGGTTTAAGTATCCGTCCCCCACGCACACGCACACACGCCCACACACACACACACACACACACACATACTGATTTAGTCCAGGTGCCGCTCATTCCCCGCAATTCCCCGCAATTCCCTGCACCTGTTCCCCGAGCCGCTGTCTCTCCTCCTCCCCCGCAGCCGCGCTAACCCCGCCCCTGCCCCACAGTCAGCTAAATGAAATGTAATGTAATGTAATTTATTCATTCTAGCAAACACAATTTGCTAAAACCACGACCATCTACTGATCCAGAAAAAAAGAAAATCCCACATACATACATATATATACAGTGGGGCAAAAAAGTATTTAGTCAACCACCAATTGTGCAAGTTCTCCCACTTAAAAAGATGAGAGAGGCCTGTAATTTTCATCATATGTATACCTCAACTATGAGAGACAAAATGAGAAAAAGAAATCCAGAAAATCACATTGTCTGATTTTTAAAGAATTTATTTGCAAATTATGGTGGAAAATAAGTATTTGGTCAATAACAAAAGTGCATCTCAATACTTTGTTATATACCCTTTGTTGGCAATGACAGAGGTCAAACGTTTTCTGTAAGTCTTCACAAGGTTTTCACACACTGTTGCTGGTATTTTGGCCCATTCCTCCATGCAGATCTCCTCTAGAGCAGTGATGTTTTGGGGCTGTCGATGGGCAACACGGACTTTCAACTCCCTCCAAAGATTTTCTATGGGGTTGAGATCTGGAGACTGGCTAGGCCACTCCAGGACCTTGAAATGCTTCTTACGAAGCCACTCCTTCGTTGCCTGGGCGGTGTGTTTGGGATCATTGTCATGCTGAAAGACCCAGCCACGTTTCATCTTCAATGCCCTTGCTGATGGAAGGAGGTTTTCACTCAAAATCTCACGATACATGGCCCCATTCATTCTTTACTTTACACGGATCAGTCGTCCTGGTCCCTTTGCAGAAAAACAGCCCCAAAGCATGATGTTTCCACCCCCGTGCTTCACAGTAGGTATGGTGTTCTTTCGATGCAACTCAGCATTCTTTCTCCTCCAAACACGACTAGTTGAGTTTCTACCAAAAAGTTATATTTTGGTTTCATCTGACCATATGACATTCTCCCAATCCTCTTCTGGATCATCCAAATGCTCTCTAGCAAACTTCAGACGGGCCTGGACATGTACTGGCTTAAGCAGGGGGACACGTCTGACATTGCGGGATTTGAGTCCCTGGCGGCGTAGTGTGTTACTGATGGTAGCCTTTGTTACTTTGGTCCCAGCTCTCTGCAGGTCATTCACTAGGTCCCCTCCATGGGGTTCTGGGATTTTTGCTCACCGTTCTTGTGATCATTTTGACCCCACGGGGTGAGATCTTGCGTGGAGCCCCAGATCGAGGGAGATTATCAGTGGTCTTGTATGTCTTCCATTTTCTAATAATTGCTGAGTTGATTTCTTCACACCAAGCTGCTTACCTATTGCAGATTCAATCTTCCCAGCTTGGTGCAGGTCTACAATTTTGTTTCTGGTGTCCTTTGACAGCTCTTTGGTCTTGGCCATAGTGGAGTTTGGAGTGTGACTGTTTGAGGTTGTGGACAGGTGTCTTTTATCCTGATAACGAGTTCAAACAGGTACCATTAATACAGGTAACAAGTGGAGGACAGAGGAGCCTCTTAAAAAAGAAGTTACAGGTCTGTGAAAGCCAGAAATCTTGCTTGTTTGTAGGTGACCAAATACTTATTTGACCGAGGAATTTACCAATTAATTCATAAAAAATCCTACAATGTGATTTCCTGGATTCTTTCCCCCCATTCTGTCTCTCATAGTTGAAGTGTACTTATGATGAAAATTACAGGCCTCTCTCATCTTTTTAAGTGGGAGAACTTGCACAATTGGTGGCTGACTAAATACTTTTTTGCCCCACTGTATATATATATATATATATATATATGTGTGTGTATATATATATATATATATATGTGTGTGTATATATATATATATACTGTATATAGAGTGGTGAGCGTTGCATGATTCCCAGCTGGCAACCAGAGCAGGTGGTGCCGGTTTAAAGAGTGTGTGTGTAGCGTGCGGGCGTAGCCGGGTCACGGAGGTCAGGGCCAGTGACCTTCTCTTCCTCACTGCTCTCCTCCTCCTCCTCCGCCCTCCGCTCCCCACTCTCCCGCCACCGGAGCAAGGAGAGGAAAGGAGACTTTCTCCGCTGCTTCTTGGTTAAATGACAGACTCTAATGGATTAAATAAGGCGCCTATTTTTACCTGGCTGCCCAGCAGGATGTTCACACCTACACGCATACCAGCACCTAACGGAGTGCTGGAGGCTGGTAAAGAGCTGACACCTGACTCAGTGGGGGGGAAGGAGATCAGTGGGATTTAATTGAGAGAGAAAGTGAAAGGGGGGGCTGGCTTAGAGTCAGAGGAAAGAAAAAAGAAGAAGGAACAGAGATGTAAGGAGAAAGAGAAAGGAAGATACAGGATACAAAAGGAAAAGATTTGCTGCACCTTTTGCTCGTGTCTGAATTTCCGTCCCCATTCGGTATTTTCAATTTGATCTGGCATTTAACGATATAACAAGCTCCATAATGTCACCTTTAGGTGCTTTTGAAGCATACTCACATTTTAATTGCCGTTGGGAGTGTTTTGACAGAACTCCAAAGCATCAAAATTATTTTGAAGCTGTTTTCATGCAAACTGGTCCTCCCAATATTTCTTTTTTTTTGTTTCCTTCACGTGACGGTTCACCAAGTGAGACGAGAGATGAGGCTAAATGAGGATAATCCTGTTCACGTCCGCCCTGTGTGTTTTCTGAAGGCATTTCGAGACGCCTCTACTGATGTACCCCTTTTTTTTAGGAGAAGTTTGGAAGCAGTTCTTGAAACACTTTTGAGCGGCCCACCCAGTATTTCAAATCAGAATATTAGTATAGCAGTATGTCATGAGAGATTGTATGGTATTTTAAGCTTTTTTAATATGTTTGGAGGCAGTTCTTTGAGCACATATTGCAAAATAAACAACTTTAAATACTATGGGATCAAAAACCTATAGTCAAACGGATACAAAAGGTAACCCTCCCACCCCCCCCCCCCCCTCCCCCCCCCACACACACACACACACACACACACACACAGCCAATATAGAGTTGCTTGGTAATGTGGTAGAGCCTCTAATACAGTGTCAGTGGAACATTGCGATCTATTGACTGTGAAGGCCATTGTATGCGATTCACATAATTCCCATAGGCACCGAACCCTTCAGTGAGCCTTCATAACTGCTATATTTCTCCACTGATTTAATCATGTTCTTCCTTGACTTTCTCACCCATTCTGTGTCTTCTATCCTCTTCTTTTGTTAATGTAGTAATCCAATTTGGACTGCTACAATAATGGACTTCAAGAATCATAAAGCCTAAGAAAGCACTGAATGGACATTGGGCTGTAGATCGAAATCTCTTTATTCTATAACAACCTCAATACTATTCCTTTAAGGGGACATATGAAGACAAAAAAATACATATATATATATATACATATACACATATATATATATATATATACATACACACACACATACATATATATACACATACACATATATATACACATATATATATATACATATACATATATATATATATACACACACACACACACACACATATATATATACACACACACACACACAAATATATATATATATATACACACACACATATACATATATACACACATATACACATATATATATGTGTATATATATATATACATATATATACACAGACACATATATATATATATATATATATATATATATATATATATATATATATATATATATATATATATATATATATATATATACACACACACATATATATGTGTGTGATTTTTTTTCTGGATCAGTAGATGGTCGTGGTTTTAGCAAATTGTGTTTGCTAGAATGAACTATGTGTAGAGAGAATTTATACAATTAATTTATTGCAAATATATAATTCTTTGGTAGCTACATGGATTCATGATATTTCTTTTGTTCTACCGGCTTACTCACATTTAACACATTTGTCTTGATTTACGACCATAAAAAGGTTTTGCCCTGATGATTCAGCCATTTAATATGAAGGTACGATAATATATATATATATATATATATATATATATATATATAACAATGTAGCCCCACCCTAAAGCATACTCCTCTTTATGGTCTGTTTGACTCTAAATGGACCATCATTTACTAAATGAACATCATTCTGTATTGAAGAAGACTTGAAACTAGAGATTGAGACATAAACTCATGTTTACAATGTTTACTGAGGGAATAAATCAAGAAAGAAGTAGGGTCATTTTCTCATAGACTTCCATTCAATCTGACTTTTTGCAACCGGAGGAGTCGCCCCCTGATGGCCATTAGAGAGAATGCAAGGATTTAACAGAGGTGTTACATCAAGGCTAAAAGAGGAACAAGGTTATTAATAGACATAGACCTGTATTTAGTTGATGCATTTTTGTTCTTTTTTTAAGCCTTTTGTGGACACATTGTGTTGCTTTGATGTCCATATCAAGTAATATAATGATAATAATAATATTATAAAAAATACAAAAAATAATAGGCTTAGACTTGGGAGAGGTTTAACGTATTTTTCAACAAAGTAAAGACACAAAAGAATGAATAGAAACAAACTAAAGAATAAAACATGCAAATATGCACGGTAATCAATTAAACTAAGGGAGAACATGAGAAAACTAAAACATGCACAAGATAAAAACAAAGAAAGAGAGACAGTTATGGCAAAGCTGAATAAATATGTTTTCAATAGTTCTTTAAAAATGTTCCTGAAGCTCGCATCTCTTACTGCTTTGGTTAGGTCAAAAAAGGCCGAGCTGATGACCGTCTTATTAGTGTGATGATTTGTATTAAAAAGAAAAAATAAATAGCAGCAGAGGATCAAAGAAGCTGTGAAGGATTATAAAAACACACAGAATTAGTAATGGTGGCCAATCCCAGCCTTTGAGAGCCAACAAGTAAAACAACTTTAAAATCAAACTAACTAACTAGCTTATTGACAGAATACAAAACATGTAATGTACATGTTAACATGCTAACAGCCTATTATTATTATTATTATTAAAAGCTCTTTGGCTTTCCAAGTCGCGTTTCCTTGCTCTTGTCCGATCGTTGCCGTGGTAATAGAGGTCATTTGTCTGACAATAGTGAACTCATATTACAACATAGTGCCGGGAATAAAGAACTATTAATCACCCAGACAAGCACGCACATGCTCACGAGCTGACCGCGGTTAATGAGCTATGCGCCCCCGTCTCTACGAACATGACGTATCCAGCCATGATAGTCAGGCATTGTGTGTGTGTGTGTGTGTGTGTGTGAGCTGCTTTAAAGTTCCTGGGTCATTAAACAAGTGGTGGAAGTCTTCAATTAACTTCACAGACCATGGCGTCGCTATGTGCTTCTTTTCACCTACTGAGCTCCAGTCTGCTGAGTAATAACTCAACGTCGATGCACAATTGCCACAGTTCCTGGGATGTTTTTATTTTTTTTATTGATTTTGTATAAAAGTGGAAATGCCCGCTGAAGGTATCAGTGTATTCCTATGTTCATGAGAAATCAAGCTTCTATGTCCATTATTTCTCCGTCCATGCAAACACATACAGCATCCATCTTCTCCGGTTTCCATTTGATGAGTAATTATTAACAATATACATAAATGAGCATTGAAAAGTGTAGAGCAGCAGCTGCGCCCCAGGCTGCTAAGATGCAGAAAATGATCCCGCTGAATATGGAGGGAGTCGGGCACATCTTGTATTTAGAGCAAAGGGCGAGGACATGGATCATCAAACTCTCCTGTGAGCTCATTACTCCCTCCAAAAGGCCGGGACGATTCCAAGAAGCCGGGGAGGGATTAAGAAAGATGACTCTGATTTTCAATTTTTTCTTCTGCCAGTGCAGTCCATTCCCTTTCCTAGAAACGGATGGACCTGGGCCAGGTTGAAACCCCGCTGAGATTGAATCATTTCAGATCCTCGCAGGCCGACCGTAATCACCGCGCTCGCTGTTTGTCAGGAAAATAAGACTGTGGATAGATTTGGCACCAGTTCAGACAATCTGATTTCTTTCAGTCTCACGCAACGAGAGCCCAGCGAGAGCTTTTTAGGGTTGCCTCAAAATGGGGACGGACAACAGTTGCAACATATGCCGAGGGCAACGCTGTCAATGGTGACCTTCAAGGTGTAAAGTAAACAAAATAGCTGTGAATAAGTGATACTTTACATTGCAATGATAATGTTCTTACTGTGAACAGGAGCAGTATTCTGTTACATTTTGAAAATCCCAACATTGCAAATAGAGTATACAGGCTATGCACTGTATTTGCATGGGAATTGGGCAATGACTTATTTAACATGTTTGTCGAATTATTTCATGGAAATTATTCAGGCAACACATTTATAAATTGTTACTAATTATAAGGGAAACACTACGTTCTAAGCATCTATATAAAGGGGACATATACTCATTATCAGGTTCATACTAGAGGAAACCCAAAATACATGTTTAGTGTTGAATCATGTGTTTTCTGAACGAGGCAGCCCACAAAACAAACTGGGTTGAAAGGTTGTCTTTTTCAGTTTGTGGGATGGTATGAGCTTCAGATGCCCAAACGAGTAATGTTTTTACAAATTCCTTCCCAAAAATGACGGCGCCATATCAGTTTCTTTCCAGCAAATCATGTGAAACTACAGGATATGTATGATAAAGTGTCACTGTAAATGTATTGAGATTTTATTCCATGTTCAAATCTGCTACATAGTCCCAATGACACAAAGTATCAGTTATCATTTATCGCAGGGTTCATACACATTTTGACTAATGGATTTCCATAACTTTTCCATGACTTTAAACCACATTTCCATGACCAAACATTTTGTGAAATCGGGGTGTATACATGACAAAGTGAGAACATGTAGTATTTAAACTAACGATGAGGAATCCAAAGCATACAGTATTACTTAAATGACACAAATGAAGGAGAGACAATAGTTTGATTATTAGTGGAAATGAATTCTATCTGTGCAAAAAATAACTAATATTTAGATGTTACTAACTTGTGTAAAACAATAAGATATTTTTTTGCAAAACAAAACAGAATCAGTGCAGATATGTGTGAGCCATCAGGTTTTATCAGTGGTTTTATTAGTGTCTGCATTGAGCTGCTTTCCACTACAAAACTGTGTAAACAGGGTTGCAGGCTTAATACGGCGGCTATCAATCCATGCTCAATGTTGAGCTGAGATCTGTATTCTGTTCTGAGAGACAGCAGAAACGCCGACCTCACCGAGATCGGCTTTTGGCAAAATGCCAAGTATTGGCGATTCACGCAAGCGTAGCGAGTAGGCTCATTGTTGGGTCCTGATGCTTGTGTCTTGTACAAGTGCTTGTACTTTGACTTGTTTCTGCCCTTGAACAGGAGCACGAGAGCTGCTCCGGGTTCAGGAGAGCTGCTCCAGGTTCAGGAGAGCTGTCGCTCTTGCTGTCCGCTGGTGGGAGTGTAGTCACCTGCCTGTGCTCACCTGCCTGTGCTCACCTGTGTGCGCATCGGGGTGGACCTCCGCCGTGCGCGATACAGAGAAGAGTTGTAAACGCAACCATGTAGAGACAGACATGACATGCCGTCATGTAGATACGATCACTGACATACGACCGTTTAGTTTGTTTAGTAACAGAACAAGGTGTAGACCTGTTTTATAGGAAAGGGAACCTTTAAAGACTTCTGCTGTGATCTGGCGCTAAAGGGACAATTAATTTTAAAATCATATTAATTATTTCAAACTCATTGTAAATGAACGACATGAACATATGAATATAACACATTTCCATGGCTTTTCCAAAACTTCCAAATTATTTTATTTTTTTCAAGGACCAATTTAAAATTCCATGACTTTTCCAGGTTTTCCAAGACCGTACGAACCCTGTTATCAGTTATTCATCGTCATTGAAAAAAGGAAATTATCCCTGCAACGCCAGTAATTTAGGCACATTTAATGATCCGGTATCTTTGTATCAGGACAGCTTCATTGATGACACACTGTCCCTCCAAATTACAAATATACAAACAAAGGCTCATCTCTAATACCCACAAAAATATATAAACTTGCATAAGTAAACTTCTCAAAACCTTTATCTTGGTGACTGCAGTGAAGTCTTCGAAAAGAGCAGGTACACTGACATCAATCCATGCAAAAAAAAAAATGCTTTGATCTAGCATGAATAGAGGAAAAATAACTCCAAGTGACAGTTTACAGAAAAGAAGCTGAAAACCGAGGAGCATGGCATATTTTTTTTTCTTCCTCCTTTCTGATTGTGTTGAATCATTTAACAGCGTCTGCACAACCGCTGTGTCAGAGGCGGCTGGAAATGAAGAGTAATGCACTTTTCACAAGGTGGGGGGGAGACTCGGCCTTCTAATGCCATCTGTCAGCGCAGATGTAACTGGGAGTGAGCGGTGCGGCGCAGCAGGGGTGTCCTTGGACGAGGTAAGGGAAGGAAAAGGAAAAGTGTCCGAGGAAAACAAAGGAAAGCGGCCGTGGTAGCTCTGAGGGGAAACGGCCTCCGCTGGGCAAACAAGCACAGGTAACAAGAACACGCTTTCCATCGGAAGGCGGCGATGTCTTCCGATGGAAAATGCTTTAAGTGGCAGTGCCTCTGGAGAGTGCTTATCTAATTGTATTCAACACAACTGCTGACAAAAATATCGAGCCATTGGTGCCGCTTATGAACAGAGAGCATGAGTGAGGAAGTATGCAAGTTTCCACCTTCTTCAATCCACTGGTTGTTGGTTGGAATTATTAGTAACAGTGCCAATACAAGTTTGGTATAGTTAACAATATGTTTTTTATGTATTTCAGCAAAATCATTTTCTACGTTTTTCAACAAAAGAAGCCAAAGTTCACAAATGTGAAATGCTATATAAAAAGAAGCAGCTCTGCATGAACTTGGACCATACCAGTGGCCCCCAGAGGTTGTTTTTAAGAATGGGCCACAGGTGCTGCACATTCCAGCCCGTTCAGCCTCACTCTGAAGGGCCATGTCTGATGAAGTGACATCACCTTGGCCTCGTTATGACTCACATGTTATGAACCGCACGGCCACATCGAGCCTAAATTACGCTTACAGGAGGAAGTCAGGTGTCGGAGTAAAAAGAGTGCTAAAGTCTGAGCAGGGAAGAGGTCGGGGCCGATGGTTCTGATGGTGAAGAAGACTTTCAATCAGAGGTCAATGTTATGGTCCCCAGTGAACTGAACGTTTACGTTTCATATGGTTACATTACGTAGCCTACTTTACAACTTAACAAACGTACTACCACCTTTCATTAAACCTGACAGCGAAGTTTTGTTGCCTCAACAATTTTGTTTCCTGTAAAAATGGGAAGTTTATTATGAAAAGACAGTGGACGCACGTAACGAGCAGCAAAATGATGTGCAAAGCTGACGCTAGAGGGGTAGGTAAAGCATTTTTATTTGACGAGTTGTGAGTGGCAACGTGTTGGCAATTTAGTGCATTTAAATATGCTTTTACAGTACAATTTCTTCCTCATTAATCGTTATCTGTAAAAGGTCCCAGCAAGATAACCTAGTGTGAATAAGTCTGCTCGAGCGTTCTCTGAGGGATTTAGGATCGGCCTTTAAATGACACTTTGCACTGATGTTTGTTCAGACATACCGTGTTGTGTGAGTGGCGTTGGCTTGGCCGTCGTGACATCATCTGAATAAAGTTCTGAATCTTACCAAACATCCGACACCATCTTTCAGTGATTTCTGGACACTTTTCAGTCAACACTAAAAATGATTGAGGTTAAATACCCAGGAATAGAATGGAGAAGTGCTCCTCTGTGTTTGCTTGCATGCTTTATGGTGCCCACACAACAACCCACCCCCATTTGTCTGTGCATGTGTCTGTTTCCTGTCTGTTTTTACTCATGCCCAAAATACAATTGCCTTCGTGGATTAATAAAAATGTTATTAAATTGAATAAAAGACCGACCAAACAAAACAATCCTTGAGGGGTACTTCCACAAAGAGTGCAGATGGGAAAACAACAACAACTAATGGTTGAAACAAGTGTCCCAAGAGCATTTCGGCAACACTGCCACCCCGGGAGCCCATTACTTTCCTCTGCAACACGGTACAACCAAAAAGAAAGAAGAGAAAAGCTTTCTTAAAAGTGGTCCCGAGCGAGGTTTAAGTATTTCTCCTGGCAAGCATTCACTCTGCAGCCAAAGTACGATCAAGAGTCCTGCCAATCGCATATGTGTAACATAATAATCCAGTCCGCCCCAACACACACTCAGCACCCCGAGCCTCAATGTGTTTTTGTGGGTGTGACCCAAAAACACATTCGATGAGAGGTAGTTACTGTGCGTTATTTATATCCGTAGGTATCATTCACTGTGTGTGCGTGTGTCCTACCTTTGCTGATGTCCTGGTACTCCAGCCACAGCTGTCTCTGGACCTGTTTGTTGGGGTACCAGATGGTGCAGGACTCCTGGAAGCCGTACATGGCCTCCTGCACGTAGTGGTTCCCGAACTCCCTGAGGATGGAGACAAAGTCGCTCCGCTGCGTCGCCCCGTCCAGAGAATGGATGGCCGAGCTGAAGGCTGGGTGGATGGAAAGAAAATACAAAAAATAAATAAATATAATAATTCAGTCAGAAAACCCGGAAAGTGAAACAAAACAAACGCTGAGTTGGTTGTCAGGGGTAAAATATAGGAATGTGTTCATCAACACTCCCAGTAGACCACACAGAAACGGACAACTCCTTATTCCATTAGTCATCCGTGTGGAATATAAATCCAAAGTAGAAACTGCGCAATATAAATAATCTGTTTTATCCACTGTGCAATATTAACAGCCATTCAGTCAGACTACATCATATTATTTATTTATTTTAACTTATTTATTATTCCTTCACTGTGTGATTACGTATTTATTATACTTGTACTGATCTTGTTTTTCTACCCATGTCTCTTGTTCTCTTGTTTGTTTCTTTTGTGCTGTCCACTATGCTGCTGTAATCCTGTAAATGTCCCCCGCTGTGAGAGAAATATTAGATAATAGATAATATAATTATCTTATCTTATGGTTGTGCTGGAGGAAACATGAGAAGCTCACTAAAGTCATTATGATACATTATCTGAGAGATGTTGAGATAGTCACATGATACGAGAAAACTTTGACTTTCTGGTGGCGCTACTGGAAAATAAGTAATGGGAACCCCCCCAAAATAAATCACCATCTTGGGACCATGCAATGACTCCAATAGTTTTTGAGATATTTCGGCCTGTAACCAAAGTGTTGGACTGACTGACATGCCGTGCAGAGCCATGACACTGTGAGAGGGTTGTGTTCAGAGAAACCAGAAAATTGTTGTAAGTCAAGGTTTTAGAGTCCGCTGACGTGCCGATGCAGCGAGATGCAACATGCGTCATTACTGTTTGGGGTGTCACCTTGTAATAATTAGAGTAACTAATAGAATAATCAAAGTGTGCCTGATGATGACATGCCATCGTTGTGATGTCTTTTGGCAGCAAACTTTTTTTTTTCCAGAGCACAGATGTCCACTCGAGCGTTAGAGACCCCCATTATCCTTTTGAAGCCAGGTTTGTCTCCCGTTATTAATTGCATACTGAAGGCGTTGGATTTTTTACAGCCGGTGGAATGGAAGTCTCGGTCGGGTACTTAAAGAGGTTTAGTGGACATCTGAGCCGGCTGCTTACTATTCATGAAGCCTTTCAACCAAACATCATCCGCAGTGACCACATATGGACACGAACCAGCACAAAATAAAAAATCTCATTATACTCATACAAAGTGAAATCCTTTTGATTTTAAAACAACTTTTGGAGTTTTGTACGTGTGTGTGAGTGTGTGTTGTAGCCGAGTGTATTCGGGTGCCCGACGAAGGCTCAGAATCAGATCACCTGATGACGGCTTGGTGTGAATGAATAAGTACAGGACACATGCCGCTAAGCCAGACATTCTTCTTTGTACTGGGAATGCCGTCTTTATTTTCACACTGGGCCTCTATTTGCTGGTTCTTATGAGTTGCCCTTCACTCATGCATGTTATGTTATGTCATGTTCCACATCGGCCACAAGTGAACACAAAGCGGCTCTTCGTGGCTTTGCTGTCGCGAGACTTGAGCCATGTGCTTCCGGGTCATTTGAATGTTTAATGCTAAAATGTAGCTGCAAAGTAGAGACGAGTCTCAAAGTCAGTGAACTGACACAGTAAGAAACGTCAGGGCGACTCAAAAGGTTGGAGATTAGTGTTCCCCTCTTTATTGAGACTGGGGTAAGTGGCAGCAGGAGCCTCAGGGTTCACAAGTATTTTTATAGCTAATGTAGACAGCGAATCTCCCTCAAGGCCGCCTGTGTCCTCGGAGAGGCCGGAGCTGAACCGACAGCCACAATGGTGCGATAAAAGGACGCCTGCAAACCGGTGCATGGAAGGCAATGGCGGCATAATTGAAAACAAGGCGAGAACACTTAACGTTTTGGAGCGGACTCAATCGACTGAGCGGCGGATCCCAGAACATGAAGGAAAAAAAAACATCCGTAATAAAAGGACCAATGCGCTCACTGGGGTTCCATCTGAGTAAATAAATCGGGAGAATGCAACTGCAATTCGTCATTATCATTTCCGGGAGGAGCAGTATTAATACCTCGCCCGTCCTTACTCCTCTGGAATTAAATCAGGGGGACCCGGGAGTGAGAGACAAGAGAGCGCGGTGAGGATGAGCGATGGGGGCTTCGCTATCAGGCGTTTGAAATCAGTCGCCTCAACCCCCTCCGGTGGCTGTTGAAATATGAAGAGCTAAAGTGGGAAATGGGAGTAAAAAATAAAGAAAGAAAAGAAAGAAAAAAAGGCTGCCGGGATGCTTCCGAGCAAAGGGGAAATAGAAACGGTATCCTCGACAGACGCGGCAGCCACTTTTCAAACCCCAGCGGCCCCGTTGGAAACGCATCAGAGGTGTCATGGCTGTATTTACTGCAGGGGTGGCTGCACTTATCAGAACAGGAACTATTTATGATGGATTTTATGAATAATGCATTCATTTAAAACACGACCCAAAAAAAAGTTACAAAAAAAGACTGAATCACAGTCTCCTTCCAGCCAGAGAGAATGAATGAAAGTAATATTTCAAGACTTTTCCACTTGCCAGCAGGCCAGACCGAGTTATCTAGTGAGGCAAATGTTGGGCGTCATCCCCGACGTGTCGGCAGCCCGGCAGCAGCCTTCAGAAGAAGCATTGCTTGACTAAATACCTCCACAGTTATCTTATTCTGTGAAGGTTCCATGGCAGGCGCTGTCAGAGCGCCCCGGTCCCTCTGTGGATACAACGCCGTGATGTATGTACGACAGGCTATCAGCGAGACGGAGCGGGGTGATATACACGTTTCCCGACTGCGGAGCTCCTCCCCATCCAACTCCATTATTTCACCCGTAAAACACGGCCCTGTGACGTAAAACCGAGCTGGATTCTGAAGCGGTTTTAAGTTTTACATGACGATGCCAATGCGAGGGAACGCCTGAATCACTGCTGCCACAACGGGCCGACTCTAGCATCCATAATGCATTGCTTTGAATCTCCTACTTCCCAGACTGAAAGAGTGGCGATGGAGAACTCCTCTGCACACATACTTAAGGCAAATAATAGATGTGGACTTATGAGTATGTGCAGGTGGACTTGAAAGTAATAAACCACGAGCACCATGGGAACACACGGTGGATTGTTTTGAAGGAAAAATAATAATACATAAGCAAATATGGAAATGAGAAACTCACTCCTGGGAAGTTTTTTTGGGGGAAATGTTTTTTTCTTCCATATGTATGCGTGTGTATGTGTGTTCGAGGGAGGGAGGGAGAGGGGTGGGAGGGGGGGAGAGAGGAATCACACAAAATGCATGGCTCGGATCATAGTTTTGAGTCACAGATTTGATCAGCAAAACAAAACAGGGAATATCAATTTTAGATATGTTTTTTTTGCTGATTATTAATGATCCACGTCAGCCAATAGGGATTGTTTGTGCTATTGCGTTGTCTTGTTACAGAGACAGAGACCGCAGGATCCACATTTGCGTTTCCAGGACATTTTGTAGAAACGCCCACAGAGAAACCTACGACTTCAAAATGGCTACATAACGTCTTCTTCTTCTTCCTCCTCCTCGTCGTCTCATCACAGCCAACATCTGGTGAGGATGGAGGCAGCCGGCCCGCCAAATCATAATGTTCAACATAATCACACTTGTCTGCTTAGCTTCCTCCCACTCTCTGAGATCATCGTGTTTTAATACAGCGGTTGTTCTCATTCAGACGTCGTGTTTGTTTGCTTGCTGTTGGACGACTGAGCCACAGAGACCTAATCGCCAACCTGCTGTGCCGCAGTGATAACATCTCTGTTTTCATAATTGCTTCGTCTTCTGACAAAATCATCGTGAAGCCAGCTTTACAGCAACACCTGCTGCGTGTATCCGGCTGTACCGACTTATAAAAAGACAGTTAGTAGCGACCAAAGGTTGTCCCACATTATGGCCTTGGACATGCTGGCTTTTTAAGATGTCGTTCTTTCTAGGAAAGCTCTGCTTTTGAGATGTATTAACTGGTTAATTGTGCACAGACTCCAATTCAAAGTGTTTCTTCTGTAAATAATCCGATTTTACAATGTTGTAGACCCCTAGATATGTTTATTACAGTAACGTATAACATGGAGTAATAGAAAGGTCAATTCTTCACATGATTTGTTAGTTTTTTTGCCCTTTTATTATTATGTGGTCTCCAGTTCAGCTCATCTGACCGTATCATTTTCCCCAAGCTGTGTTAAACTTGTGTATGAAAGGTTCCAAAAGTTTACATTCATAAAGCAGGAGGACTCCGCACATATGGATTACCATTACTGCCTAATCCATTTTCATAGATTATTTGCTGGAGGTTCATGAAGGCAGCTGGAAACTGTAATACACGTTTTTGTGGCATTCTATTGAAATTGTACTGCGCTGAATAAGATACTACAGATACAAGTTCTACAGAATACCGACAGGACTGTTTCAGGGCAGCAGGTGTATTATTTGAACTTGTGACCCTTAGCCCAAAGCATCTGTGGTTGCTCGTAGCGACTTATGTAAATCGTTGGTGTAGAATAGACAATAAAAACAGCTGTTATTATTTTTAATAACAGTTTTAACCACGGACGCATTCGGCAGCGAGTCACCAGTTCACATGGTCACTCCTGAAACCGAAACACAAGCTACTGAACCTGTCGGCTTCCGTCGACTGATGGAAAATGCTCACGTTTGTAGATTCCATTCAACAACTCAAAGGCGAAAGGTCTTGGGTGTTTCCCGCTCTGCACCTGCCCACAGATCACGTAGTTGGAAGCATCTAGTGACGGGTTTCTCCACCAAATACATGTATATATGTCTGGCCGCTAAATATCGGGCCTCTTGCGAATGGTTTCTCCCAACTCACTCAGAGTTATGGATCAGGACGTCGGTCAGCATTTGTCAAAGTCAATTTGTTTCGGTTGCAGTCCATCGTTCTTCATGGCGACTGCCACATAGCATGAGGAGCTATTGCACTCCGCCGTACGTCCGTTGCCAAAGCGCATGTGCTCACTTACGCACGTCACCATAGTTCACCAGCGTTAGAAGGTCTGGGCAGCGCTGGTTTGGTTGATCCTGGAAGCCCACCTTTATAAATGGATGCCATCCAAAGCAACTTCCATTTTGTTGCTGAGAGAGAATCACGTTCATTTTCATTGTGCCTGGACACACCTGTCTTCATAAGCCCCCGAAGACAGATGTGTGCCTCTGCATCTGCTGTACATTCAACATAATTACAGGTTATTATACAATTAACAGAGCCGTTGTGATGATATCGGTCGGAGGGCGCTGTGTCTTCGGGCCCCGCGGCCCTCTTGTTTGGCTGCGCTTGCTGAGCAGCTTTTTTGGGGGTTTGTGCCCTTTTGAAGTGACATTTTGTTAATTTGTGATTAAAGGGAACTCGACCCTGACCCATTTATTGCCATTCAGGGTTCTCTCCGAGGACCGCAGCTGAGCAGCAGCCACAGTCGCTCCATAATTGACTGTTTCAACAAGGGTTTAATTTGATGTAATAGACCCAACTTGAACCTTTTAGCACCACATCACAGCGTAGCCTGCAATGTGCCCTGAGGTGACGGTCTCTACATGTTCAAGAACTGTATTAGCATAAAGCTGTTGCTGATAAGAAGAGACTTTGTTTTTTCCTCAGACAACAGTTGCATTTAATCAAGTACTGTACATAAGTACAATTTTGAGGTACTTGACTCGAGTGTTTGCATTTTATGCTGCATAATGCTTGTACTCCACTAGGTTTACATCTAGAGTCAAACATTTTACTTTTTATTCCTCCACATTTATTAGATGGCTTTCATTAATAGTTATTCAACTTTATTATTATTAAACGGCAGATACAGTTACATTTTTTGCCAAATTCATAATTGTACTGTTGCTTATCTGAGCACCCCCACAACCCTAAAGCCAAAATTACAACATCACAGCAAGTAAACTGGGAAGCCATGACTGACTCAGCTGTGACCAACAGTCACGTGCCAAAAATGTAAACGGTTCACACAGCAGTGAGAGATGAGCGATGATGTCACCAGAGTAACTTTAAGCACGAGCCGGGAGCCGAAAGGAAAGAGGACAATCGCTCTGTTAATCACAGAGCTGGTAAAAAAATAATAAATTAAACAAAGCAGCCGAGCTGTTATGATGAGCCGCTAACCTTCATTTGTCACATTCATTAGACGAGATGAATAATTGCTGGCCGACGGCAGCGCTTTTTTCCCTCCACGGAGAACGTGAGAGTTTATGCCACAGAGACCCCTGACCGAACTCGTAGTCTTCCACAGCATAAATAAACAATATAACAACAAATACTATATAAATATGTAATGAATTGCCTGAAGCGAGTGATTTACCTTGAGAGAGGACCCACTGATTGAGTTTGACGTGGTAGAGCACCGAGCGAAGGCTCCAGTGCTGAACGAGCGGGTAGCCGGACACCTCGCTGTAGTTCACCATACCTGCAGTAACACACAGAAAACATACACATAAATACATATATATATATCACCACCTCATGTGGAAAAAACACAGAGGAGAAAAAATACTTTGAATGTGTTATTTACTCCTATAGCGGAGGAGATTGCCGCCTTCAGCATTAGATCAAAGGGGTGGATCTGAGTCTCATTCCTGTTTACTTTACCTGAAGAATCGGGAGGAATATTTGATAAATATTAATATTATATTAGATGACAGGAGAAAGGAGCGAGCAAAGTCTTCGGTGTTAGATCAAAGCGGAGCCCGATCTGCAGAAGAAAAAAATAAAAATGCACACACAGGATATTTACATAAATTCTATTTGGAAATAGGGAAGTAGTAGAAGACAAGTCTTTAGTGTTTGATGAAAGCGAAGGCCAACATCTCTCTTGAATATACAACACATTTATACTTTTCATATCAGTGGCCTACCCCTGATACGTCCAACTTTTCTCTCTCAGGAAATTGCATCAAACCTCGAACCAATTTCCATCCATTCTTTGCAAAGTTCTCTCTTTTGTAGCTGCTGCACGACGCTGACGGTTCGCATCCAGATGATGTGTAAAACTAAGCAGGGCGGCGCGTTGGAGATGAAAATGGAGCGCGGCCCGGATGACACGTTTTGATACCCCGTTGGCGCTCACCACGTCTAATTAAAACAGTACAAAGCGCCGTGCTCTCACCGCCCTGTCAAACCTTCACGGAGATCATGGAGCGATCTAACAGGAAGAATGTCGAATAACGGAGGATTCATTTCTTAATTTAGAAGCCTTAACCTCGCAGAGAAAGGGCAATATTCTGTGATTAAGAGTATTCCGTTTCCATCACGTAGGAAGCGTCCTGATTTGACAATGAGAAGGGCGGAGTCACGCATAATGAGGCGTAATCCAACTGTGGGGACAGACTCCATCAGACATAACAGGAGCCTTTGTTCAGAACTAAAAAAGAAAAGCTCCGATCGATTTGGGCTGATAATCTTTCCAACCTGTTTGATTGGTCTCGATATGGGCCGATCAGAACAGCTGGCCAGATGAATGAATTGCACAAAAAGTAGGTGTGTCCAGCTGTTTTACTCACAAAATGTTCTCAGGGGTTAACGGATGAACAGTTACCGTCGACATCCCATAAACATACACTATACATGGCCTACACTGCATCGTCTAACATCCTCCATGTGAACAGCAGCATTCTGAATGCGCTGATGTTGTCTGAGAGTTTGTTCGGAGAGCCAAGAAAAGACTATTACTGTATTCTGATTTAGTTCAAACGAAAGCATGGGTGAATCCTTTGATCTTTGCCAGTTGTCTTTTTAAGAGGCTACAATGCAGACTTAGGAATTGACTCAACCCGACTGTTCAAGCTCATACCAAGATTCCTTACTTGGTTTTGGGTTTTCTCTCTCTCTCTCTGGTTTTCTCCGCATTGAAATCGAGAATGTTCAGGCCACTCATTTGCTCTGATCCCTTGCCGAGATAATATGTGGGACTGTAGACGGATGATTTGAACTTAAAAAAATCATTCACAACTCAAAGTTACTTTTGGATGTTAAAAAAGTTAACAACCTTTTCAGTTATATTTCTTCCAAAGGGAAGTTCATTTATTGGTCTGTTGTGGGTATCCAGACTACACTTTCTTATAGCAAAACGGCAAGGCACTCAAGTACGCCTGAAAAATAAATACATTTTCACTATGTGTTGCATTAGCGATGTTTATATATTGCTGTCAGAGAACCAGACAAGGTTTCACATGGCAATGTTGCATATGTTCCTGTATCGAGTAATATTGTACGGGTAATTGCGAAGAAAATTGGGTTGTGGGGTGAACATTAACACCATCACAAATAAAGGTGCAAAATGATCATTTTTAACCTTTTGAGATGGAAAATGATGGAGGCAAACAATGTACTACACCTCGATAAGTTTTAACGATTTAACGATAGCACCGTCCAAAAGAACCACAAAGGCTGGACCAGCACACAACGCCATTCAAAGGCCTTTGATTGTTAAATTGCACCGTTTCTGGATTATTCCAAATTCAATGTGACTACAAATGGCAAACATATTTTCACTTTTAAATGCCACTTTTAAAAGTCGGTGTTGAGCTTAACTCTTCACAGTTTTCTCAATCACTGCAGAACCAGTCATCTGCTAGATAACACCCCAAAACACCCCCGGGCACTTCAGTTGAGCGAAAGGTAATTCTTCCATACTGTTCGTATTGTTCCTTTAAAGCTCAGTATATATTGACTTCTCCATTCATCTTCTGCCGAAATCAATAATGCCCATCTCCTCTGCCCCGAAGCAAGTCACCCATGTACGAAGGGTTTTTCATTTTGATGCACTGCGGCCCATCAGACGCCGGCCGTGCGTCCGGCTTCCCTGGCCGACGACCTTATCCGCCGCAACAAATAGTCGGTGGCAGATGGAGCACAACACATGGACGTGTAAGCGAAACTGCAACGGGACACAATGAGCAAGAGGAAACATCCATCACGCGCCGCAGAGGGAGAGACATAGCGGCTCTACGACGGGCTGGAGGACCAATCAGCATCCTTTAACAGGTCAAACAATCCCTCCCTGAGCCTCTGGCCATGGCTGATCATTATCATTACAGACATCAAATTATGAAACCCAAGCTAGTTAAAATGTCATTTTTTTGCATACGACTGCAGCATCGGGCCTTTGACATTAACATCACTTGTACCGGGGGCCGTTGGCAAAGGCCGCGGCATATAAATCATCTCGTCTCCTATGGCAACTGATGGCCGTGTCATGCTGCAGCGGCGGGATTGCAGCCATACATCACTATGACTCCCCCCCATCCAGGAGGTGTCTGGGTAATGCCTGTGACTGAGGCACGTCGTCTTGCAACCACAGACATGGAAGAGGGGAACGAGAGGACGGGAGCAGGAGAGAAAAAGAAAAACTTTTTTTTTCAGGCAGGTACAATATTGAATCAACACAAGATTTAGTCAGAGCTGGTTCTGGTACAAGTTAATTGAATTGTTGAAAGAAAAAAAGCATCAAAGGCTTATTTCATCCACAAAATCACCATTTGTACGTCTCACAACGTGTCACCTTGATTCCTTGAAGGAAAACTGTTTTCTGGCATGCCTCTGCGGTGAATGAAGAATCAAAGAATGGACTGGAGGAACGAGCCTGGGATTAAACCGCAAGTTTGTAAACGGATGTTTTGATGTAGGTTTGCTCTTGTTAACCTCCCCCCCCCCCCCCCCCCCCACATACACATCCATTTACTTCCATTCATCAAGACCTTTCCCCATCTTTTGATTCTCCGTTCCCTATGGAGAGATATAGTTTCTTTCCCAAAAACTCGAGGTAGCGCTGGGTGAGTGACTCGTATACAAATGATCATTCCCTGGGTGACAAACTCATTACAAGTTAAGCGATAAATGCAACCCCCCTCCCCCCCGTATTATCTAATTTAGCACAAACATGGTGACACATATTACATATAAAGTATGACAGCCGTTGTTTGGGAGCGTGCAAGGCCGTTCCTTTACGAGCGCGCCGTGAAAACGCAACATTTTGGCAGAGGCCTGACACCACCTGTGCACTTGATGAATACGCCTCTAAATGTGATGCTCCTGCATTGTCCTCACCTTCAGCTCCATCCATTTATCCCCTCTTATGGGAAATGGCTCCCCGGAACGATAGATATATATTCCCCGGCGCCGGGGAGCGAGCAAGAGCGTATTCCGCTACGTAACCCCCCTCCCTCCACCCCCGCGCCTCCCCGAGTGAAAATGAATAACAAGCCCAGAAAACACCTACGCGGCGCAGGCGTATTCTTCTTCTCGCTGAAAGGCCTTGTCTCCCTTTTAGCCCTGGGGTGCTCTGCTCTCATTGTCTGACAGAATGATTAATTTGACTGAACTTCACTTTGCAAACATCCCAAGTTCACAGCCTCCCCCTCTCTCTCTCCCTCTCTCTCTCTAAAGAGAAAAAGCTTGGTCAGGGCTCCGCTTTGCACTCCAGCTGATTTCATTTGGCATAAAAGTGTCTCTCCTTACAAATATATAAATTATTTTTGAAACGCTTCCAAATAAATAGAGACGTCTTGCTTGAAAGCCGTTGCCGGGGGAGCGACTGTGGCAATGGAGCGACTCTGCCACGGCCCTATTTGGATTTCTGTAGCGATGGCTGAGGGTGAGGGTTAACTGAATGTAATTACCTTGTGTTTTGATGGCGGCTTGTTGCAGCATCGAGGGTTGACGGTTGAAAGGAGACATTGACTTTTTAGGTGCCTGAATGGACAGAATTTGTTTTTAATTTTGTCTGCAAAAGGATAATAACTTCTTCTTCTGGGCAACACTTTCTATGAACGCCATTTCAATAATGCACCATAGACATACTAATGACTTTATAACTGTACTTATAAGCACTTAGATATTCATCATGGTTTATAACAATAACCATTACACACACTATAAAGCATTCTATATATGAGAGCATTCTCATTATCATGACAAAACTTTATTATTGTTAGTTCACTCACTGACTTATTTTTGCAAACATCATAGTGTACAATGAATCAAAGTTGTAATACATTAAAAAACTTTATTATAGCATCACAACCACTGTTATAACACATTTCAATTCTTCATACAGAAAGTATGTGACACTTTTCTATGCCTATTATATTATTGTGCATTATAGGCATGGGCATAATAGAAAGGGTTACTTTACCTGCTACCCAACAGCCCTGAAGTGATTTGACTGGCTGCAACATAAAACATAGCTGAAGTGACCAGAAACAAAGAAACAGCTGCAATAAGCTGCTTGAGTTGTTTGTTTATTTACCCGTGGCTGCACATCTGTGCTGGGGCTGTATTGAACTATATTATATTTAAAAGGTATTTCTAACATGTTAAATCGTTTGTCCATTATTCAATGGGATGTATACAAAGGAGCTAAATATGGGAGATAGCTTATATTATCATGCAAACCAAAGAGCTGAATCAAAACGGATTCTGCAGAAAATAACCATTACAAATGTAAGATTTATGACTGCACTGTTGCTGCATTTTTTTTCTTCATCTTGAGGTCCCTATTCACACCAGTTACAGATGGAAAATCCAATGTTAGTCAAACAATTATAGTTTGTATAATTTGGAGAGCGCAGACCTCCGCGAAGGTCATTTCCATAAGTGAAAACGGCCCAGTGGGACAGATCCTCTCCAAAGGTTTAAGGGTTCTTCCTCGGCCTGTGATACACCCTTACACCAAGTTCCACGAAAATTGGACCCGTAGTTTTTCCATGATGCTGATGACAAAAGGACAAACAAGCCAACAAAAAAAGGTGAATAAAAAAGCTCCCTGGTGGAGGTAATTATAGGTCTGTATGTCTGCTGTGTTTTTAAATAAACATCAAACAGCATCAGAACGTTACAGACACAAATGCAGCCCTTCTTTAGTGCAAGCGTGTATCAAAACGTTCTGTCCATCACATTGGGGGAGAGGCTTCAATGCAAACCCGCCTTTGTAATTGACGGTCATTAAAAAGCTGGATAGCAGATTGCGTCTCCAACGGTCTTTGAGATTATTTTTTATTTGAGAAGATTTTTCCTACAAATTATAATGCACGGCTGTTTGTCTTCACAGTTTGTTATTGCTACTTTTACCCAGGAAACTATGGGAGTGAAACCAGAGGTTCAATCGTGGGGACTGGGGAGGCCGATTACATTCAGCCGTCATCCATCCATGTTCATTTTCTAGTTCTTTCATGTCCAACTCAAAACTAGTTCCGTTTAAAGTTCTTTTTCCACTTGAGCTCAGGATGAAAAAAAATCGACCCTTCCGCTGCAGAGTTTGATAAAGAATGGGCCTCACTGGTCACGGCTCCGCTAATGCAGATTAAATGCATGGCAGTGGGAGTCTAATAAGGCTAACCGTGTGACTAATGGCGAAATTAAACGCAAAGCTCTCGAAGGGCAAAGAATGCCATGTTATACATAAGACATGAAAATGGATTTTCAAAAGCAGTTTTATTTCCTTCGGTGAGTGTATCGTCACAGGATAAAGCCGGAGCTGTCTCCAAGCTTTATATTTTAAACTCAGACGGGCGGGACAGGACAATGCTGGGCCTACGGTGCATTGCAGTTACATAAATCAAAGCAAAATTGAATCAATATTCCATGTGAAGTAGCCCGTTGGGATGTCGACTCTCCAGGCCTATGAATCCTCCAATGAGGGCCAGAGTTCAATTCCCAACTATTGGAGTTTTTTGTGCTCGGTGATCCATCTTTGTTAGCCTGTCTACTTTTTCATCGTCCAAACAGAAAGATAAAACAGCCAAGTTAAGCTGCGTGAAGGTAAGCTTCATGCACCTGGATTTTCTAATTTTCCAGCACCTTTTGACGCAGAATGCCTTTGTTGAAGACGAGGTCTCCGGCGGCAAGTCTTTGCCTCCCAGCAGTTCACCTAAACGGCTTCATCAAAAGACGTGCACGGTAGTGGCGGCCGGTGACTCCAGAAACAACTGTGACAGAATTGAAGATGAAATTTGGAAGTCATCATTAGACCAACACCAGGCCAATATTGTTTGCTGGTTGGTTAGGGAGGATGTCCTCAGCTGAAAACACCTGTGTGGTGTGCAGAGCACTTAATTAACTCTGCATCAAGATAATGAGATTAGTTGTGTGTGTGTGTGTGTGTGTGTGTGCGTGCGTGAGTGATTGAGTGGCTCCGTCCTAAAGAATCAGGGCCTTTTCCCAATTGTTCTTAATGAGGAGAGAGCGTCTGCGAGCACTACTTTTTTGAAGCGCTGGTGACGTCACTGTAGTGAAGGGAGGCCGAGCTTGTTTTGGCCGTCAGTCTATCCTGAACTACATATTTCGAACCCACTATCATAATAAAGACTGAAAGCGCTTTTCTGCCGGTCACTTTCTATGTAATTGTCACAAAATGAAAACGTGCCAGATCCACCGCGGCTGGTAGATCATCCATAATAAATATCATAATAAATACATGTAAATGAATGATTCAGTATTATTTGAACAGCAGACCGTTCACACTGAAGGAAGCTCAAGCGAAGGCCAGGCCGGTCTCAGGCACTCAGCCAGAGTTTTCATCACATCGTCGCAGCACATTTGCAAACAGCCGTTATCTAATCAACTGCCCACATATTCAAAATATACATGATTAGTTTATTAAAACTGAATAAAGTGACACACATCAGCTCACGTTTAATCAAGCTTCACAGCAGTGGTGGAGGTGGAGATCTGCACTCTAATGAGTGCACCTTTCTAGTTTCCAAGGTAACTACTAACTATTGGTTTAAGGAATTTAGAGTGGTAGAAATATAGAGCTGCATGGAAATGCTTCAATAAAGTACGAGACCGTCGACATTGTACTTAACTACGGTACTTGAGTAATGTTCTTAGTACAACCCCAGTATCCTTGGACTCCCAGTGCTGAATGGTCACCTATTTAAATTACATTACACTATTCAAATATGGCAGTGAGTGTGATACCAGTGGTGTGTTCAGGTGTCAGGGGTCAATGTGGTCCCAGACAAGGACATGGTCAAAGAGAACGAGACAAAGCAGACAACTCATTTTGATGGAGATGCTAAATAGTACAGATTATGAACAGGTAGTGAAACTGAGTATAAAACACACAGAAACACTTGAATAGCAGAGTTGTTGGATGGAAACAAAAATGCCAGCAGAAAAACTCAATATCGCTTCTGATTTCCATTGAGAAAAAGAGAAAGAAAATAAAGAAGAAAAAAACCCTCTTACCGTCTTTGTGCCAGTTTCAATTAGGCTGCATGGGGAAATTGAGTTCTCGTGTTAACATTCGTGACTCCGTCCCATCGGGAAGCGGGGCAGAGAATAGCAGCCGAGCGCCGCTGCTCCACACCGGGAGCGCAGAGCGGACGGAAACTGTCACATCACCCAGCAGCCCTCCCGTAAGTTTGCCGTACGGCTGAGAGCTGAGAGCGGTTTGTTATTTCAGCCGCTTCTCTAAGGAAGATTCATAGGAATGAGCTCAGGTAGGAAAGTAATCTTATGCCTCATAGAACCCCATTAACTAGCCTGGCCTGTGCTCCATTTCACTCTCGGATAAGTCTTGGAATGAATGATTTAGCGGGAAAAGGGGGGGAGGGGGGGGGTGAGGAAGTAAAGAACGTGGGGGGAGGCGGGGCTCTAAGACTTATCCAGCAGGCCCATTCGCGGATCTAATGGGAAACTAAATGTAATACAGCGCAGCGCATATTTCTTCCCCAGACAATTCTGATAAGGAAGAAAAAAATTGCTGGAACAAAATGTCGGCCCTCAGAAACGATGAGCAGACACCTCAGGGATGGTCGGGATGGAGCCTCTGCCAAATGCTTTCCATAATTCAAGGCGAAGACAGATTACTGTGAAGAATTATCATAATGCAGGCCTTCCCCACTTGAGCTCATCTCCTTTCAGGAAGGTACTCCCCGCACAATGCTTTACACTAATCCCGGCGTTACTGTCCCTTTGGACAACGCACAACCAGGAACTGTTGTGCAGTGTTGGGGCTTCTCTGCTGTCCTGTGAATCCACTTATCGCTCCGGGAAGTGCGGGGCCCGTTTTCTGCTCCTGGCTTATTGTCTCTGGTCCTTTATTCACACATAGTCCCCTCATGTAGCACTTATATGATGACAAACCCTGCTCACTCTGAAATAGTACCTGGGTTATTAACAGATGTGCTGTGGAGGTTGTTGTTGTTTTTAGCAATGCCAGCAGCACGGCTTTAGAGATGACAGTAATATTGTAGGTTGGTTCATAACTTCGAGTGAAATATCTACACAGATATTGGATGGATTGTTAAACATTCATAATACCCAGAGGACTGGAACATGTTGATATTGGTCAAATTTTGACCCGTATCCAATAACTCATCTCAACATCTTCTTTTGGCTCAAAACTTTGCACAGGACTGCCGAGTCTTGAAAACAGCTAGGAATAGATGCAGGTTAGGTGTTGGCAGTGTAGCTGTCACTTTGGCGGACAGGGCACACACTGGGGAAGGTAACTGAGAATCTGTTCCCATTAAGAAGCGGTTCCTAGTTTCCCGAAACCTCGGGATCGCATGCCTCCTTGACGAGCGATGTCCTGCATGCACATTAACGCCATATGCACACTGACCATGTGACAGTTGTGTGGGGCCGCCACGGCAGAACAAAAGACGCCGAAAAGTGTGGCTCTAATAAACCTGAGGGGATGCACCCTATTGTTTCCCTGACAATGTTACATCGAGAAAGAAAAAATCATTGTCAAAATCTGCAGGAGAGCTAGTAATGTTGGTGGGCAGCACTGTCCGGCTTGGTTCATCGGAGGTTGCATCATTATGCATTATTCAATAAAAATGATGTTCAATGAGAACATTCAAATTTAATCTTGTAAAATATAGTTTTTGGCGAGAACATTTTATAAATAGTTATTTGAAGATGTTTTCGCAGCCATACATGGCCTGTTTAACCTCCTAACACAAGCTGTAACACCTTCTAATGCCAAGACTATTTTTAAATTAATCTAAATTATTTCCATATAAATTGTGTTGTTTATGCCAATATCCACTAGGAAGGACAATAACAGTGTACATTACCCTTTCACCTCAAAAACAGGTTTCCCCTGGAAGGTACGATGTAATTCAAATGCTGGAATATATCATGCAATATAAAACATAGCTAAAAAGTTATTCCACAATCTTGCCCGCCGCAGTTTCAGACCCTGTCTCGATGTATTGCTATGATTTGGCTCATGTTTCCCAAAGGAAGCATTGAAATATTTCAGGTTAACCCCTGACTGCACATCTAGTGCAAGTACTCAGTACTTTGGTTTCATGGGCATGAGTTATGGTCGCGGTGGATACGCCCCGACCACTTCAGAATGTTTTAAGTTGTCCCCAGCGCCAATTTGATATTGATGACATTTGCATTGAAATCAAATATAAATTCCATTGGCTCTACAAACAGTTATGTCCTTTATATTCCCACTTGAAGAAACATTTTTATTGCCCTGTGTCTGCAACGTCAGACTGCATGCAGCAGTCATTTTGCATCCCTTTGAAGTTGTTTTGGGTCTCTGTGTGGTTGTTTTGTGTCTCTTTGTGGTCCCATTGCATCTTTGTGTCTCATTGTAGTTGCTTTGTGTCTATAAAGTTTGTTAATAATAGTTTCTTTGCCTCTTTTTATCATTGCTGTGAGTCTCTGTGTGGGCTCCTCGTGTCTTGTTGCAGCTAACTTGTATCTCTTGGAAGCGGGTTTGGTCTCTTTGTAGTCTTCCTGTGTGTTTCTTTGTGCCCCTTTAGACACATTCAGCAATCCATCCATGTAAGTAGCAACGACAGTCTACGGAGTATGGCAGGTGGGGCCGTGCCCATGAAGCCATTGTTTTTTTCCCCTCTAATAAGCATAGCTAACATCTAACAAACCCAAACTGCCAAACTCATTATCAATAAGCTTAAGCACGTGGTAATTAGGCTGGCAGATGTGGCTTGTGACAACTCAAGGTGACACGCTTTTCATTTCCGCTGGGTTGAAGGAAGGCTGCAGGGACCGTCGTCGCCAGCGATTCAGAATAAGATGCCAAAAAAGTTCCGCAGGTACCTTTGTGCTTGCGTGGTCACAAGGCCATATGCTTAGGCTTTAATTATGAGGGACTTGGGGAGAGAGGGACCCTGGGTTGAAATATGAATCACTGCCACACTGCCTGCCTTCCGGATTTAGACACTGCCCACACAGGTCTCCTCGTCTTTATAAATAATCCCGTCCTGACGCATGTGTTAACTAGACAGCTGACACCACAGTTCACTTTCATTTACACCTTTTTACAGTGCCCAAATAAAATCTGAAATTATACATGCTCAACCGGTATGACTAAATGAAAAGAAATGAACGATGACTCCAGACAAAGCCACACTGAACCCAACCAACCCCACCTGAGCCAGAACCACTGATGCAGAGTAGCCTTATTCACATCATCTCTTTGTGAAGAGAGACAGGTGTACAATAATACACATTCAAGCAACACTCACAAAATCCACGCATTTAAATTAAGAAAAGTAATTACAAGAGGTACTTCCCACTCCATGTCTAATTTATGCTTTGTGCTGTAGATTTTCATGTTGAATTAAATAAACTTTATTATGACCATTTTCAGTTTAAAGTTGAAATGATTTGATTTTCACTTTCAGAACGTATAGTTAAATTGACCAAATGAAATAGCATTAAATTAAATCATAAAGCTATACTCGCACAACATTAAGGTTCTGATATGCTAAAATTACTCACAAAATAAGTGCCCATGCAACATTAACGTCTGATTCATAAAATGTTCCTACCAACATCTCTATTTGCAATGAGCCAACTGCCATGCCTCCATTTCTCTAGATAAGGAAATACGTTTGCTGGATGGACGGGCAGGTTATTGTACAAATGCTGTGAGGTCCCAGCATCACATTTTAGTCAAGTGCATTCCTTTTAAATTATTTTTATTCTACAGTATCGTTGTTTGTGTTGATGAACACTATTGAAAATATACCATTTTACAAATGGTTTGGTGTGTTTTATCCATGTTTGTTATCCTAAAGGGCTTAAAACAATAATGAAATAGTAGAATATTCCAAAACATTCTCACTCCCAACTGGTCACGTACCGCAGCGTGCTCAGTGCTCCTGAGCTCCAAGCAGCTGAAGCTGTCACAAACAACGTAACCTGTGTCAATAACGGTGCGAATAATGTCATTTTATTTTGAAGGACAATAACCACAGAATCTGAATCCTCAGTCCCAGAAAACAAGTACAAAGCATGTGCACATGACACGCTGTCACACCAGTGTACACACTGTGGCATACAGAACCAACAACAAGCACACAGCGCATGAAGCCTGATGAAACCCAAAGGGAATAAGAGAAAATACAAAATGCAAGTACACTGTACACACTATATGACCAAAGAATCAAAGCTCCGGACCGATGTGTGTGCCGGCCTACGGTAGGACAAAGCGTACATGGCGGCCTCTGGACGCCCTGGCCCTGCCTCCTGAAGACAAACACGACTGGTAGTGCGAGAGCCTTCGATAGTGCGGTGGATCCCAGGGGTCGTTATTTATCCAGCCTGTAGCACTGACGGAGCACTCGAGTGGCCACTGCAGCCTAATTCTTTCTCAAACATTCAAAAAGACGAGTTCTGAGGAGGAACGCTCGTTAGGTCTACAACAAGCCTCCTGCTCACACAGCGGCTGCTGGCGGCTACAAACCAGGCACGCCCCCCCATGCTGTGACCCCCAGCTGAATTAATTATCCCATCCAACGCTGTCAGCTAATTAACTGACGTTTAAACACGGGAAATGGCTGGAACAATTCCACGCAATTAATCAGCGCCGAGTAACAAATTAAAAACAATTACCACTGAGGGTCTGCATTGGAAATTGTTTTTTAAATGAGCTTCAGATGTTTCATGTGGAGTTGCGGCTGAAAACGCAAACGCCCTGCGAGCTATTTTCTGATAGGATCCGCCTACTGACAGCAGATAAGAGCTTATAATGCAGATCTGTTGACGTTAGTAATAGAAAATGCAATTATGCCATAAAGGGGCAGGAGAAAATAAGATGTGGACAAAAACATGTTGAACAAGAACTGGACGAGAAAACAACAGAAGAAATGCAACTGGCAATATGATATGTGGAGCTACTTAAGATGCTTTGATTTTGTGGACATAAGTATCTCGTTTACACAGCACGACACTTCACAGGAACCTTTTTAGAAACAGGTTCTAGAGAGTTCCTCAGTCAAGGTTCTTCTGACTAGAGAGCAGCTTCATTCAGTTCACACTCACTTTAAAAATTGGCATTGAAATTAACACTAGGATGAGCGACAGACTTTTATTTTGTTTTATATTTATTTGACGTGACAAAGAAAGGATTTTCCAAATCTTGTAAAAGCGGCCAGATGGAGAGAGCAAATGTGCAAATGAGCTGATAGCAAGAATGGACGAGAGAGAGGAAGAGAAGGCTCAACCACAGAAAGTAAACTTAATTATCAGCCGCAGCAGCAACGCTGCTATTGTTTTCTCCGTGTGTGTGTGTGTGTGTGTGTGTGTGTGTGTGTGTGTGTGTGTGTGCGTGTGTCATCGTGGCAACGTATCCTCATACCACCGTGCCTCATTTATCTCAGGAATTGTTACTGCTCGATTTTCCAACCAAAGTTCAGCAACGTGTCAACTTCTGTCTTCGCATGAAACAAATTAGGCAACAAAACTGCTTAGTTAGGGTTAATATATTGTGAGATACTTAGTTAGGTTCCGTTAGGTTCAGAGAGCGAAATACTTTGATTGATTGAGGCAACAAATTGCTTTTTTAAGGTTTAGGAAAAGATTGCGAAATACTTCGTTTGGCTTAGACAACTACAACTTTAGAAAATTATGGTCATTATGATTGAAATAACTACCGGAGAGCCGTTACTGAAGTACGCAGCTGCATTTGCTTTTTTGTCTGTTGGACCCATCTACCTCACTTCCCGCCCTTCTTCCCTTTCAGTCTTTATACTTCCTTGTGCATGATTCGGTGGGATATCTACAAATCACGGCGCACTATTTTCCGTAGGTATAGCTACGAGCGCTGGATGAGACCGGCCTTCCCGGAACACCTGCTGTTGCAGGAACTGCCGCAGACGAGGTTTTCCCTGCTGTGCCAGGTGGCCATATTTCCGTCTGTGGACCGATGTCGCATCCGTGCGAGGTGCAGTCATGAAACTCTGCAGGTGTGAAGGGTCGTTGCCCAAACAATGCACCCGTGACTTGATTGGGCGTCATGGCTGGTGCAATCCCTTTGCAAAAAAGATGGTTTCTAGTACCAATAAATAACTAAACCATGCCCGAGGCAGGATGGTGCTGCATCATGCAGTTCTTTTACTATTGTGGGAATGTCAAAACCATCAATAAAACATATATAAATGAAACAACAAATAATGCAACAGTCTTCAGCAGTTTAGAAGTTAGTTAAAACATTGTTTACCCAACATTTCTTTTTTTTTTTTTTTTGGGGGGGGGGGGGCATTAAACCAAAGATATTAAGCATATCACTGAATAACATGACATAATGTAATTAACACTATAAAGCGCACAACTGCAAATTTCCCTTGTCTAAGTTCTTCGTGCTGTGCGCCACATGAAGGTCCCACCTCTGTGTACTGCATCCATTTATGAATATCCAGTCAGGAGGAAGTTGGTTGAATGCAAACAACAATGTCAACACAGTGAAAAACATTGAGAGAGGGAGATAGAGAGATAGAGAGGAGAGATAGGGGGGAGGGGAGTGTAAGACGGAGGAGCACTTAGGAAAATAAAAATTCCCGTGGAGGCCGACAAAGCATAAAAAATAAAAAAAACTAGTCCAGTACAACGAGTGAAGTGACAGGAAGTGTCCCCCCCGGTGGGGAAGCGTGTCTAAAGTGCAGCAACATGGACATCGGGTCAGAGCACAGCTCAGCAGAGGTGGGTCGTCTGGATTTTGCGAGTGTGCTCTGGTGTGAAACCAAGTGCATATGTTCACGTCCCGCTGTGCTGAAGAAACGTACCAGAACGGTGCAGCAGGTACCATGTCAGCATTTAACTGTTATTTTGTTTTTGTACCCTCAGGAAAGGAGGGATGGGAGTGGAGGAGGGGACGGAGCCGGTGGAATGATGGGTTGTACAGTGAGTGCCCTTCAGCAACCTCTGAAGATGAACAACCCCGACCGGGAGCGGGTGATGAAGAGACTCGCTCCGCACGGGACCGTCACCATATTTCATCGTTTATCCTCCATCTGCCCTGAATTAGTGCTGAGGGGGCGACTGACGAGGACTCTGTGTTGATGACTTGTATGAAATGTAATCTGAGCTCAAAGTCCATTTATCAAAAAAAGAAAAAAAGACTATGATTCCTCATATTACCTGCCGGCAAGAAGGCTAATATTGCCTATTTGCTGTAACAGCTGAAAAGTGACAGGAAGTAGAAGTCTGACTCCATCCGTATGAGTGATGTCCGGTAACGCCACCGTTATTGCCTTGAGGAAAAGCTCAGAAGCCAGTTTGCTCCTGTGCAAACACCGGCAGTGTGCGCTGTGATATGGAAACAAAGACATCTAAAGCTGGTGTAATGATGGTGTAATATTCTCACTGCACTAAAGGGGGAACTAGCCAACGATTTGTGGAAAAATTTCATGACTATGATTTTGGAGCGTATGGTCATGCATCAGTTTAAAGCGTTTTCTTTAGGACACTAAAGGGAGTAATGCCACGAGACTTTTTTGTCGGCATCCAACTTCCACAGAAATATGGAAGCCCAGAGAGCAAAGTGAGACACTTTTTTAAAAGCTGATCCAATTTCTAAGTCTGACGTTTATTGTTTTACTTTTTTTATTCCATGAGAACTGTTTTAAAAAAAAAAGGTTTGACAGGATAATATTTCTAAGTTTCTTTTTTTCTTTCCAGCTGTGAGGTGATAGATGATAGTAATGCTCCATCACACCGTACATGCATCTTGTGTTAGAGAGCAGCAAGACAATCAGAGGTCCAATCCCAATCTCCACCCTCTTTGAGGCGCGCTCCCTTTCCGTATGTCAGCATTAGATGCTGACTTTGCCCAAGGGAATAACCCACAATTCATTGCAATGTGAAAGGAGACGTAAAAAAAAGAAAAGGTAAACAAAGAGGACAACACGTGGGCGTTCAGCCCGATAACTTTTACTGAGGGTTCAGGGTTCAGGGTTGACATTGGGATTGGGCCAATACTCACCTGGAAGTGCTTTCAGTGCTATTCAGAACAAGGGTAGTTGAGAAATCCAGCCTCTTGTGGCCATTATGAGCACTACAACAACAACCACTAGAACACACCAAAAAAATCCTCCAGGTGAAGAAAAAAAGAGAACTTTTTGGTGACTTTGTGGTTTTCACAGATGGGAAAACTTCTTTTTACTTGGCAGAACTTTTTTCGCCCACCTGTTTCACAATTTGTTTTTTATTTATTTAGTAACTCAGAAAGCCTGCCACCTTTTTTGAAGTAATGTGCAGCGGAGAGAAAACTATTTGAATCAGAAATAGAAAATTAATCTTTTTTTTCCTCCCTTTTTCCCACCTGACTCTAACTGCTTCCTCCAGCACCCAGAACAAGATTAAAATCCAATATTTTGGAATGTAATGGTATATTTACAGCTTCAAGGAGCCATTCTGTTCTTCCAGCCTCATTGGGGGTAAACGCTGACCTCTCATTGAACCCGGCTTACACAAATAACTTTTGTTCTATGAGACGTCTAGGTATGGAAGTTGTAGCGTAGTAATAATGTATTATGACTTACACTTGTAAAAAAGAATATCTATGTGTACATTACAATACTTATGAAGGATGATAATAATAATAATTAATAGGGGATATTAATGAAGTATGATGATGTGTATTGTAACATTGTAGAAAGTCGCTGTGGGTTTTTGTCACTGTGAAGTAGTTCCGGTATGAATGGAATGTATTTAAAATGGAAGCTGCATGCCGATAGTGTAACTGTCCCTTTAAGGGGGGGACTATTTCACGGGAGGGCAGAGTGAGAGAGTAAAACACCTGAAGCTGAAAGGTGATGGAGTGTGATTGGGCAGTAGGATCACTCCGCCACTGTTAAACTTAGCATGCAGTGAAACTAACCAATGAGAGGCGAGTGTGCCCAGTGTTTACTAATAAAACCCTTCACAAACATTCGTTCGGGGTTCATTAGCCTAAACAGCTAACCAATGCAGTGAAGCTGTACATGGTCTGTGGAGACTGAGCGCTAGTGCACCCTCGATCGTGATTTTTATGCTGCATCACCTTTGACCTATGTTTTAATTAAATCCGTTATACTATAATTTTCTGCATTTGGGACTTCTCTTCGCACGATCGCTCAAAAGTTTTTGAACTTCACAAAGTCTTCGTCTAGTAGCTATTGGACAGGTATTATTCCAACGGTGTCAGCCACCTGAGGCCGGGGACATTGTGTACAAAAGCTCTCTGGCTCTGTGCTCGCTGCATCAGTAGTTAGTTTAGTGGATCTTGAAGTTTAGTGGATCTTGAAGTGTTCCAGTTAAAGTATTAGGCGGTTCCTCGTGTATCACATTCAATTCTGCTGCAGACTCTGGCCCATCGGTTTGATGTGATTATGTGAGAGAATCTCTAATTTTTCAAAGATAACGGGATAAAAGATGAGTTAAGTGGAAGCGGACATCAAGAATGAAGAAAAGAGTCAGGGGGAGAATTAAAGAAACGTCACTCAATATGAACCATCAGTGAACCAACATTATCCATTGTTCTCTGTTCTCAATTATACATTTTCAGACTATACCGCGGCTTTGGCGATATTGTTTCTTAAGATCTGTGTCAATAAATCTCATTAAAGCGGCTTCTGATTTGAGAGAGGAGCAAGAAAGATGCACAAGCAGGGTTTCTTTGTTTTTTTTAAAGAAGCAATTTAACAAAATAAATGAATAAAGAAGTGAATAAATAAAGTGTCTGTGAGCGCTGAGAAAGCTGTTGGCGAGCTCGTCCTCCACGCGGCATCAACAGGCAGCTGCTTTGCAATTAAATTACCAGACAACTGGCCGTTTTTTTTCTGTAAGTGTCATCATTTGGAGGCCTCCTGGATGTAAAAAAATATATATTTGAATTATTTTTAATTGACTAAAAACGTGCCACATAAAAATATATTTTTTTAAGTTTGACAAAACTCCAAGAAATGTCTTGTGCTGGATAAATTATTGCCCCTGCGTGTTTTTCAAAGCATGCTAAATAATTGCTGCGTTATTATTTTAAAAAAAACGGGCGACACCACTGCCTCACCCTCCTCATTGTGTGCGGAGAAAGACGACCCCCCCATCACGATGTGACCTTCCCTCGCTGCCACCAATTATATCAAGGCCTTATGAAATATAGATTATGTGCCATCCCTGCGCTGACGTATCTTACGGCTCGCAGTGCGGAGAGGCCGTGGGGCAGAACCCGAGGGGGGAGGCCGGGGAGAGTGTGATGATGCCGGGGGAGTACGCCAACACGGAGGACGACCTTGAAGGGGACGACTCTGCCCTGCAGCGGCTGAACCAACGGAGCTCCGCTCGAGGGTCGCCTGATCAATTCAAATGCAATCAAGGCAGATATGAAAATGCAATGATCGCAATGATTTTTATTCTTCTGAAACCGCAATCCGGAACAATAAGCGTGCATTATTAATGGTTAGGAGCCGAGTTAGGAAGAATTGGCATTTAAACGTTGTGTCTTAACCTTTCAGCAGAAATGCCAAGTCAAATTTTAATAGAAAAGGTTCATCCAACTGGGATTTCATACATTTTAGCTCGTGTTCCTGAGAGAATATAGATGTATATATACACATAGATGTATATATGTATAAATATAAATATATATATATATATACACACACACACACACAAACCCTCAAGCGTGGTGTCAAAAGCAATCAGAAAATGTAGTTGGCAAGATTTACACATTTCATGGAGGATGTGTGATGGAAAACTCTTGAATGCTCTGCGAGGCTTTGCCCCCCTCCTCCCACACACACATGCACAACACACACACAGATACAAAGCAGGCTAAAAAAATAAATAATTAAAAAGCCTGTGCCAGTGGTGAGATGCTCCTGTGATGTCATCGCGAGAAAACAAATCCTGTCAGTGGGAAACGAGCTCTACTCCAAGAAAGTGATTTTCTTCTGGTGTTTACATTTTATTTACTTTTATCAAATATGAGTTGCCGTTATCGACCTGCAATCTTGCGTGTGGTATAACAAAAAATATATACATCATAATGTTCCTAAAATTGGATAAAGACAATGAAAAGCTTCACGTTAACCTCCAGAATGTTTTTATTTTATTTTTTTATTTCTTGCTTTTTTGATTTTTTTCAGTTGCTGTTTCACTGAACAAAAAACGCAAAAAAACACCGTAAACGACAAAAAGAGACAAAAGGATGAAAATACAAACAAATAAAAATAAATAAATAAAAAATGAAGTAAATTAACAGGTGGGTCACCAATCACTCTTTTCAGGTCAGCTGAGAACATTTTAATTTGTGAAAAGGGTCTGGAAGTACTTCTACTCTTCACCCTCATCGAGAACTTCTTGCCCACCGCTGCTGCTCGTGCTACATTTAGCAGTGTGATGAATCAAGATGGCGCATATTTAAAATCTGATTTTATTAACCTGTGATGCTAGTTTAGTATGTTTTTGTTCTGTTTCTTACAGTTATGTCATCTCTCTTGTCTACATTGTCATTGTTACTATTGTTTGTTTTTACCACGTAAAGAGCCTTGAGTACCTTATAAATATGCATTCATTCATGTATTCATAGCATTATTATCAAACGCTACATTGAAAAACTGTCCTCCCAAAATCTATTAGCATCCCCAAAAAGATATTCAGAGCAGCACTCTTCAAATCTCTCTCTCTCTCCCTCTCTCGCTCTCTCTCCTGAGCCCCTCAGCTCGTGTGTCAGCCGGGTCTCTGGCGTAAACCTGAGGCTCTGATGGCGAACGACGGGGGAATCAGAAGCAGAGCCAGCGCGACCGCCAGGGCTGACCCTTTCACCTTTGTCTGTGTGTGTGTGTGTGTGTGTGTATGTATGTGTGTGTTTGTGTGGGTCTGTGTGTCTACCTATGTGTCTATGTATATGTTTCAGTATGTGTGTCTGTATGTTTGTGTGTGTCTATGTATTTGTTTCTGGAAGTGTGTGTCTGTGTGTATATGTGTGTGACTGTGTGTGTGTGTGTCTGCTCGGAGACAAATGCCCGTCATTCATTCGCTTGTTGGGACCTCTCTTCTTTTGTTCTTTGCTCTCAGTTTTTCATCCATTGTCTTTCCTCTCCTCCCTAACATCTCTCTTTTTCCCTTCAGTCCTTTTGTCTGTCTTCCCTCTTTCGCTCCGTTATCTCTCAAGCTCCATCTTAGGGGAAATCTGCTTAGCAGCCCTTGAGCATACTTGCTTTCCAATTAAATCAAGATGTATTTGCCTTTCAAAAGCCTCCCTTTCCTCACTCTTTCTCCCCCGGCGGAATAATTGATGGAGGTCTCCGGCCCCTCCGTGATGAATGGCTTCCACGCCCGGGGATGAATAGGAAGATGAATGATTTCACCTCCTTTTTTTTTCTGCGAGGGCCAGCGAGACAAGGAGTGCTGACATTGTGACAAATACTCTGGCCGCGGCAGCCCAACCTGGCCCAATCAGCAAGGGACGGAGGCGTGGCGCTCGCTCGCCGTCGCTCGACAGACGTTGGTCCTGCCGCCAGCCGCCACGTCTGTCTACCCCACGGACAATTACCCGAGCTTTCGCGATTAACTGCAGGCGCAGCGATAATGCTGACGGCCTGCCAGCAGACCAGAGGAGGCGGGCGGCGAGCCACCGGGCCGGGACGGCAGAGCACGGGTTGGATGTGTGTGTGTGTGTGTGTGTGTGTGTGTGCAACACGGAGGCCAGGAGAACAGGTGCCGTAAGGTAGATGCCCCAGGTGACTTCCTGTGGATGGTGCAACCGCCTTCCCCGGCCAAGATTCTTGAAGTGCCAAGACGAAGTTTCATCCCCTCCGCCTTTCACACGAGTCGCTGTCGCCCGGCGGAGAGATGGTGACTGTTTATGAAAATAAATTCAATCAGAGTGTGACGGGCCATCTGTTTGAGAGAGCCAATAAGTGAGGCCGTCACTGCCCCATAGAACATAATGACCGTAATGTATCCGCGTAGGCGATGGGGGAATGGGAGGGGGGGGGGGGGGGGGGGGGGGCTTGAGAAGAAGGATAATATAACCAGTAGAGTCAATTAGCACACCTGCCCCTCAGCATGATGCCATTCTATCTGTTCACATGGTAGACCACTGAGATGACTAAGAAGGACTTTCACCCAGGCCGCTGTTCCTGTCCTGTGTGAAAGTTAACAAACACACTTATTTTAACCCAGACCGGGAGCTTTGACTAAACCAAATGCAACACAATAATTGGCCAATCTGCATTCATGGGCGGGACTTATCTGAGAGAAGGGTCAGTTACCCAACCCTAATCTGATCCATGACATTTCTTAATATTCCTTTAAATTGGAAAGAAAACTGAAAGCCTAAAACAGCGGTTCCCAGTTCTTCTGCTGACACATATTCAGTATTCACCTGATTCACTTAATAATCATGTGGGAACAGCAGGGGAAGATAAAAATAAGCAAAACTGTAACGGGGAAGGGAATAACTGATCTTAAACCTGACCATATTCTGCTTAAACAATAACAGATTGTTTTATTTTATTTTTAGCCTCATTAGTATTCAGCCTGAGTTTTGTGTCTGTCCACTTGTTGAATGCAAATCTTCACAATTATTGAAGCACTGTTTTGCACGCACGGAGATGACACAATTATATATAAACATGCATATTTATGAGACTTTTGGGAGCAAATAACGTGACGAGTTGCGATGGGATGCTTTTCTAACTGTGATTTAGTGACCATGATTTCAAAATGTCTCCCCAAAGTGAACTCATTCTCATTGAACTCATTCATATGATGCAGACATTGTTTCTGACAAGGCGGTTGGTCATTGTCAGTTTATTAAGGAGCATCTCAAATATGAAGGAGCTCACGGGAAGCTCCCTCCTTTCCTTAGGTCACCCGACGCCGCAGCCACGCCGCAGCCACGCCGCAGCCACGCCGCAGCCACGCCGCAGCCACGCCGCAGCCACGCCGCAGCCACGCCGCAGCCACGCCACAGCCACGGAGCTCATTGGAGCGTTTGTTAGCCGATAGGAACGCGGTCGACACGTTCAAACATCTCCAACCGATGGCATTATGGGAAAGGGTTCACTCAAGCAGAATTGTTCATGGAAAGCAACCTCTTGTGGAAGAAAAACAAACAAACATGCTTGATCTATTTTCTCCTGTGTGTCGGCCAGATTGCTACTGACTGAAACTTCTCCCTTTTAAGCCAGCAGGAGAACTTCTGAGGGCAACGCTAATAAACACAAATGCCCCGATGAGCCAGTGTTTGGTTTGTCCGCTCCGGGCTACTGTAGGAACATGGCGGCCAGCACGCCTCATTTGAAGGAAACAAAACTGCGTTGATTCATATTTTCAGGTGATTAGATACTTACTTATGTGTATTATATTAAATTTATGCAAATTAGAGAGAGAGCGGGAACGCACACCAGTAAAACCATGGTGAAAACACATGTGCAAAGTGGTAAAGCAAACCCTGAAGAAGACATGTCAACCATTGGTAAATTAATACATATATTTTACATTGTGGCTATGAGTGTTCAACGGTTTCCCTTTTACTTAAAAAAGGTATCTGGCCAAGCTTTTTTTTTTTGTGGAAAAAAAAAAATTACGTACAGTTTGATTTATTTATTTGACCTTTGTACTTTGTTCCTTAGCTGGAAATCTTTTTTTTTTAAATCAGCAGAAGAAGAATGGGTTAGGGTTCGGTTGCGATATTGGTGAGTTTTTAATGAAAGTTTTAATAAAAAATGTTGCACATTTAAGTCAATTTATTGTGTTCTTATGTTTACCACCACCACTTGAGGAAAAAAAACAACAACTTCACCACATGGACTATTTCATGTGTTGTGAATTTATTTGCTCAATTGAATAAACTTATTGTTATTATAATAACAGCAGTTGAGGGAAATCAAAAGAAAAAAAATGATGTTGCCGCTTCACCACCTAGAATAGCAATAACAAAGCTTCAGGGAAATGCGTTTCAGTTCTGTATTATCATTTAGTTTTCTTATTTGTAGACAGCATAAAAAAGAGATTGAGGGTTGAAATAACAAATAAATGATATATGATAACTATATTTAACACTCTTTTAATTCATGGGAGCTGTAGTTTCGTTCAAATTTAACCTTATAGGCGCCATAAATGTTTTTAGCCAAAATTGCGGATGCTTTCTCTCACATTAAATCCTGATTATCTCCTCATTCACAAGGTCTATTTGAAAAATTTAAAAAGCTATAAAATACAGAAGACCCTTGTGAAGATAGATAATAAGGCCATATATGTGTTAGTGGTATATTGGTTTATGATAATACACATACAAAAAAAAAAGTTAAAAGATGTATTTCTTTTTAAGAAAAAATATTTTTAAAGTTAATTTATATTACCTTACACATCGATATGAACACTTTTTAAATTACTATAAAATAGCTTGATGTTGTAGGAGTATCTGTGCGAAGTTTGGCTTTGGTTTTGGCTTTGGGTGAAGTTAAGTATTTTTAATAATTATTTTAGTTAAATAAATCTCGAGAACTCATGTTAACTCCGCTCAAGCATGAAAGTTCCCACAGTCCTCGGTGGTCCCTGAACGGGGCTCGTTTCACTGCAGCATGGTGCTCATTGGCCTTAGCTGTCAGTAGGGAGCAGGAAGGCCTGGAATATTCATATTTCAGCCATAAGTAAGTACATTTTCATATTTTTTGCTGGACACAAATGGCATTCCTGTGCATATCTTTGCAAGGCTTTGTGGGAGAGTGGGTGGGTGGTATTGGCGGACTCTGTAGGCTCTTAAGATTCTAAAACCGTTGAGTTTAGCCTTTTAGCTAGTTCCTAACTTTTTTAATCAGCATATTTCAAAACTCGGGGTCCATACTTAGTCGTTTTTGAGTCACTTTAAGTCATGCTTATGGTTTATGTTTATAATTATTGTGTAATAGTAGGGATGCAACGATACCATTTTTTTACAAACCGATACGATACCGATATTTTTATTTGTGTACTTGCCGATACCGAGTACCGATACCGATACTTCTTAGATTTGGTCTCCATGAAAGTGCAATTAATTTGGAGGCAGATTTTATTTTATCCTCTGCAGATTATGTCAAGCCTATAGTACAAAATTAACAGAAGGCTATCCCAAGCTTTAAACTTCTTGTGGAAGTCCCTCTAATGTCGGACCATAAAACGCCCCGTGTCCGGGTTCATAATGTAAGCGATAATATTAGGGATCGAGCAATTATATAGGAAGCTGTGTTCCAAGTTATGTTTCCGGTGCTTTTATTGTGGAGGGAGAAACGGAAAGGAAAAGAGGAGTGGAATTGTGGGATATACGTGTGTGAAGGAGATAAAAAAGTGGTTCAAGTTACCCTGCAGCGTGTTTTCATTTTATTAGAATTACAAATATAGACACACAACAGACACTCGGCTACAATAATATCATCCGTAGCCGCACAACAGCGTCTGAATGAGGCCGCTGCCAGCGCTACTTCAGGTGGATCAGCAGCCGTTTGATTCATTACATTACATTTCATTTAGCTGACACTTTTATCCAAAGCGACTTACATGATATATAGAGCATACATTAGACTGTAGACACAGCAACGGTGAGCAATGAGGGTTAAGTGTCTTGCTCAGGGACACAACGACATGGACTGGCTGAGGCGGGGTTTGAACCACCGACCCTCTGATTGAAAGACTGACTTGCTAACCACTGAGCCACAGTCGCCCCTGCTGTTGAGACAAACTGGCCATCTGATTGGACGGCAAAACAACTTGGATAGCGTGATTGGCTGCTCAGAAGTTGAGACTGTTGAGACAGTTGAGACAGAGAAGAGTGTCTCCGGCTCCGCCACGGGGTTGCTTCTCCACAAAGCGCGACCAGTTTGTTGTAGTGAAATACTGTTGAGTGAGTATCGGTTCTTGGTATCGGCCATTGAAACCGATTGAAAGCGAGTACGAGTATTTAATCAGTATAATAGATGCACCGATACCGATACCGGTATACCGATACCGATACCGGTATCGGTATCGGTGCATCCCTATGTAATAGTGTTATAAACATGACACAATTAACTTATATTGACTTGTGGTGCAGGGATCTGACATTTTTGGGGTTTTATTTATTTGATTTTTTTTGGATTGTTTTCTATATTCTCAGTCCCAGAGGCTAAACCCAAAAGCCCCAAAATTGGGGCGGATGGGGCCTTAAACAAATTGCTGTTTAACTTAAAATCACAAAAGTTTCAACTTTTCTTAAGAAGTGCTGCTATTGGAACAAATGCTGGTCCACGTCAGGACTTCAGCTCTCTGGAGGCTGGATTGTCACATCTTTACCCCCCCTCCCCCCTTTGGCCCACCACACTCTCCCTGCCCCCTCCAGCATCAGGCATCAGAGTGGAAGCCACACTACTGTGCCCCCCAGAGTACGCTGTGTGCTTTCTGTAGCACCCTGCTGGACGCTTTGAAAAGATATTTCAATTCATGATATTACTCTTCAATAAAAAAGAGGCAGAAGGCCCCAACACAGACGGCGTGAGAGGAGATGTGCCGCTGCGTCGGCCTCTGTTCTGGGCCCCGTGTGCGCTGTGAGGCCTGAGGCGATGTAGGGATGGGAAAAATAAAAAAAAGGTTTGAGCTGTGTGCGGAGAAGGGGAGGGAGGTTAGAGCGACGAGGGACAGAGGCTCTGGGACGTGACCAGCAGAAGTTCCATTTAGATTAGAGAGGTTTTAATATCCGAAACTTCCAATAGAAAGGCAGTCGCAACCGCTGCCGGTCCATCTACCCCCCCCCCGCTCATATCAGCAACAAGTGTTAAACCTGTCTCACATTCGGAGGCAGTTACAAAGGTTTCGGGGGAATTGAACTCGGTCGGCATGCTGCCTAAATCAAGCATTTCCAGAAAGAAACAGAAAAAAAGAGAATATGCTGAATTATAAAAGAGAATATGCTGAATTATCATTTTTAATTCCACACCCTGTATTGTAGTGCTCTCCACTGCACTCTGAACACGGAGGGAAAAAGAGAGAAGGTTATTACTCATGCAGGCAGAGATATTCTCTCCATTACAGATGGCTGCTCTTTACAAAAGTCCTGCATGTTCTACAACTTAAATGCCAGCACTGGGAGGGAAATATTAAGAGAACTATTATGCTCGGCTCCAGGAAAAATGTAGTGCTTGTTTGTGAAAAAAAAAAATAATGATTCCCATCCGACTAGTCGATCAAACGCTGCTTTTCTGTTATTGTTTTGCATAATTTCTAACATTTAGAGGCCAACGCTGCAAAGGCTCGGCTCAGCAAAGTGAGGTCAAACGCGGGCGGATAATGAGGCGTCCAGACGGATGGATACAAATCGCTGGCCTTCTGGAAGCGCTTGATATATGTGGCGAGCCAGGGATTTTCTCTTCTTCTTTCACTTCTTTTTTTTTCCCTCTCTCTCTCTGGCTGTATGCTGTTCAAACATTGCTGCCATGTGCTGCACTGGTGATGAAGAGAGCGGCGAGATAAACTCTGACTGCCCCCGACTAATGAATCCTGACTGGTGATGCCCCCCCCACCCCCACCCCACACACACACACCCCCAAACAACTACTTCCAAGTTGGCAAAAAAAGAAAAGATTTAGCTAATGTTCAATCTATTTTCTCTGCACATTCATTATTGAGTGAGATGGTGAGCTGCCTGCGAGTCACACTGACAGAAGCAGAACAAAGGGGATGTATGTGCGTCTAAATCGAGCAGGGCCTCAGGTAACTTTGGTCTGACAGTGAATATGCACGGGAACCAAACGCATGTTGAGCATTCTTTTCTTTCTTTTTTTACAAAATAGAATATTGCATGCTGCGTTTGCAATGATGATGAAGTTGCAGACGTTTAGCAGCAAGCCTCTCTGACGTAACACAAATAAAAGGAATGTACTTCATGCCTTCAACGCGTCTACATTGACAGTAATGGATTTGAGTGTGCAAAAAATAAATGCAGCACATGATCGGACCTTTCGGCCGCCACCCCACTGATTATTAATATCATAAAGAACACTTTCCCAAGACATGCTCAGATTTCAGCCACTGCTGACCCAAGAACTGAACCCCCAAAGAGTCCCTCTCTCAGCTTGTCTGACTGATCAAATGCTGCAGAGTGCTGTACAACCTCAGTCCAGCATTGCTTTCCCGCCACTAATCACAGTACACCAAATTATTAAATGGCCCAAAGATGCCTTACTGGAAAATTGGATACATTTGCCAGAGTGTCTCTTTCCTGTCAGAGATACCAAGCGGAGACAGATCCGGTCCAAGCACAGGATCGGTGACCAAAGTCTCGCTGCTGGTCAGAGTCGGCGGTCGGCGCTAGAGCGGTACGTTGGAGACAGAGAGACGTGATGTGACAAACATAATAATACCAGAGTGGAGAACTTCAAGAACTTTGATTTGTTAATACTAAACTTCAGAGCTAGATGAGGAGCGTTGACATAATAGTGACAATATGTCTGCATGTCACTAAATGACAAGCACAGAATTCCAACATCACTAAATTATCCTGACGCGGCCGTTGATTGATTACACACACGTTTGACAGTTTCGGTGTTGTATTTTGCACTGCGTCTGTGTTGTGTCGTTGGTAATTGCTTTCAATTTCTATCATTTATTATTTCAAATGTTTAAAGACAGTCAGCTTGGTTTCTGGATACGTGTTTTGGGATGTCTGACAACGCAGCACGATGCTGACAGTGCATTGTGGGTCAATAGTACGAGCCAGCTCATGGAAGATCTGAATGCAATACGGCTTGTGAGCATGAGTGCAATATTTCATTATATTATTCTTCACTTCTGCCTCACATGTCAAGAACAACAAGCAAACCTAAAGGCCAGATATGAACTAAAATGTCAAACTACACATCTATGTTTCATGCCAAGAAACAGTGAATCCAGACTGGGAACAGAACATGTTTGTAAAAACAGACTTTTCTGGGAAAATGTGAAATAAACTAGAGACAGGTTTTACAAACTGGGGATAGAATGCAGACTTAATGTTGTGATGAAATAAGTTGAAACCCAATCTATTTCTACATTTAAGAAGAAAAGAAAAAGAGATTGATCCCCTCTATCTGAAATAGATTCAGGGATAATGATCCGCTTCAATCGACCCAAACAAACCAAACCGCAGCACCGTCCTCCAGAAATGAAACATATTGTTTAAGTGGAGGGAAAGTCTGCAGTTTGTGTTAAATAACGATAAAGTAACACGTACCACCTTGGGCTTCAGGATCAGACCAAGACTCAACAGAATCATAAATAAGTGTAATGATGCTTTTGCTGCTATGAGCAGATGTTGTAGCACAGCAAAACAAAAAGTCACTGGACAGCTCTTAGAGCCTTTTGTGCCTCGCCAGGTACAGCAACTCGCAACATTTCGTATGTAGGTCGATAACACAACGTAATCTGGGCAGCGCTATGTTTGTTCCCTGAAAAACAAATTGTTGTTTATATCATTTCTCAGAGACATGATTGACTCCACCAATTACCAAGAAACCGCTTTGATCCACAATAAGATGCGACAGCAAAACCCCGCCAGGACCCGGGAAGAATGCAACACAGCCAGGACCGGGTCCTGGTCTCAGTTGTTGTTAACCCAGTAGGATATCGTCACTGGGGCTCACTGGGTAACTTCCCCCTAACGATAGCAAACTGCACGAGCATTATGAATGACGGCCAACATGTCAGAATGTATGTGCAAACGCCTCGGGCTACTCAATCCAGTTGAAGTTGACTTTTTTTGTAATTAGGATTTCAGACAGGCCCGTGATGAAACACTATCGCACAGCTGCGAGCGAGCAGAGTGAGCCGTGAAATATGGTCTCATACCTGTGAGGTACTCTGGGTCGGGGACGGGGTCCGACAGCTCCTCGTGGCACTGGACCTCCGTTGGCACCGATGCCACCGCCATGCCATCTGGGAGCTGCTGCTCGATGCCACGGGCAAAGTTCTTCTGCCTGGTGTTGAGAGACGGGAGAGAATGGGAGGCTCAGTTCAGAGACAGAGGCACAGAGGTCATCCGAACATGGAGAGAGGATGAATGGGGCGAAGTAAACAATAAAAAGGGTTTAAGGGGGCGGGATAAAAGGGCTACATTGACAGCATATGACATCAAAGTTATTTTTCTCTCTTTTCTTTTTATTTGAGGTTCAAATATTTTTTTACCCAAAGTTCTGCTCTGCTGATAATTTGAACGCGTCACCTATTGCACCGGGACTCACACAGTGAAAAAAACATGCTTTGACTCAACGTGATTAGTTCCATTTGTCCCAACTTTAAGCCAAATATACAAAAAAATAAAATAATTCATATACCATATCAAGAAATGTGCAATGAGAATGTGTGCATCTCAAGCATACATGCAACATGCAGTAAGAAATAAGCAGAAACTTAAAATGCTGTATCATCTGTCAGCTCATTTCATTGAATGCGAACTTGTTCTTTCACGTCTATACAGTAAGCCCATGAGGGTTTACTCCCTGGATGCTATGAACAGCCACTGTCGTGTATAATGATCGTGTGCTCTGGCCTCTATGGACCAGCTCACTGACGAGCATTTAAGTGAACTTAAAGCAGAGTATTGAAATGTCAGAAAAAACTGAATTAGGCTTGTTTCTAACGCCTGGTTTGGAGCGAGACAAGGCTTGAGCGTTGTTTGATCAGAAGTTGGCGGTATAGGCTCGACATGGCTGTAATCCGCCAGTAAAAAGAGAAGAAGAAGAAGTAGAGGTTGCCTAACGTCTATGTGGAAAAAAAACTTCCTGAAGAGAGGTCTTCAGGAACTTGATTCAAGTCATGGGAATATGCCGACAGCGGAGACAGCTGATCAGTCATGTGACTAAAACGTTGGCTACATCAGAATGTATTCCACAAAGAACTTTCCAGAACCCTTTTATTGCACTAACTCTTTTATAGACAAAGGCCAAAACCAGGTTAAGCGAGCATAAACATATTTTCAGCAATTGAGGCATTTTATATTACATTTTGCCCTTTTCATACAGCTTTCCTAATACCATAATTAATAAATAATGAAAATGCACATGCAAATAAGGGAATGGGAACCCGGCTCGAGGCAATCAGTGAAACGATGCTTCTCTATCGCCATGCTTTTCATTGACTGGTCCAAACACTGGGAGTGGAAATCAGACACCCAGTTTCACAATTATTGAGATTCATGAACACAATCACGCTTTTGCAAAGAGCATACTTTATGCATATTTCCGTCTTTGTGTGTACACAGCGATTTAGGCATAAGCGTACAAAGTGGTGATACATTTCACAATGGCACTTTCCCCACGTTTGCGACTAATTTCCCTTTTCTTTGTAAGATCATGTAATACCAGCAAATAATTAATCAAAGTCTGGATTTAAGCTCTTAAAATTCCATGAATAATGTTTGCTACCAACAAGAACTAATACCATTTAAACCTCATTGTATTATATAAAAAAACAATGAAAAAGACATTGTTGATAATATTGCATATTGAAACTCCCCTATGACCTTTTGCTGTATGAATATTCAGTCACATGTTTTCTCCAAAGATCGTCAATGCTGTGTTTAAAGAGTGCGATGCAAATTAATGACGGAGGAGGAAGAGAGCTGGGAGGACAGAGTAATCCGAGATGGATAAATAAGTGAGCTTCTCATCTGCGTGTAGCAATACTTTCTGGCATGTCTTTAAGGGGAAATCAATACATGGCAACTAGGGATGCAACGATACCATTTTTTACAAACCGATACGATACCGATATTTTTATTTGTGTACTTGCCGATACCGAGTACCGATACCGATACTTCTTAGATTTGGTCTCCATGAAAGTGCAATTAATTTGGAGGCAGATTTTATTTTATCCTCTGCAGATTATGTCAAGCCTATAGTACAAAATTAACAGAAGGCTATCCCAAGCTTTAAACTTCTTGTGGAAGTCCCTCTAATGTCGGACCATAAAACGCCCCGTGTCCGGGTTCATAATGTAAGCGATAATATTAGGTATCGAGCAATTATATAGGAAGCTGTGTTCCAAGTTATGTTTCCGGTGCTTTTATTGTGGAGGGAGAAACGGAAAGGAAAAGAGTGGAATTGTGGGATATACGTGTGTGAAGGAGATAAAAAAGTGGTTCAAGTTACCCTGCAGCGTGTTTTCATTTTATTAGAATTACAAATATAGACACACAACAGACACTCGGCTACAATAATATCATCCGTAGCAGCACAACAGCGTCTGAATGAGGCCGCTGCCAGCGCTACTTCAGGTGGATCAGCAGCCGTTTGATTCAAACCGGCAGGACGGCGGTGATGACGCGCAGAGCTTCTCAATTATAGATGTATTAAATATGGAAAATTTCAACTCTCGCGTCTAACGTGCCGCCGGCGTAAATTTGCGTCTGTCGCAACCACACGCGTCTGTGCATAGACTTTACATGTAATCTGGACGCGCGAAACATTTGCGTCGCGTTGGGACGGACTGATTACAAGTAACTCCGGGGCTGTCAGCCACCAACAAGAGCACTAATATGAGCACTAATATGTCATACACACGTATGCAACACCGGTTAATAAGCACAATATCGATAAAGTCTTGTATTGTACTCGCGTCTCACTTTTCTCCTGTCTATTGAAAGAAGTGAGCGCTGCGTAGCGAGGATCCAAGATGGCGGCTCCAGATTCTGCTGTTGAGACAAACTGGCCATCTGATTGGACGGCAAAACAACTTGGATAGCGTGATTGGCTGCTCAGACGTTGAGACTGTTGAGACAGTTGAGACAGAGAAGAGTGTCTCCGGCTCCGCCACGGGGTTGCTTCTCCACAAAGCGCGACCAGTTTGTTGTAGTGAAATACTGTTGAGTGAGTATCGGTTCTTGGTATCGGCCATTGAAACCGATGCGAGTACGAGTATTTAACGCAGTATCGACTACCGGTATCGGTATCGGTGCATCCCTAATGGCAACACTTATGCGCGTATGGACGACACAGAGGCTCGCAAAAAGCGCAGCATTTTTTATCGCGTTGGTTCTGCCGCGACTCATCTTCCATTCGGAGGGATGATGTTCTCGTCTGTCTGTTGCTGCGAGTGACTCCTGGTTGAACTCCCTCGTTTTCGAACCCGCCATCACTCTTTGTCTGAATGCCAGAGGTTCACTAGAAGGCTCCCTGACGGAATGACTTCAATAAATCAGGTGTCTCGGGACTGAAGCTGATGAGAATATTGCTTTGTTTAACTCCCGAGAGGATCCAGAGACCTCTGATTGTTTTGACTCCAGTCATCATTTTTGAATGCACAAAGCCAGACTCCTTTTAATCAAATACTGTCACTTGTAGCTGCAACCAACATGGCTGACCTGTCAGCTTCTGTACCGAAGTATACCGACGGGACTAGAGAAGCAAAAATATAAAAATAAAACATTTTGAGTTTAAACATCTGGACGACTCATTTGCCGTCAGCAACCACATCTGACTCCAGCTACGACGACCTGGAGCATCTCAATCAGCCTCAACAGATGATTTTCTCAGTTGATCCCTTTTCAGACGAACTTGAATATATAAAAAATATGTCTGATAAAAGCCTTGCCTCTTTGAAACATACTACTATACTAATGCTATAAAACAAGCACAAAAGGGCTTTGCGGTTCACCCTGCGAAATATACTATCTGATTTCTGCAGTTTGTTTCCGGGCCTGAGCTTTGAGAAAAGAAAAAAAAAAGATACACAATTATTCACAAATCAAAAAGCTGTTGCTTTTGGGAAAGTCACAGCTCGAGAACAACAGAAGCCACAGGCTGGGGTGGAAAGAGCGTTGGAGCGGTTGTGTCGAATATTATCATTAAACTGACATTTTATTTGCGCGGCCGGGGGTGTGAGGGTAATCAGTTGCTGATGTGGGTGTGTGGTATTACCGCATGAAAGTGGGACGAATCTGCATCTCGCTCCAAGGGGCTACCAATGCATTAAACTGTGCAGATTAAGGACTAAAGCTGTGTGTGCGCACAAAGGCACGAATATGCATGCGCACTCATTTCGTCAGATGTAAAACGTATGCCCGGTTCCGTTTTATAAATCAGTGTGGAACTGCGTTCACACGAGCCTCATTCCAGCATGTCTATACTTATCCCCCATCGGATCCTTCAATAACGGCAAAGAAGCAGTGCAGCGCCACGGCAGCTGTGGGGGTCCTTATAGCGGCTGCTCCGCTCAGCAGGTCGGTCTCATCCAGCATTTGTAGCTATTGAAAATAAAACACCCTAAATCATAGGTATGGTAGACCACAAAAGCCACACAGGCAGAATTCGCTGTTCGCCACCATGTCAAACAGGAAGTCGATGTGTATTTGTCCCGTTGCTTGAGCAATCTAGTTGAGGCCCTTCTGAAGGTATTTAAGCCCACTTAGTGCCCCCGCGTGGCACTAATTCATCACATTTCTGTGTGTGTGTGTGTGTGTGTGTGTGGGGGGGGGGGGGAGGGGGGGGGTCAAATATGACTCCATGATCATCCTTGACAGAAAGTGCTGCAGTGCTGCACCCAGCAGCGTACAGCGGTGCTCTATAGAAATATCCCCAATAAAGTGGCTATCTCTACTTTGAAAGGAGTCGAGGACGAGCAAGGATTCAACAAATTTGAGAAATAAAATTGTCATGGTGTTTTGATGAAATATAGAGCTATATTTATTATTGTAGGTCGGAAAAAAAGTTTAGTTTTACTGTTCAGTCAACATAATTATTAATTGTGATTAGATAGTGATCATGCCAAACAAAAATCTGATATATTGTTTTGTCATATCGCACACACACAAAACAACACTTTAGTTCTGTACAACTTGTCTTTCTGATTTGTATTTTTATGAATGTATTACAAAGAAATAGATGCACCACCAGGTAATATGTTACAGGCTGCCAACACAATCAGGGACAGTGTGTGTTTAGGCTGTTTGCCAGTGGTTTACTTTAAGGTCATGCGGGGTATATTTCATATCCATCTTATCATATCGCACACAGCCATCTCCAGAATAAAAGTGTGTACACCCGGGCGGGTCACTGCGCACTCTTTTTCTAAATACCAGTTCATGTGTATGGAAAAGGCCTACGGATTGTTTTTTCTGTGTGTACACATCGTTAATGCATCTGGCCTCTGGAGTGAAATCCTGTGGCATACAGAAGAAGTAATATGCAGCGTCACTGCTCTGCTTGTAACGTATTTATATCAACAACTTGCACTGAAAGAGTTTGTGTGTCTTGTTTTGTTGACCCACGGATGGGGAACGGGATGAGAGGATCTCAGCTGCTTTGTGGCGGCCTCTCATCCCCTCCCTGCCCGTCAGAGGTGCTACGTGACGTAGCGATCTACACGTTTTATGGTTCATTTTGGCGGATGACGACATGTAACATTTAACGACCATCTGGCGTCGCGAGGACGCAATAATTCATTTTGCCAGAGTGAAATCTCGTTCAAAGTTCAAGGAACTTTTGTTGATATGCCAGAAGTTGGAGTGAGAGCTGAGGTGAAGCGGCCACCTGTTTGGTTGGTACGAGACGAAACACAAGAACGCTTTTGATGAACAACCCCGATCACTTGTTCTGTTTTCCTCAGCGTTTCCCCCTGATTATGTGAGCGGTAACAATCAGGGCCAGCGAGCCCTTCACACCCCTCCCCTCTCAGACACATTTCATATTTTAATTAACTGAGTCAATGATGGTATTCCTCCTGAGGGGGGATTGAGGTGGGGTGGTACATTAAGCTGAGGTGAGCCAAAAAAAGAAAGAGGGAGAAGAAGAAAAAGCCCGCACAAAGTAGTTTGGGTGGAGGGGTTGTCAGGTGGTCTTATTCATTGATCCAGAAGAGAACAAAGGGCACTAAAATATTCATTAAAAGCTGCTCAGAGCTTGTCGTGTGAGAGAGGAATAGAAAGGAGGAGAGGACGGGGCCGTGTAAGGAGTAATGAGAGGAGGTTAGCTTTTAACATCTCATTACTGGAATCCGCTGGCTCCCACTGAGACAGGAAGACAGAGACCCGTCACCGAGCCCTGTAATGTGAATCCAGATCAGCGCTCCCGAGATGTCACAGAGACCGGACCTTTTTCCCGGGCCACCGGCGCTCATATCTGCTGTTGCTTTGTAATCAAAATCCCCCCCATGCCCCCCAGCCGGTTTGCTGCCAACGGCGATGACACGGCTGGATTTTCACTTGGGAGGAAATCAAATGAATAAGCCGTCCCTTTTTTTGTGCTTTTAAATGGCCACAACAAGCGTGAAACAGGATGGGAAGCTTCCTGCTCGGGGGGTGAACGGGGCGTGCTCAAAGGCATTTCCGGCCTGCTGAGCTTAAACAATGAAACATGAGGGAGACGTGCCAGGTGGAGAGCTTCAAACCACCTCTGGGAGTGTGTGTGTGTGTGTGTGTGTGTGTGTGTGTGTGTGTGTGTGTGTGTGTGTGACAACGGTGTCATGAGATGTAAGCTGTGAGGGTTCGGCTGTCCAGCAGAACACCAACTGCAGCCATGTGTTTGTTGTAATGTGCGTTTGCATCATAGACTGTAGGTACCGTGAGGTCATCCAGTGGTTTGTGGACTGTTGTTTCAAGGACTTGAGTTTGGCATTTTGCCAGTCGCCATTTTGGTATTTGGCCGGCACCATGGTTCAAGAGGGTGGAGCTAAGTAGTCAACCGAACGCTGAAAAATATATTTTTAGGCGACCAAAATGTTCAAATTAACTTCCATGATCTGAAAACACACAATGAAAGGGTTAAAGTTGTAAGACTAAAACATGATAACTCAGACCGGACAACGTCAATCACCTTGTAGCCCCGCCCTAAAGCCTTGCCTGCTTTATGGTCTGTTTGACTCTAAATGACCATAACTTACTAAATGAACATCCTGCTGTATTGAAGAAGACTTGAAACTAGAGATTGAGACATAAACTCATGTTTACAATGTTTACTGAGGGAATACATCAAGAAAGAAGTAGAGTCATTTCTATAGACTTCTATACAACCAACCAGGATGTCCCACCCCGATGGCCATGAGAAATAATGCAAATTTAAGGCACTTTCCCATCGGCATCCCTTTCAGAACTAGAGGTTGCGGCTTGGTTTCAGTGCATTGTGCATTGTGTGCATACCTGAGTGCTATTTCGTCATCTGCGTGCTACGCCACTGAGCACCTGCTCACACCGCTTGCTGCTTTCTTTTTATTCTCCCTCTTTCTGTTGTTGCTCCAGAAAGAACAAATACCAAAACCTTGCAGGGGCCACAGAGAAGACCCATTTAGGTCCACTCCCCATGCAGACCTTTTTCTCCCCGCCACATATAAATAAAACATTTGCAGTCAAACGTTTCACCAAGAGGGCTCGTCTTCAGTTTTCTGTGCAGAAGGAGGGTGCTTTGTGCGTGGTAGCGGGATGAGGAGAATAATAAGGTAGATGTAAAAGTAAAGTATGATTTAGTAAAGATGATGGCGTGAGTATGGAGGAAGAGAGGGGAAAACAACAACAAACCTCCACTGATGGTTACACAATATTCAAATGTGACTTTTCATCACCGCTGAATGACGGTGACAGATGCTTTGCGCCACTCCAGAGCAGCGGGGTAGGGGCTTTTGTAGAAGTGCCAGTGAACATCACATAAAGGTTTCTTACTGTCCCTCCCTCTCTCTCGCTTGCTTTCACTCAAGGGCAAACCGTACATCTAAAGAGGATATGGGAGGACAGAGGCTGTCTCGCTTGCATAATAGTTAGAGACTAAGTCAATGCCAGTTGAAGGCTGCGCACAGACACTTTGCACTATGCCTCCAGTGGCTGTGAGATAAAACTGAATTTCCCTTTTCTAAAGCTTGTTTTTCCGCCAAGAGGTCATCTGACAGCTGCAGTGTCAGTTTAGCCGCACACCTCTTTGGTCCTCAGCGTTACGGTCGAGCAGGAAGTGGAGGGAGTTAAGAGATTCAGGACAGCCATTCAAAGCCTCAGAGGTTTCTCAAAGAAGAATTACATTTGAGCCAATAAATCTACTGTGCAGGATTCTTATATTTGAAGAGTGCTCCAGCAGTAGTTGCTGGCTCTTGTAGGAGACAGATTTTCTTTATTTTTAAGAAAGGTCAGAGTCGATGTAGCAGGAGCCCTGCCTTTCATTTCAAAGTATTGGTGAAGCTACAACAACGCTGGATCCTACATTTCACATGATTAGCTGCTTCCATTTTGGACCCGATTGCCATTTTAGAAACAAAAACATATTCAGGTCTGTTGTTGTATCAAATTGTATCTTTTCTGTGAGGATAGAGCGATAAAAAAAAAATCAAAAGATATTCCTTATTATTACGAATAAATTGCAAATACCAAATAGCATTTGGAACAAATAAGTGGATGTGATAGTAAATTTGTAATGCCAGCTTTTGGTTTAAAGTGTCATGTGATGGAGCTTATATAGCTTTGATCAAATTTACTGCAACTTGAAAAAACTCCACGTATTTGACTATTTTCTCAGATTGAGCGGTACTGCCTATGACGAGTAAATTGACATGACCAACAGGTGGCGAGCCCTTTGAACCGCTACTCCACTAACTGATACAGCTCTGACATACAGCACGCAGCCATTCGATACAGAGTTACCGCCCCATACAGGCCGAGTCCTGCCGGAGGCTGCGTTCCTCTGTTCCCATTGTTTCATTTGTGTTTTAGGTGAAACTCCTCGACTGAGTGCTCCACTGACTTCGAACCCCTGACGGATGTTCGGGGTTCACTTGCGATGCTCTCCTCCTGTAACTTTTGTTCATTTTTACATCACCACGTTCATCTGGTCTAATTAGATTAAATTTGAGCACACTGGCTCCTGGTCAGTTTTAATTAATTTGATGCAATCTCTTATAAGTAGGCCTTGCATTAACCATGCCTCCCAAAAGAGTAGCCCTTCCTCTTCCACTTCCTCGTCTGCACAGGAAGCATTTGGTGCTCTTCAAAGTCGGCCTGGGACCCCGCTCACAATTCACGTCTTCAAAATGAGTTCAGAGCTTTTGAGACTCAGATTCCTGATGATATTAACTTTCCTGCCCCCCCCCCCCCCCCCCCCCCCCCCCCTTCTACAACTCTGGTGGTGCACCGACAGTAAGTGGGGGAGTTGCCTGCGAGCGGCCCAAATTAAATTCCTGGACTGCAGACGACTTTGCTGACCTTCTGGCCTCTTGAGTTCAGTGGAAATGATTGCAGCATGCGGACAGCGATAATTAACCACCTTCAAAGAACTCTAACACCCGCATCAGCAAATCATGAAAGGAATACAACATGAATTTGGACCCGTGCGGCTAGTTATTCCAGAAGCCTCTCCAAAGAGTTTTTTTTCTTTTCTTTTTGTATTTGTCCTCAGAGTATTTGCCTGAGATTAGGTGAAAACACCTGAAAGCGGCATGCTTTTCTATCACTCCCATCTTTTTTCATAGGGAAGAAACTGATTGACCTGTTGAGGAACATCTACCTTCTGATCATCTATACACTACGACTCTTTCTGTTTTACCATTGTAAAACTCACCTGCTTTTACGCTAATTTATACATTCGTTGATGGCAAGGTGTCCACCTGGGCTCCTTTAACTTGTGAGGTGTCTTGGGTTCAATTCTCTGACCCATTTTATTTTCTCTATTCATGCTTCCCTTCGGACACTTGATCCGTTAACTTGGTTGTGTGTTTCATTTTTGCTAATGATACACAACTCTACTTATCTCAAATCAGATTAGTAATTCAATGTCTCAAAATACTTTACAATTAAATCCCAGCAGTAGTGAAGTCTGGCTTTTGCCCCTTGGTTCATTGGGCTAAAACTGAGGCGTCAGCAGAAATGTGATGGACACGTCAAGACAGTTATTCAGCCCGGCTTTTGGAACCCAGTTATTGTTGTTCCAAAGTCTTAGACTAAGACCTCATAACGGCTCTGATGTCACTTTATTGGCTTCCGATTACATTAGGAGCCAATTGAAGATCCTCCTGCTGCTCCTCCTTAGGCTTTGCATAGTCTCGCTCTGGGATATATTAGTGAACTGCTATTGTTGACACCTCTGTTTGGCCCCTCAGGTCCTCTGAACAATAACTGCTTGTTTTAAATCGATCAAGTCACCCCCTTGGAGTCAGGTCAGCAGACTGTCCTGGTTGTTTTAAGTCACATCTTTTTTCTGAGGGCTTTTTTACTTCAGTCATGTCCCCTATTCTGAGCTATGATGCTTGTATTGCTTTGTTGTTATTGTACTACCGTCTCCTTTTGTGAAGTTTGTGTTTTACTTATATTTTGTTCTCCTTTTGGAAGGCACTTTGTAATCAAGATTTTGAAAAGTGCTTTATAAATAGTATTTCACTTACTTACTTTTGTGATTTAACAACCTAAGAGAGTCTGAGAGGATGGAAACCAACACAACCCTGTGGGAGAAATGTCCTGAATACCTTTTGATTGGGTGGTTAGCAGTTCCCCTGCTGAGATACAAAAGACTAACAATGTCTCTCATTACATGTCTCACAATGGCTCCACTTAACAAACAGTGTGTTTACCTGAATGTGGCCTTGAGGATCTGTCCGGAGGTGCTCTCCTTGGTGTGGTTGTTGAATCCGTAGAACAGGTCTCCGAACACAGTCTGGTTGGCTGGGATGTCCGCCGCCTCGGCACAGTCTATCCCCTCGGTGCAGGCCTCGGACAGCGGCAGGCACGACCTCCCATCTGGACCACGCTTGTAGTCCTCGATGCACCTTCAGGGAAAAAGGGGTTCAAGTCATTCATTTAGGTTCTGCTCTGCTTTTGCACTTCCTGAATTCCTTATATCACAGTTCTTCGAGGTGAAATAATGCCGGTACTTGAGTCTGAATCTCCGTCAAAACTTGTAAGCACATTGTATGATAGTTGCTGGATTGTCAACTCAAAAGTTCTGAAAAGCATTACAATCTAAACATCGGCAAACTTGATTTAGTAAGTAAAATTACACAGCTGTTAACATATTTGAATAGTCATTGTGACAATTGCATATTACGGATTTATGTTGATTATACAACTAATGTTGGATCCTATGAAAGTTGGGTCAAAGGGAAAATTGTTATAAAAACAGGCAAGTTTAAGTAGAAGTCAATTGTAAATGAAAATGCTGTTCCACTTCAGTAGATAAATGCCAATTATATATATATATATATATATATATATATATATATACATATGTATATCATTTTATTAATTGTATTATATATATATATATATAATTAATGAGAATTACAATAAAACACACAAACTGTAAAAAAGAAAATACTGGCAGAACCTTCCTTCCCACCGATTCTTAAGTCATTTACAGAGGAGAGAAAACACTAAGAATTTTTCTCCTCTCTCCTCCATCTCAGGGCGTCCATACTGTGTCAATATTGACACACTGTTTATCCCTAACACTTGGCATTAATTACTAACCCATGTGATGAACACGCTGCCTTATGATGGGACACTTTAAATGCTGAACAAATTTACAAGCAGACTGCCAGCCATCAGAAATGTTGATTTAAACCGTGTGACTGAATGTTATCCTGAGATATAGTCTCCTGCTTTTTCACAATGTTCAAAATATGCACAAGCCAGACCAACAACTCAACGGTGGAGAACCAGCTAAATCAATTCTACTCAACTGGCACAAAATCTTCCATCTAAAAAATAAAAAACAGGAGAGAAACACTGAGTCGTCTCAAGGCTTTTTCATATTGATGATGTTTTGACATCTGGGTGTATAATGTACTCTGTGAAATGAGTCAAAGGCAGACGAGGCAGTGGGAGAAAAATGGGGATTGGGATTTAAAGATCTGTCAGGGATTTGCGCTGAGAGAATCTCTCTCTCTCTCTCTCTCTCTCTCTCTCTCTCTCTCTCTCTCTCTCTCTCTCTCTCTCTCTCTCTCTCTCTCTCTCTCTCTCTCTCTCTCTCTCTCTCTCTCTCTCTCTCTCTCTCTCTCTCTCTCTCTCTCTCTCTCTCTCTCTCTCTCTCTCTCTCTCTCTCTCTCTCTCTCTCTCTCTCTCTCTCTCTAGCTTATGCCAGTCTCCAGTGAGGACCGGTAGAGGATTTAGCCACATCTGCACAGTGGAGAGTGACAACAACAAAAGGCTTTTGTTGAGAATGAAATTAAACAGCGGCGTGTACACCATGCCAGCGTACATGCAGGTTAATGCAAAGATGACAGCAAGAAAACCGCAGCTTTGTTGTCATAAAAAAACGGCTGCTTCTGTGGACCTCAAAAAGAAACTCAAACAACAGCTCCCGCCTTTACGACCACCTCTAGATCAAATCCCTGCAGGCCGTGTTGGCATTTTCAGTTCCGCTGGCTGATCAGACTTCTGCTTAGATTGAAGTTAGGCTGCATGAATTCATGTGAGAACACCAGACTCCGATAATGAACGGTGAGGAAGATGTTACTCAGACTGCACATGTCCACACAGTCCAAGAGAAGAAGTCTGATCAGTGTATGGAATGAAAACAGCAGCGGGGCTTTTTCATGGCTGTGTGCTGGCTCTAAGGGACATGACATCATTGTGATCTAATGGAAGCTCCATTATGTAAGAATGTGTTCTATATTTTTTGCTTTTTAACAGTTTTTTAATGTTTTAATGAATGTTCTTAATTGTTTTTAAATCTTGTATTATTTTGAATTATGTTTTGATGTTTTTAATGGTTTTATGTGAAGCACTTTGAATCGCCTTGTTGTTGAAATGTGCTATACAAATAAACTTGCCTTGCCTTGTGTAGTAAAGGGCCTTTTCTTCACTGAAGGTAGTTGGAGATGCGACAGGAGGAAAAGCATTATAGTGGTCCATAACAGGCTCATGCTCCATTTGAACCACTCTGGAAGCCACTCATTTGTTTAGAAATATTCTCGCAGATGAAATGTGACAATGAATTACGATAACTCCATCTGTGTTTTCTGTCTTCCAGTTTTCGTTCGTGCCACTGGTGTAAAAAAAATAATAAGTTCTTCGGCCAAAACGCTCTTTGACTTTGACCCCGTAATAATGAGGTTCCAGAAGCAGGAGATGGAACGCATTGTCCACTTCTGGTCTCCTGAGTGGCTGGACATTATAACAGCATTCTCCCACCAGCAACAACGAATAGAAAAATAACTCAGTTGTGCAGGTAACCAATTCAGTTTAGAATTTCATTCCAGACCAAGTCTTTTAAAGCTTCGAACATTCCACGTCCGACATTGTTTCCTCTCAGGAATTTAGACGTGTCATAGCCTCAGAAGAAGCAACAAAAAGGTATTCAGAAGGAAATCTTTAAAAGCACTGAGCGAGTGTCTTGCTAAGGCTATTTCAGTAAGTGAAATGTAATGCCTATCTACCCCGTGATTTAGATCCACTTCAAAATAAAATGTGTTCTTCCTTTGACCATGACACAAGTTTCATTAAATCTGCCCCGTAGTTTTTTCTGGTAATACTGCTTACAAAAAAGATAATATACCGAACCCTTAACAAAGGCTGCAGACTACAGTGTAGTTCATACACTACACATAACAATCATATAAAGTTAACTTAGCCTGCGTGATCAAAGAGAGATTCTGTTTCTGGATCCTTTTTTAATAATCAAAAGCTATAACCATAATCAAATATCCCCACTACTTCCAGCGTCCATACCTGTCAGTTGTAACCAAGAAGACCATCCACCATAACATTCCTCCCTGTTCCAACTATACCAAAAGATCCTTTCCAACTAATGGTCCGTTTGCTTTGTGCAAACCAGTGTGACACTAACGTATTTCTTATTTAGTCTGAACAGGCAAGTTTCAGCTTTGGTCTGCCCTAACCAAGCAAATACATTCCATTTATTCCTAATAGACCCTCCACTTCCCCAGTATATATATGGATCTTTGTATTGAATCACACTGGTGGACGTGAGCAGGGAGTGAATAAAGCACACACCAAGCACCAGATGCTGGTCTTTAATGGATAATTCTATAAGGGTCACTGGCTTTTGAAAAGCCTTGGTTGTATGCCGCTGTGCAAAGACTCATGAGGATGTCAAGCATTGATGGTGATATATATATTATATAGTATCTATATGAAATGTCACTGAAGATCACAAGAGAAAAAAGTGACCTGTGCACCGGGCACCAGGGCTCACTGAATGGTTTGATGAGTACGAGAACGATGTGAATCACGCGCTATGGCCTCCACAGACACCAGATGTCAAACTAGTTGAAAACAAAAACACTGAAAGAAATATATGTATATATATATATATATATTTTGGGAAGACTAAAATATCTAATATGTTTTTAGCAAGTTTTTAATTTTGTTGATGAAAGTGTTTGTTTTCTTACATCTTTCCAATCAAGTTGGTGGTTGAGGACAATCACACAAAAATTGAAGTCAACATGACAATCAGTCAAACTGTGAGGACCCGGAGCCTTCAGGAGAAAAGAAGCGGGAAGCGGTGGGTTGGGTGGGAGGGGTCGCTGGCTGGTTTACGGTGCACTTCATAGGAGGCGTTGAAGGCACGGTTACATTTTTCTGAGTGATGTGCAAGCCAGTGTCCTCATCATAACATAAGATGAAGGAATATGGCTTTTAAAAAGAAGGCTGTCCATTCCTCCAGTAGACTTTAGCGACTTGGAGACACAATGCCAAGGAACACAAGGAGCACCAAAGTGTTGGACCAGCATGATCCTCATAGTGGTCAAAATACTCAGTGTATCTCGGGCTTTTATTGTGAAAGGTAAGGTAAGAGCTGGTCTGGGCTGAGTAATAAAGTTTGCCATCTTGGTTCGAACTACTGAGCGTCCGTGTTGTTGTAAACTAGGGGGTACATTTTGAATATATATTGTGTTTATCATATTAATTGGTTGATGCCTTTATTTGCGATGTGAAAGCTCGGAAAAAGAAATTTAACTCGTTCTGTATAAAAATTTAAAAAACATGTTGCCTTTTTTCCACGTAATATTGCTGTTCTGTGTTAACGTAATCTTGACAAAAATAAAAGTTTGAAAATATATATTGACATGCAAATAAATCCCCAAAACAGACTCAATAAGGCCTTAAGTCTATGCTGATAGAACGAGACATTATTTAGTCTTGCACATTAAATACTTTTCTTAAGAACTATGGAAAGTTATGCAATGAATTTAACATAACTCATAACATTTGTTATGAATTAGCTGCGTTAGCCGTTCTTCTTTATGTCAACGGTTGCAGGTACAAAGATATTTTGCTCAGAAACAGATTACTGCAAAAGGCATGATACTTCGCAAAGTCTCCATTAATCCAGAAGTATTGATATCATGATATGAGGAATGATATTGGCTTGTACTAAACCATGGTTGGTTAGGTTTCTGAATTAAAATGCTAGTAATTGAAAATATGAAGCGGTAAATGCGCTCTTTCTTACCCACAGAACATCTGGATGTTGTAGAGGGTCGGGTCATCCTCTAGAGGAGCCAGCTGCTGGAGACACAGCTGCTCACATCCTCCGTTGAAACCGTCAGAGCAGTCGATGCCGATGTGGTGGTCGTAGCACCCAGTCCCATCCTTCATAGGGCTCAAACACGGAGGGCACTGTGGACACACACACACACACACACACACACACGTGTTTTTAAATGACTAATGTTAGCAATTACAAATTTTTACTGCATCCTTAGAGCTGCCTAGACTGTGACAAGCTGCCACATTAACACTAATCCCAGATGGGGCAGGTAAACAGACCTGATAACATCTGTGCCACAGAATGCTAACAGTCAGATTCCAGTTCCCATTAGTGCAGCCTCTGTGAACACTGATCTTCTTCTTCAAAGCTGCACTTGGCAAGATGTTTCATGTAAAACTCTCACAGTATCAGTTGGAACAGTGGGAGGTTGCAACAGACGGAGAACGAGAAAACAGAAAATAAAAAACTCATTGTCTGCATAGAAAACTTGCTTATGAGTACTAACATGTTGAATTAATCAAATAAGTGAGGCTGGTTTCAGATTCCCAAAATGTGAAGGCTTTCTGCTTCTCTCTAATTTAAATGTAATATGTTCAACTTGTGGACAATTATGACCATAAATAAATAATAAAAAATTATCAGTGGATCATTTCTTAATTATTGATTTATTATATGGTCCATTTTCTTTTGGAGCAAGAATAATCCGTTTGAGATATTGAATCTCATTTCCAAGAAGGTCCTGGCCAAGATGGCACGATAAAGGTTTCACACAGCACTGCGTAAAAACTAAAACAGCCAAAAAAGTTAAAAACAACACAAAAACATTAAAATAAAGTCACATAAAAGAGACGACAAACTTCATACAAACAAGTAAACCAAAGCTATGTACTGTACGCTTGGCAAACAAAGTAGAGTTGAGCCTTTAAGGGAATACAGTAATTTGGCAGCCATTTGATCATAAAACGGTAATTAAATATTTGACTTGATTATCGATTAAACGGTTCCAACCAAAGTTAGTACGACGTGCACTGTTGGGAATATGAATATCTGGACAAAATCCCATGGCAATTGAAAAAGTTGTTGTTGTGTTTTCACAAAAAATGGTGGTCACAAAATAAAAGTTAGGAGATCCCCAAAGTTAGTAAGACCCATGAGCTGGGGACCATACATGTCTGTTAGAAAACACACGGTAACCCATCGAATGATAGTCGAGGTAGATTAAGTCAAAGGTTGGCCGACCTCCCCCATCCCTCCAGCCTTAAAACAAACTTTACTCATGAAACATGCAGGTCAGTCAATTATTTGAATGCATCATCAATACTCAGTTCTCTCAGAGGGACCTTCTAACGTTTTATCTCGTCTATGTTGGAAAAGAAAATAGCCTTTGCACAGTACATGATTGTGTACTGTGGTGCAGGGAATACAAAGAACAGTGATGAAATGTAAGACAACCCAGTGTCATCTATAATGAAACCCAAGTATCCTTGTTCTGGTGAGGGAGATGAGGCAAGAATGTGGGTTTAAATTTCAACTTCCACTCAATCCAGAGAGGATTGTATTCTGGTGTGATGGGAGAAATGACATTCTTTAGTTTGGAAATGAGTGAAGCACCAATGAGTGTCGGAGATCACTTCAAGAAGTGAATTTTGTTTTTAAAAGACGACATTTGGGCGCTTTTTAAAACGAAGCCATGGGCGACGTCTTAATTGAACTGCACTTTGTGCCGGAGTGACTTTACAAAAGGGCCGTCTCGCCTGACTGCCCACCGGTTCTCTCCTTCCACGGTCTTGTTCAGTGTTTCCCAAGCAATTTTTTCTCTTTTCTCAGAGTCCCGTCAGGTCAAAATCACATTATGTTCTCTGTCAGCTATTACTTCAAAGGAAACTTTGATGGAGTGCATTTTAACAAGGCGCCGCACCCTCAGAACAGTGACTAGGCAGCTGGTTTCCTATAAGCTCTGAGGGACCAGCGACTGCTTATTTCATTATTCAGGCTCACTGTATTCTTCAGAGGGCCCAGGTGGCTCATTTGGCAGATAAAGCTGACACGCTTGTTGTCCATTGCAGTTTAATTTTGCGAAGGCATGGTATAGTTAGTCTAGTGACTGATTTTCCAGAAACATTTAAAGTTTTAGTGACCTTGCATTGCTCCATTTCAGAATTTAAATTATTGAGGTTTTTGCCTAGTAAATGCATACCGTATCTTTTCAAAAATAAACTTCCAATGTTACTTACGCAACAAACTGGTTACGAAAAGTGTGTTTGTTAGGTAAAAGTGAGTTACATTACTTTTTACATTACATTTAGCTGACGCTTTTATCCAAAGCGACTTACATGATATACAGTAGAGCGTAGACACAGCAACGGTGAGCATTTACACAACGACATGGACTACCGGAGCCTGGGATCGAACCACCGACCTTCTGATTGAAAGACAGACTTGCTAACCACTGAGCCACAGTCGCCCCCCTTGACCTTGTCTACCACGGACACAAACAGCGGTCTCCCTAGTGAAAGTATGGGGTCAGATCGGTCTCATAATTCACAAATGTACACAGAACCATTTACAAATACATTTGACTCACAAATGCACACAGAACGATTCACAAATACATTCCAATGCACAGATGTGTATTTGTATGTATTTATTTGTGGATCACACTGCATTCGTGTGTGAGTCGTTACACATTCGTGTGTGAGTCGCTACATATTTGTGTGTGGGTTTTTTGAGACTCCCCTGACGTCGTCAGATCCACAAATGCGTTTTTTCAACATGGACCTATCTGTAGCCAATCAGATGTCGCCCTCATCTTCAACCAATCACATCACTGCCAGCTGTTGTGGAAGCAGCTCTGGACGTGTTTGTCATTCAGACGCAGTTGTGCGACTGCGGATAATATTATCAACCCAGACACGGGGGAGTTTGATGGTCTGACGTTTGAGGGACTTCCACAACAAGTATAAAGCAGAACCAGTGGTTAGTTCAATATATATTTAAACTCTATGTGGTTAATTTGCTTAATTTGCTTCATATGAGCCGGAAAGGGGGCGTGGCTTATCTCCATGACTTATCTCTGTAAAAACAGTTACCATTTCCGCAATCCAGAAAGAATACATACATTATCCTTTATTAATCCCCTTGGGGACATTTCTTCAGTTTTGCGACTACGGATAATATTATGAACCCAGACACGGGGGCGTTTGATGGTCCGATGTTTGAGGGACTTCCACAACAAGTACAAAGCAGAACTAGTGGTTACTTCAATGGTGGATGCTGAAGTGTGTTGAGCACTGAACCCCCAATTGCTCCCTGGGGCGCCTCACGGCAGCACACTGCTCCTTAACTACATAGGTTATCCCCAAGGGGAGTAATAAAGGATAATGTATGTCTTTTTTTTTCTGGATGACGGAAATGGTATCTGTTTTTACAGAGATAAGTCACAGAGATAAGCCATGCACCCTTTCCAGCGCATATTAACCACATATTGTTTAAATATATATTGAAGTAACCACTAGTTCTGCTTTATACTTGTGGAAGTCCCTCAAACGTCGGACCATCACACGCCCCTGTGTCTGGGTTGATAATATTATCCGTAGCCGCACAACTGCATCTGAATGACGGCCGCATTGTTCTGTGTGCATTTATGAATTGTTCTGTGTGCATTTATGAATTTTTCTGTGTGCATTTGTGAATTATGAGACCGATCTGACCCCATATGAAAGTTCTGTGTTTATTTGCGACTGAAATGCGACGGAAATGCACTGTGACCGTACCTTTTACCCTGCAGACCAAGTCATGACAAAGCTATGAGATCTTAAAATGTTATTTTCTTTACATACATGTCATCAACCCACTAGATTGAGAAGCCATGGTCTCCATTTGTTTTACTGCATAAAGATTGGCTGACACTTCTCTTTAATACCTAATACAATCAAAGGTTTGCCCAACTATGACTGATCCAAGGATGGAAATGGAAGAATTTAGCCGGGGTAACCTAACTACAAATATAAATCAGTATCATCCACATTTAAAAAATACAAATTGAATTAGTTTCAAATAATGCAAGGTTTCCAACCCTTTTACAGTTAGTACTACTGAAAAAAGGTAAAAATCTGTTGAGAAGTCACCATTGTTCTGCATGCATAACTGATGGTGTTGCACTTTGAATTTCCTCTCCTCCACAAATTCATTATAGGTTAGAAGAAGAGAAGCTCATCAAATGATCTCCCACAGGAGGTGAATAGTCATTTTGATAGTACATTTTGTATGTGGAGGAGAAATGTTTGGGGAGCTCTGGAGAGGGAAAAGATGCCTGTAAAGTGTTTGAATTACTATCGTATAAGGGTGGTAGAGTTGACAAAGACATGTCACTACCTTGTGACCTAGACCAGCCATTGCATTGGTTTTCTCATTTCAGGGAAAGGCAGGGAAGAGGCAGAGCCACCAGAACTAAGTAGATCTTACTAGAGTCTATGGTCAACAGGCTTACATTTCGCAACCAGAAAGTAATCCTACCAGGCAAGCAAATCCAAATGGCAAAAGTGGAAGACCATGTCAAAGGCCGTTAGCAGGTTACGCAGGGCGACTGTGGCTGGAAGATCTAGGCAGGGGAAGGCAACATGTATGGGGCTGGAGAGAGTAGGCTCGTTGGAGAAAGAGCCAGTCCTGATCAGAATGGATCACCGGCGATCGCTGCGCATGATGGGAAACACATGGTTATCGCCACATCAGAGAGCTGATTGGCTCTTAGATTTGACAACAAACACCACGTATATATTTCCATGTAGTTGTAGAAGTTAAGGCTTGATTGTTGGCTATTAGTCTCAGGTTTAATCCAAAGACATATCTTGTGTGATTGATAATAATAAAGCTTATTTACATAACACATATCAAACTGAGCAGCAATGTGTTTCACAGACAGATATAACAAGAACAAAGGGTATATAATGCAGGTACACGCCCATTTCTACATAAATAACTATTTACAAACTCATGAATAAATCCGAACAAGGTCTGTAAACTACAAGTAGCCTTCAGATCGGATCTTACAGGAAGTAACTGGTTCTTCGACTTCCTGTCTATTATTTGAAAGCTGCTGAAAACTGTCCGACTTGACCGCAGTGTTTTATCAGCGCCCCCCGCTGCTGCCGCCTGCTCTTGTCTACTTTCCAGGCGAGACACAGTGAATCGCCGACAAGCCTAATTACACTCGGGGAGTAATTAAGGAAATGACAAGCAGGTGTGTAGGTGGGTGTGGTGATCAGGTGACTAGGGAGGGAAACACAGCGAGGGCATCTGGTGGAGAGATGGAGAATGACGGGGTGCGAAGAGTTGAGAGCAAAGGGAAAACAGAGGTTGTGAAGCTGGGACAGGCCAGGGTCACCTTGACATTGCTGGATGGTTGATATGCTGATCCTGTCATTTTTGTTGTTGTTATTTACTACTCTGTCATGTTTCTTGTAACAATACTGCCTTTTCATTGTTATGATTTCCTCTTTTTTTTGGTGATACTTTTCCCTGTAACGGCTGATAATGACAAATAGGCAGAGGCGCTTCTTGTAGGTCACATTCTCACCTGCAACTCGTCAAATACTGAAGCCTGGTCTGTGCTCCTAAGCTCCGAAAGTCAGGGACTCCAAGCATTGTGTCTTTTCAAAATAGAAAAATCCATTTTAGTATGGCAACAAAACCACTTAATGGGCTGGGTGTTGGTAAAATAGTGTGGTTTATGTTAACTTGACTGACTTACTACTCATGTAAACCACTTTATTCACAATTTGTCACAATATGTCAATTACTATATGTTTTTAATATATGTTTTTTCTAATATGTTTTTGTACAAATACGAACAAGTCTCCTGGACAAAAGTACTGCGTTTGTTCGACTCATCCACCTCCGCTCCCGCCCGCCCTGTGTGGATTATCTCGATCTGTGTAGCCTATAGAGGCCAGTTGCTGTGACCGTCTGCTTATGATGTGGGTGGGTTTACATTGTAGCTGAAAGCAGATGTGTTGGTGACAAACATCGAAAGCCAATGACCAAGCATGGTTATTTGACAGGTTGGGATATATATATATATATTTTTTTATTTATTTGTATGTATTTGGTATGTGATTATACCAAATACATACAAGGAAATTGATACATACGGACATGCAGCAAGCATTTACTGTGTGTAAACATTGAATATGACGGCTCGTCAGCCAGAGGCCTTCATTTAGAAGAAATGTATGTGGCGTACATTTTTCTACTGCTATATTCTTTCATCATCATCTTTATGTGGGTGTGGGGTGAGGGGCGTGGCTAGCGCGCCTGCGGCGGGGAGAGAGAGGGAGAGGGGCAATCAGGGGGATCAGCTGTGCGGCTTGTAAAGAGGCACAGCTGATTCCCATGATTGTGGGGATGCGTGGGCGGGGAAGGGAGCATAAAAGCTCCCAGAGCCACGCAGAGTGGAGGGTAGGCAAGACGTAGTGAACGCCTGTGTGGACATGTGTGTGTAGACATGCCAAATAAAACCCGTAAAAGACGAGAGCTCGTGTCTGTCCTCTGTGAAGAGCTTCGGGAGACCCACGGTAGGTCAGAACCCTGCTACAGTGGCGCCCAACATGGGGCCTACCGGTGGGGAAGCTAGGGCAGGAGATGCCGGACGACGGCAATGCCGCCATTGAGGCGCTGTACGCCGTAATGTCTGGCGGCGGGGTGCCAGGGGCACCGGAGGGCCGGGACGTGCGGCAGGAAAAGCGGCCAGCGGAGGAGGACACGGCACGGGAGGTGCTATATACGGAGAGGGGTGGCACCACAGAGGGGCCACGGGACGGAACGCGCCAGACGCCGTCCGACAGCGCACGGCTGCGCCAGTTGGAGGGAGAGAGAGACCAGCTGCGGGCGCAGGTGCAGGAGTACGCCGAGGGGTGGCAGGCGCTGGTCGGGCTGCTGGAGGAGCAGACGCGGAGGGAGGAGCTCCTCAGGAAGGTCGTGGAAGACCAGCTGCCGGCCCGAGAGACGGGGAGAGCCGCGACCCAAACGGACGCAGGGCGCCAGAGGGTCGGGACAACCCAGACCGACGCCAACCGCCAGAGGGGCAGAGCGACGCAGACGTCGGCGGGCGCGGCAGCGACGACGGCGGACGCGTCGGCCCAGACGACGCGGGCGACGACGGCAGCTCCGAGGATGGTGGTGATGGCAGAGACGTCGACGCAGACGTCAGCGGGCGCGGCGACGACGACGGCAGCTCCAGCGGCGACGGAGACGGGGGCGGTCGCTCCGAGGGCGGTGGAGGCGCCGGCCCACGCAACGGCGGGGCCGACGACGGAGCTGCCGAGAGACCGCCAGGGGCCGACTACGGTCGGCAGGCAGACGGCAGAGACGGCGGCGCGGACGTCGGTGGGCGCGGCAGCGACGGCGACGGCGGAGGCGGCCGCTCCAACGACGGTGGGAGCGTCGGCTGGAGCGGCACCGGACCCGGGGGTCCGGGAGGGACCACCGCCGGCGAGCCTCGAAGAGCCGGCGCCGAGGAAGGGAGGCCTGGCCCGACCGGATCGTCAGGTGGCTCCAGACTCGGCGGGCCGGGTGTGCTGGACGTGCGGCCGGCAGGGGCACCTACAGCGCCACTGCGCCAAGCGGTGCTGGGCCTGCGGACACCTGGGGCACGTCTGGCGGACCTGCACAGGGATAGAGGGGGACCGGGGGAGGCGGGACGGCCGAACCCAGTACCCCTCGCTGAACCCGGAAGCGGCACTCTGGCCGACGCCCCAGTTCCGGACGGCCCGGCGGAAAGGTGGGTCCCGGAGGTGGGGATGGAGTCGGCCGGAGTGGGGCGAGCCACAGGGACCCCAGGGGACAGCGATCCAGACGGCCCTAATGATACGGAGGGAGCTGGAGGATCTCCGGAGCCGGCTCTGGAGGGTCATCGAGGACCGAAGAAAGGACCGGGGTCCGATTAGCCAGCTGGGGCAGAGAGTCCGGGCCGGGCGAGCGGCTCGGGCCCGCACGGACAGCCAGCGGGCGGCGGCCCGGCGGGAGTGGTGGGGAACCGCCTGGGACCCGCGACCCTAAACTTTCTCTCTCTCTTTCGTTGCAGGTGGTCGCGTCGGATGGAGGGGGAGAGCCGGTTTTGTCCCGGGAGGAGGCGGCGTGGATCGCGAGGGACCTGCCTCCCGGGGCGCTCGATCGCCCTCTGTTCGGGCCACGTCCCGCGCCCGGACCCCCACGGATGGAGGATGCCAACGCCCGGACCACCCGTTGGCATCTGCCGGAAACGCAAGTTAATTCCATGGTGGTCCATAGGTCGGGGGTGCAGATGGTCGGGGCTGACTCCCGCTTCCGCTCCCAGTGGGAGGGAGGGGGGGGGGGAGTTGGTTAGACCGGTGGCTCCCCGGCCTAAGTCGGGCGGTGGGGGTATGTGGGGTGAGGGGCGTGGCTAGCGCGCCTGCGGCGGGGAGAGAGAGGGAGAGGGGCAATCAGGGGGATCAGCTGTGCGGCTTGTAAAGAGGCACAGCTGATTCCCATGATTGTGGGGATGCGTGGGCGGGGAAGGGAGCATAAAAGCTCCCAGAGCCACGCAGAGTGGAGGGTAGGCAAGACGTAGTGAACGCCTGTGTGGACATGTGTGTGTAGACATGCCAAATAAAACCCGTAAAAGACGAGAGCTCGTGTCTGTCCTCTGTGAAGAGCTTCGGGAGACCCACGGTAGGTCAGAACCCTGCTACAGTGGGCAACTGTGGCTCAGTGGTTAGCAAGTCTGTCTTTCAATCAGAGGATCGGTGGTTTGATCCCAGGCTCCGCTAGTCCGTGTTGTTGTGTCCTTGAGCAAGACACTTAACCCTAATTGCTCACCGTTGCTGTGTCTACGGTCTACTGTATAGCATGTAAGTCGCTGTGGATAAAAGTGTCAGCTAAATGTAATGTAATGCATGTATCTTTCTGTACTTTTCTGTACAGGAAGACTGTGCTGCTGGAAACGTTACGCAGCAATGAAAATCCTTCTAAGTGGAGCTGATCCGTGTGCGGATCGATCAGTCCTACTCCTGTGAGATACGTCTTTGATACAGCACCCATCCTATCAGACACTGGACAGTGCATGTCTTATCATTTCGTGTAAGTCAAGAGCCAATATCTTTTAGAGATGTTTTTGTTATTTCATCATGTTTTTAGAAGGTATACCATTCGTTCAAATATTGCATTTACATCCCGCTCGTAACTTTTGGTTTATAGCGCTTGGAGATTATTGATCTCATGTATAACTACGTGACACATCTACCTTAGAAAGTAAAGACCTCTGGACCAGATATCCATTTGTAGCACCAGCACAGAATGGGACACATCCTGGTTCCTGGTCTTGCTCCCCCAATAAACTGATATTGATTTTTGTACACTCTGTCCTGGGTCATTGTGACAGATGATGCATCGCCTGTAATGCAAAGAGCACACGAGACATTGAATCTCTTCACACATCTGTGGCACGGAGTCTTTAAATCACTACGACTCGCTGTAATCGATGTACGTGTGGATATGTGGTGCAGACTGAGAGGAATTTCTATTGACGGCTGCAAAGGCTTGCCAACAACAGATAGCTCTAGATATTGACTGCCATAATAGGCTTCCGGCATGCTGGAATAGTGATAACTCTGGGCCATTTTCCAGCTGTCCGTCGGACGATAATCACTAAGAATATTGGCCTGCCACAGCCTTTTGTCTGTGGATTGTTATCACTTCAGAACTCCACAAATCGGGTCTATAATCCTGGGTTAATCATTGATAATCCTCTGTTAAAAACCACTCAACCAGACCCTTCAAACTGTTATCTGATTTTAAAAAAACTTCTCCTGGCTATTTTATTTGGAATGAGTTTGTAACCATGAATGAATGGAATACTTTTAATGACATAATGTGACTGACATGTTGAGGAAATAATCCAGATTATCAGAAAGGTGTTGCAAAGCACCGGGTGCAGGGAGTGAGCGCTGTGCTTATTCTAAACTGTGGCCGATGTTTTCACATAAAAGAATGGGATATTTTAGTTTTTCTCGTGGTCACATCTAAAATTGATTTGCAATTCCACGTCCAACAGTATTTTCACAACATGAAAGGATTGAGGACCTCGCAAATGGACTAATGCCTCCAGGTTCAGAAGATTGTAAACCTTTAAATCATGCCTCCATTTCACACCGTCCTACATTATTTAGAGTTCAAAAGCTCCGATGGCTTGGAGCAGAAGCAACTTCAGAGACAACATATGAAAAGAAAATAGATAAAACATGAAGTACCTAGCATCGAGGGTTCAATCGGGGCTCACATCGGTGCCTTTTCAAATGTCTGCATGCTTGCTGCAGGTCAAAGTGTTATGTTACACAGTTCAAAAGTCATTGAATTATGGCGGCTTTGTTCATACAGGTGCACAGTAGTCAACACTGGCAGAGTGGCAGAGCTTTCAATCAAGGACCTCCAAGCTTTTAATCTCAACCTATAAAGCCTTTGACTGACAATTTTTGTTTGCTGAACATAATTGTGACCGTTTCACAACGTAGAGTATATTTCCTAAAGTGACCTAAAGTGACCATTTCACAAAGTTGACCGTTTCACAACAATAAATATTCATGCTGCCTTAACCTAACCCCGACCACTGCACGATGTTAATTATCTTTGTTGCCTCGAAGTAACAGTCATGGCCACAGAAAATGAACCACTTGTTACAATGTGAACCTTCTGAGTGTGGACAAGCATGAGAGTAGGGATGAAATAGAGTTATTACAGTATTTGTCTGCATCTAACTGGAAAAAGCATATTTCATCTCCAAATGATGAGCATCACACTCGATAAAGAACATTCACTGACACAAGCAAAAGGGTCTTTGTTGGCAACGTGATCAGCATTTATCTTCGACCGTTTAATAACTGGACAGTGAGTAAGAGTGCTGTCTGCTCTGCAGTGGAAAGCCGGCTCTGGAAACCCTTGAACCGCCATGCCTTTTAATCCTGTTTCTTAATGGAGATACATTCCTGCAGTGCTTTTGAGGCTATAGGGAATCAGTACCGTCCCTCTCGCCAAAACAGCAACAAATCCCTGTGAGAGCCGTCGGATAAACTATATGCACTTTTGCAAAATTTATCCGATAGGCTAATCGGTGCAGAAATACAATGATTGTGGGCTGGTTATGCAAAGTAATGCAGACATTACTCATCAAGATCAAGCAATTTCAAAAGTTCTTGATTCAATCAACTATAATTTGGAAGATTCAGCTCAACTTTACAACGCACACTTGCTGCTCTTGCTTTAAACTATAATTTATTTATGAATGTGTTTATTTTGGTGCCACCTTTTGGGAAGCTACTTTAGAAATGATGCAAACAGCAATAATAGCCGTATGTCTAAAAAAAAATCTACATTATATCATCAACATTTCTACATGCGTGGTATTTTGAAATCCTTTCCATGACTTTATGTTGACATCTCTCTTGAGTGTGTCGTATTTGTGGAGTGAAAAGGTCAATTCAAAGGTAGCGTCAGGGGTTTCAACCCTACAGGACCGCCTCATAATGTTTCTGTCTGTGGCCTGTGAGAACTCAGCTGGTTATGTTTTTTCATTTAGATACTGACCCCACCAGGAAAATGACAGCATCGCTCATTTGTTCAAACGCCAGCAGCAACTCATGTTAGCATGGACCTGACGAGGACCGATAATGACCGACCGAAGCACAGAGGTGGAGATGGGGCAGTAGCGCGGCGCTGCTAAGCCCCGAGCGTGCTTCAAACCAACCCGGACGCTACTTGTCGTCCGCCTCCGGCTGAAGGCATGACGCAAAACTTCGCCCTGAATGTCCACAGACTGCCATCGGAGTATCCTCGATCTCTGTCAAAGTCTTTTGCACTCGGCCCTACGCGAGGAAAGTGATGGAATACCGTCATGGTACAAATGTTGCTCCGTGCATTCACTAATGTCATACAGGTGTTAACAACTTGGAGGTTGCATTATATTTAGAATCAAATGCACCCCGTCTAGAAAATGGCAGCCATGTTTGTACAGACAGAAAGGAGGTTTCAGATGCTGTAAGAGCTGACAATGATGCAAACGGAGGACTTTTCACCAAATATCTTAAAGTGGGGGCATGCCGAAGAAGAACTTGTTTGCAGGATGTGTCTTCCGACCATGTTGGGAATAATGGGAATAGCTTCACCGGATTGGACAGTGTTTCTTGAAAGCCATATGTAGTATCAGCATGCACACTCAAAGCCAAAGATTGCTGTTTGGATCCCATTTCCAAGCCGGGTGTCTTGTAACAGTAACCACAGTTTTTCTGAAAGCAACTTGGACGTTTATGTCGCCAGAATGAAAACCATCTATCACAACACACTCGGAATTAGAGACGTATTGTGGTTGAGCTTCGCTGTTCGGATGCATGCAGGTGAAATACAATGTTGGAGTTGTTCACCCTGTCCGGAGATGAGTTAAACCAAGTAAGAGTAGAAGAGCTATGGATCAGGAAAAGTAGCTAACTAACTGAGGGTCGCTATGCTGGTTCATGCAGTGTAAACTAGGCGTTCAGGAGGTGACCTGTCTTAGAGATGCTTAGTGAAAACCTCATTTTTATAGATTACAGCACATTTGTTTTTCTGACAGTTATGTACTGAGATGGCTGACACTGATACTTGTACTAACAAGATGCAGCAATATATATCATAGACTGCTGTAGTCTGATTTTGAAAGGTTTTCTCGATAACAAGAGATTTCACATTTACCTGACAATTTGTATTAATTGAGGAAAAAGCAATTACTTCATATGTGATAGAAGATGATTAAAATACGAATCATAGCAACCACAAACTGCTCCTTTTTGAGCTCCACGTAGGCTTCCTGAGACCAGTGAAGATCCACACCTCTCCCACACATCAGGCATTGCTCACTTACAGGCAGACTTCCCACGGGCAGTTCAAAAACAGTATGTGTCATATGTTCAGACGTCGTGGTTATTAGTAAAGTGGCAATGGGAAGTGTCACTACAAGATACAGAACTAATTATTCAAGCAAACATACCCACTCAAATCCAAAATGAAGACACATACAAAACAATGTAGGAGCCCAATCTGATCAGAACCCTCAGTAATTCACAGCCCAACATGTTAACAGAGAGGGGAAGGAGGTTTAATAACCACAGATAAAGCCCCTGATGCACACAAATGTCTTTTTAGAAGATGAGAAGAATATAATATCCAGGCTTATTTTGATTGGCATCCTTTCACACATGAATTAATTAATGTGAAGCTGCAGTGAAAGAACAATTCAGTTAAATTGCATTTTCTAAAGTGAAGTTCTTTATTTTTAAGATGCACATTTCTCAAAAGCTTTTGTGGGCGGGGGCGTGGCTAGCGCACCTGCGGCACAGAGAGAGAGGGAGAGGGACGCTCATTTGGGTCAGCTGTGGCGCTCGTGAGGAGGCACAGCTGATCCAAATGAGTGTGGGATTGCGTGGGCAGGGAGGGGAGCATAAAAGCTCCCAGAGCCACGCAAGAAGGGAGAGCTAGGCAGGGCATATGTATAGCGAATGCCTGTGAGTACGTGAGTGTAAAATGCCGAATAAAAGTCGCAAAAGGAGAAACCTGGTGTCGTCTCTATGTCTGGAGCTCCTGGAGACCCCCGGTAACAACGGACCCTGCTACAGCTTTCCATTATTTTTTCAATCCGGACCTTATTTCACTTGAAATGAGAGAAGAACATTTATTGATTATTCGTGTACGTATTATTTATAATTCATCTAGTTTCATTTGAAAAAATACAATAATTATTGTTGAGATTCAATTGAAATGTCTTTATTTGATTTGACAGACGACTTACAAAGGTTGATGGCACTAAATCAGAGTGATGGACCTTCTCTCTAACTGGACCTCACAGACTATTAATTGAATACCCCATGATATAGAAAATAGTTTTGAATATGCCTTGTTTCATTGTCTCAAACATGGATACACACACACACACACAAGACTTTACTTCTTTCACACATTTACCTACTCATTTCTAGTATTGTTGTTGTTAAAAAGCTGTATTTTGCTGCATAACAGTGTTTTTCTTGTAACCAGTACATGGAGGCCATGTATAACACAAAAAAGCTCATTGACTGACAGAACTGCGATGATATTTTGCCGGAAGGTTTTTCTTCTGCACTGCAGAGAGAGAGAAGCCCACAGGATTGTTTCAATCACAGAGGAACCTTTGTAGGCAAAATCATTTTCAACTTTCCTTTCATGTTTCCAAATAGAGAAAGTTGCGTTTAGGGAAAGTTTTTTTTCTTTTCTTTCTTCTTCTTTTGCAGTAAAATAGGATTAGCGGTGCGTGTCAAAGGTCAGCCTCTCCCAGAGAGCTCAGCCCCTCATTCTGGTCTCCAGCTGATATCATGGTGAGTGGGCTCGATGGAGAAAAAAACGCTCAGACATTTAGTACCTCCTCTCACCTGCTTCACATCAGAGTGCTAAAAGCACAACAGGGGTCAGGCTTTAGGTCAAGTGGACGCGCTGCAACAGAAGACCCGTCTTAAAGAGGAAGATTATATTCTCTGACACAAGGGATTTTTCACTTAGCAAACGCTGGAACGGGACCGTGAATCAGAATCGCTCAATGGGACGCTTTAACTCAAACTTTCACGACCAAACATGGAATTGATTTGTAGTCGACTGCTCGCCACAAAATATATATTAAAAAAGTAAAAGTCATTAATTAAACTTTGTAGACTCGAAGAATGTGAGACAAGCATTATTTATACTGTGTGGAAAGTGAACTTTGAAGTCTGAGTTTGATGTTTGGTCAACTAATGAGATATCTGCCAATTTCCAGACGCTCTTTTGGTGTGTGTGTGTGTGTGTGTGTGTGTGTGTGTGTGTGGAACCTTTTCACAGGATATCTGAGGTTACAAAGTCAAACGCAGGTCAGGGATTCTGCATTAGACACATAACAGCACTGGTGTGCACCAGCCAATAAGTCAGCAAAGAAGGCTCGCAGCTGCTCACTGACATAATCCAGGCAACTACTGTAAATATATACTTCCTTTTTTTCATTTTTCAAAAAGGGTCACATACATGTGCACTTTCAGTTTCACCATTCGACTGTTCAGTAATTCATTAATGCAAAGATATTCAAACAGACATTCTCCACTGCACAATTTAGCCATGTGACTATTATACATAATTTATAGTTTTGGAAGTACATCTAACCATAAGGTATTTTTGTTAACATTTGCATACATGTATTCACATTATGATAACAATTGAAGATACAGGTACCAAATAAAAAAATATAAGACAGACTATAGAAGAAGTGGACAAAGTCACCGTTGGTTTGAGTTTGTCATTCAGGCCGTCGCCATCTTGTGTTTTCTTTTGTTGGAACCAGAAGGGACTCAAGAGGGTGGAGCTAAGTACAAGCTAACACTGTACCATATGGTTTTTAGGTGACCAAAATGACATTTTTAACTTTTAGAAACTGAAAACAAACTGTGAAATGGTTTTATACAGTAGTTTATACAGTAGCACGGACAATGCCGTGGTAGAGACCTGTCAATCACAAGGCACCCCGCCCTAAAGCCCACTCTTTATGGTCTGTTTGACTCTAAATGACCATAACTTACTAAATGAGCATCATGCTGTATTGAAGAAGACTTGAAACTAGAGATTGAGACACAAACACATGTTTACAATGTTTACTGAGGGAATACATCAAGAGAAGTAGAGTCATTTTCTATAGACTTCTATACAACCAGAGGAGTCGCCCCTGGTGGTCAGGAGACAGAATTCAAGTTGAAGGCACTTTTCAGAACCTGAAGGCTACCACTATCCCTGATAGGGACCTTCTACTTAATGATAAATAATGTAGTATTTCACAGAACACTGAGCTTTACTGGCTTATATTTCATTGGACTTAAGTCCAAAATAGATTAACTAGATCCTTTTTTATTTTATATGTTTTACGTGAAGACTTGCACAGGTGGTTGACGCCCTATTTTCAGCCCAGAGTAATGCTTGAATGTCTTCCTCTTAGGCTGCAAACAGCCTGCAACAAAGAGACAGGGCATGTCGGGTAGCTTTTCCAAATGAGGCATTTCCTGCTTTGGCAACGCGTGCTAAGACTCAGTGTAAAGTCTGGGTTGCCTTCAGGTTCACTATGGAAATCTGTCCCTTCACACATCTCACGCGTCTTCGTCGCTCACTCAACTCTCCCTCGACAGCATCCAGAAAAATCACTCAACGCTGGAGCCTAATTGCTGTGAGCGAAATGCTAATGATGGATGGAGGTGCAGTTGAGCGTATCGACATTTTTATCTGTCTTCTCTCATCTGGATGTTACCAGCTGGACGATCCGAGGAAACGGTTAATAGGGATTGTTATGGAGTAAATCAAACTGTTAATGCGGGTTTTGAGGGGTGAATAGCACACGTTAGTGCCATCTCCAGTGGAAATAACACCCTTGGTGTTCAACATAAATTGCAATGTCAGTGTCTTGTATGGTGTGAACACAACTCCAGAATAATGTATCTATAGTATAATGAAAATATGTTTTACCCTCGCAGTTACCCCACTAGCATTATATTGATGGCATTGAAATATCCTTCCTGTTTCTATTTTCTTGAAGTAGATACTTTTTTATATTAAGTAAAAAAGTACTTTGTGAATATGTATTTAAAAAAACAAAACATTTTACTGAACAATTTCCAAGTAAGTATGAACCCCTACAGTCCGTAATCTTCGGCAGATGCTTTCATCGACCCTGGGAGGAGAAACACACACTCACATAAATCCAATGACCCGAGGAGAGAAAACATCAGTAGTGACAATCTAATGTGCTCCTATTCCTCTTTGGGGCTGAGGGCTGGCGAGATCTCTGCCAGGTATTGACTCCACTCAACGCTGCTTAGTGTCCCAAATGTGATCCCGGTCAAGATTGTTTTTTGCTGCCGAAGGGGAAGTGGGCCAACGCAAAGTGCCGAGAAGAACTGCTTTAGCCCGCAGCACACGGTGTGGTGCTGTCCAGAATTATTATTAATAATGAAAAAACTCCTGCTGTAGCGTTTCATGTGTGCCTCAGCATTGTGTGACCCGGGCCAGCGCCGTGCTGACGGTCTGCGTGGGCTTTGATGAAGTTTGACGTGACCCAGTTTGAACCGGCACTGCAGAGAGCACCCAGTGGGAGAAATAAACACTGAAAGGCTCTTTGGTATTTCTTCTGTGTGCTGCTCTGGTTTGTGTTTGTCGGTAGAACTATAGTTCGGCATGTGTAGTGATGAGCAGATAACAGTCCATATAGTTAATATCGTGAGCTAAGATAATTTCCAATCAGATTTTAGCAAAACTAGGTTTAAAAGAGTAAATCCACATTTTAAATTGAGCGGTTGCACAAATTAAAGAAAAAGATCAACTTAGTAAATCCAAGTTCACACCAACATTAAATAGAATTTAAATAATATGGAGATGCTTACTTACCAAATTTTTCAGAAATCAGACAACTGAAAAAATGTATGTATCTGCATGCTGTCAGGCTGTAAGAGCAGCAGCATCATGCCACTCACAAAAACGTGTGCGTACCAATACTCATACTACCAAAAAATTTAGTATGGCATAGAACAATATTTAGTAAGTCCCAATACGTAGTATGTCAAATGCAGTTTGGCAAAAAACTACCAGTATGTTCTAGCACACCTGGTCCCAATTTGCAATATGCAAGACAGCATGCTTTTCTGGCTATTCTGACCCACAATCCTTTGTGCAGCAAAGTATGTCCCATGTTGAAGGCATACTGCATGCAACAGTACGTACGTTGTAAGCCGAGCAGCAGTATGTACTAAAAGTAAAAAGACAAAGTATGTGCTTTTTGATTATGTGGCTCAGTGCAACGGCAGCACTTTTAAAAGTTAAACTTATCGAGTGTACGTTCAGAATGAATACTGCATCACATTTTATATTGGAGTTTAAAGACTTACATTTAATCTAGGTTCACAGTAGAAACTAGAAAAGTTGAAAGACGTTTAAATTGAATCTTTTTTCTAAATTTAAAGATAGTGTTAAAGTTTGGTGCAACAGGATTTAATCTGGTTAGAATCAGTAGAGTAGAATGAGTTTGTAGGAACGTGGACCCCAGAGAGTAGTAGAAACAGAACTGCTTCACGTCGGCTTGGGAGCATCACCGAGGATTCAGCAGTGCGGTGGCTGGGTTCTCCTGTAGTGAGGAGTAGCAAGCCGATTGGCAGCAGCAGAACGTGGGGAGTACGGTTTGACCTCGTTCTGGATGTGGGATTGCCCTTTGACCTTTACAGCACAGTAGGTTTCTTCCGTACTGTACAGTATATCTGAGGTGAGATGAAATGCACAAGACATCTGAACAGGCTTTGAGGCAAATATGGAAATACATTAGATTTTGCCTCACTGTTTTTCTATGTATCTACAAATTCAAAATAAACACACTGAACCCAAATACTCGGTATTTCCGTTTTAGTCAAATGTGCAAAGCGCCCGCTTCCGAACCTAAAAGGTTTCAACTAATTGAGAACAACACACCAGCACTGCCCTCTGCCAAGGACGTGGACAGTCTATCCTCCTCTAATGACATAACCCAAGGATAAAAACAAGATAGCATTCATTATGACTTGGAACACACAAAATATCCCAAGACAAAAGACGAAAAGGAATGCAACCACCATCCCCACCACAGTCGCAAACTGCTGCAAAACTAACCAGCGCTAATGATCGACATGTATTGAGTGCTGCAAGTTTATATGCCAATCCCCTCCAAACACCGTGTGAGCTGTTTTTGCTGGATGGCGCCCAGCGATCTCGTCGCTCCATCCTGGTGGCAATCTGCTCCGGTAACTACATTCCCCGTTATCCCCCATCCGTTTTGCAGAGGAGAGAAAAAGTGACAAGGCCGAGCTAATTAATCTCACAATCATCCCGTGATTATCGTGCTCTCGCTCCCACGGGCGCCGCGAGCATTCGCCTCTCCCCTGGAGTGCGATACATCAGCGAGAGGCGGCGGCACGTCGGTCAGCGCCGACCGCCGGCATCGGTCGACTCTCGCACGAGGAGAGGCATTAAGCGCAGACGGGACCGGCGACTGGCGGTGCCGACGCAGATAAGGTGTTAATTGATTAGGGTGGAATCAAGAGAGCTGGGGCCCAGCCAGTTTACCACCTTGATTAGACGGATGAGAGGCTCATTTATAAGCTTGACAGGCACAAGATAATTACTAAAGCACACAGTAATATATGCAACGGCAGCTGGGAGCGGGGCCATGTGGTGACGAGCAGCACGAGGACGTGAGGACGTGTGTGTGTGTGTGTGTGTGTGTGTGTGTGTGTGTGTGTGTGTGTGTGTGTGTGTGTGTGTGTGTGTGTGTGTGTGTGTGTGTGTGTGTGTGTGTGTGTGTGTGTGTGTGTGTGTGTGTGTGTGTGTGTGCGGGCAAAGATCCACGACTAAGAGTTTTTTTACTCTTTAAAAAAGCATAATAGTGAAATGTCTCGTTCAAACACAATACCAATCAATTTAGGAACCGTGGGGAGCTTTTCTTAAGGTCTTTACACAGCGGCACCAAAATGCAGAATACTCGTCAGCGAATATTTCACATTAAGACTGCCGGCCATGCAAATTTGCGAACGTTGCAAAACATTTTCAACAAGAGGTTCGAAATGATTGGCACAGTCAGAGGAGCAACTAGCAGGATCCTATTGTGTGCCTGAGCTTAATTGTTGAACAGCTGAAGCTACTGTCAGTTTTTATTGAATTTCCCTTTTAGTGTGCTTTGAGTGAATTTGCCTGTGAAAGGTGAGAATGGAAGGAGTCAAAAAGTTTCCCGTGTTTGTTCGTACTCAGGCGAAAGTGAAGCCAATGCAGAACTGTCTTAAAACTCACATTCTCTCTACTGGCCACCAGGGGTGACTCCTCTGGTTGTATAGAAGTCTATATAAATGACTCTACTTCTCAGTAAACATTGTAAACATGAGTTTATGTCCCAATCTCTAGTTTCAAGTCTTCTTCAATACAGCATGATGTTCATTTAGTAAGTTATGGTCATTTAGAGCCAAACAGACCATAAAGCAGGGTATGCTTTAGGGCGGGGCTACTCTGTGATTGACAGGTAGGCAATGCCAAATAGGACATTATTCCTCCAAATTCCAATTATGGTCACTTTCGTTCACTGCTTGCAAAAAGCCAAAATGCCGAAGGTCAAATTGGCAAACTCAAGCCTTCAAAACGGCACTCGTACACTATATTATATTTGATGTTACACAATCGTGATTGGATGTCACTTTTATTAGCGAAAATAATTATGTTGCCTTTTCTTTGCGTTGTATCTGCACTCTATGTCAAATTACTCATTACTAAAAAAATTTATTGATATGCAGATGAGTTGCACGCAAAAAATAAACGGTGTGTAAAGGCTTTGATACAAAATCATAATAATTGAAATCAGCAAATTAGGCTGCAGCTAAATCTACAGCCCAGTCATATTAGAGGCTTGTGAAACTCCCTGGTTAAACTCACCTGCCTCTCCCACTCTGCATCTCCTCTGTGATTGATAATGGTGCACATTCAGGGCCGGATTTACATAAATAAAAGCGCAGGGCGAATCCGCGCTGCCAATTCCATTCAATTTGTACTCCGCTATCCGCGAGTAATTACTATCTGATTTACTAAGGCAGCAGCAGCTGCGTCTGGGATGTGACTTCTAGGTAGATTCAGCAAATGAAGGAGAGCTCTGAAGATTGCAGTCCGGGACTGGGATGAGAACGCTGAGCTTTTAAAAAAAAAAAAAGATGGCACGTAGAAATAAATTAAATAAAACACTGTTTTAAAAAAAAAGAAAGAAGAAAAAAAATAGCTCCGGTGGGACAGAAGTCCAGCAGACGCTCAGAGTGGTGCAGGTGAGAGGGTAGGATGGCTTTGATTGATGTCTCCTTAGAATACAGAGATAAAGGCAGCCAAATGCAACTGATGTCTTATCAAAAGAATGCAATTACTAGGCTGTTCATGCAGTTGGTCTAATGAGCCGCTGAGCAGAGTGCCACACCTCCTCATCCCTCCTGTTTGTTCCTGCTCAGTTCACCACCTTCTCTTTCGGGGGACACACTTTTTCAAAACTGACAAATTTCCACATCATCTCATTTTGATCTTGAATAGGTGAACCAGCCATTTTAAAGAGAGCACTGTATGATAAAAAATGACTTTGTTTTAATGCACAAAAACATGTACACGTTTAATACTTTAATACTGAATGAGACCTGACAGATTCATCTTGGCAGTTAACGAGCTTTCTCATTCTTTTTGTTTGCTCTCATTAGTTAAACACACAGAATGCATCCGTAAGAGACAACCAAACATCCTCACACAGACTAGCGTTCATGTGACTGTGGCGCCATGTTGGCTTTTTTACTCCTGACGATTGAATTAACGCTTCAAGAATCATACAAGTATACTTTTGGGGACCCTAATAAAATCTTTCTGGTTTGTTTTAATCATTTTCTTTAATTCTTGACAAACAAATGAATTGGAAGTCCCTAGACACAGTATGTTGTGGTTCAGGCAGTCTTTCCAAACACTATTTTAATGTGTGTGTTTCGCACCAGCTAATTAAAAACGTATCTTAAATCCATAATTTTACAAAAACCACACTTATCATACCTCACCCAATATTTGCAATATCAATCCAGGTGGAACATACATCATGAACCCACACTGTTGAATTCCTGCTTCATTTGAGGTTACAGTGGAGCTCAGTGAACGTTTACACATGATGGATAAGTACTGTGATAAGTGTTGTTAGAGAAATATCACAGTATATTCTAACATACTCACAGGGATGGAAATATAACGCCACAATAAATAATAGAACAGAAAAGAAAAGTCTCTTAGCACCTCAAAGTGTTGACAAGACTTCCCTTTACTGGATTCATGTTACACTAATTTCATAGAGAAGACATTTTATTCTTTTATTTATTTATTTTTTCGACGCTTTTGGCAAGGATATGCATCAAACAGCAACATTAATAAGCCTCCCTGTAGATGCTGGTGAACACAAGCTTTTGTTTGAAAGCAATAATGTGTAAAGGAAGAAGGAATATCAGTGCAAATATATATTTTGTATATATATATGTTAACCAAGTTAGTCATTTGGGAGGTGGTTTGATGTGGGTCACCAAGTAAATTTGGAGAATATCTTTCTTTTATTTAACATTTATATCTGCAGTACACCTTTTAAGCCACATCAGAAAATGTAATATATTAAAAGTATATCGCTAAAAAATGTCTGGTTTACCTATTTAACATGATATAAAGTGATGTGGAAATGGCAGTAAAGACTTTCATTTACACACAAATTTGCTCTTCTCCTGATTTATAGATAACTCAAATTGTGAATTGGGTCGCGATAGTTTGTCATTTTTAAAAAGTGGGTCCCCAGAAAAAAGATGTTTGGTAAACACTGCACGGAGTCACACATAGTCAGATGTCCATTAGACTTCAAAGCCATGGCTTGAAATCTCCTCTCTGTCATCTCTTGGTACAAGACAGAAATTGGATGGATATTTTGGTCTCTGACATTCCAGTGCAATGTTGCTGCAACTCAGTAGAGTCCCATCAGACTGGGTATGAAGCAATTTCAGATAGTGGACAGTACCCGTAGAGTCCAATTGATACCCTTTAACAAGTTCTATTAACAAGTGAGATATTTGTGGTTGACCGGCCGGCGCTTTAGGGGAGCATTGATGCATTTGTGACATTTGTAGCCCAAGGGAAATAAACAAGGTGGTTTTCTTGGCATTTGTTTTTAAATGAAAGGCTCAACTAAGACTCCTAAAAGCTCAGTGCTTTATTGCATCAGCAAACTACCAACGGTTAATATTGAAGAAGCTTCTGCACTAAAATTGGGCCATCGCAACAACCACAAGTGGACGCCAGGAACTCTGTCATAAACTAAATATAGTGGCTTCATTTAGACAACTCTTTCCACAAAGGAAATTTAAATGATGGCTTATAAGTGTGATGTTATTGATGATTATAGTGTTGAATGCTGTTTGCCCCCACACAATATATAATTATCAGGGGGCTTTGTTGCTTATGATAACATAACATAAAAAATAAAAAAAATAAACAATCGCCTCAACCATTTCACTAATAACCAGGCCTGGAAACTACGCAAATTTAGCTTAGCTCTTTGCTCGCGATAACTGTCTGCATCCAAAATCAAGCCTCTTCCAGTTTAATTTAAAAACAAGTTCCCCTGGTGCTTCAAACTCATCTTGTATGTTTGTATGTTAAACTAACCGAATTAAGATAACTGTGATAAAACAAGTTAAGCTTCAGGTATTAAATTGGATCAACTACTGTTCTGTCACAATGGCAATCGTTCACTCATCTTGACATGCAACAACAAACACTACTACCCACCATGCATGTGTTTTTGCAACTTGAACAAAAAGAAGAGTTTCTGGAGAGATTTCACTCTCAAAAGATGCATGCTGGGAAATCTGCTCACATGCTGATCATGTTTCTTCAGAAACGTAATTTAATGAGTTGAACGAACTCTCAGTAGTTAATTTATTCAACTCGGTTTCGAAGTTGTCTGGATTATAAAAAACAACAGAAATGTAACATTTAATTAACTTGAAGTTATTAAAAAGTAAATATTTATGTTGAGTTAATGACAATGAGATTTTATACGGTACACACTACTGACGTTGAGCCTCCAGCGTCAGACTCACTGTTTAAAGTCAGATGATGATGAAAGAGAAAAGGTGTAATTAATAATTGTACTTCACGTGTTTTGCATGTCTGTCACGATAACATTTACATCCTATGTGCTACTGGTTACCGTCGTTCCTACATACATAATTGCTTGGAAATGCCTGCATATGCTCTAATCTCAAAATGAAACATTTTCCCATTAAAAACCCTCTCACAGGCTGTTTCCCTGTCTTTGAGGTGCATTATAAGAGATAGGATGAAGCGCACTGGATTGCATAAATAGCATCTCCTGAGCCCACCTGAAAGGCTCAACTTGAGTACGTCAAAGTACTTGAAAAGAGATTTGATTGTAAGGGGGGTAGGACGGGGAGAGGGGGAGGGGGGGTATGACAGCTTCTCAGTAGAAAGAGGGGGATTTAGGAGAAGCAAAACACTAGCAGAAGGCGCTACGATTCTGCAGATAACAAGACCGGTATTGCTGGAGTCCCCGACAGATGGAGACGAAAACTAAACCTGGCTGCACCATTTCCTGGTTGTGAAGCACCAGCTGGAGGTAATGAATACATTGTCGGCCAAGGGGGCATGTGAGACGAAGTCAAACTGTCGGCTCGGACATGTCGCTGAGTGCAGGTCTGCTGCTTGTCCTTGATATGGGTCATCTCGGCCCCGTAGATACGCTCATGAATATTTATACAAGGAGATGTACCTAAACACTAATGGACGAAAATATGTTTTCAACAATGGAATATGGACCACTGAAGGAAAAAAAATCCCACAAGGCGGAGTGTTAGAGGTCAAGGCTTTCAGTGTCCATCGCTCATACTGTATCAATCATAAAGGGATCTGTACTGACTGTACAGACGGCTGTAGAGCACTTTGAATTTGATTTATATAGAAATCTAAGGGAAAGTTCATGTTCTGCCCCTGTGGCTAATGTATGGCAGCTTCCAGCCAGAGTGTTTAATAAAAGAGAGATGACTCACCATGCATCCGGTGGAGTCCAGCTTTCGGTCCGATATGCAGCGGAAGTTGCGGCTGCAGCCTCCGTTGTCCTTGGTGCAGTCTCTGACGGGCCCGAACGAGTCGAGGAGGACCTCCAAAGAGTCGAAGGACGAGCTGATCATCAGCTCCTCTCTGTCAAAGCGGAAAAGAAGGAAAAAAGAGGATCCTTGTTTATCCGTGTGCACCTGTGCTTGTGTGTTATTAATACTGATTTGAGTTTTCAGTTATTGAGGCTCATTGGGTCGGCGCACATCCAACAACGATGTCAGGGCGAACTGACACACAGCGGAGCACACCTCTACATCACTACAGCAACGTGACCAGTGAAACCACGTAAGGTCAGCAACCGTTTTATTTCAGACCATTTCAGGATCAGACTTTAAAAAACCCTCGATTTTGGTGGCCATGGTTCAAGTTATGGTTGTTCTGGACCAGGACCTCCTCTATTACTTAGCCCAAGGGCCGGCTGGTTGGTCCTGACCATAGTGCAGGGGAGGTGTCAAACCTGTAATAAAAATGACTAGTCTGGACCAAACAGAGATAAATACTAGCTTTCAAATTGGCTGTTGTACTCGTGATTTTTACTAAACACTTCTGTATTGGACTCTAAACTGCTCCACAATAGAGATTTGTAATCATGAAACAGGAATTGAATAACAAACAGTGTTTTGTTGACTAAATATTGGGAGCCAGTCCCATTAGCTTGGTCAGCAATTGTGTTTGTAGGGTTGTAATAATTTTTGCACATGTATATAAATTACAATACATAAGAAGGATATGATAATTAAAAAGGGATATTATGAATAATGCATTGGGAAAAACATCCAGTCACTGTTTGTTTTTTTATTAGTGTAAAAAGGTACAGGTGTGAATGGAATAAATTAAAGAGGCTGCACGTGAACTGAGAGTATTTAATGACACGGAAACGTTTGTTCAGGGTGTAATGTTCCTTCTTGTGAACGCATAGACAGCAACTATTTACAGAAAGACTGTGAGCGGGACTCCCTCGATTGAGAACTGTATGCTTTCGATCGAGAACTTTTTGAATTCTGGACTTCTCTTCGCACGATTCGCCCAGCCTGTTCTCCGGTTTGAGGGAGTTTGTTAATAATTCAGACAGTAGTTTGCAAAATACCCCTGCAAGTAGTCACTTCATTACCAAGCTTCTAGCACCAGTGATTTTCTGCTCAAACCAGGTACTAAGACCACTAAAATCAATAGTATTTATTTTCAGTTTCTGGACTCTTTTTATGCATATATAGTATGTGCCGACTGGCCAAGTACATCTCTTTTGACAGTTTGTCCAAAGGCTATTCGAGGCACCATTCATTGTACCATTTCTTTCATGAGCACAGTAATAATCCATAGTATATGCCTGCAACAGAATGTATTGAGATCTAATACCTTGAACCTCAGATTAAAATCAGGTCAGAAAAAAAGGCGTTTATTTCGCATTGCTGTCCCTTAAAGTCTGATCATGCTTTTTGCCACGAGGACCGCCACTCAGCTTGTGGTCGCTATATTATGTTTCTTTATACTCCTATAAACGTGGGTAACGGTTGATTGTGCAGAACAAAACTGGAGCATGGGCAGCGGCCCTCTGGCAGATGCATTCAGGTCGTGTGGTCCCAAAATGTTGGGCTGCACACGGATGTCCACATGGGGGTCCTCGTGGACATGGACGGATGACGACATTTACACCACACGGATCGACGTGGACCCTTACAGACATACGGACATGGAAAGTATAGCTTGGAAATGGTGTCAGTAACCCGTTATATCAACTTCAAACAAGCTAATGAGAGTAAGGCATTACTAATTAACTACTGAATTCCAGTCAGCAATATGCTTTCATTCAAGTTGATTCAGATATCACATTTCTTTAGATCATGTTTCTGGTGTAAGAGCAAGAAAAAGAGGACGTGTGCCCTCAGCATTCTGCTTTGATAGACATGCTGTGACACATGCTGAATTACAAACACCTGCATGTTTAATTAATTCTGTGCAATCACCATGAAAAGAGCTACGTCTTTTCACAGCACAACTGCAATGCAAGGAAGTAGGCTTGCAAGATTAAGCGTGTGCGTGAACCCCTTTGCTCTAACCTCGCTCCGAGCAGTCATTATGTGTTCCGGTGATTTTGGCGTTCCTCGTAAACTTCTTGCAAGGACAGCAGTATAAGTGTTTGTGATGGATGGAGATGAAGAACAGAGCGGAGAGGACCTCAGCGTGTTACAGAGGAAAGGTGCTGCTGGTGATGAACAAGAACTCGTGTAATGGTATCGCCATGAATTGTGTCTTGGGAAAGAAAGTGGTGACCTCTTAGGCACTACCACTCAATTCCCTCTACTCTGCTCTCCCCATGAGAAAAAACAGCAAGTTCCCTTTCCTTTCATAGTAAACTTGATGGTATCTTACGAACCAATTCTTCTTTTATAATTGCCCATTGCTTTGTTGTCATATATTCAGAGGGGACCTATTGAACAGAGTCTTGGCAGATGATGAAACTCACAGCAAGTGTGAATGCTAAATTATTTGGGAACTGCAATTACAGTCGAGACACATCCAACGGTTGTGTGCAACGCAACATAAATATCAAGCAAAACAAAACAAAAGCCACGTTTTGTTTCTCTTTGGTGAAGCTACTGAAACTGAAAGTCTTCACATCCTAAAATACGAAAGTGCAGCATAGATTGGTTATCAATCCTTGTGGTCCTTAGAGCCTGATCAACATATCTTAGGTTTGTCCAAAAGGTGGTACAAAAAGAAAAACCGAGGGGTCAGAAAAATATCTACAAGCAATCTGATGGGTTCTTAGCTGTGATATGATACCCACATACCACGCAATGATGACGCATTCATTGGAACGCATTCATTGGAACTTTCAGAATCCGTCCGTGTGAAACCTTTTTTTTTCAGCTTCAAGACAGGCGAGCCACGGCCAATACATACCAAGGCCAGTTGTGAGCTATTGTTCATTAACACAGCCTTGAAATAAATTGTATCCGTCTGCAAGAGAAACCTGCGTTGCGTTAAAAACACATTTAATTTAAAATGGGAAGAAAAAAAAGGAGAACATATAATTTTGTGCGCTTAAAATCAATGGGCACAAAGCACTACCTGGGATATATTTAACATTTAGTCACAGACAGCTGTCTGCAGCTGAGAGAGGCAATACGCCTCAATTATGGGCACCATTACCATGGATAGCCAACAATGAGAGGGCTAGAAGTACATGTGCATCAAAACAAGCAGTATAAAGAGCGTTTCATTCAGCCCATTCGCCTCTGAAAAGTACCACCGAAGGTTTAAACGTCAAGTTATACCCTGCAATTCCCTCTCATTAGTTAGTGATTGCGTTCAGAGAGAGTGGAAATTACCATCAAAAAAGGGCAGATTGTAATGTAAATGTATTTCTAAAGATTGCTTCTTTGATGTGTTTTTTTCTCAAAATAATATCAACTCAATTTGCTTTTATATAACGCAGAAGCAAAGGGGAAATGGAATATGGAGTTTTCAATTAGCGGATTTTGTCTCACAGCTTGAGATATAAGAAAAGCATGAATAATACAATTACTTCTAACCACCAGGACAGAAGTCTTCTGTATACAGGCTCAAGGCGACGCAACAAGAGCACTAATAAACACACTGGCAGAAAAAAAAAAAAAAAAAACACGGCTGATTCCCTTATTCAGTTATAACCGCCATGAAGGGAAGGAAGATCAGGGCTCATCGCTACTTATCCATCTGCCAAGGAGCAAGACAGAGTGACAAATGATCATCAAACGTGGGGCAAGGCGGCTCAAAAGCAGAGTAAATCAGCAGTTTCAAGATGTGTGAGCAGTGTTCCTCGTGGCCCCCGGGGAGCGCTGCACAGAGCGTTCATCAGATCCCAGATCAGAGGGAAATGAGTTATTTACACAGCGTCATGGAGAAAGCTGCCAAATGAAAATGAAATGTTGGGAAAAATGGGGAGATTGGTATGTGTAAACATGGCGTGGGGTAGAAAATTGCCAAACCGCACCCGGGAACGGAATTAATTTACAGTTAATATGATGCACGCTGTAACAAAGACAACTTCAGCCCAGGTGGCAGAAACAATAAGGATCCTATACTAAAAACATACTGTCATATATGGAAGACAAAACATTTTCCATAGTTTCTTTGCTGTGCTGCTATGAATGTGTCTATCAAAGTGAGTTTGATAAAGAACAGGACAACATTCAGAAAAAAAGATCATTTGAAATGAGACCTTAGATGAGATCTGAATTGGAATGACTGGAATTGTTCTTGTTTTGCCACTTATCACATTTTACACAATCGCTATATTACTTTCAGATTGATTTGTTAACCTCTGTCTGTTGGGGGGCCGGCTCAAGGACCACGAGTGTACACTGGTAGCTGGAGAGGTGCCAGTTCACCTCCTGGGCACTGCCGAGGTTCCCTGGAGCCGGGCAACGAACCCCAAACTGCTCTTTCTCTCTCCGCTGATGCATGTCTACAGGCCATGTGTGTGCATATGTGTGTATTTCAGACCTTTGTGTGCAATGCCCAACACAATTTAGATGCATAATTTGAATTTTCCCAATGAGGATTTAATAAAGTAGTACTTCTGGGTGTATGTGCAATAAACAAATGAGTATCGTCTTTCCCAAGTGTTTCATAACTGGGGGGTTGGGGACCCGTAAGTGTACCCAAGACAAATCTGAGCACTAACAAGGAAAACAGAACAAATATGTTTCTATATATATATATATATATATATATATATATATATATATATGTGTGCGTGTGTGTCTGCACATGCGTTAACATCTGAGTGATTGTCTCCAGTTTTCTTACAAAAATATTTATGTATTTGTAACATTTTTCATCTTTAAATAAGCATATTACCAATGACAACCTTTTGTCAATAACTGGATAAAACATATGAATATGAGAATGCAAGTGTTTGAAGTTGCAGTTTGAATTGATCACAAACACACAGGAGCCCCCGATGCAAAAAGAAAACTCTTCATCTTCAGCAACAGCTGGAAATGTATTACTATTATTATTATTACTATTTTCCTCTGATAAGGTCATCTTTTGTAGTTTGTGTTTTGATACAATAATACACTATTTAAAGGGACAACAGACAAGTTATTTACTTTAACCTTTTATTATGAAGTAAATGTTAATTGCACAATGTGATGGCTTTAGAATAATTACACTATCAACTTTTAAAAGAATTAAGAAATTTCATTAAATTAATGCTACAAAAAAGATATTTAATATTAATCTAATGTATCTATCAGTCACTAATACTTTTTTTTTATCCCAAGTTATGAAGGCCCACAATTGTCATGGTAAACTCATGGGAGCTATGTTGTCCGGGGCATCTGCCCCTGGTAGGGTCTCCCAAGGCAAACAGGTCTCGGGGGAGAGCCCAGACTAAGAGCGGTTCAAAAAACCCTGATGATAAGCAGCCCTAGGACTGAAGTTACCTCGCCCGGACCAGGGAAACCGGGGCACCCTCCCGGAGCCAGACCCGGGAGGCGAGCTCGTCGGCGAGCGTCTGGTGGCCGGGCTTTCGCCCATGGGGCCCGTTCGGGCTCAGCCCGAAGAAACACCATGGTGCAGCCACCCTGTCGACCCACCACCCGCAGGGGCAGACATCGGGGTCGGGTGCTATGTAGACCGGGCGGCGGGCCGGGCAGGGGGCCTGGGCGAGCCGATCGCCGGCGACATAGACTAGCTCTAGGGACGTGGAACGTCACCTCGCTAGCGGGGAAGGAGCCGGAGCTGGTGAGGGAGGTGGAGCGATACCAGCTAGATATAGTTGGGCTCACCTCCACGCACAGCGCTGGCTCTGGAACCAAACTCCTGGAGAAGGGTTGGACTTTGTTCTTTTCTGGAGTCGCCCAGGGTGAGAGGCGCCGGGCGGGAGTGGGGATACTCACGAGTCCCCGGCTGAGCGCCGCCGTGTTGGAGTTTTCCCCGGAGAACGAGAGGGTCGCCTCCCTGCGCCTACAAGTTGCGGGGAGTAAGGCTCTGACTGTTGTTTGTGCTTATGCACCAAACAGCATTTCGGAGTATCCGGCCGACTCCATAGTTCTCCTGGGAGACTTCAACACTCACGTGGGCAACGACAGAGAAACCTGGCGGGGAGTGATTGGGAAGAACGGCTTGCCTGATCTGAACCCGAGCGGTGTTTTGTTGTTGGACTTCTGTGCTAGCCACAGTTTGTCCATAACAAACACCATGTTTGAACATAAGGTGGTTCATAAGTGTACCTGGTACCAGAACACCTTAGGCCGGAGATCAATGATCGACTTCGTAATCGTATCATCTGATCTGCGGCCGTATGTTTTGGACACTCGGGTGAAGAGAGGAGCAGAGCTGTCAACTGATCACCACCTGGTGGTGAGTTGGATCAGATGGCGGGGGAGTCGGTCGGAAAGACCTGGCAAGCCCAAACGTGTAGTGAGGGTGAACTGGGAACGTCTGGCGGAGGATCCTGTCCGGGAGGTCTTCAACTCCCACCTCCGGAAGGACTTCTCACACATCCCGAGGGAGGTTGGGGACATGGAATCCGAGTGGATCATGTTCAAAGCCTCTATTGTGGACGCGGCCGGTAGGAGCTGTGGTCAGAAGGTCATCGGTGCCTGTCGTGGCGGCAACCCGAGAACCCGGTGGTGGACACCAGGGGTGAGGGAAGCTGTCAAGCTGAAGAAGGAGGCCTTTCGGGCCTGGTTGGCCCAGGGGTCTCCTGAAGCAGCTGACAGGTACAGGCAGGCCAGAAGGGCTGCAGCTGCGGTGGTCACGGATGCTAAAACTCGGGCATGGGAGGAGTTCGGGGAGGCCATGGTGAAGGACTTTCGGTTGGCCTCAAGGAGGTTCTGGCAAACCATCCGACGACTCAGGAAGGGAAAGCAGGGCCTTCCCCAGGCTGTTATCAGCATGGGAGGGGGGCTGCTGACCCAGACAGAGGATATCGTCGGGCGGTGGAAAGAGCACTTTGAGGAACTCCTAAACCCGGTCAACATGTCCCCTGAACAGGGGGCAGCGCCTGAAGACTTGGGGATGGATGAACCTATCTCCCTGGCAGAGGCCACTAAGGTAGTCAAAAAGCTCCTTGGTGGCAAGGCGCCGGAGGTGGATGAAATCCGCCCTGAGATGCTGAAGGCGCTGGACTTTGTTGGGCTGTCTTGGCTGACACGCCTCTTCAATGTCGCATGGGGGTCGGGCACAGTGCCCATGGACTGGCAGACCGGGGTGGTGGTTCCCATCTTCAAGAAGGGGGACCGGAGAGTGTGCTCGAACTATCGGGGTATCACACTACTCAGCCTCCCGGGAAAAGCTTATGCCAGGGTGCTGGAACGGAGGCTCCGACCGTTTGTCGAACCTCGGATTCAAGAAGAACAGTGCGGGTTTCGTCCTGGTCGTGGAACAGTGGACCAGCTCTTTACCCTTGCAAGGATACTGGAGGGGTCCTGGAAGTTTGCCCAACCAGTCTACATGTGCTTTGTGGACTTGGAGAAGGCCTTCGACCGGGTCCCTCAGGGATTTTTGTGGGGGGTGCTGCGGGAGTATGGTGTGCCGGACCCGTTGCAACGGGCCATCCGGTCTCTGTACGCCTGCAGTAGGAGCTGTGTTCGTATCCTCGGCAGTAAGTCAGACACGTTCCCGGTGGGTGTTGGCCTCCGCCAGGGCTGCCCTTTATCACCGGTCCTGTTCGTGACTTTCATGGACAGGATATCTAGGCGCAGCCATGGGGCGGAGAATGTCAGGTTCGGGGATCTCAGGATAGCCTCTCTGCTGTTTGCAGATGATGTGGTCCTGTTTGCATCCTCGGACCATGACCTCCAGCATTCACTGGGGCGTTTTGCAGCCGAGTGTGAAGCGGCGGGGATGAGAGTCAGCACCACGAAATCTGAGGCCATGGTGCTCTGCCGGAAACCGGTGGATTGCTCCCTCCGGGTGGGGACAGAGTGCCTACCACAAGCGAAGGAGTTCAAGTATCTCGGGGTCTTGTTCACGAGTGAGGGTAAAATGGAGCGGGAGATCGACAGGCGTATCGGTGCGGCTGCAGCAGTAAAGCAGCCGTTGCACCGGGCCGTCTTGGTGAAGAAGGAGCTGAGCCGGAAGGCGAAGCTCTCAATTTACTGGTCGGTCTACGTCCCAACCCTCATCTATGGTCACGAGCTTTGGATCGTGTCCGAAAGAACGAGGTCGCGGATACAAGCGGCCGAAATGAGTTTCCTCTGTAGAGTGGCCGGGCTCAGCCTTAGAGATAGGGTAAGGAGCTCGGACATCAGGAGGGAGCTTGAAGTCGAGCCGCTACTCCTTCGTGTCGAAAGGAGTCAGCTGAGGTGGTTCGGGCATCTAATTAGGATGCCTCCAGGACGCCTCCCTTTAGAGGTTTTCCAGGCACGTCCAACTGGTAGGAGGCCCCGGGGAAGACCCAGGACACGCTGGAGGGATTATATCTCCCAGCTGGCCTGGGAACGCCTCGGGATCCCCCAGAATGAGCTGGTAGATGTTGCGGGTGAGAGAGAAGTCTGGGTCAGCCTGCTTGACCTGCTGCCTCCGCGACCCGACCCCGGATAAGCGGTGGAAAATGGATGGATGGATGGAACTCACTATTTAAATAAGATGAGATGTGATGTTAAACCTCTTACAAACTGGGCTCAGAGAGCCCTCACACACTCTTGATGATGAGCCGCTCACAGTTTCCTCGAAGCATTCATTGAATCGTCCGATCTGTTTCATTTCACTGTACTCTTGTTCTGGGACTACTTTTACCAACGTCATCCGAGGGCTAGTAGCCAGTGGCAGGGAAAAGGAAAAGGAAAAAAAAAGCTCCTTGAGTGCCCACATGCTAATGAGAAAAGATGATGGGGATATGCATTTGAGCGAGACTAATTTCACCTGACATCGTTTTCATGGGGCGAATTAGGGCGAGGATCCGACACGGTTGTGCACACTAACTTGTTGACAGGGCATGTTCCAGCATACACTAAAAGACAAATCCCCACCACTAATTACATTAGCACAACTCTTCTGCCAAACGAAGCCTGTTCACACAGACTTTTTTTGTTACAGTGTAAGACTGTCAAACCACACGCGGTCACGTTAACTCTCCGGAACAATGCTGACCACTGAATAAAGTAGGACCATAGTGTATAGTTATGTCCTTAGGAAGGTTATGAGCAGAGGGAATAGCACACCTACTTACAGCTTATTTGACTCTAAATGACCATAACTTACTAAATGAACATCATGCTGTATTGAAGAAGACTAGAGATTGAGACATAAACTCATGTTTCTACATCTACTACATCTTCCAATCATTTGTAGTGTCATGATGTGGTGTCCTCTGTCTTATTGTGAAGTCCTGCCTCGTGTCTCCTCTGTGTCCCTGCACTTCCTTCCCCGGTGATTGTCTGATTGTCTGCCCTGTGTGTTAATTATTCCCTGCTGTGTCCAATCACCTTCCCTTGGTATTTAAGCCCTGTGTGTCTCTTGTTCCTTGTCGGACCGTTAATCGTCATTTTGTCTATGAGTGCCTGTGTTGTGCCCTGTCCTGCCCGGAATAAAGGTCTGTTACACTGTTGCTCAGGCGTTTGGGTCCTCTCTCCAACCGAAACCGTGACATGTAGTATACTTTGTTTATATATACACACATACACACACACGGTTACCTAGAAGCACTCCACATGAATATTTAGGGCAACATTTCATGACAAAGGGCGTCATTAAGACAACAATCTTCTCCCGTTCATTAAAAGCAATAGTGTTGACTTCAAATGTTCCTGACAACAAACTTCATCATCTGGCAGGGTTTTCTTTTGAATTACCTTGCATTAACCAAATAGTAGCAAGAGAAAAAGTAAAGGAAGGAAAAGGAACCGGTGCATTTCATTCCCATCTCCCCCCATCATTACGTGGCTTTTAAGAAGAAGTCTTGTTCTGGAGTGAGCTACACCCCCATCCTTTAGCCACGCCCCTATGCTAGCAAAAGGAAAAAAGTTATTCCGATGCATCTCTGCTGTCAGCCGAGTCCTGTTCAATACTGCAGCATTGTTTTGGCTCACGTAAAGCTCTCGCTGCAACACACATGCACACAAAAAATAAAAAATGTTGGGAGGAGTTATGATCCATTTAACAATCCAAATGCTCTCTATTGCTGAGTTATTCTTTCTTCTTTGTTACCCCGTCACCCTAGCTTCTCTGTGTCTTCATAATTGATTCTGTGTTAGATGTTAGAGTTTTATTACCCTCTGAATCATGACCGCTAAGACCTCAACATCAACCTCACAGGGCCGCTGAAGACTCGCTGCAACAATAGCAAATAAAAAAATGCTGATTAAGTAAGAGTATAAGTCGGTGAGACGGTCAGAGAGTAAACAGATTGGAAGAAAAAAAGATGGTTCTGAGAAAAAAAAGCCAATATATAATTGTTTTTGGTGTTGTAAGGCTTCACCTGGAGCAACGCAAAACAAAGTGAGCAAAGTAATTAGGGCTGCAACAACGAATCGATAAAAGCGTTGGCAAAAAATGTAATTATCGATTTGTTGTGTGCGATTTTTACGCCACTCAATAAGTCGCAAAGATGTTTGAGTATAAAAGAAAAGTTGAGTTGAGCGGAGGTAGAGGAAAGACCATCGGAGAGACCGTAACGTTGTTCTGAAACCTGGTGGAGGCAGAGAAACCAGAACGACAGTCATCCAAGGTGTGGAGCTTTTCACACGAAATACATCAAAAAAGTGTCTTGGCACGGGAGCATCACGAGATGATTCAGCCCCTAAAACGTAAACATGTTGGAGTCCTGATGAGGAGGAAGGGCGTTCAACAGCAGGGTAAGTCACTAAAGAATCCTACTTTGTTCCGTTTTGAAGTGAGGACGTAACGTTCCTCCAGCAGCTCTTCTGCTTTTTCTGCGTTTACTCGTTTGGCAGCTCGACAAGTTAGCATTAGCTCGTAAGAACAGTGCAATGTGTCTGAACAAAGGGGTGAGAGAGAGAGAGTGAGTGTTTGTGTTTGTAAGAGTTTGAGTGTGTGAGTCTGTGAGTGTAAGAGTTTGTGAGTGTGTGAGTCTGTGAGTGTGAGAGTTTGTGAGTGTGAGAGTTTGTGAGTGTAGTGTAGACAACAAGTTCTGACGTTCAAACAAATCCTATTAAGTTTTCTGATTTGTATTTTTCTTTATTTTTTATAAATTATTATTTTTTTCTGACAGTTCAGGTCCCTTTAAACAAAAATATACATATTTTTGTTCACTTTATTTAAAAAAGCCTATATATTTGGCATACACGTGTATGTTTTTGTGTTAGTGCATTTTTCTTTATTTGTATTACTTTAACAGCTCAGGGATGTTCACGGAGCAACCTGTTAGTGCACTTTCTGAAGATGTTTGAACTGTTAGTTCTGTTTTTGAATAAAGGGTTGGAAATTAATGCTTTTTTAATCCGATTCATCAATTAATCGAAAAAATAATCAACAGATTAATCAATTATTAAAATAATCGTTAGTTGCAGCCCTAAAAGTAATATCTCAGTGCGCAATATAAATCCTACTACTCTTCGGTTGGAGCTTCTCCTGTTGAGTCTCAGAAAGGAATCGAGAAAGTCAACAGTGGAAAGTGGAACCAGTAAACGCCATCTCACCGTACGTCCACCGCGTCCTCCATCACTGTCATGTCTGTCTTGCACTTGGCCGAGGGGTTGATGGCGAGCTCGGCGGGCGGGATGACGAAGCTCTTGCTCAACGGCAGCCACATCCCTTCTCCTAAGGTGTATGTGAATCTGCAGAGGACGAGAAGGGCAGATTGGACGAGCGTGGTTACAGGTTACAGGCAAGAGACGAGCATAGAAACAGAAATGGGGAGAACTGAAGAAAGAAAATGGCGTTGTGACACAGAAAAGGATGAATACAGAAAACCTTTGAAAAAACTGGATTGGAAAGCTTCACCAAACCAGCTGTGCTGAGTTTTAAAGAATTTAAGCAATTACTTAAAGGACCAGAATGTACGATTTGTCACCATCTAGCGGTGAGGTTGCAGATAGCAACCGACCGAAACTTCTTCTGCCTACCTTCTCAATGAGAACTGCAGGAGACCCATACAAAAAAGCACAAAAAATCGAATGCCCGCTTTTGGTTTGTCCGTTCTGGGCTACTGTAGAAACAAAGCAGCCGGCTCTATTAAGAGGACCCGTTCCTTATGTTGATTTAAACGACTCATTCTAAAGGTATTGGAAACATTCTCAAATCAATTACGTATTAATAGCGCATTCATCTAAAATGTTTAATAAGTTTGCCATCTAGGTTTAGAATGTATGCATTAGCAAACTCACTTTGCGCAAAGTACAGTTGAAGGTGATGGGAACGTCATTAGTTTGGGCTAAATGTTGGACTGGTTGTAATTTTGACCTTATTTTGACCAATGGCGCTAGATAAAGTCATGATCAACTGGTCATCTGCAAGATGGCTCTAGGGTCTAAATCTGATTCCAAGGGAATCCATGCAGTGGTTGAGGAGACATTTGACTAAAAACAAACATTGAGGTATTGAATTGGAAAATGTTGACCTTCTGATGGCACTAGATGAAAAGCAAGGGGTGTGGCGTTAGAATGCTGCAGACAGGATGTATTTTCTTCTTACAGCATTCTTTACTTCCAATATCTGTTGAGATATTTCAGTCTGGGTGGTGGTGTACGGACGCTTTTCCATCCCTCAACTCAAGAGTTGTAAGAACAACAAATAATGCTGAGGGGCTGAAAGAAATAAAAAAATTATCCCGATCTTCATGTGTAATGCTGGGGCCGTTCCCCTTTAAAGTAAACACTCCACCACTCCACTCCAAGGTCTAGTTTTCCTGTTGTGCGAAAACAATATCCACGTCATTTCAAAGACGAATGTTTTTCCGCTGCATCAGTGCTTCATAATAATGCCATCAAGTTGCCTTGAGGTTATATATATATATATATATATATATATTAGGGATGCAACGATACCACTTTTTACAAACCGATACGAGTACGAGTATTTTTATTTGTGTACTTGCCGATACCGAGTACCGATACCGATACTTCTTAGATTTGGTGTCCATCCATCCATCCATCCATTTTCCACCGCTTATCCGGGGTCGGGTCGCGGAGGCAGCAGGTCAAGCAGGCTGACCCAGACTTCTCTCTCACCCGCAACATCTACCAGCTCATTCTGGGGGATCCCGAGGCGTTCCCAGGCCAGCTGGGAGATATAATCCCTCCAGCGTGTCCTGGGTCTTCCCCGGGGCCTCCTACCAGTTGGACGTGCCTGGAAAACCTCTAAAGGGAGGCGTCCTGGAGGCATCCTAATTAGATGCCCGAACCACCTCAGCTGACTCCTTTCGACACGAAGGAGTAGCGGCTCGACTTCAAGCTCCCTCCTGATGTCCGAGCTCCTTACCCTATCTCTAAGGCTGAGCCCGGCCACTCTACGGAGGAAACTCATTTCGGCCGCTTGTATCCGCGACCTCGTTCTTTCGGACACGATCCAAAGCTCGTGACCATAGGTGAGGGTTGGGACGTAGACCGACCAGTAAATTGAGAGCTTTGCCTTTCGGCTCAGCTCCTTCTTCACCAAGACGGCCCGGTGCAACGCCTGTTTTACTGCTGCAGCCGCACCGATACGCCTGTCGATCTCCCGCTCCATTTTACCCTCACTCGTGAACAAGACCCCGAGATACTTGAACTCCTTCGCTTGTGGTAGGCACTCTGTCCCCACCCGGAGGGAGCAATCCACCGGTTTCCGGCAGAGCACCATGGCCTCAGATTTCGTGGTGCTGACTCTCATCCCCGCCGCTTCACACTCGGCTGCAAAACGCCCCAGTGAATGCTGGAGGTCATGGTCCGAGGAGGCAAACAGGACCACATCATCTGCAAACAGCAGAGAGGCTATCCTGAGATCCCCGAACCTGACATTCTCCGCCCCACGGCTGCGCCTAGATATCCTGTCCATGAAAGTCACGAACAGGACCGGTGATAAAGGGCAGCCCTGGCGGAGGCCAACACCCACCGGGAACGTATCTGACTTACTGCCGAGGATACGAACACAGCTCCTACTGCAGGCGTACAGAGACCGGATGGCCCGTTGCAACGGGTCCGGCACACCATACTCCCGCAGCACCCCCCACAAAAAGCCCCGAGGGACCCGGTCGAAAGCCTTCTCCAAGTCCACAAAGCACATGTAGACTGGTTGGGCAAACTCCCAGGACCCCTCCAGTATCGTTGCAAGGGTAAAGAGCTGGTCCACTGTTCCACGACCAGGACGAAACCCGCACTGTTCTTCTTGAATCCGAGGTTCGACAAACGGTCGGAGCCTCCGTTCCAGCACCCTGGCATAAGCTTTTCACGTCTCTTCAATGTCGCATGGGGGTCGGGCACAGTGCCCATGGACTGGCAGACCGGGGTGGTGGTTCCCATCTTCAAGAAGGGGGACCGGAGAGTGTGCTCGAATTATCGGGGTATCACACTACTCAGCCTCCCGGGAAAAGCTTATGCCAGGGTGCTGGATTTTGTCTCCATGAAAGTGCAATTAATTTGGAGGCAGATTTTATTTTATCCTCTGCAGATTATGTCAAGCCTATAGTACAAAATTAACATAAGGATATCCCAAGCTTTAAACTTCTCGTGGAAGTCCCTCTAATGTCGGACCATAAAACGCCCCCGTGTCCGGGTTCATAATGTAAGCGATAATATTAGGGATCGAGCAATTATATAGGAAGCCGTGTTCCAAGTTATGTTTCCGGTGCTTTTATTGTGGAGGGAGAAACGGAAAGGAAAAGAGGAGTGGAATTGTGGGATATACGTGTGTGAAGGAGATAAAAAAGTGGTTCAAGTTACCCTGCAGCGTGTTTTCATTTTATTAGAATTACAAATATAGACACACAACAGACACTCGGCTACAATAATATCATCCGTAGCCGCACAACAGCGTCTGAATGAGGCCGCTGCCAGCGCTACTTCTGGTGGATCAGCAACAGTTTGATTCACACCGGCAGGTCGGCAGTCATTTTTTACTGTGTGAAAGCGACGCACATTACTCTACACACCTTGCTGCAAGAGCCGCAAGAGAGCGACGAAAGAGCCGTATGTGGCTCTGGATCACGGGTTGCCGACCCCTGCCCTAGACGTTGAAGTCAGGTAGGACAACAAATCTTTTTCTCCACAAAGCGCGACCAGTTTGTTGTAGCGAAATACTGTTGAGTGGTATCGGTTCTTGGTATCGGCAATTGAAACCGATACGAGTACGAGTATTTTAACGCAGTATCGGCCCCGATACCGGTATCGGTATCGGTGCATCCCTAATATATATATAACCTTTTGAGCAAAGTTATCCTTTTTGCAGAGCTCTTCTTGAGCAGGACACTGTGTGCTAATGGCCACAATGCATACCAATTGAGAAACCCTGAACAAAACATAACAGAAAACATAAAAAATAGGGCAAAAGGACTTCCCCCCCCCCGAGATGAAACCGGGCTATAAATCTGTAAACAACGGAGGTCTGGAACAAGAGCTTCAACACGATTCTTTATCTGTGAGTCAAAGAGTATCATCAATCTTTAAACACCGCACAGACGAAAACGCAACACTCTCCAACTTTAAGCTTAACAGTGAACGCTGATTAACATCAAACGCAATATTAGTGCTGATGAATTATGCATGCATACTTGTGGCTCAAAGGAGGGGGACTTGTTGATTAAATGGTTAACAGCCTTTTTTTTGTTCTTTTATGCAGACTAAACACATTTCCCCATTCACAATTGTTCAATTTGCATTCGGTAATGTGCTAACTTAGCATAAGCAAAGGCCAGCGTGCATGCATTACCAGTCGCTTTAAGAACACTCTGATTGCACAGTAGTGGAACACTTAATTACATCCCGCCTGATTACTCTTTTTGCTTCAAAGTCAATTTTTTCCGGTGGATCAAAGCGCTGCTGTTCGGCCATTCAACACCAGCTTCGAGGCGCTTTTTTTTTAAAGAAGTCAATTAAAATGCTAATATTTCAGCATCGTCTTTTCTACTTTTTTGGGGGGTTTCCCAGGAAGCTGTCACTGACCCTCCCACATGTCGTTGCACCATCCCTTGTGGAAGCACGTGTAGCAGGTGTGCTAAAACGCCGTGATAAAGTGTGACGTATGCACGGGCGACCACGGGACAAAATAGTAGCCGCTTAACGAGCACTGCTGTCTAATGGCCGACCGGGGACTAGTGTGCTGCTGTATGGCGTATGTGGACCACCGCGAGAAATCTGGGGCTGGAAAACACTGAGTCCCCATGAGGAAAAGTGCTGTTGAGGAAACATGGCTGCAGTCCTCAGGGGGGTCCCTCCCCCCTCCCTCGCCACGGTTGATGCTGTGCTGTGTGTGTGTGTGTGTGTGTGTGTGTGTGTGTGTGTGTGTGTGTGTGTGTGTTTGTGTGTTTGAATGCTAGCTCTCCGCATTAATTTTACATCCTGGAGTCTGCTTTGTTTCTTTGTGTGCCGCTGCGATTCTAATTGCCTCATCTTGCTCCTGTGTTTAATGGTAATATCCGCTTTGGTGAACGCGGCGACAGTCTCAGGCCTCTTTGCGGTCGCGTGGCGAAGTTCAAAACCTGGAGGCTGAACGGTTTAGAAATTACGACGGAAGGCTGTGTGGTGGAAAAACCAGAGGAGGGAGACGTTTTGAAACCGCACGGCTGGATGGAGTGAGAGGCGAAGGGGCCTCTTGCAGAGGGAAAATAAACATTCCAGCATGGAGGGCGACGGATTAAAGCACTTCCTGTCCGCTCATAACATACAGACGACTTGTAGCGACCGTGGGTTTCCTATTTAATCGGGAGCAATCGATGGTTGTTGTTCTTTGCTGCTGCACTTGTAATGAAGACCGTTAGATCTGCTCTGTCTTTTTGGGGAAGCAGCTGTTAACATTGTGTGCTTCGCTGTGTGTTTCTGTGCGAAGTGGCTCCCACCCCCGATTGATGACATCATAGGCATTTAGATTGGTTCCCGATGATCTTTTTACTGTGCAGGTCTGTCTGCCATCGGGTTCACTAAGAGGCATCTAAATAGCTAACAGTACCTTTCAATGTGCACCTGCTACAAGACTTTCATATTTTGCATCAAGGGCAGAAACAAATTGACTTCAGGAAAGTACATTTCTGACTCGAGTGAAAAAAAGCATTACATTACACTGACGCTTTTATCCAAAGCGACTTACATGCTATACAGTAGACCGTAGACACAGCAACGGTGAGCAATTAGGGTTAAGTGTCTTGCTCAAGGACACAACGACATGGACTGGCTGAGCCGGGGTTTGAACCACCGACCTTCTGATTGAAAGACTGACTTGCTAACCACTGAGCCACAGTCGCCCCTTCACGTTGAAACCTGAAATATAGAGATGTCACTGCCATCATACTGGACGATGACACATTGTCGCAAGAGTTATTATTTCCTCATTATTAATTCCGGCCTTCCAATTGAAGTGTCTTGTTTCCAGACAAACGTGTCAGTCGGAGATTAATCAGATCACAAAGATTACCTGACCTGAGAGAGAGAAAGAGAGAGAGAGAGCGAGAGAGAGAGAGACTCTTCTTGTCCTATTTGAAAATTGAATATGTCTCATTCCATTACATAACACATTCTAAGGTGACAGCCTCTCCGCAGCTCACGGCCCTCTGCTTAATCACAATGGAGAGGCAGAAATAAAACCGAAGCTGTCGTGCAGCAGAATTACAACAAGTTATTTGAATGTGCAATCTTTTTTTTTTTGGTGCGGATTAGATAAAACGCAAAGTTCCACCTCACCTGAAAATGCGATCAGAGGGCTGTTCTCCCATCACAAGATCAAAACCGCGCTGGAAGATGGTGTAAGGCCAGGGACTGAGCAAAAAACAGAAAAAACAGAAGCAGATCAGAGGAACAGACAAAAGAGAGGGAATAAAGCAGTGTGTTGATATCAAAGAGGGAGGGCGTTCAATTTTTCAGTGCACCCGTCCTCCACCTCATTTGAACCCCCTTTCCCCCCCCGGCTCACTTCAAATCCTTTCCCGCCCTCCCGGAGCCCCCCTCCCCTCCCACGCAAATCACGAGCAGCATTACGACGCGGGCTACGTGTAAACATGCTGATTGAGAAATGTGTTCAGCGGCAGCTGACACGCAATGTGACTTTGGCTCGCATCTATTTGCCATGGGGAGGGGATGAGTGAGAGACTCAGAGGGTGATGGAGAGAGCAGACGGTGGAAAGAAAGAGAGAGAGGCGGGGGGGGACATGGCAGGCTACGAGACTGATGCCAAGAGGCAGGGGTGAGGGAGGGAGAATGATGGAGATTAATGGGGAGTGGCAGCTCGGGGACTAAACAGTCTTGCGAAGTGAGAGAGCGAGGAGGCGAAGTGACAGGGGCCCGATGTCATTCCCCAGCAAACTCCTGCACCACTGTAAAAAAAACAGAAAAAAAGAACATCGGGGAGGAGACGGGAGCCGCTTGGGGCTGTGGTCATTAAACATTGAAGTCACCCCAGGGAGACGAGACACAGAGGTGCACAGTTGGGTGGGCTGACAGGGAGATTCAGATGTCTCCCAAAAACAATGTAGTGGGGGAAAAAAGCAAATACATGCACAGGGCTGGCTATGTTACAGTGGAGGTGAGGAGGGAAGACGGAATGCTCCGTCTGCCGGTAAAGGAATGGACCCCAACGAACGCAGGATGTGATGGAATTAATCTGCTCCGTTAAAAATTACAGTAGGGTACAAATGGGTGACATTTTTAATGACGCGAAACAAACCTGTGAAAAAGAATATGAACATTAACTTGAACTAATTCATAAAATCATTGCGAAAGTGTCATTGAAAATGTATTCATTCTAAGATTTATTCGTTAACCATTTAATTATAATTTGAACTAGCAAAATTAATTAACTTTTATTCATCTTGGTATGGCATTTAATTAGGTTCTGCCTGTCATATGCCATATCACAAAACAATGATTTGTTTGTTGTTCGGACATTTGACGTTTCCAGTTCATAATTATTAAAAAAATGGAATATTCCAAATTGCAAACATTTTAAAAGGGATAGATAACATGGTCACCGTATGCCAAACTGTCAATTGATGGATTAGTGCCTTTACCTTTGTCTCTTTTTTGTTGTTTTGTGTCTTTTAGGGGTAATTCTGTCTCTTTGAGGTTGTTAATATTTCTCTGTGGTCACTTTGTGTCTATTTTTGCTTGTTTTGTGTATCATAATCCCATAGTAATGTCATAGTGCATGGGGTCACAGAGGGAACTGTCCTCTAGCTCAACAGTGTTTTTTTTTACGTGAGCGGTACTTTCCAGAGCAGCAGCCGCCCCTTCACATACACTATTAGTGGTTGGCACTATGTCTGTAGTGTTAGCCAAATGTCAAGGACTTTTTAACAAGCAGATGTGAACCCAATTAGGCGTTTATATGGCTTCCTGGGATGGTGTCTGAAACAGCATTTTTCAATGCCAAGCGATACCAAGTCATCACTTGAAATCATTATTGTAATGTAGAAGAAGTGACCTTGCACCCAAAGACATGATCAGACCAAAAAGCGTGATGAAGCTCCAACTATTTTACTGACTCACCATCAGCCAAAAGTGATTAATTGCTTGTGCTAAAACTCATACAACTGTCTGTTTGGCCAATGACTTAAAGTGTTTTTTGGTTTAGAGGCACTCCAATTTTAGATGGAGAGACAGAATTACAGTTCATGGGGAGTCAAGTTCTTCTCAGCCTATGAAAATAAAGCCGTGGAGTTTTGTCAAATCAGCAAGAAAGTACCGCTGATGATGTCAAAGTGATGTCAGATATTGTGTTTGGGGCAGTATAGCAACAGGTCTGCGTTACAAAGTGGGGCTGTGACTTCAAAAGAAATTAAATATAATAAAAAGATGCTGTTGGTTACATTATGGGAATTGTAGGAGCTCAGCTTTTTGGAGCTTGACCCATATAACTATTATCTCTTTTTTTCTCCAAAAACATCTTCAAACACATTTTTTTTTTATCATAACACATTATGATAACGTTAGAATTTATCTTTGCACAATACTTATTTTTACTATGGCCTGAGCACCACATAATGTTAATAAATGGCACCTCCCATTATTCTTAGTGGTTAGCTCCTTGCAGGACTGTGATGTTTAGCAAACAATGTGGCAACATCAGGGAATAATAGGGCATGTCCCCTGACCCAAACACATTTTCTATTGTCCCCTGGAGGACGGGACATCGTTAGTCTCGGTTCCAAACAGTACCCATGGGACTATATTAAAATAAGTACGGTCAGTTTTCAGAATTTTGGCATGGACTTGGTACCGAAATACTGGTTCTTGTGACATCCCAACACGGACAGCCAGGCAGGAAGGTTTGTAAATTACTTTTAAAGCAACTTTAACTCAATATGAATTCAGTCAAATGTATTTGTAAAAAGAAGCATTCGACAAAGTTTAGTAATCAAACTTTGAAATGACAAGGATCAGATGGGTCTGAGCGTAGAATAGGGACTGAAGAAATCATGTTACCAGTCAATGAAATGGATCAAAAACAAATTAAAGAATCTTCAAATAATGTCTGTATTTGAAAGGCCCAGTACAAAGGAGATTTGGTCTCTTCTAGGTACCAGTGAAGAACCTTGCTGCTGGCTCTATACATAAATGACATGAGTTAGTCATAAGCATCAAGACATGAAGTAATAAAGGCATGCAAGATGTTCCCCAGATCCACAAAAGAGCCAAAAGGTTTAATTTCCGCTACTGACCTTGTGGATAAAAAAAAAAATAAAGAAAAAAAAGATTAACAACAAATTTTAAGTCAGAGACAAAAAAGACACCCATATTTCTCATATATGTGTGGCATATATATTTGAAGATAGAGGCCCAGAAAATTGGCTTTTCAGGACCAATCATGAGGATCTCTGTGTTGCAGACAGAAAACTGATGGCCATCCATCATTTGACATTCAAAGATGCTGTTTTTATTACCATGAGGTAAATATGTGAGAGCCTTCCACAATATTTCTTTTCATCAGTGTGGTTTGTGATATAAGAGACAGTTTTGTTATGCTATTTAAGCAATACTGTGTGAATGACCTTTTTCAAATCATTTTATGATCAGCAAATTATTCTGTCCGATTCAGGATATGAATTGGCGCCATCACCATTCGTTTGGTTTTATCTGTCCAACCCAATAAATGGCTTGATGTGTAGGGAGGATTCCCTCGTTGTAAAAAACCCAACATTTCCTCTGCCTGATATGAATAATCGGAACTGCCGTGGCGTGATTATCATAACTTACCCTTGATTAGGCCCCCACTCACTGCGGATGCAGAGGTGCTTGTGGACCGGGTCCTTCATGTAGCCGTCGAGGCAAAGGCATTCTCCTGCAAACAGAAAGGAAGGGATTCATTAGAAGTCCTTTTGCTCCTCTCCTTTAATTCTACTCCATAAGAGCCATCCAAAAAAATTATCCTCTTCAAGTGGTTAGAAAACACTTACTCATCTCTTATCGTTAATGATGTAGTCGTCGTTGGGTTTGTCTCTGCTATTTGAGCCATATTTCTGTCAAAGCAATATTTTTTCAGCAAAAACCCACAAAGTCTTCCAGCAGAGTGTTTTAAAAGGAGCTGTGGCTGTCAATATCCGGGCAATGGCAACTTATGAAAGCGATTGGAGCTCCCCACTGTGCATCATGTCAATGGAAGGTATCCTGACAGGTTTGATAAGGACACAATGTGTGAAAGATTGGCTCACTGTCACACTGTTGTGACATGGAAACCTCAATGCGTGAGTTGTTTTCAATTATTTGTTGTCTTGGGTGGAAAAATTGATGGTCCTCATACAGTATGACAGGTTCTATGAATATAAACCACCATTAGCCTGAAAATAACTTGGAAAAGGAAGGACTTGTTCTCTTGGTAATGTCTTGAACCTTAAACCAAAAACCTCCTAACCCAATATATGCTTCCACATACATGAGCACATACATAATGTTTATACTTCAATACAGTCAGCTCGCAATTCGGTTCAATCCATAGTACGAGGTTCATACTGTGATGACCAACCTCCTCCCATACCCTAGGTGGTACTGTTTCGGTTCTCTGTTACAGGTGCTGGGGAGTGTCGTTAGCTTGGATGAGCCACAGCTGAGCCAGAGGGACCTGGTCATAAAAGACTGTCTGCTTTTGCCAGTTGCTCTCTGGGTGAGGACACCATTGCTGCCCTCATCTTTTTGTTGGTTTCCTTTGTGCACACTGCCACACATCAATATATGCACTTCACTACTGATACCGCCACTTTAATTGGTTTGATTTTGGTTAACAATAAATTGATTATTTTTTGCTGCTTGCTCTTGTCTCCCACTTCATGTTGCAGTCTGATGAAAATGTGCTAAATTCAAAGTCATTATGTAGTCCAACTTAGAAATACGAAGGAAAATCTGTTTTATAATTCTTAGTGTGCTCTAAAAACTAGCATTAGTGACAGCTAGCGTATTTGCTTGCACGCAAATGAGCTAGCTCCCTTGATGAATGTCAGTGAGCAAGCCAGCTAATACGTTGGGCTGGTTAGCACTGGCATGGTCACGGCTAGCTAGCTGAGAGAAGCCACGTCGTCCAAACCTCTATTTCAACTTTCAGTTCTTCAGTATTTTGTATTTCTTTAGCTCGCTTTCTTAAACGTATCAATCACTGTGTTTCACAAGCGGATCTTTATCGCCACAAAAAGTAACAAATTAAAATGCCCAAGTGATAAGAATGTTGTCAAGAAGATGGACTAACTTTCCCCCGAAGCGCCGTAGTTTTGCCCCGAAGCAAACGTGATGAATAATGTTGTGCAGTTGCATTTTACAACAGGATGCCACATGTAGAGACAGTGTGAATGCAAACAATGAAAGAGCGAAGACACAGCCCAAGAAATTGACCACTAAATGCTTGACTGTACATTTGAAGTTATCCAGAGTTGTGTGACTCCACCGATGAACAGACCCGGGAGCAGAAAGGAGAGAGTGGGTTTCCTGGCAAGTTTCTGTAATCAATCTGTCTGCTGACTGAGCTGCTGCTTTTTTTCCCTCTTGCTTGCGGCCAAGTGGCATATCCTAAAAAAGTCAATTTTGTTTGGGGTCTAAAAAACAGCTTTGTTGTTATCTTGGAGTGAGAAAGAACAGCGACGCTCTGACTTTTGAAAGCACGACAGTTTCCCATCCCACTGGTATTTGTAGCTGATATTGAGATTTCTTAGGGATTTGTGTTCACTGGTTAGTTTCAAGGGGACGGGAACTCCAGAATCTGGCACATGCAGCAACAGCTGATTAATTTCTCTGTGCCTTTTTTTCGCGGAGCTATTAATAGAAACATCAAGTAACATCGTCAAAACGCAGATGCGCGTGTGTCGGGTCCAGAGACATAGACATTCTTTATATACATGTGCAAGTTAAAATAAACTATTACAACTCTACACTTCACACCTCAAACCACTTGGTCAACGTCTTTGGGTTCCTTGGTAACTTTCTGTATTTTTACTTACTGGAGCTTAATTGCACAATGTCAGACAGCCGAAGAGTAAATAGTGAAATTAACATGCATCCTTACTCCCACTTTTTTTCTTTAATAGGCTCAGTTCTTTCCCGTTATCTGACTGGTCCCATTGACTGAATGACATCCACTACCTAAAAGGGAAGGGATTAGATCAGTGATTAGTCTAATGAATAGACACTTGGCACTGGTCATTATTTACGAAGGCAAAACGTCTGGGAACTGCGGTTTCCCAAAATCCACTAAGCGCTCAGGCCTAAGGCAACATTCTGGGGCAATTGCTAATAGGATCACATGGAACACTGCTCAACAGCATCTGCTTACAAATGGAGGCACTGTGATCTAAAAAGGGTTTGTAAACCCCTGGTTAAGGACCCCGAGTGGGATGGCTTGGGATATGAAGACAGGGTAAATATTTCAAAGATTGATCTACTGATAACTGATACACGCAAAAACAAAAGAGACTTTGAGCACATCGTCCAACGCCTCCCCAATGGGTGTAGAACAACGGACTGGCAGATTGATGTGGATTGAGAGCATGCTCAGCATTTGGCGTGAAGCCTTTTAGCAATGAGCGGTGAAGCATCAGCTTTTTGTTCTGTCGTCAGCACCCAGGAGAAATGCCGACCTAACCTTCCCTCGGTATGAGTGATGGGGCCTCACCTGTGGTTTAGAGGGTTACTCGGGGGTAACATGTACAACATGCTCCGCTCATGCTCAATAGGAGGCAAGTGAAGGGCACGGGCTCTGGGCTTATACACCCCTGTTAATGAATAAAAGGTCAGCTGTCAGTACCTGCCAGACAAAAGGAAATCATACTCGCTGATTGCCCTGCTCGTGGTGCTCGAATGGAAAATAAAAAGAAATGGCGATGGCAGTTTGGGATTTTTCAAGGCCGTTTGTATTTGATAGCATACTCATAGTCGAGATCGTTCTTTGTTTGCTCCTGAGTTCTGTCCATGACAGTCAAATCAAGTGAAGCAAAGAAGACACAAAAAGATCATCTTGTGCGATACAGAGACAAAAGGAGACAGTGGCCGCTTAGCAGTGGTGGGCCGTCAGGGCCAGCTAAGCCGCTGGCCTAAACAGAATCACAAAGTTATAGCTATTTTATAATTTAATAATTATGTTATAGAATATTTAATATATTGTTTTTCACAAATACACTACATGTATTATACTTATTTTTCCATATTAGCTTATTTTCTCATTGCCCAGCTCCTGTCTTCGTCTGTTGCTCTGCTTCCAGTGCAGCTTGTTAAGGAGAGCACTCATCCAATCAGATTTCACCTCTATGTCTCCATGGAAGAAGAGCGGCCTGAGGCCTTCTAGGTAACCTTTGCAGATTAAAGTACATGGGGAAGTTATCCTTGATTGTCATAGACTTCAACAAATCAGATATTTAGTTTGACATGCCGGGCGTATTCTTTGACGTTCAGGGACACCGAGGTGGCCTGGAAGTACGTCAGCATTATAACATGCACTGTGATTGGTCAGTGGACCAGCATGACTTTAGTCAACAGAAAGCTACTTAGCTGCTAAGCAGGACTCAGGAAGAGTAAGAACAGTTCAGGCTGAAACATAAGAGAAGTTATGACATGTTTAGTGTTTTACTTGGTGTAGTTTTTTCTATCACTCAATGGCTGAAGGAGGAGAAACGGACTTGGTGGTGGATTTACTGACAACGCGGATATTTACAGCCCCTAAAACACATGGAAACTTGGGCTGGCACTGGCGTTCATGGCCATGGAGAAGAACCTGAACTGTACAACCGCATTTGTTAACAAAGAGGCGGATGGAATTTTTCTTTATCAAGTGAACAGCATCTGGTGAGTGCACTGCTGTTTGTGTTTTTACATCTGCAGTCGTATTTAATCATAAACAAATGGCTTATAAGCCACTGTTGCTGCTGCTACCACTGCTGCTACCGCTGAGCCGCCAAGTTTAGCTGCGCCGCGTAGCCGGCATGCCGTAGCCGCCATAGCCCAGGGAGAAAATGCACGGTCCGCCACTGCTGCTTAGTGCTGCTCAAGGTCTGTACATCCAACCGTAGACGCTAAACACGCTAAAAACGCTAAACACCCAACATCCGTTTGTCTTTTTGACCCAACAACACAAAGCAATTTGTGTGCTTCAATAAGTTGGTGCAGTGAAGGGGGGTGACAAAGGGGGAAAAAAGAGCACTTTGTGAAATGAATTAACTTTTTCAGTCAGGGCTGCAGCTGCAACAACATCTTGAAGTGGCTGATATGTCAAAGTCAAATAGGTACAAGGCTACCTTCCAGGTAAGAGAGATGGTATCAAGTGCACTGTGTAATGTCCAGCCACTTGACTCAAAGAAACCGGTCAGCCTTTCAGCGCTACAACTGGCTCCGTTAAAAGCAAACCAACAGCAGGGAAAGAAAATACAAAGATTCAACTAAACTGCTGAAATTCTGAGAGCTGGTTTCTGTTGTCATAGATTTGGTCTTCATGTTGGGTGAATGAGCAACAAAGTGTGATGTGGAAAAGACTCAGAAGAAGTTTTAAATAGTTTAGCCAGATGATCTTCACCAGTAATTCAAAATGACTGCGCCACAAACAAGTACTGGTGCATGCAGCGTTGGCTAGCAGGCAGCTATATTTTTAGGCTTTCACTAATATCAAAACATCACTAGACTGAATCTGTCTATGAGATCAGTTGACTTGTCCATTTTTAGCCTAAAAGCACAGCCTATGAGACCAGTCTTGATTTGCTTGTGCAATGAGACCACTTTATTTATGGGTAAAACTGAAACAGACATCCAACTTTGTATGTTTCTTTCCCTGTCAGACTTCTTTTTCTATTGATGGTGTTTCATGTACGGAACTCATCATTAACTTGGTTGGGCCAATGCATTTTACAATGTTCTATGAAGATGCGATTACCCATCACCTTCCCCATCTCCAAGCTCCCACATGACAACATGCTCCTGATGCTCTATCAGAGGAACAACATGTGAGTTGGAACCCAACCAACACACACATGTATATCTGTATCAACACAGAAGTTTCCTGCTAAATTACAAGAAATTGTAGTACAGAGATGCCTAAAGTTATTTTTAGTACATTTTTAGTCACCAAACTTTAAGGTATCTTTCTAAAAAAAAATGGGTGAAGCTGGAATATAGTATATTAATGTACGTATCAAAAATGTGTATTTATCTAAAATTCAAAACAACCTCTTTCCCAGCTGAATACCAATTTATAAAAGGGTATTTAGACGTGTTGTTGATGAATTCAGTGTTGTAGCAAAGGAAAGAATAGTCATTAATGCTGATCTACCAAATTTAGTACAAATGGCCTCATATCAAGTTATGCCTAGAGTGCTCTCTTTCTCATTCGCACACACTAGTAGAAGGATATTGGCAAAATAAATAAATATTATCAAAATGGTAGCCTTAAGTTTAGGTCTATACTGTCTATTTTAGCCTAATGTTTGGCTGCACTGCTTAAAATAAGTCCACAGTTCAGGGTTTAAAGTATTTCAATCTTCTTCCAATTCCAACCGGTGAAGCTTTTCTTTCTGAACTTTTTTTTATTGGTGGTAGTTTTTAATTTGTCTGTTGATTTGTTGGTAACTGTTTTTTTTGTGTGCAAGTCTATAGTTTTAACATTTCTAGAGAGACCAAGCCCTCCCCCCACCCCTCATTCTCACCCTCTCAAATGAATCCGGCGCCCCCGTTAAATGAAGTTCAGTTCAAAAAGCTCACACAGTTGCTTAGCTACCTCATTCAATCAGATGCTCTGCCCTTCCAACCTTATGCAAAAATGTTTCCCCTGAAACATCACCGGAGGGATGTGCAGTAGGGAACTGAAAACCGCCCCTCGCTTAACATCATTTCTACTTTGCTGCTTTGTTAAATGGGCAGCAGGAGAGCTGAAATGTTTGACACTGGGAAGGCAATTTCGCAATTTGACTTGACTGAGTGTAAATTGTGTCCAGAAAAAAAAGCAATGAGATGACAGGTGCTTTAGCATTTCATTTAGATTAGTTGCAAAGACAGCTGAACAAAGCTCAACGCCTCGCCTTGCTTTTAATTGTGGGGCGACTGTGGCTCAGTGGTTAGCAAGTCGGTCTTTCAATCAGAAGGTCGGTGGTTCGATCCCTGGCTCCGGCACTCTGTGTCGTTGTGTCCTTGAGCAAGACACTTAACCCTCATTGCTCACCGTTGCTGTGTCTACGGTCTACTGTATATCATGTAAGTCGCTTTGGATAAAAGCGTCAGCTAAATGTAATTGCCCTTTTATCTCGCTCTGAGGTCACGGGACTCAAACTTTTTCTACACTCGTGAGGTGTTACATCCCCTAATTGCTAAATATGCAGGCGCTGAGTCAGCTTCTGAGCTCCACACTTCCCTTCCATTGCGTCCCCACTCTGCTATTTCTCACCTCATGAGACACACACACACACACACACACACACACACACACACACACACACACACACACACACACACACACACACACACACACACACACACACACACACACACACACACACACACACACACACACACACACACACACACACACACACACACACACACACAGAACTGAAGTGTTGTTAGTGCGACCAGAAAATGTCCATATTTCCTTTAAATAGCCCGGAACACTTGATCTGTTTCGTGGACAACTAACCCATATTGTTGTGGTCCAAATGCTGATCCATTACCTGTGTGTGTTATGATGTGGGAACATCATATAGCAACGACGTGTCCTTGTGTGTTTCACATTGTCCAAACATGCACTCTGGAGCAAAACCAGCCCCCTTAAAGCGGCTGAAGACAATGCAAAAGTGTCTTAAATCTTGCATTCTCTCTACTAGCCCCCACTGCTAGGGGGGGCGACTGTGGCTCAGTGGTTAGCAAGTCAGTCTTTCAATCAGAGGGTCGGTGGTTCAAACCCCGGCTCAGCCAGTCCATGTCGTTGTGTCCTTGAGCAAGACACTTAACCCTCATTGTTCACCGTTGCTGTGTCTACGGTCTACTGTATATCATGTAAGTCGCTTTGGATAAAAGCGTCAGCTAAATGAAATGTAATGTAATGTACTAGCCATCAGGGGGCGACTCCTCTGGTTGTATAGAAGTCTATATAAAATCACTCTACTTCTCTCTTGATGTATTGCCTCAGTAAACATTGTAAACATGAGTTTAAGTCTCAATCTCTAGTTTCTTCAATACAGCATGATGTTCATTTAATAAATTATGGTCCATTTAGAGTCAAACAGACAATAAAGCGGATGATTTGGGGCGAGCTTACTGTGATTGACAGGTCGCGGCTGCTACCAGAGTCGTATACGTCACTCCTTCGCATTCCAAATATGGTCACTTACGTTCATCGGTTGCAAAAAAAACATGGCAACAGCCGGAGTCCAAGATGGCAGCGTCGAAATTGTTGAACTCGTGGCTTCATAACGTCACTCAACAAACCAATGGGTGACGTCACCATGACTACGTCCACTACTTACATACAGCCTGTGGTTCAAACACCCAGCGACTTGTTTAATGTCTCGCACAGACATCGCCGCAGCGCATTTCTGCCTTCATCAGTATCTCCTGCAGAAATGAGGGTTGAATTTAAGCCGTCTATAGCGCCAGTGCAATAACCCTGCAGCCAACACACACACACACACACACACACACACACACACACACACACACACTATATAAGTGCACGTATGCAGAACAGTTTGTTACGAATGCATCATGTAGAGAATACAACACAATTACCGAGGCCTCGTCTTGCCTGTCCCACTCGGTCCATACATCATTTTTTTAAAGGAGCGGGGGAACCGTGTGGATTTAGGTGTGTGGGCGAGCCTCAGAAATGATTCCAAGAAAGGCAGGCGTGAGACACACAGGGCCCCGGCTTTTTGATTCATTTAAAGGACTCGGAGCTCCCTCTGCGTTGCCCAAGGGGGGAGCGTCGGGGTGCTGAATAATGGATGCAAAACAAGGAAGACACTTCATCCTCTTTAAATGTGAGACTTCTCCCTGCACTTAAAGTTTGAGTGACGCACCAGCGGAGACTTTCCAAGTAACCAGGTAACACTAAAATGATCCATTCTGGACACTTTATTTATTTATTTGCCATTCAGGATTGTAAAAAAAAAAAAAGGAATTATGTCGGAAAAAACTCTGGGTTGATTATTAAGTTGCTGATACTTTAAGGTTAATCCACTGAGAAGAAAATTAAGGCATTTATCATAAAGAAACTAATTTACAGTTTTAATTGTTTACTGTCATGCACTGTGCATATTTCTGTTTCCCCGTCTTCATCAAGCCAAAGCTATTTTTAAAAGTGAGACGGCATTTTTTTTTGCTGTCGAGGCTGTCAACGCCTCCCCGGGGACAGAGGACGTGTCATATTAAGCGCTGTACTAAAAAAAAAAAACGTTTTCAGATCGAAAACTTAAAAAAAAACGTAAGAACTTTTGTATGACAGGAGATCATTGAAATTAACGTTTTAATATCTTCTGAACGATTTAAAACAAAGGAAAAAAAGAGTGCGGGAGATTTACTTGCACAGATGAGGACTTTTAAAGGACTTGTTAAAACAACGAGACGCGTTATATTATTCTGTTTTACAGGCTTCTGCTTTCTGCATAGTGGATTCAGCGATGATCAAAATGTATTCACTGGCAGAGAGAGCGATAAAGAGCTTGTTAAACAACACAGTGTTCTGCCATTCTGTTTTATCAGCATGCTGTTCTCCTCGTTTGGACTTTGAATGTGCTGCGTAGCTTGAATAAAGCAGTGTGTACAGTACATGCACATGATTCCACGTGCGCGTGTCGGAGGAGGCTGGGCCAAAGAGGCCGGGGTGGAAGTACAAAATCATTTATAAAATTACTCTTACTCTCTTCCATTCCCAACCGATTGTTCTTGAGAGTTTGGAACTGGCAGCAAAGTGCCGGAGAGATTCATGCAGTGGCATGTTACAAATTATATTCAAAGAAATTGCAAACTGCTTTTAAACGCATCACTAAGAATATGTTTATTTGGTCCAGAGTCCAATTATCAGCCAGAGGTTGCAGGTCAAACCCAGTCTCTGGTTTAGGTGTTCGGCCGACAGCCTATGCAAGCAATTTGGTCACACAATATAAATTTAAGCAGTTGTGAGTCACGTGGTCTCAAAGTTCAGTAAATATTAGGATAAGAGTTCAACAATACCGTGCTGAAATGGATTTACTTCTCAGTCTGCAAATTCTTTCAATTTTTCCCTTGTTTAAGGTCGGAAAGAAAAATGCATGTAACGCAGCATCGATCAAAAGTTATTGACATGTTTCTGTTCCTCAACGTCCATCAGTCATTTCAGGCACGCCATCAAGCTCCCGGTACACACACCACTCCAAGCCATCGCTCATCGTTAAGCATCCTTAACAACACCAACTAGGCCCGCGTGCAGAGCCGAGTACCATTTCTTACTTTCACTCTGTATAGGCTCAAATAACGGTCCGTGACACCAACGTTAGAAATATCAACGGCGAGGTCACACATAAGGAGAAAAAAAATATATCTGCCCCTGTGACACATTAAATACCACCACTGTGTAACTTACAAATACAGCTTGAGGCCCTGCTCTGACAGTCAGGCTGTCACCTGGTGTCTGAGCACATCCCCCGTCTCCTCTCAGACAGGATGCAGCAGGAGCAGTGGACACGAACCACGATGCAGTCTGCCAACTCCAATTTAACTCAAATTATTCAATCCGATATTGGATCCAATTTGATATAAACTTTTCATAAACAAGCATATGGCACAATGTGTCACAACTAATGAGTGAAAGTGAACTAAATCAAGAAGGGGAGTGGCTCCAAACTGATTCAACGTGGCATCCGGCGTTTTTTTTCCGCCTGGTCAGACGTTTTTTTACCTTCAGTCACGTGACAGCAGTCTGGAGGGAGAGCGCTGAGTGGCAGCTGCTGTCGGATGTGCAGAGGTTGGGAAATAGGGAGCAGAGCTGAAGGTTATTCTACCATATATGTTAGTTTGTCGCAGTAAAATACATAATTACCATTTATTTTGCTGTGATAATCCACCAGATGTCTCCATCAAAATAATGGAGGCTTTTATGAGATAAACTGTAATTCGGACGCCTTGACTTGTGCTGCTGACATAATTACCCAGTTGCATCTATTGAGGCATGCTATGTTATTTTCTTGTATGATTTGTTATGTTTGCTTTTCTGTTAAGTCTCAAGAATTATGTTTTTGTTTGTGTCATTGAAACTGTTGCTGGGACCTCATTGTGTTTTGGGTTTTATTTTTGCTGTGAAATGTAAAATTAAATTGGACTGTTGCTCCTTGAGTAAACAATCTGATGGATTCAAATTTGATTTAATCTGTTCAGGCAAAAGCAATTGGGCCCCGATTACACACCAGATGAAGGAGCTACGAGAAGTAGATCACATTTTGTCAAATTACTCCTTGACCTTTGCAAAAACCTCCAAATGTGTCCCGCTCCAGTAGGTCGAGACAAACGCATTACAGTTTATCTGCTATATTTAATTCATCTTTTTACGATTTTTCCTTTTTAGATTTTGCTCTAAAAGATGCATAGAGTTTAAACGAGATGGTCTTTACTTCCTGCTTTCCCTCAGAGTACAAATGAAGTTGACAGTGGAGAAATGAAAACTAATTGATCAGCTCCGTGGACAACTCCCCTGGGGAAAGTCAGGTCAAGTGCTAGAGACAATTTATTTTCCATTTTCAGGCCCTGCGGTGCCGTGGAGCGTCTTCATGGTCACACCTGTAAACAATTAAAGCCACTGCGAGTGATAAACAATGAGAGTTGAGGAGGCCTTTTGCAGAACTGGGACTCGCGACCTGGAATGCCCCCTCTGTCTTGAACCACAGCCGGTTTACAAGCCGTTAACAATTAGTTAGTTAAATTGTGCATCATAACGTTTTCAAATAGCAAGCTTTGCACAGACAACTGCTTCTCCACTAGGTTGCCCACACTCTCACTAACTGCACTCCCCTGAATTTTTCAAAATATGTGTTTTGATTCAGCATTAAAAACAAACTGGTTAAAAAGATAAAAGTAGAAGCTAACTCCTAGTGCTACGGCTAGTTAATGATATGCTAACGTTCTCCGCTAATGTTAGTGTTAGCGTAATCCAAATTGGATGCCTGGTAGAAACTCCGGAAGAATTCAGCCGAACAACTTCTCTCATTTTGGTAGATTTATTTCTCTGGTCACGAGCAAAGTATAAGCGCTGCACTTGCAAGAGCAGGGAGTCGTTTCGTCAACACACAGGTTGGAAACCAAACAAACTTCCACCACAACCGGATGTTCGACTGTTTTATACACAGATTTCCGTCACAGGTTTCATCGCATCATCCTAACATCTAATGGCTCTAACCCTTCAAGGAGGAGGAAAGACACATGTCCTCTCCTTTTCTCACAAGACTGGGGCGTCCATGGCCAGTCTACTGCACCTGGTCTAACATAATGATAACATGTGAGTGTTGTGGCGGTGCCCGGCGTGTATCTAGTCTAAACAGTCAGCGGTTCCCCAGGGACCTCTCCAGCTTCATGATCCAGTATTATTATTATTCTGACCCTAAGCGACCTGAACAGGTTTCATAGACAAAAATGTACAATTATATAACGAATGTCATGATTTATATTTTCATTAGCTCTACAGGTTTTAGAAACAAAACGTTTTAGAAATCTTGTCCTTCCAATATTTGAACGCAAACTTGAAATCAACAAATCCAGCCTGAAGATGGAACTGAAAACTGTCAAAGACCTCTTCTATATCTCTCTCGTTGTTGATTCTCAACAATATATTGCTTGACGCAACGCATATGTGTTTGTATTTGGTTCTGGTAAGAAATTATATTAAAAAAAACATCTCAATTGACTTTAATAACATGTCTTTTTTTTATTATTTTTATAAAATAATCACAGTTTGTCAGATGTTTAGTGTTTAGTGATGTTTAACTGTCCAAAGGAAGAAGGACCTTTGGAGGTACTCCCTGTAATTTGACAACTGGGTCCAGGGTCTAAATTAAGTTCCATGGACATTTGACACCTATAAAGGCTGAGGTCTGAGCAGGTAGTAGATCGCCACTGCTTCAACTCGTGCACCGCTTCATTCATAAACCGACAAAGTACTCTGGTATCGATTTAGGGCCATTGAGGACGAGGGGAGAGCATATCTCTTTCTTTGACGTCATTAAAAGTAAAGTAAGGCTTTGCCGTCACATTCTTACTCATAAAAAACTAAAAAAGAGAAGGTGCAGCGGTGCTGTAAAGGTTATTTTCCGATTAAATATTAGTTATTTCCTCCGTGTTACGACGGTTACGTTCTGAAACATAAATAAATAACCATCAAATATCAGTAGATGATTTACTGTGCTGATAGACACTCTCCGCTGCATTTCATTCATTACGTCCACTACACGCTGCAGTAAATACGATGCAGCAGTAAATGTCGTCGCAGTGAGAAAATGCTATTTAGACAGTGAACTGCATACAGCAAAGTGTGTTCACCCTGCAGCCGCCAGCAGCCACCAGCAGCTACATTACATTTTTTTATCCAAAGCGACTTACATGCTATACAGTAGACACAGCAACGGTGAGCAATTAGGGTTAAGTGTCTTGCTCAAGGACACAATGACATGGACTAGCGGAGCCGGGGATCAAACCACCTCCAGCGATGGAAACGCAGACAACTGGCTGAAGGAACCTCCTACTTTCTTGAAAAGTAGTCCTGGGACTTAAATTACCAGGAAAAGCACAGTTGAAGTTCTAAAGTTACTGGATGTTCTCACTGTAAAAATGTCGGCTATGTCATCTTTTTCATTTACGCTTTCGTCCCTTCATCTTGATCCCATGAGACGCTTTGCTTCTTGCTCGGATGTCACTGCAAATAACTTCTTTTTTTTAATATAGATTTAAGACTAACAAATGTTTGCACTCTCAAAACCGGGCTTTTCAAGAGGTAGTGCCAGCTGCTTGACACCAAGGGAAAAAATGCCTTCACGTGGACAGAAAATGAGAAGAGACTCTTCAGATGCAACAACAAAAGAATCAATTTATTGCACGTGCACAAGGCAACAAAATGGGGGAAATTGGAAGAACAGTAGACATTTCAGCCCTAGAGCCCTTATCAGTGCAACACCTTCTAGGTGTTACCACCATTCGTGTTATTGACCCGTGATGTTTGTCTGAGAGCCAATTCAAGTCTGAAAAGTTACAGGGTTTGTAAGTTGGGCTGACCGTGGTTGTATGAAACGTAACATTGTGTTTATGATCAAATAGCCTGATGATTCCTGTTTAGCATCTCAACAGCATCTTCAAAGTTTGATTTTATTTCCCATGAATATGAGATATTATTTACAGAGGTAAAACAGAGTTTAAATAGAGAATAAAATCCACCCCTTAACCCCCCATAATAAACATCTCTATGGATATAATGAATAGGTAAAGATGCCAAGACTACTGCATGTTTACTGGTAAGCCAACATTTCACCAACTGTAACTCTATTCTCCCTGGATTAGTCGAGCCAGAGAAGCGAGGACCCTGTTTATTGAACTAAAACTCGATCAGGTCTCCGAGGTAACAATCCCGGTACGAGACAGAACTGGACCTTGTTGGTGTTGTGTCCTCGGCTCACCTGTCTCCGGGTCACACTGGTGCTCGCAGGGGTCCAGGAGGCGTCGTCCGCACAGCTCGCCGAGCCAGGGCCCGCTGGCATTCTGCTGGTAGTACAACAAGATCTGCGCCGGGTTCAGCCAGTCTGAGGCGTCCAGCTGGCTCCCCTGCAGCAAAATGAACCTGGATCCTGAGGAGGATGGAGGGAGGGATGAAAAGAAACCAGAATAGAAGGATAAAAGATGAGGGATGGGTAGCGGGTTGAGGACAATGGGAAAAGGGGAGGAAGCATAGGGATGTGGATGGTGGATGAATTAACAGCAGGTGGAGGGAGGATGGGAGAGCAGGAAGATATGAGAAGAAAAACAACAAGTTCAAATATGAATAGAAAAAACAGCACAGAGACATTTTGTCTATTTTGGACTTCAATACAGGTAAAATATCTTTAATTTAAGACAGCATGTCCAAACTGAAAAGGAAAAAACAAAAGTACTTTACGCGAAGCAATCTTTTAGCACAGAGTGAATCCATATAAAGTGATGGAAAGAAGTGATGTTATGAACCTGGGAAGTGTTTGGCAAAAGTGGTTATTTCAGCCACGGTTGATCTTCTGGTAACTGCATGGTGGTAGGCGCCCCCCTGAACTATGAAATAGTTTGATAAAAGCCTCAAAGAAAAAGGAAAAAGCCTCAAACCCTTCTCAGCTACCACTGTGATATTTGATGAACGATAATCATGATTCTTTGGTATCATTAAAGCAGGAGCTGAGCTCCAGCCAGGACAACAAACCTTGCCAGCTAAAGACTAAATGATACAAACACTCAAACTGTGATAGATTCTGATGAAACAATACCTGTAATAGCAGGACAATACTCCTGTTGGTTTATTATCAGTAACCACAGGCCACCACTGTGTTGCCCTGCAGTCACACATGCGTGCCAAGAGGCAACGGTGAAGGAAATAGCAATTTTGAATTTTGTGTACACATTCCCTGCGGTGTCAGGATTAAAATGTGTGAGGATTAGAACGTGAAGGTTCTGACAATGTCATAAATAAATAAATGGCATGTTGGTGCCGTTTGCACAGTGCATTTGATGCACTGAATGCTTGTGTGTGTGTGTGTGTGTGTCATCCTACTGGTGCAGGGGGAAATTGTGTTCTGGACTTCCCTCCTGTTTGTGTGTTTCTGGCCGAGCCACTTTACATACAGTGTGCGTTTCATTCAATTGTGATTTGGGCTGACGGCACAGGCGGATTAAACCGGCCACGCGCCCTGGTGACTATAGCTGGAGGGTAACTCGGTTCATGTTGAGCGTCTAGAAAAAGAGAAAAAAAACACACCTCAAACTCTGAAACTTTTTACCCTGAGAAAACCCAGACTATCAACAAGCAACACTTACAAACTGTTTCGGAGCCGTTTCCTCGTGAACTCCCCAGCAATCTGTAACAAATTGCACTCCCCTCCCCTGATCTTCACGTGTTTATTATTAGCAGCACTCGTGGCATAAATAAAGCAACGTGATGGGAGTAGTGTTGCATTGCGGTGTCAGGTCAACACATTGTCTATGTCTGCAAACGACAATTATTAAGGGCCCTTTCAATTTAAGTTTGAATGATGTAAATGTTTTTTAGTAATGAGTAGTAAGTAATTTAGCTGCACATTGCTGATAAACTGCAACGTGTAAGTGTACATTTAAAATTCTGGTCATTTGATAAAATAAATGTACGGTGGCTCTGAGAGTAAATTCCGAATCACATTTCACAAAACAAAACAATATTTCACAAAACACATTACACAACAAACATCACACAAAACACAACATTCCATGAAACACAAGACAACAGCAAAAGAGAAAAACATAACGACATATTGACTTTCTGAAATATCATGTTTTCTGTTTTCTTTTACCCTCAAGGCCACCGTAAAGAAACGAGACAAGGACTGCATTGGCCTGATCTATCTGCATTTAAAAGTACAATTGTCACATTGAGTCATTAAACTGACTCATCAAAGGCTTTGCAGAGTAAATACTTTACTGAAGTGAGCCGGGCAGGTTATTATGTGAAATATCTCCTCATGCGTTTTCAGTCTGCTTGTAAAAAGCAAGTATTTAAAAGCATGCAATGAGTTGAAAATGCAACTAGCCAAACCAGCCACGAGTCGGTCACAGGAAGTCGGAGGCCCCTGGCCACCTGCCACCTGTCCCTAACCAGTGGATACCAAGTGATCGCTGTGTCACCGCTCACTGACCAAAGCCCCGTCCGTTCTAGACATGGGAGGCACTGGGCCTTCTCTAACCCAGCATATTAAATGGCTCCATGGCGGGCTCCACCTGCCCCAGTTAGCGGCATCCCCGATGAGGATCACTTTAAAAATAGACACACGCTGCACATTGTTGGACACATCTTGATTGTCTAATCGTGGCGTGTGATAAAGCTGCTGATTACATTTTTATACACCAATCAGCAATGTTTCTCTTTTTATGGAACATTTTATGTCGTCCGGTATTCTACGTCTTTAGACAATGTTGTACATTTAGTTTATGGATTCTTACGTTAAACATAATCATTTTGGGCATCCAAAAAGAACGCACAGCTACACTTCTGACTTTACTTTAAATGACTGCACTGAGGACGTGTCACACGACAGTCCAAGATGGACATTTCAGTCACTCTGCGGGTCATACAATTTGTAACAGGATGAGTGTTGTGAGAAAGATGGTGGACATCCTTCTTAGTGACTTATCTAGTGAGACAAAAAACCTTGCCAGGAAGGTGCAGAGTAAGAGAAAAACATAACTCAGTCTGACTGAGAAAGTTGTTCCTCATAGACTGCATTAAAGAAGTGGGCAAAGTCACCGGAACATTATTTATTGGTTTGGAGAGGGAGGAGCTAAGTACAACCGAACACTGAAGGACACAATTTAAGGCAATCAAAACCAAAATATTATGACTTCATAAGTTGTATGAAGTGAAAACTGTGGGGACCATGGGCTGCCACCGCCAGGTGGAGCAGTGGTAACCCGGGGAACGAGCATGTTTGTGTTTTTTGTGCAGGCAGAGACTGAACAGCCAGCTGGAGCACTCCCGCTGAACGCGCCTGCAGCTCGTTTGCCAATCAGGCGGAGAATAAGAGCCGACCTCCTCGGGGACTCCAGTGTGGGGAAATTGTCTATGCAGCCCAGCGTCTGTGCTATGAGCGACGATCCGTCACGCTGCCTGCATCCTGTGTTTTCTGCCCAGCGCCGCCCGCACGCCTCACGGAGAACCACGGCACGAGCCGCTGCACGAGCCACATTGCTGGCCACCTCACGAGCTTCACCACGAGCCTCTTCACGAGTCACCGCACGACCATCGGCCGAGCCGACCCCAGACCCGAGGACTCCACGGCCGGCCACGGAGCCGCCGCCCCCGCGTCTGAGTATTGCACGTTTTCCCCCCTCCCCATGCCTGTGATTCCCCAAATAAACACTGTTGTTGTATCACTACCCCTCTGTCGTGTGCTCGCTTTTGGGTCCAGCCCTACTCCGGTCCTGACAGAAAACACCTCAACGGCTCATAAACCAGACAAGGCCGTTGCCATGACATGTGGTAAAGGTGTTCATGGTTCTCAGAGGATGAATCCTCATGACTCTGATGATCCCCTGACCTTTGCTCCACCACAGGGTTTACGCTTGTGGTTTCAAGTGAAACTGCTCAACGTGTATTGGATGGATTGCTATGACCTATTGTTCAGACATTTTGGTGATCCCCTGAAATGATCTTCTCGCATCAACCATGGGGTTTTTATATTTATGCGAAAACGCTCAACAATAATTGGATGGATTGACATTTGGCACTGAAATTTGTAAACCTCATCTGATCCCCCTTTCATTTTGGCCAGGTATTTAGTTTATGACATTCCTGAGGCCATTCAAGCTAAACTAAAATGGTAAATATGTTCATCCTGCTACATATCAGCATTGTTTGTACCGGCACTGTGAACATGTTGACATGCTGATGTTAGCACTAAGCCCATTAAGCAACACTGTGGCTGGAGACTCTTGGCTGTACCTTTTTTCCACCCTCCTGCGAGTCGCTACGACTGCCCACCATTCTGTGATATTTTCAGAACATCCCACAAATTTCATGAGCAGCTGAGTGACTGGTATTATTAGTTTCCGGTAGACGGCCAGTGATAGCTTTCGGATGTAAGTTGGACACGAATCAGACAAGACACAGATGGCAGCGGGAAACCTATTTCTCCAAAATACAATTGGAGATGATAAACCCACATTTCTATTTCAGACTCCAGGGCGGTCATATAGAAAAGTTGGTCCTGTCCTTTGTTCCAGTCTAACTCGAATAGTGGTAGATGTTGTTATCTTGCGTGAACAGACAAACATCTACAGATGATTACTTTCCCTGACGTGAACGGCAAGGAGAAAGGTGTCACTCCATGTTTTCTTAGCTTTTCTTCACAGCATTCCAGGGCAGACACACACACAGCTGCTGGCATTAATAGCTTCTTTCCCCCCGGTGGTGGAATCCAGATTCTCATCTGATCCTCCGTGGCATCAAAATCAAGTCTGATGAGATTGTGGAGACATTTATGGAAACATTCTAAATCGATCCTGGGTTTTGTAATACAACAGGCGAATTTGCCATCTTTCATCTCGGCTTTCAAAGTTCTTCTCCCGGACGCCTCCCTGGAATTTCAATATCTCCCTGTCAGGCTGGTGTGTACCGCCGGGAAAGCCGCAGCGCTCCGAATCAAATCAGACCTCCAGATGATAGATGACTGAGTCCCAGTTGTAGTCTATAATATATCTGGACTCCCATCTCACTCCCTGCTTGGAACCCCCCCCCCCCCCACTCGTTCATCCGCAGGTGCTATGTGGAAATTCATTTTGGAAGTGGTCCACCGAATTGGAGAGCGCGAGGGGAAGAGTGATGGAGGGGCTTGCGGCGGGTGGTCAGTGCGACCTGGCCTCAATGTGCTGTGATGCTTTGAGGGCACATCTGTCATGTGGTCTCACATGGGAAACCCATGGGGGGGGTGGGGGGAGCATTCGACCTGGCATTTACCTTTGTCTTAGCTTGACCGCAAAAAAGGCCGGGCGGTCCCAGTTTGAGAGGAATAACGAGCCGGACTCCCGGGAGAGCGGCGGGAAAAATGCCAGCTCAGCCCCCCGGGGCTTTGAGCACCAACAAGGGCGTGTGTGTGTGTGTGTGTGTGTAAAGGCTTCAACCACAAAGTCTTACCGTCAGCGATGAGGTGCTCCGGCACGTGTAGGATCACCCGCACCGAGAGGCTGCAGGACATGTGTGAGGAGTAGACCAGGCCGATCACGCAGCTGATGACGCTGATCAAAGTCAGGGTGGTCTTATTGATGGGGCTCCGCGGGGAACCTGCTGCCGGGGGGGGGGGGGGACAAAGCGCACAGGGATGGGAGCAAGGGGAAGGGGGGGAGAGAGGTGGGAACAACAAACGATGAAGATGTGTGAAGCAGTCCCCGCCTTTTCTTTTTTTCTTCTTTTTTACATGCCCCTCCAGACACACATGCACACAGCTGCACGGAACACAAACGCGCACAGCTTACACAGGGAGTCATTTTTACAAACAAGCCAGAAGGAATGGGCTTAGCGCCCATGAAAAGGACCTTTTTGGATCAAAAACCTCAAGGCCTCTGGGAGGTTTAGACCAGGCATCGCTCAGTGGCACAGAAATAAGATTTACCATTGAAGTGTTTTAACATCCAATCTGGGATGTTGAGGGATGAAAAAAAGAAAAAAGAAAAAGAAGAGACACGAGCCTCAATAAAAGTGGTTCAGAGGTTGTTTTGCCACCTTCCCTCTGCTCTCCCGCTCTGCCTGAACGCAAAACGCCTCCTTATCTCCTTCACTCCAGAGTACAACACGGAAAGTGTTAAACGTGACCCGCAGGGGCGCACATGCATACATGCACGCGCACACACACACACAAATACACACGGTGACCTTGAATAAAGCCACTCACACTCTGTTTAAAGAGGGGTTATTTTCTCACCGGTAGAATAACTCTAGATTACGATGTCACTTTTTAAATGACTCTGGCAGCGTGCAGAAGCAGCCCAAGGCGACCCTTTAAACAAAAACCAAAGTACAAAGCCGACCTATCGCATCATGTGGAAAGTTTATTCAATCAAGTGACTCCCCCAGAAAATAAAATAAAAACATATTTTGTTTTTTATAAAAGTTTATTTTATTTTCCTAACATAAAAAAAATACCTCCAGTAGGCTTTTTTATTTGAACAATTCAATATTCTCGTCACGCCTCACAAATGGTTCCCTCCTCTGGATGCAAACACCTCAGTGAGGGCATCACTGCAGCCCATCAGTTCTATTCTTAAGCCTCGCTCTAATTAAAGGTGTTGGCTACACTTCTGGAGGCATCGCCACGTTTGTGGCACCTGTGCACACGGCGGGGGAGTAATTGGCTCCGAGGCGCAGCGAAGGCTTGTAACGCCGTCTGACAGAAGCTATTATTTTGAGGGCACTGCCTCTTTTATTGTATATATTTATTTATTTATGTTCCACCCCATGACTGTACATCGAAGCAGCGAGGACATGGCATGCCAACGGAAAACATCACTTTGGCACAGGCTCCTCCTCAGAAATAATATTTGCGTGGAATATTATTTCAAAAATATGACGTTCTTATATTTATTTTTATTTGCAGTCTGATACCAAAATACTTGGCAGAAAACCTCCGATCTCATCATCTTGTCTTGTTCCAGTCAACAAGGTTGAGATCAGCATTGCATGCTCACAACAACTGTGCAAAACACACACACATCCATGTACGAACACAGCACACCGTGAACACAAAACTCTTTTGAAAAAGGGGGTGCACAATCACGAGCAGACAACACCACGGAGCCATCCATCTGCTATATGCACTGCAAAGGTTACTTGTCATGCGTGATGGTGACGGTGATACCATCAGACGGCGGGATAAGCTGTCTGTGGGTGTGCGAGTCCTCCTTACCCCCTGAGCCCCACGCGCTGTTGGCGTTACCGTTTCTCATACCTCGACTCCGGCGCCGGCTGCGGTTTGGGTCGGTGTAAAAGGCCAGCTGAGGCTCGCTGTCTGCCTCCGTTCCAGAGTCCCCGTCGGGGTTCAAGAACGTTGAACCCGCTGTTGGATTCACACATGAAAAAATGGAATAAAATAAAATGAAATAAAAGATAGACCTACAATGAGGGGGAAAAAAAAAAAGTTCTGGTCTAATGGTGGGGAGGTTTTTTGACCTCAAGTTTGCCTCACAGAGGTCAGCGAAAGGGCAGTCGGCGGCATAGATGGGGCTGCTTCTGGATTCGGAGGTTGGAACAGATCATAAAAAATGTCCTTCAATCAATAATTTAAATGTTGGTTGATGGAGATGGAAGCCATGCGGAAAGTTGAAAGAAAAGCTTTTTTTCTTTCCTGTGTGTGTGTTGGTTTTAACTTTTGAGACACCGGTATCGATCCTCGAGTTGGGCCGCAGGACGAACTTCCGTGAGGCGGGAGACAGAAGAAGAAGCCCGGCAAGACTCCTGGGCAGATGCAGAAGAACAATTCTGGTTCTCTCTGCCGTCGGTGGGCCGACTGTGTCCTCGGCGCAAAGACAACATTTATGTTTGGGGGGCGACTGTAGCTCAGTGTTTAGCAGCTCTGTCCTTCAATCAGTGGTTCGATCCCCGGCTCCGCTAGTCCACGTCGATGTGTCCTTGAGCAAGACACTAACCCTCATTGCTCACCGTTGCTGTTTCTATGGTGTATAGAATGCCGACAGAGCTTTGCGATGCCTCGTGAGTCAGTGACAATGCAGATGGTTTGTTTGGTTTTTGTCCCTGGAGGTTCCATGGAAACACCATTTCCATTCTTGATATAGAGAAGTCAAAACAATGAGGAAATAAATTGCTCTTCATTCAGCTCAACAACCTTGTTACCTCACACAAATACCGCATCAACATCCTAAATAGTTTACAAGGTTTAATATACGGCTGCAGCTTTTGGTGTTTGTGTTACCACAGCCTCATTATCTCGTTATGATGCTTCTCTGCCCGATTTAGGATCATATTTTACTATGATCTTAACAGTAGGTGTATTACATACAAGGCTTGACTCTTTTACATTTGCAATATATTTGGCTAATCAAATATCCTGTACTGAATATTGACAGTGGTGTCATTGTAGATCAGTTATTATTATTATTATTATTATTAATTAATTATTAATATTAATTAAATAATCCTTCAGTCAATAAAATTGTGATATTGGTACTTTGGTAATTCAGTGGAGAGATAGAGAGAGAGAGAGAGAGAGAGAGAACCAGCCTATTTTTACAGCTGACTCTGTGAATTAAGGTTAACTTCAACCAAACCAAGTTGGTGATGGTTGGAATTATGTTTTTTATTTTTAACGATGATTTAACAAGGCAAGGTGCAAGAATATAGTTCCTTTGAAAACTTGTGAGTTTAATTTTGTATTTATCTATCTTGTGGAGCTCTTAGTGAACATTGGCGCTCGACAGCCGCGAAGAACGTTTCAAAGTAAACGTATTTTGTCTCGTGGATTACAAATCAATCCGCTGAGGGAGGAGGTTGGGATGGATAAAGCACTGGGCTTTAACAGGAGACTACTGTTTGTGTCCCGCGTGAATCAAGTACTTTTGTTGCGTTTTGTTTGATGTTATGAATTTATTCATTTGTGGGAATTATCTTTCCGTTTTTTTTTTGCTTGTGAGTTGTGTTTCAATTAACAACTTCGATCATGCGTTTCAAACTGCGTCCATAATCTGGTAGAAAATATGTTTCCCTCGACGCGTAATTGAAAGTACAGTTTAGTTCTATGGGAAAGTAATTATGCATTTTTTGTAAGACACAGGGTTGCGCTCACACACATGCTCACACCTTCTGAACCTGATCTGATATTGTTACTTAAAGAGTCATAAAGGGGAAACTAGTCAAGTTACATTGGGAAGGCTGCAAACGAAACCATTTAAAAAGGTACAGATGTAAAAAAGTGGAGGACATGCATGCAGCATGTGAGATTAACACATGAAGAGCGAAACATATTTGGCATATTTGGGCTGTGGTCTTTTGCTTGATAATACCAAAATGACTCCTATTTATATTGTGTTTGTTTTTACCTTTTGCATGTTGAAATTCATGGAAATAAATGCCAATACAAAAGCCTTCAACAAGAACGGGGAGAAAAAAAAGGAAGCAGAAATGTCAAAGAAAGCTTTGGTTGGGATTATAATCCCACTCACACCATTTAACCATTCTCCATTTTGTACTTTGGTGAGATGGTCTTGGAAGTGGGAGGCAAGTGAATGGAGCTTGACGGGTCCGTCATTTAAAGCTACAGTACGATCTGAAGGACGAGGATAAAACCTGCTCCTACAATACAGCTCGTCTGTAATGCATCTCAGTGTTCTAGCAGAGACATTAGCTATCTTTAGAGGGCATGTATCGAGGCTTGTCTTACAAGTGTTTAGCGGATTGCGGATCACAAAGTGAGGGGGAAAATCCATCAAAGCAGTAAAGATTTGCTGCCTCAGCGGGAGGCGTGTGTGAACTGAAACAAAACTCGTGCTAACGTTGCTCAGCGGCGAGAGCTTAAAAAACCCCAGACGAAGATGCCGCGTTTGATTAAACTGGAGAAAATCCCTCCAAAAAAAAAAAAAAACGTGGGAATGAAAATGCTGTTGGCAGCGCGACAATGTGACAGACTGAGAAGGACTTGTTCATGACAGCAGCTTCATCAGCTTTTCATATTGTTGGTTTTAGAACAATGCACAGTGAAGAAATGAATGCGTAGTGTAAATATTATTGGCAGCCGTGACTATCTGACAGCGCAGATGTTGCCGTTGCTTCACTTCACAAGTGGGGAGGCTGTTTATTTTTTTTGATGACACCATTGTTTCAGCAGCATTTCACACGACTGATTTAATAATAAAGCAATATTTACTGCACAATCATCCCCCCCCTCCGTCCCCCCTCCCCCGAGGAGATGTTTACTGGCAGGGAGCAAAGTCCTCTGAAAAATTATTCAGTGTGCTATTAAAAAGCTGCAGTAAAAGTGCAACCTCCATACAATGATTGGGGTAGACAGAGCTACTTTTTCCAATAATATAATAATGTTTCATGAACTACAAAATAACTCTAGTTGACCCATGTGCATCACTAGCGACAAGTTTGGCTTTTTAGTTTTCGGCTGTTTTAATGCAGATGGGATACAGTATTGAAAGGGTGTTATTTATTTATTTTATTTTGGAAATTCAATCCAAGCGCAGATTAAAAAATATAAAAGCTTAGTAGCCAAAATACAGACACTCACGTCCTTCATTGACACCCATTAAAACCAAAATGTTTGATCCAACAGCCGTCACAGCATAAAATCATGCATTCTATTATATCAGGATATATTTCTGGTTTCAAAATTGTACTTATTACTCTTTTGCACACAAATTTGTATTTGTCCTTTGTGCTGGTTTCCTGCAAAAAAAACTATAAATGCATCAGAATCAATGTTGTTGCTGATCATTGACATATTTCACACTGTTGAAAACAAATCCCCCATTGCATTTAGTCAACAGAAATAATACAATTTTTGTGATTCCTTTTCTTCATAAAAAAAGAAAAAACAGCAATGGTATTATGAAAACAAACATTTGAAGGGTTACAATTTAAAATAGTAATGCATATTTTGAAGTTATTCCCATGACTGGATCTTTATTAAATGATTTAACTAGTAGAACATTATATTAATACCTCATACCATGCCCACTGAATGAGACGCATCCGTCTGTAACCAAACCTAAATATTTGACTATACTCTTACAATACTGTATTACACAAACGTAAAGGCCATGTGTGTGGGTGGGTTTGTGGGCGGGTGTGTTTTGATTCATCATTTTTTATTATTACTATCATCATTATTACTTATTACTAATGTTCCTCTTATTTTCTATGTTTGCTTGTTTGCTTTACTTTTCTGCTATGTATTATTTATTTATGTTACTCTCCTTACTATTGTAAATTGATCACACATACAAAAACACAGTTTTAATCTTTAGGGACATCAGAGAAACTTTTTTAAATGTAATAAGTGTAATATTCATGATGCAGGGCCATTTTAATAATGTACAAAAATAAAGTTTAAAAAGAAGTCTCACTGTATAACATTCCCCATTTGAAAAAGCAATACATTTCCTTGGAAAGGATTTTGATGATGTTTTTAAATTATATCAGATTTCTGCTTTGTGGCCTCAGTCTCTCACGCCGACATGTTGTTGTTTCTTTAATACTTCTGTACTGAGGCCGATGATGTGTGGCCTAAAGCTGGATGAGGATGAAGTTAGTTAAACAACAAGGAGCAACCAGACGGTGTCGAGTTCAAGGTGCTAAATGACCGATTGAACTTGGACTGAGGGAGTCACAGCGGCTACATGCGTGGGCTCAGGAGCCATTAGCTCCACCGTAGCTGATGTTTGCCTCACCAAGAACGGAACCACAACGGGGCTACAGACATGCCATGTGGACACTGGAGGAACCGGGACATTACATTACATTTCATTTAGCTGACGCTTTTATCCAAAGGGACTTACATGATATACAGTAGACCGTAGACACAGCAACGGTGAGCAATGAGGGTTAAGTGTCTTGCTCAAGGACACAACGACATGGACTAGCGGAGCTGGGGTTTGAACCACCGATCCTCTGATTGTAAGACGGACCTGCTAACCAGTGACCACGATGGGTTGTTGATCATGAAGGCAACACTAATAAGGAGCCACTCAGTGGCCCTCTGCTCTTTAGGAAAACACATCTAACAAAGCCAAATTAAATTGACAAGCACCGCCTCATATTCAGAAAAGAAACAAGGCTAAAACACCTGGATGTAAATATCTTGCAATAACACGGTAGTTGGTCATGATACTGGACCACATGTTTTAGATACTTAGCTGGAACCTTCTGACAAATATCTACAACATGAATTGCATCCCCATCAGCCTCTCTGAGCGTACGGACACCCTTTACTGAGATGGGGACCACGGCCACGTTGTACCTGCTGAATGTTAGCATGTTAGCATGTTAGCATCGTCACTGTGTATGTTAGTACATCCTCAAAGAGCCTCTGAAGCTGCCAGTATGCCAGTCTGATGGTCGATGTTCTTATTTCCAGTATCATTTCTGTACAACCGAATGCAGAGCATGATACCGATTCAGAACAACTACAAACGCTTTTGATCCCCGGTATGGTGTCACAACACAACGTACTAACTAGATCCGTTTGAGCGTTCAACGTTTTTCAAGTCCAAAAATGGCTTTTTCTGAATTGCCGTCGATCCACTTTCTGACAATCAATTCATAATTTCAGCACAAATGAAAAGCAAACCTAAAGCGCCTTGGATCCCAAAACCCTGACTGTTGATAGACATTAAAGCCATGATGTAAAGCCATATTATATTGTTATTAGTTTCTTCTGTCAGAAAAATGACACAATTTGGCCGAAAATCATGCTTTGTGTGATTTTCAGTCACCTTATTTCAGGGTGTGTGAGAACACTTTCAAATCCTAGACACGCTTACTGCTTGTGCTCTGTACTTTTATACTGAGCAAATACCTCGACTAACCAAATATTTCATTAGAACTATCAAGCTCAAACTTTCGTAAATGAGGATTTCGAGTGGCTCTCTAAAACACCTGAATACAGCAGAGCCGCCAAGGACAGCTTTGAGTTTGAGAGAGGAGAGAACATAAAAGGACCGTTGACTACATTACTGCGCTGGAATAACTTTTTTCAAAAGCAGTTCATAGTGGGACATTGTGTTTTTTTTCTCTCTCTGTGATGCACGAGAGCAAAAGTGTTCCCAGTGGCGGTTGAAAGAAAATCCTACTTCACCACTTCTGAGGTGAGTGGAAGCTGACCTAACACGGAGATCGGCATTTGAATTAACATTTACAGCAATAAGTCAAAAAGAAATCCCAAAAACGTAGACGTTTACCACCGAATAGTTTTAAAAACGTCCAATTAGTGGGTAATTCGATGCTTTTCACGCTGCTCTGTGCATACGCGTCGCGACGTTCCATCAGCGGGGTTGCCTTCAACAATCCGACCGGAGCCGAAAGGTGCCGCGCTCGCTCACTCTGGTGAAAATGAGGCGGGGCCCCTCTTAAGTATTCCCTGCATGGTGTTAGCTCGCGACTCGGCATGCGCAGCAGGCAAGGAGGGCCTCTTGTAAAGCACGAAAAAAAGTTATTACGTCCAGTGCTCCACAGCTCTTTAAATATTAGAAGGAGTGGAGTGAGAAAGACTAAGGGGGGATGACACCAGAATGACAATCAATGCTGACAGAGGGGAGGGACACACACACACACACACACACACACACACACACACAAACAAACTCATGAGGGGGTGAGGCATGGACGACAGCGGCGCTCATACGAAGAACAGCGTATGAAAAGAAGGATTTGTAAGAGAAATACAACCACTCCGTCAGCTAGATTAATCAGGAAAGCAGTACGCATTCCAAATCACAGAGCTAAAAGACTGAAAGGAAAATGAAAGAACGTTTTCATCTTTGTTTTTTTAATGAAAACACAGCTTTGAATCATGTAAAGACACGAGAATAGAGGACTTCTGAACGTACGAAGCAGGATGTACGAGGAAGAAAAAAATGACTTGCGCTAATGAATCAAATTGAGCAATGAAGCATGGGATCTGTGTGTGTGTGTGTGTGTGTGTGTGTGTGTAGTTGTGCGTGTGTGGTAGGTGTGTGCGTGTTCCTTTGCAGATCTCAGGAACAGTTCATCCGCCTCACTTCAGTATCAAGTCTGGTTCAATTTGGAATATTAATAACCATAGCATGAACAAGTAATAATGTTCTGTGCAGCAGCGGGGGGAAGGGTTCAGGGCTTAAGGGGAGGGGGGGCTTCACGGCTCTCATTGACTGCAGTTCACTTTCACTACTGGATGCTAAATTCCCAACCAGGGCTGCCCCCTCTGTGTTGGTTAGTCGACTAATCGTCCGATTTGATCTCAGCCGACTAAGATTTATTTGGCTGATTAGTTGATTTTTCAGCTTCTCTTCATGCCGAGTGGATTATTTCCAAGAACGTTGAGGGCACATCTCTGGAAAACAAACGATTCAAAGTGGAGCTTTTGTGTGATTATTTATGGAGAAACTAGTTTTATAGATCTGTGGATTAACTCAACTAATCGACAATATCTTAAGTGTTAGTCGACTAAGGATTTGTTTGGTCATTATATATCCACACACACACACATATATATATATATATAAAAACTCAATATCTATCTATCTATCCATCTCTATGTATATTTTTTACACACACACACACACACACACACACACACACACACACATACATATATATATATATGGCTGCATATATTATAGTCAAGGCTACCACCTGTGTTTACAAGCTCTTCAGTTGTAATAAACTGGTGAGCATCTGAGGGGCAACAGACTCAAAACATATTGTACTCAAAGAGCTGACAATAAAGTTATGGCAGCTTTCTTCACTCCTTGTTTTAATTAACTATCGGGAGTCTGAAAAGATTTGACAGTCGAATATGTGACAATATTCCTTTTTTCATTTTCCCGTGGCTGAGAGTTAAACAAGGAGTGTCTCTAGACATAGAAAGCTGCTGCCATGGACATATTCTATCCATCCAAATAATGATCTCTAGCTCACAAGATTATGGAGATAATTGGACACTTTATTCCATATTCTCAGATTTCTTCCTTTATAATAATTGTAAGATGCTAATGCAGGATCAAAGATACTTGCAGAAAATTAGTAGAATTAAAGCGTGGGAGTGGAAAGTTCGCAAGCAAACGGCAACTGTCTGGGCTTCAGAGGCTGAGGACAGAAAATTGGGTTGGGAGATTGTTGTCATGGCAATGACTGCTACTGCTGGCACTGTGACACCGTGCAAATAATCAACCCGAAATAATGCTTTTGCCCTTTTGAAAAAGATAAACCCAAGCGTAAAGCAGTGGCAATTTGAGCATTATATCTGATACGAGAAAAAAAGAGTTTTGTGCAAGACACAAAGGAGGGAAAATGGAGAGGGGAGCCCACGAAGAGGAGAGGACCAGCGGAGGAGAGAAGGGAAGTCTTCCTCCTCATACCGCGTCGCCGGGACATCTCTCATCATTCCACGACTTTGACGGTACAAAGTATTGAACAAAGGACGCGGAAGTAAAAGCAGTACTCCCCACGGCGTGATGTGAACCGAATGTAAACAAAACAAATGAATAATGGGACTCGAGGGAGAACACAAGTACGTAGCCGACGTGAATACAGCTCCAACGGGGTCTCGCTCTTCTGACGCCATTCATTCATTCCATCGTTATATCGCTTTGTGTGTTGGCGTTGGCTTGTTTCCATCCTTCCTTAAGTTACGGGAGGACCCTCGAGTAATGGCGCCCACAATTATTTCCCGTGGCGGGGTGAATTATCACCCAGGTGTTTAAATCACCGCCAGCTCGCCTTGCGAAGGAAATCCTGGGCTTCATTTATTCAGGAAACCTTTATTAACGATGCTGAAGTACAATAATAATAAGTACAATCAACATGAATCCACCAATTAGACAACTCCATCATCACTATAGACATAGACAGTGACATGGATCGTGGTTGTCTGGGTCGTGGTCCATGCCTACTACTCATTACATTAATAATTTCTGTGATAATCATTGAATGTGCTGTAACTCTGTTACGTTGATTCTGGTCACATGACATCTATTGCTTCTGTCCATCCGGGGAGAGGGATCCTCCTCTGTTGCTCTCCTGAAGGTTTCTTCCCTTTTTTCCCTGTGAAATGGATTTTCTATTTTTGGGGGAGTTTTTCCTGATCTGATGTGAGATCCCGGGACAGGGATGTTGTATGTGTACAGATTGTAAAGCCCTCAGAGGCAAATTTAAAATATGAGATTTTGGGCTCTACAAAATAAACTGAATTGAATTGAATCATAGTTGGTGTACAACCAATTAGGCATAATCATACACCTGCTCAGCAATGATGACCATGAGACGCTCATGCAGGCCTGGGGCCTCTCCATTCACCCCCTCGGACATTGTACTGTCTGCCATTAGACTTTTGAAGAAGTTAGACAGGAGTCCGTTTAATGTGCTGACTTGTGGAACTGGAGGGAGGCTCTTGGGCATCTTCAGCAAAAAAAAAAAAAAAGACGAACAAAAAGTGAAAACGGGAAAAGAGTCATACCTCACCTGCCTCCTCCTCCTACTCACACATGCACAGAAGTTGTCCAGTGAGGAACACGGTAGCTTCGTCTGTGCATATTTTATGACGAAGATGAAAACTGTTGACTGGAAACAGCAACAACGGCGACTCAGAAACTGCACGGAGCAGATCTAATTGCCTGCTGAGCCTCATTCCTATGCAGCTGGCTTTGGAGAGTACCAACCTATATCAGGAAGCACTGAAATTTCAAAAGTGCTGTGTGTGTGTGCGTGCGTGCGTGTGTGCGTGTGTGTGTGCGCGTGTGTGTGTGTGTGTGCGTGCATGTGTGTGCGTGTGTGTGTGTGTGTGTGTGTGTGTGTGTTAGTTGAATGCATTAGGAGGCAAATCCTTGTACTTTCACAAACAAAGCTGATACAACGATTATAATGAGCGTGCAGGGATCCTTCTGTGCCTCCTCTGTTACCGTCTGGTTTCACATTCTGAATTCTTACTGTCGGTGCGTCGGCGGAAAGAACATGCTCACAAGCAAGTCAGTCATGTGATTCACGATGTTAGCCTCCCCCCACGAGTTCAACAGCCGGGGCAGCTGCGAGCGAGAAACTAAATGTAGGAAGAGGCAGAGAATGGCACCTGTGTGTACAGAACTAAGATGGGGTGTGGAACCGAGCATGTGCAGAACCTTGGCTGGGAACCTTTAGAGGCCTCTTGTGGTTCCTCAGACTTCTCCACTACTCGTGAAAGTAAACACTGTGTGTCATGAACATGACATATTGATTGATGATACCGGTTACTTAATGGAATTTAATTCAGTCAAAGGGGCCGGATCTAATCAGCTCAATGCCAAAAGATTGACTCCTATTGGCTCCACTCTATGAATAGATAATACGGGTCAATTATTTAGAATTCAACCTTTAGTGATATTCTGCTAAACTATTATATTGTTATGAGGCCATCTGGTTGCTGAAACAATAAACAAGGCGATTCAAACCCTGGGACACCTTTGACAGGTCCACTTCTGACTATATTGGTCATCGCAAATATTGTATTTTTTCTAAAATCACTTTAGACAGTGACACTTTGCACATACTATACTATAATAGTAAAATACTACACAAACGCCCAGATTGCTGGATATTGGTAGGAGATTGGAGGCAAAATACATTTTGTAAAACACCATATGCACTGTGGTGGATACGACAAGGATACGTTGCAGGGTGTGAACAACAGCTTGTGCAGTCCTATAACAATTACCTACTAATTCTGCCGTTGCCTTGAACAGTCATTATGCAGAGACGTAGTTGACAGGAAAACATACACAAACTGGGGCTCGCTTTAATTTTTTTTTATTTGGATCTCCATTAATAATACCAGGCAGAATTTTACAAGTTGTCGTGGCTTGGTAAACAGTAGAATTATGTCATTCACATTGCAAAGTAATCACTTGGAAAGTGTGTTGGCAAACATTTGATTGGCCAACGCAGCACGTTGCCAGATGACATTGCCAGAGGACCCTACATTTTTTCTGCGAGAACCCTCGCTGTGCCAACGAAGCGATCTCATTAAAATGAATGAGGAGGGCTTTTACTTACTTTTTTAGACGCGGCAGTAGTGTCTGAACACGGCCTTGGACCTTTTGATTGTTTCATCACTTCGGTATAAAGCCTCACGGACTGGCTGGGAAGGTAAACATGGCTGTGTTGTTTTGCAGTTCTCTGAAACCGTGTTACAGGATTTCAGGAAGTTTTAAATATTCCAACACTGCCGACGGTGCCAAGTGACGCTTCCCTCTATGGGCCTTTGGGGCATTCGCTCTTTGTTCTCATCTTCCATTATTGATAAAAGGGTTTGCATGAACGTTGGTTTTTTTCCTGCTTTCTCTTTTTCTATGATTTGAACTCTTATAGCTGGAAAGCCATGGTGGGTGCAGGTGGGCACTGAAACCGTGAAGGTCACACAGGAAGAACCTAAATCTAGAATCTAAAATGTTCCATGAGCCGTTTTGGGCTTCCACCAGTCATGAATTCAATGTAATTCAAATGGATGATAGCTCAAACAAATGCATTGGAAGCCGTCTGTGATGAAACGCACAGCTGAATACCTCCTCGCTTGTGCTCCTGTGTTGCAGCTTAACAAATAGGATCCCTCCTGACAGTTTGGAGAAGAACTCTGTAGTACTTTCTAATAATAAGGTTTATTCCTCCACAGCGACTAACACTACAGAATTGTTTTTAATTGGGCTGAGAATAAAACCTCTGTGCAGCCAAGTGGAAGGAAGTGAATTGTGGTCTGAGGTCTATGGAAAATTTCCCAAAATGACATTTTGAAAATGTTGTTGCTTTTCTTTTCTCTTGTTTATCATAATGGGATAATGTATCTCGTCCTTTCATCAACTGAAACTCCTCTCTCTCTCTATTCCTATTGGGTATTACTCAATGTCCTGTATCGCCAATTGGCGTATGAATGGCACGACTATGTTTTAGTCACTCAGTGTGCAAAAATAACGCCATTATTTATTTGTGCATGTCATTTTACATTGCATGTACATGCCGGTGGCTCCCATGAATTTCTCTACATTTCTTTGTCTTTATACTTTTTTTCATTCTTTTTATTAATGGAGCCCTAATGGCATATGACAGAATACATTCATCAACATCGCAAAAGGAAGCGTGGGGACTGGATTAAGTGCAGGTGACCTTGAGATGATCACCAAGCAACCAGACCTATCGGACCAAACTGCCCCAAGGAGAGGGAGGAGAAAATAAGGTGGAATAAGACGGCTCTGCTCAGCGGACTCTGAGCACCAAGCATCATTGACGTAAACACAAATGTTCATAGTTGATGGAAAATGTTTGCCCGATGTCCGTGTAATTTCTGGCCAGAAACTTGTTTTTAGTTCTGCTGTTAAACTCCAGGAATGCACTACAGTTTTTCTATTGTTGTGTTTGGCATGCTTTTGTTGCGTTGCATTTCTCAGGTTTGCCTGTGTTACGTAATGACAATAAATGATCCTTGAATGCAGTCTGTACTGCACTGTAAATGCACATGTGAATATGCTGTGCAGAGCATTTATACTATGTAGTGTAAAAAGTGAGAGACTGTTTGGCGGGTGGGTGAAACGAACACAGGACTTTCAACCAGGAGACCGGGGTTTGCGTCCCAAAGTGTTGTCGACTTATTTTGAAGTTACACTAGTGATAGTTGTGACGTGTTTTCCGTACTTATGCTTCGTTGTTTACGTTATACTTAGTTTAACAAACCTATTTTTGAATCCCGACAACAATGTTTTTTCCTAAACCTACCTGCGAAGGTTTCACAACAAGGATGTAACGTAAATGACACGCGAAACACCTTCATCATCATGACATGTGAAAATGACCATTTAAGCGCCTTCTATGCTTTCAGGTTGGTCGCACAGTACAACTCCTACACCATCACAGCTCTGGCAGGGAGTCCGTGATAATGGCAGCGGTGAGTACAAATGAATCCCGCACAAAAAGCACTTCAGATTGGCATCAACGTGGATATGAGAAGAAATACGGTTTGAGATGTCGGCAAAAAGACCACAATAAACAACGAGATGTATCTGTTTGAAGGTTAACATTCACAACACATTCACACTAAACACTTTTTACCGAGTCACTGTCCAAAGGGCATTCATCTCTCTCATCTGTACCACTGAGTGTATCCTTAGAGTTCCGCAAAGACCTCATGCGTCCTGATTTCTTTTCTAACAAAGCCTCGTATTGGTTCATTGTATTATTGATAACTTTTGTCCAGCGAGTTAAAAATGTCTCGGGGTCCTTGGGAGTTTTCCAAAAGGGCATCGGTGATGTTGTCAATGATTAAACCTGTGTGGTGGCATTCAGTGACTCACTGTGGTTTCCTACATGCTGCGGAGCTATAAGAGATAAACAATTGTTGATAAAAGATGTGTGCCGCTGGGCAATGATCGCAACGCTGCTGCGAATCCAACGACTCGTACCTCCACTTCAGGCCTAAATGCATCCGTTGGAGCAGAATCAAGAGGCGGATCGATGGAGAACTTTGTAACAACTTTGTGATCGTGTGAACAATTTAATCATAAACTCATTGGTTCTATGATGTGAAAAAAATACAAAATCACGAAAAGCATGGTAAGCAGGACATGGTCCGTGTGGGTTGCCGACAACGCCACGAACCCCTGACGCACGGAGGACAGTCCGTCTCGGCTGAGAGCGCACGGACCCGCCCGTTTGAGAAGTGTAGAAATATTTCTGGGTTGATTATAAAAACTGTGACAAATGAATCAATGGCAAACACTGGGCTGCTGGGGCGAAACACGACACGGGAGTATTGCCGTCAAACAGAATGAAGCGAGAAAAAAAGTTGTATCTCTCCGTTGTAATTGAAAATCAATTTGATTAATCACCCTTAACACTACCTGCAAATTACTTTCCAGATAATAAATTAGGATAAAATATCATCTCCAAAAAAATAAAAAGGCATCCAGTTAAAATGATGAGGACTCTTGCTAACTACCTTCCATTTTCTAAGTGGATATATAAACTTAACAACATGATGGAGCAGCATTACGGAAGCTGCCAGCTCTCAGTGATGCGGTTCAAAGGGAAATGCCCCCAGGGGCACAGGGCCAGCCATGTTTTCTAGTCGCCCATCTCTCTCATCTCACCAAATCCGTCAATCAAAAAAGCAGTGTACAGGAGCTGTATCGATTACAAATAATGAAACGCATTTTTATGCCGAATGTATATTTTCTTCTGTTTTACGTGCGTAGCTGCGATGACTGCGTGGTGGGCTCAGAGCGCTGCCGACACGCAGGTGACCTGAAAATAATACAATCTCAAAAGGCAGCATTGAATCTTTTTTTTAAAGTTGCAAGGCCTGCAGTGCCGGCATGGAGCGACGCTGTCATATGGGACGCGTGTATTCTCCGCTAGTCTGGGACAAAGCGTAGCTCTATGGGGACAGCGACTCACCGCGGGTGTTGCTGGAGATGCGCTTGCGTTGGCTGGTGGAGGTGTTGTGCGGGAGCAGGGTGTTCTGCTGGTGGTTGCTGTCGATGGGACTCGTGGCGATGATGTTGTCCTTGTACTTGTTCATCAGGGCCAGCTTGGTGTTGTCGCTCACTGCGGACGAGTGGGATTATGGTTACAAACACGAGGAAATAAGAGCAAGGAGAAGTAGTAGGCACAAACTAAAACGCTTTCTCTCTGGAACGAGGAAGCAGCCACTTGGAAAAGTAGCCAAAAAAACAACATAATAATTGTGTTGTTCTTGTCTGGATGTTGAAGCTTTTAAAAGCACAGTGTAGCAAGGATTAAGTGTAGTAATGCTAAAGGAAACACACCCAACATGTTGCTTACTGAGGGGAGAAGTCAAACCAGAATTAAAGAGAAAAGTTGGCTTGAAATTAACACCACTTAAGGGAATATACTGAACATAGTCTTAGAGGAATTATCTGTATTGGTAAATAATATGGAATGAAATTCCAGGGAAACGCTAAAAAAAAAACTATTGATCTATCTATCTATCTATCTATCTATCTATCTATCTATCTATCTATCTATCTATCTATCTATATATAGATATATGATAGAATACCATTTCTAAAAGCAGCACTGAAATATCTAAAACACAATTATGTGGATTATGATGAAATTGTCCCCAGAGGATGATACCTAACGTTTAGAGAGGTTGCATCCTTTACTGTTGTTAATTAACACATTTTCACTCAGAATAAGATGGTGTCTTCTCAAAAGAAAAAACAGCTAGAAGTCAAATAAAAAGTCACAAAAATAGTAAAATCTACCGGAAAAGTACAGGACAAGTATAACTACATCTTACATCCTGCGTAGAGATATTAAAACAGGATGTAGATTAATGTAATGTTAAATAGTTGTCAGCTTGTCATATTTGGTGAATTTATGTTTGCGAATACGGTAAAGTTACCTTTATCCTGAGTGAGGAGTGAAAAACACTGAAAATGTGCTTGTTTGTATTGAGTTGTACGTTAGAAGCACGTATACATTAAGGCACACACACAATTCACAATAATCAAACCCTGACATTTTACAACACAAGAGAGGTTTATCTTGTCAGTTTTACTCCCAAGGACTTGTTAAGATGTAGTTCACAATCTGTTTCACAGGGTTGTATAGTGCTAGCGTAAATGTTGGCTCCAACACGCTTACATCACCTGCACTTTATGTTACAACTGGGTAGGTATTTATTTTACACCTCCACAGTGTTTTTACACCTTGTCTTGAAGGACGTTTTTCTCCACATTTATGGTTTTGAGTCAAAACTACTGGCTGGATTGCCGTGCCACGTGGTCCACATTTGTGTCACTTTGGAACGCGATTAGCTTGTGCTGAGTAGTCGTTGGTGCTAATGTGAGCACGCTAACGAGTTAAACTGAGCTATTGGTAAACATTACCCTTTCTTAGCACTGTCATTGTGAGCATGTTAGCGTGTTTGTGCTAGCAGAAGTGGTTCTGAAACCATTCTGTGAGCAATACTGCACTGAACGTGCAACGTTTCGTATTTTAATGGACAAAAGTTCAATCTGTACTGTACTCCTATACTGTTATGTTGAAGGAGAAAAGTAATACAGCAAAGCTGCCATACTACCAAATTTACTGCATTATGTTGAAGCAATATATATTTAGCTTCGGCAACAGGCGTGACCTTGTAACCATTGTAGTATTTTGGGTGGACCAATGGCAGAAATGGAATATAATATTCATAACTATGTTTCCATTAGTGTTGGCTTAGAACAAGCCCTTCATTTCTACAAAGGAACGTGTCCATTTCACAGCCATGTTGCTACAGAAGCCCAGAAGGGACAAACCAAACACGTGCCCTAGAGAGATCCTTTTGGTTTTGTTTTGTTGTCACCTGAAAGCTACCGTAATTCATTCTCATTTCTCGATTTTGTGCTTCCTTGCTTTTTGACTACAAAGAGTATAAAAAAATAATTAACTGACTGACCTCTTTATTATTTTAGTCCACATTTCTAATGCATGTTTTTCTAACAAACCTCTGCTGTTGATGACTTTGTTCAATATTCCGCGCATGCCCTGCTGCCTGCATTTCCTATTTCTCCCGTCCATCCCATTAACCATCTTAAATGCATAATGCACAGGATTATGCCGCCTCCGTCACCTCTGGGGTCGGGCTGTTTGGATTTCATAAGAACGCTGCGTGTGAGCACCTCCGCCGTGACCAATCTCTTGATTAATCCGAGCAGTGAGTGCGCCGCTAATTGGAACTCGGGGGTGGGGGGGGATATCTTCATCAAACCTGCTTCACTTCATACAGTCGTCCTTGTGGGAGTGGTGCTCAACTCAAACGTCCACTGATTATGAAAAATAGATCTTCCTAGGAGGAGTTCTTGGCAGGCCCATAAGCCTTTTGATTATTCCAAGTGTGAGCGGTAAACTCTTGGAGAGAATACCTGCAGGTTGATCTCTATGTCTGTGGACTGTCTGCATCAGTAACCGCTCATGTTCTTACACGGATTATGAAAACTGCTGTTCAAGTGCCTCATTTGTATTTGCTGTCTCATTTTTTGTGTTAGAAGCCTTAGTGTTTGTGAACCACAAATTATAGATAATTTGGTCTCTGCTACATTTGATGATTACTTTGCACTAATATGACATGTGGTATTTTATTAAAAATCCAATTACCTCTCTTTGTTTTCACACTGATAATCTACATTTTTCCAGCCGTGTTGATGTAATCACACTGTTCCCTGCTTAGAACACTATTTGTATATCTCTATGTCCTCCCCAAAACTTTTTGGACATCGCACAAAAATAATGTAGATCTGTGCAGGAGGAGAATACATAAGGCTTTTTAATAAGTGAAAGCTTCTGCCACAGAATCAAGTTAGTATGCAATTCAAAATGATTAGAAAAGGTTAGGCACAAAGTAAGGAGCACTTAACTCTGCTGGTGTCCACATCTAGTATGTTATTCTAACTCTATGCTGACAATGCATCAGATAGATAACCCATAGGGGATTCAAATGTGAATAAACATATATATTAAAGACTTATAGCAGTAATAATTGTTTTCTTTTTTAGGAGTTGGTTTGGATTTGAGGGCAGCAGAATAATGGTTCAATGACATATGAAGTTGCTGTCGGGAATATGTTTCCTATAAACACATCCAGCAGACGTCCAGCAACGTTAGAGCTCATTCTGTTTCCTGCCACACTTGAACTAAAATGTGCTTAAATTCTATGTAGTGCAGAGTGGAACTGCAGTCGGATGAATATTCTCTGTGGGTTCATATCTGTCACATAACACACAGTTGTTCGATCAATACTTTACATAGAAATTGACATTACTGTGACTTTAAAAGGTCCACCGTGTAGGATTCAGTGGCCATTGGTGGTGAGGTTGCAGATTGCAACCGGCTCAATACCCCTCGGCTCGTCACTCCCTTTAAAATCTATCCAACCCACCAAGCGTGTCAGATAACTACGGTGGCCTTCAAGTGACGTAAAAATGTTAACGGATCTCACTAGAGCTATGTCATGTCATTGCAGGAAAGTCAAAGTGTCTGCTGTGACTATATTCACCGGATTTGGTCTCCACCTCCTCCTGAGGGACTGTAGCTGCGAAGTGCTCCACTTTTTGCTAACTTTGTCCTTCTGTGGTCGATTTATAGTTTTTTTAAATCATCTCTAATTGTATTGTATGATAAACTCTCATTAATTATAATATGAGTTCTAGTTCACTCACAGCTAACTCCTAAGGGAAATATCTGGGAATCAGACGTCTTCACCAGCTAGTTGCTAATTGTCCTTGTTGTCTTTAGCCTTGTGGTTTACGTTGGACTTTATTACGGTGGGCTTTTATCCCTGAAAACAGCTGCCTGCTGCTGCTTCTGTGAGTCTGTCACATTACATCTAGTCCAGCTGATTCAATGTTAACGTTGAAAAGTTATTGATCAGTGGAGCTGTCAGGCTGTTTTGCTTGTATTTTTTTATTTTGTTGACCTGGCTGCTTTCGCGTCAGTGAACTCACCAGGTGTGAGGTCCATACTATTCTTGTCATTACAGCCCTGAAGGGAGTCCAGAGTACGGGTGACTTGGCTGGCAAACTCCTCTCCGCCATTCATACACTCCCGCTGCAGGTGATGGCGCAGGTCTGTGATGTCATACTCGTACCTGGGGATATGGTAAAAAAAAATCAATTCGGGATACATTATCTTGAATGATCTAAATCAGAGTAAACAAAGATGCTTGACGTAGCAGTAAACATTTTAGAATGAGACAGAACGTACAGATAAGGTAAGCTTTTATAATCTTAAGCATCGAAACTCTGAGTGCAGGTTGCATCATATCAGCTGCTTTCTAAGTACTGAATTTCAAACAATTCCAACCTATTGTTGCGAGTGTATAATGTGGAATAAAAAATATTCTAGGGTTTAACCATTTCAGGATACATTCAACCCCCCCCCCCCAATCCATCCACCCATATCCTACTTGTACCCGTCCAAAATGGGTGTCTCCCGGATGCTGAGGGTGCCGCTGGAGTTTGGCCCCTGACCCCGAGAGTTCCTCAAGCTCTCCCGGGCCTGGCCTCCCATAAGCACCGAGGGGATGTAGTGGATCTCGTTAGCCGCCTCGGCGCTGGCGCTCTTCTGGGGCTGGGGGATGCGGCGGCGCTTACACCAGCGCCTGCGGGTGTAGAGGATCAGGACCAAGCACAGGATGGACAGCAGAAGGGCGATCATCCCGCCCTGAGGGGAGGAGGGTGACATTTGAGCAGGGACAGAGAGCGAGGGGGGGGTGGGGGGGGGAGAGAGACAGAAGAGAGTCAAAGGGGAGAACAGATTGAGAGAATTTTGCCAAGTCGAATACGGATCAAAGTCAAAGCAGTGATGCCAACAGCACAATTTGAAAAAAAGGCTGCAGATGCAATTTAGCGAAGAACACTGACAATGTTTTTAAATGACAGCGGCTCTTGTGTTACTGAGCGGTCACTTCACCTTGAGACACAGAAGCACTTGGCTGATTTCCATGTGGAATCTGGGCAAGGGTCAGCGGCTATAAACCGCTCGCTCATTGAAAGTGCAGGGGTCAATGCCCCAACTGTTATGAATATGGTTCCCATATTTTCTTTAAAAGGAACAGTTTGACAACTTGGGAATTTATGGAGTGACGTACGTTTTGGCATGTGAAAGAAAATTTGGCTTTGAAAAAGGGAAGCATAGGCATTGAAAAAGGTTCCATTGAAAATAAAAGACTTAACTTCTTTTGATTTTCTTTTTCATTCCGGACATTTTGATCACAGACTCAATAGAGTTGCGCCGGCCTCGGCCTACCTCTATGTAGATAGCAACGTTTCATCAACCACGGCCGAAACAACCGACACCGTGGTTTATACTCACGGCGTCAACATGTCTGCCGGTTTTATAAGGACGGCTAATTTGTTTTTTAGACGCTTTGGCAGCAGGAGGTCTTATCAACATTTAAGTGAATATTTTGCAGCCAAAATAAAAAAAAGAAATCGAAAGTAGTCCACGAACAGAATAAATTATCACACAATTCACCCGTCAGACCATTCGAAGAACACAGCAACAGAACGTTGAGCATGAACACCTTTGTGCGTGCTCGCAGCACACAATGGGGAAGCGAGAGTATGAACAAAAATGTCTGTCCGCTCTGATTGATATTTACAACGGACGATCTCGTGGTAATTTGACCGTTTGTCTTAGTTTTCTCTTCTTAAATAAGTTGGGCTAACCTGCAGGTTTGTTTCAAGCCTTTGGGATTGGCTGCTCTGTGGAAATATGGGAGAGCAAAGTCCATCTGTGACTTTAAATATCAGCTCATGAACATACTCCAGGAAGCGTTGATACCAACTGACTGGGTCAGGTCGCACGGCCACGTTCGCTTTACTCATCTTCTCCCTCGCCTTTTAATGACATATGAGTCGGTTTGAGGGATGCGGCGGCATCCACACCAGCACCTGTGGGTGATGGGGGGCGGGGGGGGGATTGGTTTACGTGGGTATACGATGGACAGATGAAGGGCGCTGAGCCTGAGCCCTGAGGACGGGTTAGACGGAGGGGGATGGGGGGATCGGGGGGTAGTGACAAAATCAGACAGAAACCGGAGAGAAAATGAGACAGCGGGAGGGGAGGGAGTCAAAGACAACCGTCGTTGAGGAGCGGGATACGGATCAAAGTCGAGGCGAGTCAAACGTGGAAAACACTGGAGAGACAGCCACTGTCAGTTTGAATATCAGACCATATCTCTTCCATGAATGAAGGCCATGGTCGCAGATTCAGTTTTATTCTCCCAATTCTATAAGTAAAAAAATCAAATCCTATTATTTGCATTTTTAAGGTCAGTGAAAGGGATGTTTTTGGAGAAAGGCAGGAGAGATGAGGAGAGATAACACACAGACACAGATTGTAAGTTGGACCTGTGTCGTTACGTGAACCACATCCTAGCGGCTGATCTGAAGCGACGGTGCAGAAGACTCCAAATCAGATACGTCGTTCAATTTGGAAAATGTCAAAAAAGAGTTATGAAAATGTCGTGTTATGAATGTCGTGTTTTTTCAACAATGTTATGAAAAAAATAATTAGAGTCTTCCTTCTCAGTCAGATACATCACATGTTCATTTAAAGTAAGAAGAGAAAAAAAAAAGATTTGTGGAAGTGCTCCCTCCATCCAGGTGTGCACAGATGTTTCCGTCTCTCCTGTCTGTGCTGCACTTCCTTTCCCTTTTGATTATGTTTAATTGATTTGAGAAATACAATGCCAAATAACAATGATACAAATGGATTGCCCAGCAATAGTCAGGCCAGATCAACAGTTGAATAACAAGAGGTTAAATGAAAACGGGATCAAAAAGAAAGAAGAAAAAAAAGAAAATAAATCAATCAATTAGAGCTAAACTGTGTGTCAGCTTAGTCAAACGAGCACAGTTTTGGAAAGATAAGCAAAAACGCTGAAATGAAAAATTGTAATCAGTCGTTTTACATTAAAAAAAAAACCTTTCATGCATTTTTGGAATTCTGATGCTGGATAAAAATATGGGGGGGGGGTTCACTTGCTCATATTCATTTAAATAAGCAAAAGTAGTATTTGCTTAATCTGCATAACCAAGGACATGAACCAATGACACAGTGACGTGGGTCACTTGTGCACTGCATCTGCATGCACAAGGGTCCAAGAGTAATTTAGTTGTGAATGATTACATTTTCAGCACTTTGAAAGTCACTAATGAAGTCGCCTATATAAATAACACAGTGACCATATGACTAAATACAGCAGTTAAGGACACTCATAGTATAGTGTGTATTCCATAATGAAACTGAACTACTGAGTAATCCAAAAGCACATTTATATTTATATTTTTCCGTTGTTGTACATTCAGGAAAGTAGTTTTGGGGAGTGTCTTTGGAGGGAGGCCTGTCAGGGCGGGCTGTCAGTGTTGCAGACTTGCAACTTATCTTGCTAGATTTAGCAACGTTTGGGCTAGTGCTACTAGCAACTTTCTCTGGAAAAGGGTTACTGGTAGGGATGCAACGATACCATTTTTTACAAACCGATACGAGTACGAGTATTTTTATTTGTGTACTTGCCGATACCGAGTACCGATACCGATACTTCTTAGATTTGGTCTCCATGAAAGTGCAATTAATTTGGAGGCAGATTTTACTTTATCCTTTGCAGATTATGTCAAGCCTATAGTACAAAATTAACAGAAGGCTATCCCAAGCTTTAAACGTCTTGTGGAAGTCCCTCTAATGACCATAAAACGCCCCCGTGTCCGGGTTCATAATGTAAGCGATAATATTAGGGATCGAGCAATTATATAGGAAGCTGTGTTCCAAGTTATGTTTCCGGTGCTTTTATTGTGGAGGGAGAAACGGAAAGGAAAAGAGGAGTGGAATTGTGGGATATACGTGTGTGAAGGAGATAAAAAAGTGGTTCAAGTTACCCTGGAGCGTGTTTTCATTTTATTATAATTACAAATATAGACACACAACAGACACTCTGCTACAATAATATCATCCGTAGCCGCACAAATCTTTTTCTCCACAAAGCGCGACCAATTTGTTGTAGCGAAATACTGTTGAGTGGTATCGGTTCTTGGTATCGGCAATTGAAAACGAATACGAGTACGAGTATTTTAACGCAGTATCGGCCCGATACCCGATACCGGTATCGGTATCGGTGCATCCCTAGTTACTGGGTTGGACTTTTTTAACCCAGCTAGCTTGCTAGTTTCTGAAAATAACCACAGTACATTTAACATGTCTTAAAAGTGCAATAGCCAATATTCTTGGATTAACAATAGGTAATTTGAAAGACAGAACAAAGTTAGCTATAGCTAGTTGATATAGTGAACAATTAAGCAGCTAAAGAGTCAGATATTTCCCTCAGCAGTTGGTGGGGACCAAAACAGAGTGAGAAGGTCGAGCAAATATTGGACTCAAATTTGCTGTTCCGTTTGCTGTTGCACTTTGACCGCTTGAATTTATAAACAATAGTTTGCTCACATGTTAGCAACATTAACTTCACAATTGTGTAGGTGGCTTGTTGGTGAGTTCTACATTGCAAAGAAAAAAAAAGCTTAACAAATCATACGGCCAGTTGATTCTGGGACCAGTCAATACTGTTCATGACTCCCCCCCCCCCCCCCCCCCCCCCCCAAAGTATAAGGTCACATTCACTCCGATCTAGACAACACCCTCCTCTTAAAACAGTTCGATGTCTATGTCTTTCTTCCTAAAATGATGGAAACACAGATATTCATGTCACTGGCTGTCAGCTAGCATTCCTAGATGTATATGTAACTCCCCTTTGGATAGTAGTGTGAAGAGACATTGAAAGCGTGCAGTTGCTGGGTCGCGAGCATGCTTGAGTGAAACACCATGTAACCTGTGTCGACTGTTGCATTGATTCAAACTGAAGTGACTGACTGAGAAATGTGTCTGAAAAGCGTCCGTTGTAGGGAGTCGAGGGGAAAGCGAGAGAGAGAGATTATCTGTCAGGACTGCAGGATGTGGTGGGATGGGGGGATGATGGGCGTAGCCTAATGAAGGGGGTGATTTCCTTGTTTGAAATGCATTTCTATGTGACTGGGCGTAATAAAGCTAAAACCAGGTGTTAAGTTGCTTTTTGATGTTTCTTTCTACGAAGTGCATGAATTTACTTTTTTAATTTGCTGTTGCTGATTGACCCTACGCCAAGTCCCACCGCTCAAAGGCAGACTGGCCAATCATAGTGTAGCAACGGCCAGCTCCTGTCAGGGACCAACCTATCCGGCACTGTCATGCATTCTTCAGTTTTTTGCAAAAACATGTGGAGCTGATGTTAGCAGAGTACGTTAGAGTATGTTAGCACTATGAACTAGCGTTAGCCCTTCTATGAATGTAAACACATACTGCTTTTGCTTCTAAGGGACTACAGTTAGTGACAGTGTGGGCTCCATTGACAGCTTAGCAAAGGGTCAGTTAAGACACATGTCTCTGCTAAGTCACTTTTTAATACATAAAACATTCATTGTTAGAGAAGAGGTATACTTTTGTTCTTGTCGCTCCTAATCTAAAATAACGAGTCAAGGAATGTATACATTTCCGAACTGTATATGTATCTATTAAACTGTATATGTAATGTTAAGCCATGCCATTGTTTCATTCATCCCTGAGGAAACCAGAACAAGTCAAATGTCAAGTACTTCAAATGGCCCTCAATCAAATCTACCTCAGTGACAAATGAAATTAAAACCCATCAAGCTACATTAGCGCCGTGCGTAGAGGGGGCTAATATAGACCAAATGGAAAAAAGCTGTTTAACGTCAGGCATTACTTGGATTCAAAGTGAGGACTAAGTGGGCTGTGTCCTCCTCGTGAGCCAATAAAGCCAAACCACACATCGAAGCATGCCGGCGCTCGAGCCCCGTAATCCACTTACTAACGGATGAGGATGATGTTATAATGGCACGAGTGCTCCTTATGACTTACACTGCTGTCATGTAAGTCCTGAATGGAAGAGAGAAGACGTGGCCTTTCTCCGTCTGACAGAGACCGGCATGGTATTAGAGCTGAGCTATCAATCTGTCACTTAGTCTCTGGATGCGAGTATGAAGACGCAGGGGGGCGGAAAGATCGAGACAGTCTGACAGCTACGAGATAGCAAAAGGAAGTTTCTTGCTTTGAACGCAATAAACGTCATGGTGTAGCCGAAGGGCCGGTGAACAGATTCGATATCAAGCTACAATGTCAATGGTGGAAATGGACAGATTTTAATGCTGTCAAAGTATAATATTTAGTACCTGCAATGAAATGAAACGAAACAGACCTCCTGATCCGGAGCAGGTTTTGACTTTGAACAGATGTGAAAGTCAAGGCCCCTCATTTCACACACGTCGCACGAGGACTGGAAATGATTATTAATGGGACAAATGGTTTGAATCATCTGATTCAATTTGGTGTGTTTCATAAGAGCTAATATAGCATGAAGCCATGATGGGGATGGTGTGTGTGCGTGGTGGGGAAGGCATTCGTGTAAAAGCTGCACATTTGTCATGTAAACATTTATTCTTTTGGAATTAAATGAAGTCACTGGACTCGGTTGAGCTGAAAAGACATTACAATCAGTTTTTCTTAATGTAGTGCATCATCAGAGACTGTTGCATTTAAAGCCACGATATGCAGGCTTTTTAAAAAGTCCCATTATACATCAGCAGCCTGTGATGCTGACGGCATACATTCTTGCTTGTAAAAAAGAAAAACAGCCCAGTTAAAATAGATTTTTTTCCTATGTCTAGTCGATGCGCCTGGAAGCTGGAACAAGCCTCTACTTTACATTACATTACATTACATTTCATTTAGCTGACGCTTTTATCCAAAGCGACTTACATGATATACAGTAGACCGTAGACACAGCAACGGTGAACAATGAGGGTTAAGTGTCTTGCTCAAGGACACAACGACATGGACTGGCTGAGCCGGGGTTTGAACCACCGATCCTCTGATTGAAAGACCGACTTGCTAACCACTGAGCCACAGTCGCCCCCCTACTTCGCACTAAAGCGAGGATGCTCGGTGTCGCTCAGGGACGTTCACGCGTCCTGGAGGAAAGGTAATGTCCGCCTGTCGGTTCTCTAATCCATAACAATCATATTTGAGATCCACAGAGACCTTTAAATGTATGTTTCCAGAAGCATATTTTCTACATCAGTGTGCTCTGGTTGGATCTGCAGTGGGCTCAAAGGGACGATGTTTGAGCTTTTGTCAGTTACCATGAGGGATGCACCAAACCAAAGTACACATACTTACATTGTATTACTCAAAATTTTGATTTTCTGATACTGAGCATGGTTCTTTAAAGTTACAAAACAATATGGTAAAACAAGTAAACAAAGCTTGTTGTTGTCTGTTTTTGCTAACTTTGGGGCTAACCTCCTTAAACCTTAATCATCAGCTGGCTGACACGGACACGGGTCTCCTTACTAAGTTCTCAATCTCTAGTTTCAAGTCTTCTTCAATACAGCATGATGTGATGTTCATTTAGTAAATGATGGTCCATTTAGAGTCAAACAGACCATAAAGCAGGGTATGATTTAGAGTGGGACTTACTGTGATTGACAGGTCAATGCCGCTACCAGAGACGTATCCGGCGTCTCTACATCACTACATGTAGTACATATGGCTGCCACTCAAGGCCTTCCTAGTTCAAAAGGAAGCGTGAAGCATTGAAACATTGGCACCATTTGCATGCAGGGGGCGAGCCAGCTATTGGCCATGCTGCCACGAAGGTCTTGAAAGTCACTGATGAAGGGACACCATGAGATTGAGTTTGCCGTGTGGAATGAATAAACCAATTAACAGAATATCCCTTTTAACCTGCGATATTGTGTCCACAAATAGAACAGCTTGGCAGCATATTGTCTGGAAAGGTTCGTCCCCCTGGCTGCTTTCTCCCTCCTACAGCGACCGAGAGAAGGTTCCTTCAGCAGGAGGAAATAAAAAAAAAGAGGCCAGCTGCAACCGCGCTGCCATGTTTCTGCTGACATCAAAGCACACCTTCTGTATATCACTGAAGAATAAGGTACTGAGGTTCAGAATAATGTATTACTTAATTTATAAGTTGATCAATATCAAGAACCCTAGCACCGCTTTTGCTGTTTAATTAATTTATTACCTATTCCAATTCACTGTATATCTTTATATACACTTGATATACACTGTATATACTTTGCATTCTCTTTTTTCCTTTGTATTATTTAATTTTCTTAAATTGAATATGTTCTGCTCTGCTTTTTTATTGTATTGTATATATACTGCTACAAACATATTTCCCCCTGGGGATGAATAAAGTATCTATCTATCTATCTATCTATCTATCTATCTATCTATCTATCTATCTATCTATCTATCTATCTATCTATCTATCTATCTATCTATCTATCTATCATCCATCTATCATCCATCTATCTATAACTATATAATTATATGTAATTATACATATATACACATATATATACACACATGTATATATATACATATATATATATATACAAATGTATATATATATATATATATATATATACATATATATATATATGTATATATATATATATATATATATATATATATATATATATATATATTGAATTGTTTCTGATTTTCACTTGCCTCGAATCCAAAGTATCATCTGCACAAATCCAAAACTAATTTCTGCACTCGCTCAGGTGAGACTAACTCATTCTGTGGCAGTGAAGGAGAGGTGGCAATTTCACTGTTTCTACAAAAATGCTCTGAAATTTAGAAACATGCAGCAGAATGCAACAGCAATAACAGCTCAGGCATTCTGCATAAAACCGTACGACCTGATGGGTATTGCGCCCTCGGGTCCCGATAAGACCCAACGCGTCACCCCGAGGAACATGTCTTGCATTTCTTTCACGCCATCGTTAACTTTCTTATTTATTGCTATATAATTGCTATAATATATATATATATATATATATATATTCATGAAGTTATTACAGCAGCTAGAGAAAAAAGGCGACATTTGTAATAATAATTAGTTTCCCCCAAAAAGGGACAATAAACTTGAATTTCTGCTCCAGTGTAGGTCTCATGCATTAAAAACATGTTCATGGACCCTCGTAAAGATCCAAACACACAGAGAGTTAATGATTTGATGGAAGACAGAGAGAAGATGAAGAAACGCATTCATAGAGGAATGATCCGTTATGCCGAGGCAGCAATGCTTTTTCCTCACGTCTGCATCAGAAGATCCAGCAGCACTACAAGCCGGCCGGGCGCTCGGCTGAGCGTCCTGCTCACCGCCCAAAGGGAAGCTATGGATCGGTCCGTCTCGCTCGGCAGGCTTTTCAAAAACACGCCATGTTGCGGTGCTCGGAGAGCAGCTCTGGAGGATCCAGCGGGGAACGGACGCTTTACAAGTGGTCAGCGGAGCATTGATTTAAGGTTTACGCGATCAATGCTATCAACGGCGCTTTTTAGGGGGGGTCACCACATGAATGTCAATATCCCACGAGCCAAGCTGTGACACAACAACCATCTCTCCCCCCCGTAAACTAATGCTTTATGTCGTGTGTGTGTGTGTCTGTATGTGTGTGTGTGTGTGTACTCCCTGTGGCTGCGGCTCACAATAAAGGGTCAGCATTTTTCAAAGATCACTGGAAAATGGCTGCAGTGTGAATTGTGAACATCACAAACAGAGAAGCAGCCGATGGAGCTGCTGCTGCAGGCTGAAATTAAAAGCAACGACTTTTCAATAACTTTCAATCTTTCTGGGGACTTAATTCCCATGTTTTGCAGTAACGCAGGACAATAAAAACCCGACAGAATTTGGTTTTGATATTTAGAGACTGGCTGATTCTGGTAAAGAATTGATCATTTCTACATTTTGTTTATTTATTTTGATTCGTTATAGAAATAAAATAGTGAGTGTAATGTTAATTTCCCCTCTACTTCCGGTAGGTTCCTATTGCAGGAAGCACAAAGCAGACTAAAACAAAAAGGAGCAGCCTGGCAGTATTTGGCGACATTATCATCAGAAAGCGTACGGCTCTGACAGATCCAACTACTCCTCGCCTTTTGGGTCGAGCGGGCACAGCGAGGGGCTTTGTTTCACGCTGCTCATCCACAGCAGACTTGTGCCCCCCCACAGCGTCTCGTGTAAACCAAAGCTGTGGCCAAACTTAGAGAGTGGGGCCTCTGCGTTTAAAACGAGAGGAATCTGATTGTTTTGTTCTCTTCATTTGTTAAACTTCGTCGTCATTGGATGTCTATGTTTTGGTGCTCGCAGAAATTTAAAAAGTTGCTTTATGGCCTCTGAGGGAAAAACAGTGGCTCTAAAAGAGTCAACAAAAAAAGAAAAACAGAATCGAACCCCTGAGCTTGGAAACCCTATTAGTCTTTCATATGATGTAGTTGACTTGGTTTGGTTCGGATGCCTCCGTACTGAATGGGACGATTGGATTGATCCGCTGAGGCCCCCCGTGGCGAAATAAAAGCCGATTAAAATGTTGGAAATGGAAAAGGGGGAGATTTGTGCAACACGATGATCCACCGGAGCTTGAGAGTCTCGACCGACGAGCCGATGGAGCGTCGTCAAATACCTGATGCCGTTCCAACTGCACGGCGCTTTTTATTTGTCTTCGTTTGGCGGGAGAGTTGTTTTTTTCTACTTTGTAGCCGTCTCTGCCTGTCGGCTCGTGGCTGGAGCCGAGCATGTGCGTTTGAACTGCCGGTGCCTCACCCGGATGTCAGTGCAGGCTTACGCAAGGTTAGTCATCTATTATGGATGACCAGCCGCGGCCGGTGGAGGACACTGTGGTCACCTTGTTGGATGTGAACGCACGGGGGGAAGCTTTGAACCTTGTGTGAGGGAAAACTCCAACTTTAGAACAATGCACTTTAAAAATAAAAAGAGTACAACTGTTGAAAATGACTCACTTCTTGGTTCAAATTGGCTTCAATGCCGCATTTGAAAGGACCGGCTGAAACTAACTGCGGTCCTCAGGTAAAATTAAATCCTGGCTGAAGGACCAGGCGCTTTCCTGGCCTCGGACCCCGACTTTGGTGCAGTTCATTGAACCTGATTCCCCTTTGGGATTAGGCCCATAATAAGTCTGGCTCGTCTTCGAGCCTAGAAAATGCTGGAGTCCCAACTCATCCATTAGGCATAAGCAGTCCCGTGGTGGGAACGGTGGCCAGGCAGTGAACCGCGGTAGATTAAACATTCTGCTTTCTGGCTGGCATGTGCCGACCTGGGAACATTTCAAGCAAAAAAAAAGAAACGGGGGGAAACGTGGTGTAAAACCTAATCCTGTCGGTGTAAAACCTAATCCTGTCGGTGTAAAACCTAATCCTGTCGGTGTAAATGTTTATAGAAAGGCAGGATTTCATTTCAACGCAAAGATGACAAGCGACTTTTGGCTTGCTGATGAATTTAGACGCTGTATAAAGTGTTGTCATTTAAAATTACTGTTAGGAACTTTTACCTGTTTCTATGATCTGAGCTACACAAGTAAACGAAAACAAAACTAGTTATATATAGTCAGTGGCGATTCTAGAAAATTTTACATGGGGTGGCAGAAGGGTGGCAAGTTGAAATGCAAGGGTGGCATATCACACACACACACACACACACACACACACACACACACACACACACACACACGCCTGGTGTCTATATATATTTATTTATACAAATCCAGATAGTGAAAACAGACAAGAGCAATGGAATAGCTTAACAGTTAAGTTACATACGTAATGAAAATAAAAACTGAGAAAAAACTGCTATAACATTTTCTGTCAGTCCACCTTACTGTACTAAAGACGTTAGTAAGACGGTTAGCCCAGCTAACAGTGGTAACTTCAAGGCTAGCTAGCACAAGCAAGCTGTATAGCGAGCTAGCTACTGTATGCTACCGACTTTTGCAAGCTAGCAATTAAATAAACGATTGAAATTACAACGGAACTGTGTATCACATATGATCACCCATCACATTTTCTTGATTCACGATTCAGCAGTACTGTACCTTCTTTCATCACTGGAAGCCTACAGTAGGCTTGTCTCCAGTTAGTTGCGGGAGATGGGCAACCACGGTGACGAGAGCAAAGCGGACTCTTGGACTCAACCATTTTACAGGGGAGGGGGAACTTAAAGATTTTAGAACAAGTTACCAAAGAGATCAACAGCTTAAGTAGCAAAAATATAATACCGTTATATAAATGTGTAGTATATTATAGGAGACACTTCTGACAACCTGGGTGGCAAGTAGGGTGGCAAGCAATTTTTTTAGGGTGGCAGCTGCCACCCCTTGCCACCCCGGTGGTTTCGCCACTGTATATAGTTATATTTAGGAAAAAAGTTACTTAGTTTGAAGTGGAACGAACAGCGGCCTTCTTGGACTCCGCCCCTCCCGCCAGCACTGTGTGGGCTTGTGGGGTCTTTATACTTATTTGTTCACCATTACCTGGATAACATAGTAAATCATTTTGTGCAATGTCTACGAATTAGGCCGCATTATTTTTTCCGAAGGTATAACTACGGAGGCAGCATGAGACCAGCCTGCACCGGTTCAGCTCCTGGCTGGCGGGACAATTTGCTGCATGTCATTTCCCTTCTCCCGCGTTTCCTGTGTCTCTCCATTATCTCTATCAAATAGTGGCATAAAAGGCACACATTATGATCTAAAAAGCAGTTTCCCCTGTTGGACTTGCCAGAGATGTCTCAGCAATGACCTCGATGGGTGCAATGTTACCATTGCTTCTAGTCCAGGTGAACTAACCTGGAATAGCTCGTACTTCCATCCTGGTCCCTCCCTGCTGTTTGTTGCATACGCATACACCAATAAGGTTAACTAAGATGTTGCTGACAGCTTAAACAATTGAGACATTCACAGCTGCATCCCACCGCTTTTTTCTTCTCTCTCCGCGTCTCTAAAGCATCTACCTGTGCTGCCTGCCGCTGTCCTGCACGCTCCCCAAAGACATGCACCGGAGAGGCCCAGTGGCAGCTGCACGCACGAGCCCAGAAAGCAGCCGTCACAGGACCTCCCTTTTTATTGTTGTTTTTTTTTCATCCACCAAGAGTTCAACAAGTGACACAGCTTTGGATTTATAGGTCGGAGGCCTCCAGCAGGGTGGCAAGCTCCAGCAGGGGGGGAGGGACGCCGCTTCCATCTGTTGTCATGGCCTGCTCGGATCTGCATGCCAATCCTCCCTCTGCCCACACCTTCATGCAAAACACCACGCTGAGGAATTAACGGAGCGGGGAGCGCAGAGGTGCAAGCGGGCCCAGAGTCGATGGGACGTGAAATGCAGATAGAGAGGGGAGTGAAGGAAAAAGGCGAGAAGATGAGAGTCGTTTCCGCATAAAGAGACGGCGTCAATGCACGTGCGCCCAAAAGGATCAAGGTCAAGGACAGTTGTCTCAAGGTCTCCGAGGTCAGCGAATTCAGTGCGCCTCCTCACGGCAGATGTGGCTGCAGGCAAAAGTCTCCCGTGCTGACTAATCATCTGCATGTGCAGCTATAATATGCCTATAAAAAACACATATCATCCATCAAAGCCCGGTTGTAATGTCTTTGGGCTTGGGGGAAGAAAAAAAAAGGTGTGGCATATCTAACATCTAATAAATATACATTTCCTCAGGCGAGAGAAGGGAGCGCTGCGAGATCTAAGGATTCATTTCCTGCTCCGCCCGACAGAGCAGATACGGTTTGATACAGTGCGGGCGTGCGGAAATCTGCATTCTGCGACCGAAATGCAGAACTTTATAAATGTGTGTTCCAAAGAAAAATACTGACTCCGTCTTGCCCATCCCTGACTTCGGGGTGTCCATTCTAAGCGACTCTGCCAGCGGAGTGTCATGTACATCTGGACTGTTTTCACTCCAGTGGGAGAAACACACAGACACAGACTAATTTGGGTTTTGGTCCTGTTGGACAATCAACTTTGTTGCCTTTGTTGGAGTTTCTTTTTTACCATCTGTCTTGTTTCCTGAGATAATAGGCTGATATTCTTTTGAAGGAGACTCACAGGATTTATCCGCTCCCCTAAAACCTTTGCTCTGGAATAAAAGTGAGCAGTCAGCTGCTTCGTTTTGGAGCACACGGGGAAACAAAAACAAGAGGAACACGTTATCTTATCTGAAAGATGATTTCTCCGACTGTGTTTTGCTTCGGGGGAAAAAAAAAAACTCAGCACTAAAATAACTTTATATATTTAAATCCATCTTAGTGAAACAGCCAGAAAAAAGCTGTTTCCTTCCTTCATCCTTTTAATTTTACAAATGAAAGATTTTGGCCAATTAAAAAGTTCTTTTGACTGCACATCAAAAGAAAAGATGTAGTGATATTAAATTTCAAATATCTTTTTCTATTCTTCGGGAACGGAGAGTGTTACCATGACAGAGATGTGCAGGATGCGGAGCTCCTCCTTGGTGGAGTCGTTGGCCGGGTCGTCGGTGGGCTCCGGGAGGCTCAGGCTGCCGTCCTGGTGGTGGATGTGGAACAGCAGGGTGCCGTTCTCCAGCCACTGCTGCCGCCAGCGCACCATCGGGATGTCCTCGGAGTTCCCAGAGATCTCTGCCGGAGACAACAGACGGAACAAAAAGGGACACACAATGAGAGGCCGTTCGCTTTCCTCCTTCAGTAGCGGACGGACTGAAGGAGGACGTGGAACGTGAGCGAGTTACCAGAAACACACGTCATGGTGATGGCCGAATGTCCAACAGCTGGGATTCAACATTTGAATGTGATAGAACAGAGTCTGTGACAATATATCGATATTATATCGATATTGTGATATGAGGCTATATTTTAGATTTGGGATATTATAATATGTGTCTTTTCTTGGGGTAAAAGGCTGCATTACAGTAAAGTGATGTAATTTTCTAAACTTACTCAATGTCAATATATCCATATTACTGATGATCAAAAATATCATCTGAGTAAATAGTTTTGGGGAAAAAAAAGGTCAACCCTTTAACAATTTGATTTAAAATATTGTAATATTTATTAAATATAATTATATTTATGGATTACGGTCGCAGTTTTAAACACGCAACGTAAATTGAAAGAACAAAAACAAACAAAAGCACAACACTTATGTTATGTTTAGGCAAAACAACTATGACTTGGTTATGTTTGTGAAATGTAATTTTTAGGAGGCAGGTATGCAATTTTGTACCGACATTCAGGATTTTGCTGCTCCCTGACATGTTCCCTCTCTTGCAGTTTTACATTGAACTACTGTTATATAAATATATACATAATATATTGAGTGGATTGCTAACTTCCTTCCCTTGAGGATGTATCCTACCGACTTTGACGATCCCCTGACTGATAGGAACAGCCCCACCAGCAGAACCATGACTTGACATGACACCCATGGTGCACCAAAATAAAGACAAATGACATTAGAACATGTGTCACATTGTTCCTGACGAAGGCAAGTAGCAGAGACGGAAAAGACGGAAACGCGAACACCAGAACATGGACGTTTGTGTCGAGTCTCGGTTTCAGAACCTTTTTATTATAGATAGAAAGTATCCTTTATTGATCCCCTCTGGGAAATTATTCTCTGCATTTAACCCATTCTTGAGCAGTGTGCTGCTTTGTGAGGGTTCAGTGTCTTGCTCAAGGACACTTCGATGTCGGCTACCTTGTGGTTTCAGGACGACCTCTCTCCCCATGAGCTACAGCTGCCCCACATCTTATTATAGATTATGAATATTCAATTATGAATATGCAATGAGAATTCTTATTTACACTCTTCTGTCGTGCCTCTGCTGCAACAAGTTGATAGAGTGAATTAATAAATGGTGGTCAATTGTGTTTCACAGGTAGTCGGCACCAGCCGAAGCCTAAAACCCCTCCATCAGCTGCAGGAGCTCATATCTGTGTGCGGAGGCAACGGAAAGGAAGGAATGATGAAACTCAAAAGATAGAGATGAGTAAACAGAGATTTTACAGCGGCGGCTGAGCATCACAAACATTGTGCTTCATGTCACACCTCGGCTTCCTCAAGACCGCGCAACTCCTCGCTGTTTGAAGTATTAGTGATGCACGGCAACACACACACAGCCGAGATGTAGAAACATTAGGAATGCATGACGGAGAGCTTTGTGTGTGATTCTCTGTTACGTAAGTGTGAAGGGGAGATGCATCAGGCTCATAAATCAGGAGAGGTAAGAGCGCTGAGGGGGAGGAATCAATCCAGACGGGACGCTCCACACGCTGGATTTCACCTCGCGTTCAACAAAACGTAGCGTTCTGCTGCTGGAGCGGCATGAAGCTGTGTGGTTCCACTGGACTGTAATCGAATGGCTGGTCAAACAACGGTGACATGAAACAGAAATCTGTTTTTGTATATGCATACATTTACAGACAGACACACACACACACACACACACACACACACACACACCTGATACCTGACAGGTCAGATCTTTAATACCAGATTGCGATCAGCTCCTCTCGTATCTTTTTTGTTCTTTTTCTTTTTAACTCTTTAACTAATGGAAAATATAAGTTTGGATGGTTTTCACAGGACAGAGATGAAACGAAGAACTTCAACGTGTTCAAAGGGCCTTTATCCAAACAATGACTACGTGTGCTACAGTCATACAATACCTCTGTATTTATAGTATGCTATTAAGTGTGTTTGCATTATGTTATGACTGGTTTATAGTTCCCATTGTTGGCAGCCCTCATTCCCTCCCACATGCATGACTGGATCAGATCAGGTCCTGTGTATTGACACTCCCAATGTGCAGAATTGCAAGCATCACCCAGCACTGTGTACATATATATAACCCAAATAGATTGTGCCAGCTCCGCTAGTACACAAGCTTTCTAGCTTTTCGAATCATTCAAAGCTCACGTTTACACACAGATGTCACGATGAACCGAGCAGAGAGGCGGTGGCGAACACAATGCGGAGCAGAAAGACATGGTGGGGCTGCGCTGAAGGGACACGGTCCATTAGCGAATAGTCCATAATTGATCAAAGTCCATGCTGTGGCGCTGGGGTTTCTTTCTTTTTTTTTTGCGCTGCGGCACAGCGATGGTTGCGGGGAGAAATCACGGCTTGTAAATAATAATGAGAATTAGGCCTGATCAAAAGGAGAGAAAAAGAAGCCCAGAACTGAGCACTTGTGTTGGCATGGGAGATGAGAATCAGGACAGGAACCACGAGGACCGGGAAGCCATGGGGGGGACGCGGCGGAGCGGCATTGAAGGTAAGGCATCAAACGCTCAAGACGCACAGCGCACACGATACAAAAGCCCCCCACATATAGGCCGGTGTAGAGAGCTAAATATAAAAACAAGGTAAACCCATTGCTACACAACCACATTACACTGATTGCTTCCTGAGAATGTAGCTGCAGGCAAGACTTTACTTGCCATCTTTGCACCCGCACAACGCGGGCCTCAAAACGCTTCTGTTTGGTGCTGGCTTTCAGTCAGTGTGCCGCTTTAACACACAAGTATTTCTGGTGCCAACTAGCGAGGTCAGCAATGTTTAATCCGCTAATGGATGAAAGCTAGCATGCTAACATTAGTGTGTAGTTCTAAGTCATTGAACCCAATAGGGTGAACAAGTGTAGAGCTTTTATTTGTCCTCCTTCGCCTCTCAGGCGTTCTTCTTTAAGTATTTATCTATCTGATGTTTTATATGTAAATGTCCAACTAACTCCATGCGCGCCTAACTCCGGGAGCACTTACCTGGCTTGAACTATTCATGGTAAGAGCCGGCATCATTAATACTTGGTGCACACGTTAAGAGCAGAGTGCGGCCCGGGTGTAGCGCTTCACTTCCCGCCGTGTGAGCGAACGCCACCTTCTCTGTCCGACAGCCCATTACGCTGATTACTGGCAGAAGAAACACTTGCATACTGGATAACAGCCATAACCCTAGTATAGATTAGAACCTGTTTGCAAAGCTAAACACAGCTTTGTGTGTGTGTGTGTGTGTGTGTGTAATTGTGAGACTATAACAAGATTTGGCCCTGACAATGACTGATGCTCCTTGTGCCGCAGTGAAGAGGGAGTTCCCCTCTGCCCGTGGAAACAGATTTAAAGAGTCCCGGCTGGTGTTAACCTAAATGCAAATGATGTGCCAGAGTGTGACGCGGCACTTAAAGAAAATACAAATAAAATAATAACAACAATAAAAAAGTGTGCGCTCTTTCTCTCTCTCCCCCTGGGGACTAGTTTGCTATGAGAGCGGGAATAATGAGAGCGCCTCGCTGCACAAAACCGTGTGAGAGAGGTAGCAGAGAGGTAGGAGGGAGGGAGATAGAAATAAAGAGGTGGGAAAGCAGACAGGGGAAAAAAAGAAAACGGGAGTGGTGGAAAGCGGAGAAAAGAGAGAGTGGCCACCCACCGTTCTTCGAAAGCATCAAAGTAATCGGATTAGTGTACCTAGTCCATATGCAGAAACCATCTCCTTTCAAAAGAATTCCCATTAAATCTCCGCAGCATCAATCCTGAGCATTTAAAAAAAAAGAAAAGCCTAATCTTTAATCCAAGCACTATCGGACGGGCAAGACCGACAAAGAGGATCCCAGCACAAAGCATTATTTTTTTACAGCGGCTCCTCCGGGACCTTCAGGCTGCACAGCTTGGCCCTAACAACGCCGCCGGGCTCCCTCTGTGGTCTCGGCTTTCAAGTCAAAGATATAGAAGTAAAACAAACATTAGATATCCTCAGAGCTATCCATGCAGTTTGACAAGGTTACGAGATCTTTTTTTTTTTTGCTGCCAACACAACGGAGGTGAAGAAGCCCGAGTCCTGACGTCGTTCTGCTCCACGAGCTGCTGCAACTCGCAGCAATCTCCCATTCAGGGTTTTCTTTATTCGTTTCTTTTTTTAATTGGTTTCTCTGATAATACGAAGCCTGTTCCTCGGGTTCACTATCCGCTCTCTTAGATAAGAAGAGTTTTTTTGAGCCAACTGTGATTTTTAACAGCATTACACAACAATTACTGAAACCGGTCATTACGTTCCCCTTAAGCAGATATAATGATGTATAGTACAAGTGTAGGAAACTTACAGAAATAATGACGACTCTTTCAAAAGTGTGTAACCCCCAAATGATCAAGTCTTAACTACAAAGGTGCTAGAGAGAACTCGAAGAATCAAAAATATTGAATTATATCATGATTGAAAATAGAGTAAAAAGAAAATACAGTCTTCTTCTTCTTACACATGCACTCAGTTTCACTTCGGCCCACCATTTATTCTGCCGTGTTCACAGCGTTGAAAAGTAATATTTGAAAAGTTCAACAGCACCGTCTCTTTCCAGAATACGTCGTAGACCTCGCTGTCATCCGTTTTTTATTAGGACCTTTATTTTAGGGACATTTTCTCAAGGAACTACAAATGAGCCAATGCACCGCAATAAGCAAAATATAAATGTGCATTAAATAAAAAATGTAAAAATAAAATAAAAAAAGTGAATCCCCACCACAAAATGCAACCTGCGTCTGCATCTCCTCTCTTAGAGCTTCGCCCTCTCTGCGCCCTGTTCCACCGGGACGGCGATAGCCATCGCCGTGCTGCGCGGTCACCAGAGGGCATGGCGATAAGCACGGACTACTTTGGCATTGTTGATTCCTTAAAACATAATGAAGGACTATTAGGGAGAATGCCATATCCTCGAGGCTGGGCGTAGAGGCGGAGATGGGGAGCTAATTTCCAGATCATTATTCTAAAGTGACCGCATGGAGGGCGTCCTTCAAGCCCGTCCTCCAGCTGCACCGGAGCGAGGGCTGATGTCTGTGACGGTGAAGGGTGGGGCGGAGTCTGTGAAGTGTCCGTTTCACACGGTAAACACAGCGTTTCAGCCTTTCAACCTTTTGCATTCCACATCTTCAGTAGGACATGCACGGCGATCTGGAAGTGTGTTTGCGACCTTTCTGGAGAAAGTGAATCCGCTTCATGACCCCATCGTCATGCTGAAATTACCATTCAGAGCAAACACGCTCAGCATGCTGGGAGCTGAGACGTGGCCCAGCCTCCTCTACGCTACACTGTCTATATGACTCTTATATCCCTCTTGCTGGCCAGATTTCTGTTTGCTTGTGCGGCGAAGGAGAGAGTAGTGTCAATATCACCATGGCAACGGAGCTTGAACGGATCACGAAGAACCATCAATCAAAACGGGAGGCGGAATGTGTAATGGTAAAATATAGCGTTGCTTATGTTATACTGGTAGATCATAAGCTAGAGAAATTGTTTGTGTCTAATGAAAAGTATTCAATGTGAGCAGAAATAATGTAGAAGGTCACAGTGGACAAAGGGCCTCTGTACAGCCTGCGAAGCTAGCTAGATGAGAACAGTTTGCCAGGTGTGTGAGGGAGTTATTATGAATCTTCTTCCTCCCTAACATTGATAGGATTTGATAGTTTTATAGTATGAGAAGAATGCCTACTGTGTAGAAACAGGATCTGGTTTAAACTAGTCTAGTCGAACCCAATGACTCTTGTTCTGTACCTCTGAAAAGGGGTGTTACTTTTGGTGTATATAAATATGCTTGTGATTTTTATATCTCTTCGAAGAACTCCTGCTGCATACTGCTTTGTGTAGCTGTTGCGTGTTTTCTTCCTTCTTGCAAGAAATAAACGGACAAAGACAACTTTGATTTTGAGACTTTATTTCTCCTTTCCCGAATCACGAAGAAAATCTTCCATCACAAATGTCTCCGCGGCGGAATGTCTCTGCTTATTTATCTTGAGAGTCTTCCAAGCGCGTCATGAGATTGTTTGGAGTAGGGTGGCAATAATACAGTGAATATGAAGGGTGGCTGTTGAGTGAAGTCATCCAGACTTTGAGATATTTTTGGTTTGGCCACGCCTCCTTTTTGTCTCTGAACTCACTAGAGCTCCAGACAGTTCCTCACACGCGTAGGGACGGGTACCGTTAGGAGTGTATCGATACTAGCGCTCTCACCAGTACTCTTGTTGGATTAGATTTTGAGCTCCTTTGACCTCGCTAACGTTTTTCTGACTTTTTTTTAGGCGACAAAATTGTTACAATTTATTTCATGGAGTGAAAACAAACTGTGAAAGGGTTAAAGTTGTAAGACGAAAACACGGGTAACAACATTGTAGCGACCTGTCAATCACAAGGTAGCCCCGCCCCTGAAGCGTTCCCTGCTTTTTGGTCTATTTTCACACAATAATCTATTCAATGTACATCGTGCCTGTTAATACTAAATCAAATTATAATTTTTAACTTTTGTTGAAAGTTTCAGTGCAACCCAATTTAATATAATATAAGTTGAGAGTAAAACATAAAGGGTGGTTTAAAGAGTGGTTTAAATTGTAAGTTTAAGTTTGTTTAAACTCTCTCTTAACATGACTTTAAGTTAAACATGATTAAAATGTGTTTGAACATTGAGAAATAAAGAACTAATAAATACAAATAAATAAATTGTGTCACTTTTATCGTGTGAACACAGTGAATAGTCATAGATTTAGCATGGAGCATGGAATTGGGGGCACATATGAGTGGCGTGTTCTTGACCCCTCTCACTGTGAACTCACGGTTTCATCGGTTTCATTTCACCTCAGAACATAATTCAGCGTCCGCTAACACGCGGGGCGGACGCATGCAGGGATTTATATGGCTGGAGGTGTTCCATCGTATGCCGAGGCACAGAAACCAGTTTGGCCGAGTCTGACAACGTGCTGGTCGGGGCTCTGGTGCCCTGCGCTATGAATTTTAATCTGGTTCCATCTGGAATCAACATGTAGTCTGCTCTGCTGCTTTTCAGAAAGATAAATAAATAACAGCAAATACAGCTCCAAAATAAAGACCAAGGTTGTTTGTTTTTTTAAAGAGAAAACATGTCGAGTAACTTCTGACGTCTCAATATTGATTTTCACAACTGCCAGTGAAGTCTTGAAGAGCACACACCGCTAAAAATACCAATATGCGTTTGGTTTTGTGCTGTCCAGTACATAGAATAAACACATGAAAAGAAGAGTCCTGTTCAGCTTTTGGTAACACGTTTCATAAAGAAAGGTAAAAATGTCTTTGAAAATTGCAATTATGTAATGGCATTTTTTTGGTTCCTCTTTCACAAACTTGTATTATCTTTATGAGTCACAGATTAAGTCCTGATGAAAGGGGACATAACCTTTGATGATCCGAGATCAGGATTTATTATTCTACATATTTATGAATTTGGGGAATGTAAACAACATATCATATATATATATATATATATATATACACACACACACACACACACACACACACACACACACACACACACACACACACACACGGTGTTAAATGAATGCTCTGCTTTGGATCATAGAGTGTAACAGAAGTGGACGTGATCGTGGACATGACCCGTTGGTTTGTGGACTTCCAGTTTGTTCTGAGAGACCAGATTTCTTTTTGCAACCAGAGGAGTCGCCCCCTGTGGGCCATTTGGTTGAAGACACGTTTTAGAAACCGGAGGTTGCTGCCTGCTTTGGACACACCTCCCAGATGTAAATATGTTTGGACGCCACCAAAAAAAAAAAAAACACGTCCCTCTGTGATAGTGCCACCCTAGCTAGAATCTAATAATATCAAGCTAGAACTCAAAAACACTTAAGGTCCATTTTTGTGTCTGTGCATCTATCTTTCCAAAATGTATTTATTATGACTGTGACATTTGAAAGACAAAATAACATTGTTGTCCTCTTGGAAACGCAAAGTTGATTTGCATTCGAAAAAGCACCATTGCTCAATCCAATTCACTCACAGCAGCGTGGTGGCAAATCTTAATTTATGCAAGTGTCAGATTAGTGTTGCACCACGTTTTGGCTCAACAGTTCAATGCAATTTGCATTATTCTATAATGTTCTATATTGTCAACTATTTTCATTGAGAGACCAAAGGCAGGAATGTGTTCATCTGTCTGTCAATACCTTTCCAACCTCCCTGCCTGCATGCCCGCTTTGATTCTACACTCAGGATGTATATATTATTTAAAGATATGTTGTAAATATATATTTCATTTTTCTAAGAGCTAGGCAAAAACCTCCAAAGTACAGAGAGACGGTTGTGTAGTTGTGGCGCTCTCCAGGGTGCTGAAATGCAGTAGTGTATTTATGCATTCATATTCATTTGTTTATATACACACACATATGAACAAATTCGTTTTTTGTGGGCTATTGCTATGATTCATTTATTGAGTTATTGCTCATTGTGTAGCTGTTTTTCAGCTATATAGTATGACCCCCCCCCTCCTCCTCAAGTACAATATATAAGTCAATAAAGGCTGCAAGTGTGAGTAAGGTTTGACAGCTTGTGTCTCCCCTCCCCTCCCACCGGCGTTTAAATGTTTGTTTATCATGAAAATGGCCGTATTGAGTTTTTAAGTTTTTTTATATATCTGTTTCTGGGTCAGATATGCAGGTTCGCCCTCTCCTTTTGTCACGTTTTGGTGACACAACCTCTGTAACGTATAGCCTATGTACTGTATAAGTACCCGATTTAACTTCAGTAATGCCCTTAACTAACGTAAGTTAGATGTGAGTTACAAACACTTTTATTTAAGCCAAAACCTATCCAAAATGATTTTTTCGATACCAAACCAGAATGCAATTCAGGCATGTAAGGTGAATCTCTAAAGTGTCTGACTGGAGCTAATAGCATGCTCTCCTCTGGTTCAGCCCCCACATTTAGTTTGGCGAGAGAAGTGCATTTTTCACGCAACACCATGCCTCCTGTCTTAGCCTGCAGACATTGTGCTTTATTAAAAACCGTATACAGCAACATAGTGACAGCCAACACCAGAGGCTACTGCTAAAGGGTACGCTTTTATTTTACAATTTCAACATGCACAAATAGCCGAGACGGCAATGTGATGATATCGACAGGCTCTTTGAGAAGTAAGGACAATCGCAAACAGATTTGTTTAAGGGAAATCAGCAGCCACACGGCGCTGGGAGAGAAATGCTGTTTTTCTTCCGAAGCCTGTTTGCCCAGTAGGGGAGGGAGAAAGGGGTGGGCGGTGGGGGACCATATGGCCGTGGAGCTGTGTGCTTGTACTGGGATTTAACAGCAGCGGAGAGAGCTGTGCATGTGCGTGTGCGTGTGTGTGTGTGTGTGTGTGTGTGTGTGTGTGTGTGTGTGTGTGTGTGTGTGTGTGTGTGTGTGTGGTAAGAGGGGGTGAAGCTATTCTGCTCACATCCTCATGCGGTGTCAGGAGAAGCTGCCCTAACTTACCTCTCCTATCTCAGTCATAGCTTCTGGTTAGAGCGAGGACGGAGGGGAGGGAAGTAAAAGAGGCCCCTCTTTCTGGGGAGGGGGGGGGGCATTAATATTGAAGCTGGTGAAAAGGGATTAGAAGAGGAAGAAGGCAGTGGAGTAGGAATTGGTTGGTGGAGTAGGAGGTGGATGCGATGAGGAGGCCGGGAGCAAGAAAAACAGGGGAGAGATACCGAGTTGGGGATTTTGATCGGAGGTCATATCTGAATTCAAACTTCAGAACGAACTTCAGAACGAACCCTCCACTGCTGCTTCAACACAAGCACAAGTTACCGATCTGTGGACCACACAGGCATGCTTAAGTAGCCGGCCAAACATGTCTAGAATCCTTATCAACAACCTCCCTTCCACCAGCACCACCTACAACACAGCAAATAGGCCACTTTCCTGTTAGTAAACATGATGGCAGATTTCTGTGGGCTGAGTCTAGGTGAAGGAATACATCACAGAATATCTTAGCTGGCTAGCAAGCTAGCAATTTCTTCAGCATGATGACTCGCATCGGGATATTTCCTTGAAACCAGCGAGTAAACCGCACGATAAGAGAGAAACCTTGATTTTGACACCACAATGGCCCTGAGGTTCATTAATAAAACACCTCGTGAAACAAAAGAAGCCTGAGGGGAGATTTATAGAAAGCAAACAGGTACTCTTTAGTCTGCTGGCGACCCAGCCCGGGTCGCTGCATCTTCTGTTCAACATGTGAGGCCCCACAGTGATGCGTTAGGAATGGAAAAGAAAAAAAAGGTAGGCGTTTTGAACAAAAGCTGTGGGAAATATTCACAGACGCGCATGAACATCCCTGTGGAATGCTTCTGGGCAAATATTAAGGAGTTATTCGTAAGGCCTTGCCAATTTTCTACATGACTGAGAGTAGGAAACAGCACAATCAATCAAAGTCGGCCCTTTTCCTAACAAGCTACCCGATGCGGGACTCCACATATTAACCAAGACAGCCGGCAAATGGTAATTTGTGGTAGAAGAAGTTCTTCTTTTAAAATTTCATGTCGCATGATTATGTATGGGACACGGAGCGTCGAGGTTTGGTGTGGGGGGTGGAGGGAATGGTCCACTTCAAGGTGAGCCGAGATCACAGGAGGTTCTGCCGGCAGCTCCTCGTAAAATACGTGAAGCGCTCAGTTTGATGAGATTCAACAAGACTGCCCCCACTTGGCCGTGATAGTCTCGTGGAACGTGGAAACATCCTGAGCCAATGTCATTACCAAGATGAATCCTATTGAATGCGAGAATGGAGACTGGATTGCATTGTTGTTGAGATTGGGAGTTTCTCAAATAGAAAAAAGAAGCTGTTTAAATGGAAGGTGTTTGTAGAGGCAAACTAAATGAAGCTGGGCCTGCCGACTCTTTGGATTCTTGCATTTTGAGGACCAGGATTTCGCTTAAATAAAAGTCAGTTGTCAGTTGTTATTGAGTGTCAGGACAAGGACAACTTATGCTCAATGATCCTGTTTTTTATAGTAAATAATTGTGTTCATGATGTCTTATAATGTGTTGATCACACCAACATATGGGTCCAAAAACCAAGAACAGTGCGGGTTCTAGGGTTAATGTTCTAGCTGGGGGGGGATAAATGATATTGTTCAACCTGTGAACACCAATAGGTCTATAATTTGGGTGAACCAACCCTTTAAGTCGGCAAAATGAAAACACATTTTCTCATGTAGGATATTTGTGCTACATTGTGTCGCCATAAATGAGACTCCCAATGAGACAAATAAAACCTCTTGTTGCTGAATGGATAATACGCCCCCCTTCTTCTACGAACAAAGACCCACAGCGCCAACCTGTAGCGTGGATCCGAGCGTCGCTTCCTTGTAGAATGAGATTAACACACTCGCCTGTAATGCAGTCGCCTTCAATGCAGTCGCCTCGGCGACAACGTTGACTCGGTTCAGCATGCGCGTCAGCCCCCGCGAAGATGCCGCGCAACCACCCAGCCTACCCTGAGACGAATAGCAATTACAATTTCTGTTACGTCTCATTGGCAAACCCATTTGTTGGAATGGAAAACAGCTTCAGAGCAATGCGTGTTGATGGTGCTAAAAGATCTTAATCCCCATTGCGCTACCATGCTCGTTTGATCAGCTTCCATATGTTGTTCATTCTTTATGCATTCTGTTGTCCTGCCTTTTCTTTTTTCTCTCTTTTCCACAGGCTTGAAACTATAATGTGGTAACCAGTTGTCTCAGTCTTTTTTTCTCGTATTCTAAATGAGCAACTGCAGGGTTTTTTTGTGTTTTTGCATCACTTTCCTGTATTACCCCAAAAAAAATCCACTTGAGTATTTTCCAACCCTGCCAATTTACCTGTCCATTTGTCATCAGGTAAAAACTACAAGTGCCAGACAGTCCCACTTGAGAAGTAAAAAGTGTTATGGCTGAGAGGGAAAAAAAAGGTTAAAGTGACCCCGCTACTCAAGTCACATTGACTACTTGAGCATGGCGTTCCATGGGGATTACTTGGCGCTCCCAAAAGGCAATTTAGCATGCCTGCCAAGTAGCGCAAGTACCTCAGCTCCGCCTGAATAACTAGTTCTTCATCATGTTCACAAAAAATATACAGAGTGAGCAAGGAGCTCATGCTTGGATGACGATGGCAGCACTGCCGATAAACTACTGAATAAAAAGTCCTGAACGAATGCAATCCTGGATTTGTTTTACAGATTTGCCTACCATAAATAAACTTTTCCCTCTTTTCTTTCAGCAAGGAACATTTCAGTGGAAATGGACAGCTTTTCCCTCCGCAGCGCTTCCAAGCAGTATCACTGTTGCATAGACCACCGAGTGCTTTCAGTTTTCCTGAGAGCCCAACAACTACCAACAACACAGGACAAACCGCCTTTTGTTTTCCACAGTTAATGCAAATATTGTGGACTGTAACTGCAAATGACTTTCATTGGTACTCTTTGGCTCCCGTTTTCCTGTCTTGGTCGCACAACGGTTGACTCGCTTCATTTGTGCAGTAAATGCTGCCTTCATTTTCCCAGGAGATTGTTTCCATGACTTTTCCATGACGTTAAACCAAATTTCCATGACCAAACATTTTGTGAAATCTGGGTGTATACATGAAATAGTGATAAAATGTAGTATTTAAACTAACAATGAGAATTCAAAAGCATACAGTATTCCTTAAATGACACAAATGAATGAGAGAATAGTTTTATTAAAAGAATAAACATTTATAGATATACTCAGCGTATGCCTGCTTATATTTTGAGCATCTTTCTTTTAAAAGCAAATTAATTTCAAACTCAGCGTAAATGAATGACATGAACATATGAATATAACAAATTTCCATGACTTTTCCAGGCCTGGAAATAACCATTTTAAAATTCCATGACTTCTCCAGGTTTTCCATGACCGTATGAATCCTGTCATTTTCCACCACATAACCATACAAAAGGCATTTCAATGTGTCTTCTAGCGATCACAACAGCAAAATGCAAGAGTTTCTGGGTCTGATACTGACATCCGGTGCCAGATGGACCGGAAGCTTAGAAAGTCAACAAAATGAACCCAAAGCCCGGGCCAAAAGTAAATGATTTCATAATTTGTTCTTCGCTTTGGACACAACAAGACCTTCGTACATGGCCCTGGGTCTTTAATGTCAGGGTACCAAAATTCACTCCATCACAATGTCACAACAAATAATCACCATGCCGTGAATGTACATTTCGTCAATTCATCTTTCAACAAAGCTGAGCTGAACAGCTCCTGCCTCATGCCGTCACGATCAGTTAAGTTACATTTGCCTCTGGTAGAATTTCAGAAAAGTATTGGCAGACACAAGGGATAGATTATTAAAAAGGAATGACTGAAAGCAAAGCATTAGAGGCTGATATATCTAGATTCATATTTCCTTTCATAGATCAAGCTAAAAAAAAACACCTAAATACCTAACAGCTACTTTAATATAGACAAAGACGTGCAGGGTCACATATTTAAAACTCCCAGGCATCCAGATGTTTTGCTTTTTGTTGCAGTCTCAGATTTGATAGTTTCTCCAAAGATAGTTTTTGTGACTAATATGATATTTTAAATGTAAATGTTGCACAAAAAGTCCCCCAGAGGCCCTGTTGCTTCTATAATACAAAAGGAAAATAAAAAACTACTATACTATACTAAACTATACTAAACATTTTGAACGTGAAAAGCAGTGAAAGCTCAACGTTTAGCACATGGGACGTCAGTCATGACCAAACACGGCACTGCCTGCTTTCCATATTGCAGCCACGACTGTGGAGGATGAAAACAAGACCCGAACCAGACGGAGCGGCTAGAAGACGCCCAGTGATTCAAGCCAACGACAACAGATGGAGCGATGCCTCATAAGGGGACTGTTTGACTTCCAGCTGAACACTCCCCTGCTGATGTTGGAAGATTCAATGCAGATTCAGCCGAGACAGAAGTGTCATTTGAACGAGAGCTAAAGCCACGTGGTTGCGATCCATACCACGAAACAAATACGCAAAGTGTTTCATAGTGGTTTCAGTGTTGCTGACACACTGCTGATTAGCATCTACCTGACAGTTCAGCTTCTGTACAATCAGTTTGACTTGATTCCTTCAAACTACCGTTTTCATCGAGTTACCAGACCCGCTTGTAAATACAGGAAGTGGTCAATCAGTATTGAGAGGAGGAGGGGGGTTTGCAAGTTTTGTGGTATATATATTGATCGCTAAAATTGTAATAGTAATATACTAATTGTCCAATTTGTTTATGTTCAGTTTATTGTGTTCGTCTTTGTTCCCGTTTTTGTTCACTTTGTCAGGTCAAAGTTTGGCACTCATTAGGTCAGTTTAGTCAATTTGCTTGATTCGTTCAGTCTTTTGTGTCCCCAGAACTTTATTGCAGATTTTGTAAATGGGTTATTTTTTTGTAGGTCAATAAAACCCTATATTTTGGGGGGCATGGGGAATCTACACGTGACTCCTCATGCCTGCCAGCTGGCTCCTTGACGCACTGAAATTCGATAAATGATGATACGGAATCTTCTCCCATCGCTCCTTCGTACCTCATATGAGAAATAGAACAGTGCGCCACCTGGCGGGAGACGAGTGTCTGACTCCAGGGGATGCCCCGTGGAGAGAGCACGCTCTCTAACCCTTGTACTGACGCATTGTTCTATCCGCTCCGTGTTATCCCGCTTCAGTAAAAAGCAGAGACATGAGGAAAGCAGGCCGATTTGTATAATCCACGACTCTAGAGTCGGTTGAGCCCCCCCAGCCTCCCTCGCTACAGTTAGGCATGGCCATCCACTGCAAGGCTGGCTTTAGACAAAACATCAATGCTGTATGGATCAAATAACAATGTAAGCTGTTGAGTGTGGCGGGCTGCACACTCAAAAATAAAGGTCTGACAATCCTAATACCAATAAAAAAAGAAGAAATAGCAATGCAGGCTTAACACTTATTGATTACATTGTATAAGAGAAGGCGATTGTATATATTGCATTCCTTTTTTCACAGAAGGTGCAGAACTATCTTCGTTCCTAATTCTATCCACTCTGGTTGAGTTGACTTTGTGCCATGCAACTTTCCGCCACGAGTATCTTTTCTGGGCACTCTTCTGAATAGCACTTCTACAAAGTTAGCAGATTTGCCAGAGATGCATCTAAAACACAAAAATCTAAATTGACGCAGCTGAAGTGGAGATATCTTTACTTTTGGACCCATTGACACGTCACTTACATGCAATATGCGTGTGAATAGCTTATCTGGATGAAGAAAACTGCATATTAAAGTGGACTTATTATACTTATTGTTTAGGTTAATTTGTATTTTTACTTAGTATTTTACCAGCTTTCTGCATGTATAAAGTTATTTTCAGTCTTGGTACTTTTATACCTGTGTGTAACTACAATGTGCCGTCAATGTCTTTTGAGAATCCGACTAAACGCGTGTAATCAGGCTGCTAAATCAGGCTGCTAAAAAGTCAGGGTGCTAAACAGCCTGACAGGTGGGAATGTCAGTCTGCCAGAACGCAGACCGGCCGTAACTGGCTTACGCCAGCGGCGAACCCCCCGACGTGCGGGGGCTTATCTGGGGCACGCAGGAGGCCCAACAATAAACTTATCACCGTCCAGCCACTTGGCGGGATGTAGCTGCAAACCGCCTCCCCCCACACCGCCGCGCTGCTCTGACCGCGAGCCGGCTCCGGTTCATTGATCACACACACAACCTAGCAGAACCTAATCTAGGGCCAGTGAGCCTTTTCAAAAAACCGCAGGCTCCCGGGTTTAGACGGCGAAAAAGAGGGTGGAGAAAAAGAGAGAAAAAAGGCCAGGTAATATAAAAAGCTGCTGAAAAAAAGAAGAAAAAAGAAGTTCAATAACTTTGCAGGGACCTCCACACCCTGCATGTCAACTAGCTTCCAGTATTTTGATTGAAGCTCGGCACAAGCCCGCAGCAGGGCTTTTTCCATTACTTCTCTTCGTCTCTTTGTCGGCGGATCGGTTACAGGGCCCACAAGAATACATAAAGGTTTCGGTAGGAGGCTTTCAACGGGGATCACGGAAAAAAGAAGAAGAAGGAGAAAATAATAAAGAGATGAATTTTCATTTCTGGGACATAGCTCTAATTCAAACAAAAGGTGACTCTCGGTGTATTCAGCCGGGCTGTGAGGCTTCAGAAGCAGCAACAAAGATGAGGTTGTCAGGCTGAAAGAAGCACCGTCCCGTACGGGCAATTCTAAAGCACGCAATGCCGGGGGTTTTCTTATAGGGAGGTTTTGGGGGGGGCGCAGAATAGCATTAGCACGGAGGAGTCGAGTTAATACCGGACAGGTGCGATACACTCTGACAATCACTGTCGCTGGTATTAGATATTTCACGACCACTGCAGAGAAACATCAGAACCTCTTTTGTATTTTTTACACCAGATGTGATTTCTGGCCACAATATCTTTCTGCAAACATCTAAGCTGTGGCAGCGGCCCTGGTGTTTATGCGTGGCATGTATTCTAACAATAAGATTTCAATAAGATAGCCCTTTTATCGGAGCCTTTTGTACTTTCACTCTTCCTCCCCGTCTGGAGGAGATGATCGGCGTGCTCGTCCAATTAAACGGAACACAGGGACTTGCACCCTCGCAATCTCCATACGTGGAGCAAATTGGAGGTGATTTTCAATAACTGTGCGGCGATAGGCGGATCAGTCGTTCTCCAACCGCCGACAAGGCCGTGATGAGAGGGACACGCGCGTTCCAACGTTCTCTGCGTTTCAAGTGGATCTTGCTTTGCGCCGCCTGCTTGAGGAGCACTTCCCTGGACGTGATGGATTCGACGGCCCAAGAGCGGTCCAACTTGTGTTTGAAGTCTGAATTGAACATGAGCTCTGGGAAATTGGACTCGGGGTCGGGGTAAACTCGACGTAAACCTTTTCATGAACTCAAAAGTTACAGTTCATGTGTCTTTCGACTAGAACAACACAGCATCAGCTGCGATGAGCAATGAATTATCTAAATAGTCCTAGTGTTTTGCAAGAATAAAAACAGAATACAAAGCTTTTATTTTGAAGCAGCAACTCAACAGGACTAGGCTGTGCTTAAGCCCCACTTTTCCTCCTGTCATCCCTTACACTCCCGTGTAGGAGGAAGATGATGGAGACGAACGTTTGATGAATTGTCTGTATTGTGCCCGCATGTTGTCCACACCTGGCTGAGATCAGAACTCAATGCGAGCCAGGCCAGCTAGGCATGTGGTCTGGATGATCGGATCCCAGTGTGAGCAAGACTCAATCTCAACGAGCACAGACTTGACAGTTAATGCGTCCTGGCGTGATCAGAGGACAAAGAGAATCTGGCTGAAAAAAAACGCATAACAAATTACAGAATCACAAAAATATCAAAAACATTCATCAGCATGCATCACAAGTCACCAACATGAGGGACCAATCAATCAGATCACACGGACGCCACCCACTGTGTAAAAGTCACACACTCTACGCGCTGAGCTGTCATTAGAAAGAAGAAGAATAGAGCGGGTGAAGGAATGCAATTAAATGGATATGTTCATCTGTTGTTGCATGTGGTTGATTTGAACTAAAGATTGTGTGTTAGGAGAAGTAATAGTGTTAGCTATGTTTGTGTCCTAAGTGTCTCTGAAAGGAGCTTTTCAAGTCAAAGTCTTCTGGGTAAGCATGGGTTTGGGTTAAAGTTTGACAAAAAAGGAGGTCTGTTGGATGGATTATGATGTAGTGTCCGTAGATAGAAAAGCAATGTCTGAAGTCTACTGATAGCACTTTGTAGTTGAACTTTATTTAAGAAATTGTACTTTCTTGATTCTTGTTGTTCTGAGTTTGTACAGATGGTTGAATGCACTTATTGTAAGTCGCTTTGGATAAAAGCGTCAGCTAAATGAAATGGAATGTAAAGTAAAGTCATTCACACTTGAGTGATGATGAGAAATCAACTGAAAGTGTATTTGTTTTATTTTTAACAAAGTGTGAGCAAACTAGAAAGCTTTATAAATATCTCTTGTTTTTTAACTCTATAATTCCATTAATGCATACCAGTTTGATCTTCATGAACATCATTTGCAGCAAAAAATGATTTGTGATATTTTTCAAATAAACTCCACTATTAAGGGAACTGTACATTCTTTCAGTATATTATTTTTCTTGTTTGTTTGCTTTTCTCCTTTTGATTCGGGGAGGTCTGTTGTACAAACCACTTTCATGTCACAAATTTGATTTAGTCTTATTTGTGTGCAAATATAAACATAAATATAAATTTAAAAAAAGGTTAAAGGTGTAATGAGGCTACCTTTTGTAGCATTCTTGTTAGTTGAGCTTTGGTTTGAATGACGTACAGTTCTGTTGTCACAGAACATTCCCTCAATGGATTTTTAATCTGTCTCTCAAACCTCCCCAAAACTTTATGGAATTGCAATACTAAAATCAGCTCCCTTTGCAATGACACAAGACCTGCACACAAATAAGGAAATGGACTTCAAGTACTTAATATTCTGGAATGCATATGTTTGGTAAATATGCAGCAGTAAACAGAGGGAGATTTCACTCTTGGACATTGTTTGAAAAAGTTTGTTTTATCATGCAAATGCTCCCTCTCCATCCCCCCTTCACTGTGTACAGGTAGACAGATTTACTTGTAACCAATGATTACCTTAATCCATCCACAAAACAAGCTGCTGATGAATTATGCAAATACTACATCTGTTTCCGCACAAATGAATCTCTGTGAAAAAATGGCACTGTCGCCCCAACGCAGCATTCATCCTCAGACGTCACGCCGCTGAAACCAACTGTGTGATGCATGTGATGAGCTCTTGTAGGAGCCGGGATGGTGGCGGGCCATAAACAATGAGCTGGGCCCCTCTGCACCACTGTCGGTATCTGGTTGGAGGGCCGTACTGCTGAACTGTCGGATGGACTCATTTATATGTTTTTGTTCTGAAATGAAATCAAACTAGAATGTCCGCCTCGCGGGTGTAGAAGTGATGTTGTATTTATTTCTATGTCTGTCCAAAATGTCATCATTTCCTTATGTTATTCAATTAAACTTTTGTTTCAAACGGCTATAACTAACATGAGTTCTTGTGTTATGGCCAAACATATGTTTGAGAGTTTAGTCACACCAAATTCTAATCAGCTCATCTTTGAGTCTAAGTAGATGGCAAATTTGAAGACATTTTCTTAAGCCATTCCCAAGAAGTCACCAGAATGGGAAGACCGTCAAAGAGAAGAGGTCAAAGTGACCTTGACCTTTGATCACCAAAATCTAGTTGGCTCAATTCCTGACACCGGGTGTACATTTTTGTCAAATTTGAAGAGATTTGCTCCAGTCATTTCTGAGGTATCACAGTGACAGGAATGGACCGGACGATCGTCTGGAAATATCAAATATATTCTGATGTGATCAGTCTATCATAATGAGATTTTATCAATCAATTTCATTTTTAAACATCCACATTTTCGGTGTGTGGTGCCAACGTTATTTTTCCTATTCAGTTAAACGTGTTTAGTTGGGAATAAATCTAATTTGTATGAGACTCCTGGTCATAAACCCCCAAATTCATCCAAACAATTCAAGGACATATCAGTGCTGTCGACAAAGGTCCCATTGGATCAGTTTTCTCTGCACTGGTGGGCTCTGATTTTACAATTCTTTTGAGCTACAGCCCATCTCAAAGTATTAACCACAGGAGGGATGGTGGTTGTTATTTCTACATCGTCCTGCTTCCCGAAACGTCTGTGCATGATCATACAGCAGAGATCCTTTCTGTGGACTGATTTCCCCCAGCATCCCCCAGGGAAATCTAATTTGTCACCTTTTCATCTTTAGTCAGTTTTCCGATCGGCAACATGCATGCCGGCAACTATTTGCCAGTCTGACCCTGTGCTTTCTACATCCCTGACATTAATATTCCTTTGAACTAAATGTCAGGATCATCTGTGCGGGGCCCGACCCTCACCGAGGGGGCAAGGTGAATGTTAATTATTATGGGAGCAAATTGACTTTCAAGTCCAGAGGTGGTATTAATTATGGGGAAGCGAGTTGACGTTGCATAAGCATAAGCATAAACCGCCCTGACAACCACCCTGTGGCTCTGGGTTCTTTCCCACAATTGAGAGCACGACCCTGGATCGTGACCGATGCAAAACTAAAACACGGACGCAGATAGATTTTCAAGTAACGCCCACCCCTTTGATTTGTCTAATCTAGGTGGATATGGTGATTCAGAAAAGGATTAAACGTCTACACCTTTGAGATGTTAAATGGGTGTTCGTGTTAATGCAGCGGTCTGTACTCGGCTTGAAATACGAGGCGTCAAAGAGAGTTCTTGCCAGCAGTACTTCACAGGTTCAACGTCTTCAAAAACGTGAAAGCTCTCTAGGGGCCAATCCTAGTGTTCCCCCTAAGGCCTTTGGCTTGAAATGGTGTAAATATGAATGGAACAGCACTTGACTGGAACATATGATATTATCATGTCGTCAAAAAATGATTATGTACAATTCTGGGTATTTATCTTATACTTTTTACTCCCTGAATTTAATGTCTGACAAGATCTTTCCTCACAAGTTGAGAGGTATTTTTAAATAATCTATTTACCTCTTTTTCGTCAAAACAGCTTCAATGACAAAAATAAATATTTGATGAATAAATAAATATTTCATGTGTTTTTATGTCCAATCTTTAATGTTTCTGAGTACATGTAATTCACCAGGCTGAACACACATGTGCCCTCTTCTTTGTTTTTTACATCGGATCGGTGGGACGGTGTGTCACTTATATTGAAATATTTAAAAGCTGGTCAAAAAAAAAATGAAATTTGTCTACTGAATTTGACTTGCGTAGACAAAGACTCATGACTATTTTTTTGACTGACAAAAAATCTTAAAACAGATGTCTATCAGTGTCTGCTGTACATTGTGGTAAATGTTAGCATGCTAACACGCTAAAGTAAGCTGGCGAAAAGGGTAAACATCACAAGTATACCTGCCCAACAGGGCAGCATGTTAGCATTGTCAATGCTAAACTGCATTTAGCTCAAAGTATCACTAACTTTTAACACAGCTGGGAAAAAAAGGTATTGCTATACCCCGCCGTACTTTAAGAATTACAGTGTTCTAATAGAGCTCAGCAGTAAGTTTCCGGAAGGAAAAATACCAATTATACTCTGAATCAATGATTTTGCCTTGCATTGCCATTGTGAAACATTTTCAGGGTAACATATTTTTACTGTTAAAAAAAGACAATGGATCATCTATTATTCTCTTACTTTTCCTGATGTTTTGAATAGAGATATTCAGGCAGATATGAAAGAGATAATTTTGGCATTGTGACAACACTTGTCTTTCCTGGAACGTTTTGGGAGTTCCACCCTGTTAGCATGCCTGTGGGAGCGCACAGATTATATTTAATTATTTTCAAGAATAATGCAATAACATTTCGGAGAATGCTCTTATTTGCTGAGTCATCAGAGAATATTTGGAACCGCTGTCGGCTAAATATGATGGCCTGTTAGCCCGGTTTAGCACAGAGACTATCAAGCTTGGCTTGATCCCAACCACCAACCATGAATCAATCTGCTCATCTAACTCAATGCAAGAAAGTTAATCAGCTTATATTTCACAAAATGTCAAACTATTCCTGTAATAAAGCTATGGAACCATATTTCCATATTTCATGCATGTATTTTACATTGTACATTGCTGTACTGCGCAATTTCTTGCCATTTTCTTTTTTCTTTATTTTTTTACCAATGTATAAAAACAAATAAAGTAAGGAAGTGGATCTTCGCTAGAGTAAATATCCCTGCTCCTAGATATTTTGGAACTTTTCTCGTCCCCAGATGCTGCTGGCGCGTTAGGTCTGGTTTGAAGATGCTGCCGTAGCCAACCCCCGCAGCATCACAGCGGAGGGAACAGATCCCTGAACCTGTCCCCTGCGTCATGACAGTAAATCCTCCCAGCTCCTAAACCTGTTCAACCCCCCCCACACGCCCCCCACACCCTTCTCCGCTGCGGGAAGAGTCATCAGAGAAGAGTGAGCCATAAAAGAGAAACACAGAGGCACCTTGCTGCAACAGCGGCTGCTATAGATAGAGGTTGAACTCTCACAGGGGGCACCCAAACGGAAGTATGTGCACTCGGAAAACTACAACTGTCCCACTCAGTACGAGACGTGTCGGCTGATGCAATATTGTGTCTGAGTCAGTGCAAACTGGAGACTACGAGTTATGATCCAACATTAATTTGATTCCAATTATTTTCAGCAGAAATTTGATGTTCTATCAAATCCCATATTCTGCCTGTAGTCTAATCTCACAATGTATGACAGCTCGACCAGGAGATGGAGCCCTCCTGAATGGTGCAGGAAGATCCTCGCTGACAGTTTATTTTCACAACAATGCTGAGAGCAACTTCTGCTAAGAAACTGAGAGCAGCCCTGGGACGAACAAAGGGGTGGTGCTGTGGACGACATCACATTTCATGAATAATCTCACTATGTCGACAGTGATTGATGGACAGGTGTGTTTGGTGTCAGTGAATTGAAAATAAAATATTTATCAAAACATAGAATAGAGTCAGATCGACAGATGAACAGGGATGTGGAATGTATTTAGAACTACCTCAGCATCTTCATGTTGATAAGGTGATATTCTCCTGAACAAATATCATACCTTTGATGAGGTTATTCTGCATAAAATGACAATAATGTACCAGGCAATCCAGAGATGGCCATGACATTTTCAGCTTTTTCTTTTTATTAGAGTTGGTTACAAACAGTTTACAATGTATGAAAAAAAACAACTGTGTATCCCACTGGTAATGTTTTTAGATGTCTGGTTGCCCGGAATAAACAACAAAGGTTTGAAACCCCCTAAAGCACTTCGCTACCTCGGCAGTTGCCGGCAGCAGCTGACTGATTGTGAGTCCGTCTTGGTGACAAAATCCTTGAAGGCATTTATTTCTGGTTGAATTTACGGTTTGAGCTCAACGTCCACCTAACCAGGTGTACTTTGCTTTCAGACATGGGGATGAGAGCAATCAGTTACTAGCAGCTAGCCAGAGACCTAATCTAGGTCTGACCGAGACTCGTAACCAAGTACTTTGCCTTCATGACATTTGTGCAGGGAGGCCCTTTTTCCTGTCTTTATTTTCTTGCTCCAGCCAGAGACAATCAACAACCATACCCAATGATCGACAACATTCTGTCCTGATGGAATTTATTGCCTCAAGTTTAGCAAATCATCCACTTAATTTGTTCATTGGCGCCAGAACAAATGACGACGGGTTTGAAAACACCCTTCGACTACCTCAAACTTCTCTCTTAGTGCTTACAAGCTAAGCACTAAAATGCTTTGTCAATTACTCTTAGACCAGAGACGTCGACATGCCCCTCGCTTTTCTCATAACTCAGCCTTGTGCCACACTAAAACCAAAGCAGCTCAGCACCTCTCTGCGGTTTCAAACCAAGCTGTTTCCTGTTTGGCTCTGCAGAAATGCAAAGCTCAACGACATTTTCTTCATTCAGACCATCATGAAAAGGGCAGGTGCTGAGTTTTTTTGTTTGTTTTTTTGCCGTGCTCTCCAGGTAGTGACTTAGAAAAAAGAAAATTCTTAATGACAGGGCCTTCAACTTGATTCAAATCGATTCAAACACTTCAAATCAATTCACAGGGCTTTCAAACTTGAAATCGATGCAATGCACTGCTTTATTGCTTTTTTGGACAGCAGTCGATTGACTGTCTGAAGCACCTCACTGTCCGACAGCATCCCAGCACGCCTGATGAAAGGCTCTGACATAAAAAAGAATGACATTTCAGACGACCGTAGTTAACGGCTACTATCTTCGGACTGCGAAAGAGATCCCTTTGAGGGTCAGTTCTCATTGAGAGGTTGTGGTGAGGACAGGGTGGTGTTAAGTTATTGTGTGTGTCGGTTAACGATTAATTGCATTCGCGATAATATCGCGATTTGACTGAACGCAATTTTCTAATCGCAACGTGCGTGATTTGAGGTGGTCACGTGACGCGACTTTTCATGCTGTCCAGCGCAATGGCCTCTTGCTCGACGGAACAGTCAGAAACTGACACAGCTGATACTTTAATATCGAAGAGGAACAGCACGTCGGTGGTGTGGAACTATTTTGGTTTTAAAAAAGAAGATGCTGAGCAGCGTCAGGTGTTGTGCAGAGCATGCCGTGCTCCGATTGCTACTTCACGGGGTAACACTACAAACCTGTTTCAGCACTTAAAAAAATACCACAAATCAATGCATGACAGTTGTATGACCAAAATGCCGAGCACCAGTGCGCGAGACAAGCCAAATACCTCAAGACAGGGATCACTGACAGAAATGTTCGAAAGTGTCACTCCGTATGAACGTAATTCAAAACGGCACGGAGAAATCACTCGGACAATAACCGAGTTCATAGCCAAAGATATGATGCCTCTCAGCACGGTGACCAAGCCTGGGTTCATGGCATTAATACATACGCTTGATAAACGTTACAGTATACCCTCCCGCACATACTTCAGTCAGACTGCCATACCGGAGCTGTACAAAAAGTGCAAAGAGAAAGTCGCCGCGGAACTTAAAACGGTGGAGTTTTTTGCTAGCACTACTGATATGTGGTCAAGCCGCACAGCTGAGCCGTACCAGAGTCTTACAGTCCATTTTATTGATGAAGATTTCAACTTCCGAGCTCGCTGCCTACAAACTACCTACTTCCCAGACGATCACACAGGGGAAAATATTGCAGCCGGCCTGAGAGAAGGGCTTGTCAGCTGGGATCTCCACGAGGAGAATCACGTCTGCATCACGACGGACATCGCGTCGAATATGGTGCTTGCTGCGCGGCTTAATGAATGGACGAGGCTCCAGTGTTTTGGCCACAGATTACATCTTGCCATTGGTAAGTTATCGTGTGTGTGTGTGTGTGTGTGTGTGTGTGTGCGCGCGCGCGCGAGTGCGAGAGAGAGAGAGATGCGTCGATTAGTAAAGCTGAATATACAAATATATATAAATGATATTATATAAATCGGATGGGATTAAATAAATTCATACTTCCACTCCTTTTCTAATATGTAAATTCATTTTACTTGCTTATATCATATGTCTGTCTGTGGTGGAATGCCCACCTGCATTTTTTTTCTTTTCTTGTTTTTGTTTTTTTACATGTTTTTTTAGTGTTTATGAGAGAGAGAGAGAGAGAGAGAGAGAGAGAGAGAGAATTGACATGCAAATAAAGACCCTTTGAATTGAGAGAGAGAGAGAGAGAGGATGTGTTGTGGATGTGTGTATTTCAGAATTACAGCTAATTTGAGTGTGTAATAGTGAGAGCCTTGTATCAAAACTCAAATTGTGTGTAATACACTACTTTTTTATTTCTTTTAGAAAATGCACTCAAAGATGACAGAGTGTCAAGGGCAACAGCACTGTGCAGGAAGCTGGTGGGGCACTTTTCCCACAGTTGGAAGAAGAAAGCAGCCCTGACGGAGGCACAGAGAGAGCTCAAACTCCCTGAGCACAACCTCATAACGGAGTGCCCAACAAGATGGGGTTCTAAAGAAATGATGATTGCCAGAGTGCTTGAACAGGCCAAAGCCATTTCTCAGGTATTGTCTGGAGATCGATATGCACGCTCCCTTATCCCAACCTGGCAGGATATTGACGTGTTGGAGTCGATTCACAAGGCACTGCATCCTCTACTGGAGTTTACTGATGCTCTTTCTGGAGAGGAGTATGTAAGCATCTCCTACCTCAAGCCAGTTCTCCACCTTTTTGCCACATCAGTCCTGGCTGAAGATGCTGAGGACACTGACCTGACTAAATCAATAAAAACCAAAGTCCTAGCATACCTCAATAACAAATATGGAGACCCAAACATCCAGGAGCTTTTGGATGTTGCCTGTTTCCTGGACCCTAGGTTCAAAATACAGTACATCAGTACAGACAACATCCCTGCTATCAAGACTCGTCTGAAGACAGAGATAGTAGACTTGGCACAACGTACATATCATTGGGTAAATAATTATGTATTTCACAAAAACAAAAATTTTCTGTAAAATCTAACTGGAAAACTAATGGCTGTTGTTTTCATCTAATAGGAGAAGAGGTCTCGTACTGAAACTGTTCAGATGCCTCAAAGTGCACAGTCCTTGGGGGAAAAGGCGAAGAGGTCTCTTGGCAGTTTTTTCAAGACCAGTTCAGCCTCTCCTTCTTTGCCTGTAAATCTTGAAGATGTCGCAGAGGCAGAGATAAACAATTACCTGATGACTCCTACCATTGATGGAGAAGATGATCCATTGGCTTGGTGGAGGGTGCACAAGATCAGCTACCCACAGTTGTGCACCATGGCACGCAAGTATCTTTGTGTACCTGCTACAAGCGCTCCCTCAGAGCGTCTTTTTAGCACGGGAGGAAATATTGTGACTTGCACTCGCTCATCCTTGAAGCCAGAAAAAGTCAATATTCTGGTTTTCTTAGCAAAAAACCTGTGAGCCACTGAGAACAGAACTGTTGGATAAGTATGGCTGGCAGTGCCATACTCGTAGTGAACTTTAGTCTGTGTGGTGTGTTATTGTTGTGTACTCATCTATTTTATATTATAATATTCAAATCGTTTATAAAAAATAGTTTGTCTAAATTAAAAGTGCATTTCTCATTTTTTATTTATAACTTTATTTACTTTGATTTTACAAAATATTTTCAAAGCAAATTCCTTGTTTCAGTTGTGTGAAATGTTACTGACTTGGGAGCAGTAAGATACATACAATTTAAAATTATTTTTTTCTTAAGACTGTACCTTTTGCACACAGTGTTTACAAAGTGCATGCCTTTGTTTAAATTATTTAAATGCACAGTGGCAAAGCCACAGATGTTTCTGTAATGAGCCGTTCAATAAAAATGTCATTTATTTCAAGTCATACATGTTTGAATTTAATTCTAACAAATAGACCCAGCCTATGGGAAAGAACATTTCACACTAAATGTATATACTATTGTGTTGGTCATATTTAAATCATTCATTATGTTTTGTTGGGGAAAAAGGATAAATAAATTAAATCGCATATTAAATCGCAATCGCAATATTGGGGGAAAAAAATCGCAATTAGATTATTTTCCAAAATCGTTCAGCCTTAGTGTCGGTGTGTCTTTGATAGAGATTACAGAGGATGGTAGAGAGGAGATGGGACCTACCTGCTGTTAAACAATGATTCCTTTCTGCCGTTCTCCAAAGACAATGTGCGTCGTGCTGTTTGAAGCCCCAGATATCTGAAAAGGGTAATTTCATGCCTGTGGCACTTCGCAGCGCGAGCATGCATTCAATTATGATACATCTGCCAGCGCTAATTGCAGATTGGTTAACAGTGCTAATCAGCAAAGTCATTATGATAAACAAAACAGTAGATGAGTGAGATGCTAATACGTGGGGACTTACTGACCGAAAGGAAAAACAGTTTTAATGAGGCACCTGAAAAAGTGAAAATCAGGTTTTATTTCATCAGGATGAGGTATTTTGGCTTCTTTCCAAGACTTTTAGCAACACATAGTTATCAAAGTACTCCGTTTCATTCACACTAATTGTTCAGCACAACCACTGTAGAATTTCTTGGAATCGCAGAGCCCTGCTGGAGGCTACATCATAGTGGTGCTGCACCTGAAAGTGGATTTTCCACAATGAATCCGATTCTGCGGTTTAATGAGTCATTACTGTGTGCGCGGATGAGGAGCTACCTAAAGCGTGCCGAGGGATTTTTCATTGATGAATGAGGGTTTCCTACCTTCCAACGAGCACAAGAGTTTTCATAACTGTGCCTTTGGTTTCAACAGCATCGTCACATAAAACAAAACAATTACGTATGTGACAATTTCAACAAGCAATGTCAGCAAACAACAGTCATACTCCCTTTTTAGACTGTTCATGCAACATGAATGTCAGATTTAGTTTTTCTACTTTTTTTTTTTTTTTTTTAAAAGAAAAGCAAAACAATCTACGTGAATCAAGGTCATCGTGGATTATCTGTACAGACAAATATTAGACTTTTTAAATTCAGCCTTCAATTCGGGAGAAAAGATAGAAACACAAAGCCTCAACGAGTCAGCCAAGGACCGTCAATATCCATCTTAAAGGAATACTTAGCCTATAAAATGACCATTTGTATATGATTCTCATCCTGTATCAACCTTGAATTCTTGTGGGAGAAATATTCTTTCATGCCTCCAAGGTGACCAGAAAATAAATAATTGAGAGAAATATTGACGAATTAAAGTAAACTGGAGCTGCGTTACAGCCAAACTCTATGAAAACATGCGTTTACAAAAATATTTGTGTTGTAGTATAATACAGATCTAATATATGCAGTCATATTTTCACTACTTTCTCAACACATGTATCTTGTGGACTCGCACAGAAGAGTAGAGCCCCCTGTGTAAGTGTGAGACTGTTGATGGCTAAGTATTTTAAAAGGGGGTTTGTATACGTTTTTATGTTGTTTAATGCGCCAACAGCTCTGGTAATAACCCATTTAGCTACAGCTCCATCGGGAAAGACACCATTTGTTAGCAAAAAGAATGCGAATGCGCCTTTTTGCCGATTCTTTTGGTTTTTAACCAAACCAAAAAGGAGAGCCAGAGAATAAACAAAATAATATGTAAGCTGCGCGATAAACAAGTCGAAGAGCATCCGGACCAACCACGGCGAGAAGTCAACCCTCGATCACCAGGGCTTTGGCAAAGGCAACGAAATAGAAACACGGCGGCCAACAGTGGTTCGAATGTACGAAGTCGGTTACTGCCAGGTGATTGGTCTGATTTATTGATCTTCAGGGTGACTGTGGCTCAGTGGTTAGCAAGTCCGACTTTGAATCAGAGGATCGGTGGCTCGATCCCCAGCTCCGGTAGTCCATGTCGTTGTGTCCTTGAGCAAGACACTTAACCCTAATCGCACACTGTTGCTGTGTCTACGGTCTACTGTATATCATGTAAGTCGCTTTGGATAAAAGCATCAGCTAAATGAAATGTAATTAAACATCTTTCATTTCTTCAAGCAATGTGCGCAGGACCACTTTATTTTACATGAGTTTCTTCACCAATAGAACGTAATTATCTTGTCTCTATTAATAATGTTCATTTTAAAAGCACAATAAAAATGCCATAAGTCAAATATTAGGGTGATTGGTGGGCGCCTGATTAAAAATGGTCACGAGTTGGAGGTGGAAAAAGAAGAGCCTGTCTCCATCTATTTACTGCCTATTAAACAAGCCAGAGCAATGTCCAACAAATAAATGTTTTTCTGTACAAGTTACTCGCAATCTGCCTGCTGACAACCAGCCTGAGTCCAGTGACATTGGTGGATATAGAACTCAAATGAATGGTCATCGGAAGGTTTTCAGTCGGAAAGCGGGGCCGAGTGAGGTCCTCACACATATTTCCACAATGTAACTTCACAGTGACCAGATGGTTTGCTACACCAAACCGTCTGAGAAGCCGTCGTTAGAAACTGTTTGAAAAAGGGCAGGCATATTAAAAAAAAGCTTGGCAGGTGATCAGTCAATCAAACTCTAGCCCAAGCCAGGTGGGAGTAAAGCGAAGACATCTTTTCCCATCGGGAAAATGATGAAGAAATATTCCCCACTTCTGATATAACTGATGCTATTGAAGAATCTTTTATTAACTCTTCAAAAGTCATTTTTCTTTGAACAAGCAGTCGCCTCTCTGTGTTGCGTCTCACACACCTAAACCACCCCAGAAGATACCGCAGGATGCTGATTGGTCCTAACCACTTGGATTACTTGAAGCCTGACCGGAAGGATTTTTTTGTGTGCTCCTGCAGTTCTTGTGCAATCTCGTGATTTTGCACAAAATTCAGCATGGTAAATTACACGCAGACTTTTTTTTAAATGTTCTCCCAAAAACACTTACTTACATTTGCACTCAATTTCTGTCATTTTTGTGCAACTGTAGAACACATGTTCTACTGTAATAAAACCAAGGATGATGAGACCCTCTACAGGAAGGAGGTCAACCTTCTGACCACGTGGTGCGGAGACAACAACCTCCTGCTCAACAACAGCAAGACCAAGGAGATTGTTGTTGACTTCCGGAAAGGCCACACTCACCACCCACCACTGACCATCAACGGTGCGGACATTGAGCGAGTCAGCAGCACCAAATTCCTGGGGGTGGACATCAGCGAGGACCTCTCCTGGACAGCCAACACGTCATCGCTGGCAAAGAAGGCACAGAGGCGGCTCTACTTCCTCCGCAAGCTGAGGAAAGCGGGAAGCCCCCCATCTATCATGTGCACCTTCTACCGTGGCACCATTGAGAGCATCCTGACCAGCAGCATCACTGTGTGGGGCGGAAGCTGCACGGACTACAACATGAAAGCCCTGCAGCGCATAGTGAATGCAGCTGGACGGATCATTGGTGCCTCACTCCCCCCCCCCCCCCCCCCCCTCCCTGCAGGACATATATGACACCCACCTCACCCGCAAATGACCATGATTGTGAGCGACTCCTGCCACCCCTCACACAGTCTCTTCAGCCTCCTGCCCTCCGGTAGGAGATACCGGAGCCTCCGGGCTCGCACCACCAGGCTGTCCAACAGCTTCATCCACCAGGCTGTCAGGAAGCTGAACTCTCTCCCCACCCTCCCACTCCGTCCTCTTTAGACACACATGTCTAAATGCTGCTGAACTCTGTCTGACTGCTGCTAACATACATAGTCATTCACAGTTCCAAATTTATGTTATTTATGTTGTTATAACTGCTTATATGTTTCTCACTTTTTTTCTTAATTTGTTTTTGCACTTTATTATTATTACTATTCACTATTCACTTTATGTTGGACAGAAGAGAAACGTTCTTTCGATCTTTTGTATGTTTGCACATGTAAAAAATTGACATTAAAGCTGACTTTGACTTTTGACTAATACTTAAATTAAAGTATAATAAAACTATTTTTTAAGGACTTTAAAAATGAGAAACAGCATTATATGTTGCTGTTACGAGTTTACATTAAGCTCAAGCTAACTGTTGACAGCTGCAATATGGCATGTGAAATGTATAAAAGTATATTACTAAACCGCATGTAGAGCGCCAGGACTCCACATTGTGTCCTTGCGTAGATATTTTTCCTGCTGCCTCTCCAGTTCACGTCTCCTCGCCCTCCGCTGAGTGACGGACCCAGTCTCAACCACGTCTTGTCAAATTAAAGGGAAGCTAATCTTAATGGATGCTAATGGAAGTCAATGACAATGGCAAGGAACAGGCGCTAATGTGCTTGAGCAATTAATCTAATATTTACTGCACTGTGACTCTCGGGAGGTGCTAGCTTATGTATGTCTGCTCGACTCCCTCCCACCGCTCTGACGTGATGTGTAACTGCTCTCAGAGAGAGAAACTGTCCGGGAACAACGAGAATGAGGGCGCTGGAAGTGAATCAAAGAGAGTGGGTGATGTTGAAAAAAAGAGCAAAATTACTCATTCACCCAAAGTGATGCAAAAACATTCGGGAGTATCATTGACAAGATCATTCAGTATTATACTACAATTTAAATAAAAAAATTATAAATTAGATTGAAATCCTTTAAAAAGTTGACAAATCTTTCTACATTGATGAGGACAGTGTGTCTACTCACTGGACTTCTCATTCTTAGAAATGTGTGCAACGTTGGTGTTTCCATGTCTGACAACAACAACTGACTACAGACTCAAATAACAGTAAGAAAAATGTCAAATAAAACAATGACAGACTTGAAGCAGAAAGTCAATGCTGTGCTGTGGTTAACAAAAAATAGACGAGCGCTACCCTTGCATACATATATTTGGTATTATTTCCTTAGTTCATCATGGTTCTGTCCCCACAATGTGATTGGATGGTGTCAGAATGGTTCTCACAAAGTGGATCTAGGGAATTAGGTGACATCTTGCTGGGAATGAATAGCATCAACACAATTGGTTCGAGGCGTGAAGGGTATTTCATTGACATGTGGCAAGCTTTTAGATGACACGCCTTTTGTTCATTGGCCTGAGGTTGAAGGTATCAAGTATTTTCAAGTCCAAAGGCTCAAGTCCAAGTGAAGTCACGAGTCATTGGTGTTCAAGTCGAGTTGCAAGTTGTTTTTTTGTTAGTCATCAACTTTGTGACTCGTGTCTACAGCACTGGCGTCCATTAGCAAGAAGACTGTTCTGAATGATTGTCGGTGGTGCCACTAGTCGGATTCAACGCTAGATCAGACAAAATAATCCAGGTTCACCTTCAGCTCAGATCCAGCACAGACTCCAGTGGCGAGACAAAGTTTCGGTTTTTGCTGCCTCTTTCGAACGCAGAGCTATAGTACAGCCAATAGTGCGTCTGGAGCCAGTGGGAATAGGCTCGACACTGCTACAGCTGCTCAGCAAATAGGATCCATGCATTTGTCAGATCTCGATCAGCCTAATTGCTTATACATGCTAATGAGATAATTTACACGCACACACACACACACACACACACACACACACACACACACACACACACACACTGTCATAGACCTCCCAACTCAATTTGATTGATTTAGCCTTTATCAAATATTATATTTACACCTCTTCACATATCAATTACAATTTGAGCAAGGTCAGATTAAATAGATTTAATCTGTCATTTATCACCAGCTGCAAAATAATTGCGGTAACAATGTTGCATTGTCACGATCACTCTGTTAGGGTTTGAGCCATCGCATTGCAAGTTTGGAGTACCATTAGCGAGCCTCACTTTGGAGCTCGCTTCAACTGGTTCTCCCGGACCGGACCGGGTCTCGGGTTGCTGCCCTGAGCTGAAGGTCCGACTCAGGCTGCACAAATCCCTCGCTCCCATACAAGTTCCCTATTACGGTCATTAACCGGCCATGATATTTAATTTGAGCTGATAAATGACACGATAACGCAATACCGTATAGCCGCAAAGACTCACGTTCTCGCGGATTCCCAATGCAGCATTTTAGGCTGTATTGGCGGCATCTCCGATACTGGTATCCTTACCGAATCGGAGAGAGAGCGCTGTTTCTGAACGACAATGGTAGCTTCAGTTATATCAGCATTTCTTCATTGAAAGAAGAGCAAAGAACAACACTGAAAGAAAATAGGCTCTTGCTCTTCTCCAGACAGGCTTTGTGCATGAGTAGGCGCTTTCAAAAAATAAATACTTGGCAGGCCATCAGTCAAACAGTTTCCAATGTCGGCTTCTCAGATTGTTCTGTTCAACAAAACATCTGCCGCATCAGACAGTTACTTTATAGAATAAGAATTTATGTTAAACACATGATCATCTTATAAAATATAAGATCAGTTAATCAGTAACAATAATCCAACTCTTTGTAGTGAAGGATTGTTGTGTTTAATGAGGACTTTTACTTTTCATACTGAGGCACAGGGTCCTAAAAATAAAATTACAATTGTATCTGGGTCAGATGTTGAATGCAGTCTTTTATTTCTAATAAAGTATTTTTTTATTTAAAATGAGGATTATGAAACTTGACTGTAGATGAGTGAGGAAATCATTTAACATGGCCTTGTGCCTGACTCACTCTCTGTTCTCCCTCGGTAATTCCCTGTCACTGGTCTTTGTACTGTAGCGATAGCGTCGATTTCCACTCCAACTGCTTTCTTGATCACCGACCCTAATATTTCACTGCCCTCATCGAGGAAGCTGCTCTTCCCTCACCGAGGTCTCGCAATCAAGAATGTCATTATTTCAGGCAATTACGGTTCAAAGACAGAGATCAGTATGACTAATATGTTCGCAAATAACGTGAATCCAGACAGCATGCTGGCGTCCTCTTTGCTCATTAGGGAGGAATGACACAGACAACCAAGATCAGCGGCTTCTATTCTAAAGAGGACGCTTAATTTAGAACTAAGTCCCTCGTCATTTCATTACGTTCACTGAAGCGGCCTCATGTGAAAAACAACGTGTGTGAGTATGCACAAATGAAGATGGTGCTGTTCCGATGTAAAATATTCAAACTGTGCATTTGCTAATTGGAAAGACTCAAAGACGTCCTTGAAAGCCGTCACTAGGCTAGACATCCATCCATTCTTTGAAACTGCTTATTCTATTCAGGGTCTGCCTCTCTGGCAGATAGCAAGCTTGCTAGCTAGCATGAATGCTAATTGGACAGTAGACGACACAGTTCATTCAATAAGTGTATTAAATGCTGCCCTGCAACGAGCAATTTAACTCTGATATGGAAGTTTACGATTGTCTTTTCAACTCCTTCCGCAAAAGTTCTGCGCCGCAAAGACGACGGCCAGCAAATCAAGTTCAGGTTGGTTTTTCAATGCCAAAGATGCAAGTCACCGCCCCAGCTCCATTCAAATTCACAAAAAATCAGGTGGTAACTTGTCAGGCCTTAACAGTGCTCTTAATAGCGCGCTGACATACTATTATCATAATATCATAAACCTTCGATTCATACAGGAACATTAAGTGAAACGACAAAGAAGTATGTATTCCCTTCTGAGAAAGAGAAAGAGTTGATAATACTGTGGTGATCGCATAAATCCCATAAACTACGTGAAATGGATCCAGGTAGCCCCATTACGTGAGCGCAGCCGTCTCTTAATTGAGACGTTTCATTTCCTGACACGGCGGTTGAGCGCCACAGAGAATGTAAGCATCCAAGTTACTTTGCCAGCGCCACGGTGACTAAGCAAAGACGCTTTTCTGCAGTCATTACGGAGCCATACATTCACGAATAATGACTCACAATGACTGTTTGGCAGAGCTGAGAGACAACAGTGGCACAGAGCCTCAAGCAATCAGCCTCCTTCTTCCAATTGTTTTCTGTTTGTTTGTTTTTGTGTATTCCATTCAAACAACATGCACTGCCGGCTACAGTTTATACTAAGAATAAATGTCTATATGCATTCTTACATTTTTGTTTGCTTCATGGCGGACGGAGTTATTATATAAAGAAAAAAAAGGCATATTTTGTTTACTTATTTTCACAAATAACTCCATGGGTCGGACTTTGTGGGAACGCTATCCTGGGGGCCAAACAGAACCAAAATGATGATTACCATGCTACTCATTTATTTATTTATTTTTGCTTTCTCCTGTGAGGGAACGCTCGTTTTACTGTGACAGCCCGAGCCAAACCAACATCCATCTTAATTATGTCTGCCGTTGTGTCACACCCTGCATATGAATTCTCATTTGTCCGAGGCCCGGACAGTCCTCCGCGCCACAGTGGTGCAGCGGCCACTTTTTAACGAGCTGCGTGGTGCAAATCACAGCACATGATGCCTCATCGTTAGTCGTCACGAGTTGCATTTCCAACAACAACAAAAAAGGCAAAGGATGTGGCGATACTTTTCAAGAGGCGTGGATGACTTTTATTGAATTCATATGGCTGTCATGCTATATTAAAGAAAATGAAGCTGAAGATCTAAAAATAAAATATGTAGATGAAGTTACATATCTCCTGCAAAGCTTTAATCAAATGTCAATTTCAGAGCGATTGGCCTTGTTGCTCCCATGCTTTTTTTTTACCAGCTGACTTCTAATTTTACTCCGGTCCTGCTGGATTACCTTCATCCACTTAATGGCTTCCCCGATTGCGTGTCGAGTTCCTCTGTTAGCTTTATTAAAATTTAATTTCTGCAGTAATTAAGCAAAGCGGCACTTCTTTTCTTGAGGGGTGCTCGGGCTGCTGAATCGGCGGCACGTTAATTAAACGCGATGGTCTTGTAAATAAAGCAGGCTGTGGTTTAATTTCACTGGCCCGGGAAAGAATGCTGGGATATTGTGGCATATTAATAGAGCTCGGCGGTGGGGGGGTGGGCGGGCGGGGGGGACTTAGGAGAGTGCTTTCTTGTGTTTGCTGATAATTTGATCCGTATAAAATAAATTGTGTGGCAGCCGCCTGGAAAAGTATTGAAGTTTGCAACGTGTGGCAGGGTGCGTATCTCCTCAGTTAATACCTCCAGCCAACAGTCGGCTCACCGCAAAAAAAGAACCACAACAAAAAAACAAACCTTGAAATGTTACTTCCCTCCGTTAAAATAAGCCTCCTGACAGTGAGGGAGATGAAGCCATTGTTATAGTGCGGGCAGCTGCAGTGAAAAGTGTGGTGCGGAATGCAAATGTTGAGTGCTGCTCTACAACCAAAAGAAACAACAAAAAAAGAAGAAAGAAAAAACACAATTTCTCAGCTTCAGTTGTGAAGACAGGTCGTCCGTCTTCCTCCTCTGGGCCAAGGCGATAACATCTGTTAGCGCATATGGCCCATCGGAGGAGAGTAGGTGTGTAAATCCAACAGAAACAATGACAACCAGGATGGCGAAAATGTATGTAGATGCATCTGAATGCATTTCTGATTTGTGAATGCAATCACATCCGTGTGTGTGTGTGTGTGTGTGAGAGAGAGAGAGAGAGAGAGAGAGAGCGAGAGAGAGTGTGTGTGTGTGTGTAACGTCTGCTCTAAAAAGCTGCCTCTCAGATATCAGAGAAGTCCTGTTGTATTAAAAGACGTCCTCCCTCCCAAGTTGGAGACTCGTGAATCAAAGTGAGGTTACAGTGAGCGATCAAGCCTGCATTCCGTTTTTATTAGTTCCGTAGACAGGGTTATGTTGCGGGGTCCCGTCAGATAAATAGTTATGGCCTCCGCCCTACTCTGCGCTGGCACTCAAACGGCCTAATGGCCATATGTTTTGAGACCAGCAGATGTTCACTTTAACCTTCTACCAGTGAGCACCAGATTCACTGCAAAGTCCATCACAGCCAGACGCCTCATGTTCGGGGACACGCTTCAAACCCGACGCGGCGGTTCGCGTCTCTTCTGAAAAGGGCAGGGGTAGAACAGAAGAGATATTTAGCAACAGTTATTAGGACACTGCTGATGTAACTCATCCCCAAAGCAGCACCTCTGTGATATGAAGCTGTGCCTTTTTTATATGTAGCCACACATGTGTCATCTGAACTACATCAGCGGAAACACAGCAGCCGAGGGTGCATTCGTCTCTCAAAAGGACATTTTGACTTTGTCCCCTCCTTGCCCAACCAAAGTCTAAATCCGCCAACATCTTCGCCACAGTCTGCATCTATTGTGCTGGCGTTCAGCTTCCCATTATCTCCAACAGATAGCCGTCAGGGGCATGCTGCTGCACTGATGGCTGTAATCCATCACTTCAAATGAAATGTGCATTTTCAACCCAGCTACTAACATTCTGTAAGGAAATGTAAAGAGATAAAGAGGCCGTCCGAGTCCCTCAACCATTGGACACCCCTCAAAACAACTGTGCGTCACCAGACCAATGTGTATTCCTAGATAATATTACGCATTCCCATTAGACACTTTAACTGCGGTATTGTGGCTTTCCAATTAAGTGAGGTGAGTTTTTTTTACTCCTAGAAGTCATTGTGCATTCCATTATTGCATGGCATTTTGGATACCTTAAAATCATGTCAAAAGTATAGTGATAAGAGCCACCCAAGTCTCTTACACATTGGATATCCCTAAAAACCAATGTGCATCCCGAGACCCCAGATCATTGTGAATCTCCAAATAAAAATGATACATTCCCAGACCAATGTGTGTCCCCAGATAATATTATGCATCAGCAGTCTAACCCTAAACAGCAATTTTTAGGTTTTCTAATGAAATAACTAATTCTGGACACTGGGAATCCCCATTCCTCTCTGGGGAATTATTGCATTATTGTCTTTTGTACGTGATGTTAGGAAATAATCAAGTTCAGTTTTAAACAATATCTATAATCCTTAACATTGGGAATACTTAAAACCCATTTTGCATCCCCAAATCTCAAAAATCCTGTACATTTTCAGACATTGGATTATACTTAACAAAAAACATATAAACAAATGGTAAACAAATTGTGGCAAATACGATGTATTTGCTATTTTGGAATTCCGTGAGCAATAACGGTGATAGGAAAATACATTGTACAGTGTTATTATCAAGGCTCACCCCACGCCCTGACAGACAGTACCTGTGTGAAAAGAATGGAAGCTACAGGTGACGTGGCTTCTTTGGCAAGGAAATGCTGATTTATTGTTATCTTCTGATCTCAGCAATGTTGTTATATTTTTGTTCTTTATTTGTAATAAATTTTGAAAACTTTTGATCAAGCTTTTTTCAGTTTGTCATCGTGGGGTGTTGTGTGTAGAATTTTGAGGGAAAAAAATAATTGAATCCATTTTGGAATAAGGCTGTAACATGGAATAAGGCTGAAAATGTGGAAAAAGTGAAGCGTTGTGAATACTTTCTGGATGCACTGTATCGTCTCTCTGTCTAGTGTTAAGAAAACATCAGTTTACTTGTAACGGTTCTTTGAATTAAATTAAATCAATCGTTGAATGTTTTATATTTCAAATGTACATCTGTATGGCTCCAAACAGTTCTTACCCAATAATCTGTTGTTATTTTCACTCCAGTAGTGGTATTGCCATGATATCAAATTTGATCAAAATCCAATTCAATCAATCAATCAATCAAATCATCAGATTGTGAGATACTCCTCATACATTCCTTACTATTCTTGGGAAGGAGTAACTTTCAATTTTTTGAGTCAGTACATGAAATGTGCAGTGACTTTATTACACAAGCTATTGATCCTGATCCCATTTTATTGGGTTCATTCCCTCAGAAGTTATTTTCCTTTTTCTGAAGAAAATCCACCCTCAACTTTTTCCACCCTTTTTTTAAAGAGTACATTTCTTTTTGTATGTATTAAATATTCCACCAGGCTCTTTTTTTTTTTACTCGGCACCTCAAAAGGGGGCCTCCGTGTGCAAATAGGTAAGTAAAAACAACTTGCAGCTGCACGGTGAAATGCAGCAACGTCAGCTCATTTGGATTCAGCATAATCTGCTATTTCAGTGTGCAACCTGAGCTGGAACACATTACAGCTCAATCAGTAAGTAAGGCAAGTGTGTGTGAAGGTGACAGACACACCGCATCAGGTCCGCTGTGGATGGCAATAAGTAAAGAAAACACTCTTGAGCATCCAGACGGCTGAGGACGGAGCAGAACGCAAAATTTGTTTAAATGGGGGTTCGTCCCCAAATTGACATGGCTGGTCATATCGAGCCTCGCAGAAGGTATGGATTATTCACAGAAGTCAGGATTCGCTAGGTGTGTGTGTGTATATTGATATATTTTATTTTATCAATAACAATGCAATTGTATCAGAATGCTGTGTTTCTATGCAAATCAACACTATAGATTAAGAAAAGTCGGAACATTTTTTATTTTTATAAAAAACAAACATCTTTGGAGAGCTTCTTTGGCAAGGGGAAAAGGCTCACTGCGAAAGAATGCATCCATGCCCCATTAGTGAACAAACCCTGTGAATCGAGCCAGTCCGTGCCAGAAGAAGATCAACTGCTGGAGATTGCAAATGTCGGTGGCCTTAAAAGTTCATTTCACACAACAACTCGGTGTTCTGGATCAAAATCAAGGCAGAATATCCCGAGATCGCCCAAAAAGCACTGAAAACCCTGCTTCCACTTCCAACGTCATCTTTGTGAAGTGAAGTTTACTACAATGACAGCAACCAAAAATAAGTTACGGAGCAGACTGGACATAACAAACACACCTCGGGTGTCGTTGTCTCCCATCACCCCGAGATGGGACCGGCTCGTTGCAGATAAACAAGCTCAGGGCTCCCACTCCCGGTCCTATCATTTTATTACGTCAAATTTATTACGTCAAATGTATTACCTCATGTTTATTGCCCACACTGTGAAGGCTGGTCCGTGAAAATATTGTCTGACAAGAAACCGGTCCGTGGCTCAAAGAAGGTTGGGGACCGCTGCTATTGATGACTTGAGTTGGGTTAGGAGAGTTGATGATAATACATGGTTTAAGTTGATTGGCTATAGGCCTGTTAGAAATACACTTAAGTTCCATAATGGTGAAAAAGCTTATGTTATTAGATAAAAACAGATTTTGACTAACTGCAATACTTGCAGTTTGAAATTAGTAAATAGATAGCAATATTTTGCCATGTTTGATATGGCAATACTCAGCCTACAGCCAAATCGCAATAATTTCACGTGATAATATCGTAGCATTGAACTCTGGTGATTCCCACCCTACTACGAACGGTTTACACTGGAACTACTTTCTTCCAGCTGATGTACAAAGGGAGGGTTTGGAGAGTATTTACAGGTGAAAAACAAACACACACACAGGAATGTAAGTCAGAGGTTGAGTTCCGCTTCATAAATTATCGTTTATTCAGAGTTTATTTGCGCTTATACTTCCGTCCAGCCCGTTTCTCTGCCGTCTATCTGTGCAGGATCGCCTTATTGCACGATGACGATTCATATTCCACTAGTGTTTTCACACTGGCGGTTGCAACCAGAGAAGGTTGTGGGGGGGAATAAATAAATGTCCAACCCCTGGCAAAGTACAGCAGCACTTGGCTGGTGGCTGGTGCAAATTTGCCCGTCGCGAAAGGGAAAGATGCCCACTCGGTTAGGGTTAGGTTAGGGCCCCGCGGAGAACAAACGAGGGAAAAAAGAACACTCGGGAGATGTGGAAAACATGTGAAGAGAGCTAGGAATAAACTAGAAATGAGCCTGGGCTCCACAACCAAGTCCTCCAAGCCTCTGACAGCTGGAGAAGTGCATCATGTCTTTATTTACCAACAGCAAAGTATGGGGGAATGAGGTGTTTGGGGCTCCGTCGACCACAGCGCGACTTCCATTGGGTATTTTTAGGGCGTACGGTAATTCATTTTGTTTCTTCTTCATTTAAGGTCAGCACATTCTTGTAGTGCAAGAAACAGTGTGTTCAGTGCAGTAGACCAGCGAAGACGTCAGGCGGAATGCTCGGGTCAAAAGGCCTGCACGTTTCACCTCACCCTAGTGCAGTGGTTCTCAAACTGTGGGGCGCGACCCTCTAGTGGGGCGCGGAGGTATTACAGGTGGGGCGCGAGAGGGTTGGGGAAATGTAGATTTTTTTTTTATTTTAAATAATTGTGAAAATGCCCGGATGTGATTTGATCCGCCCATTTTACCGGGGATGCATAGGATGAGACTTGTGCGTACTTGAGACAGCCAATATCCCAGAATGCATTTTCAAATCTGTAGTTTCAATTACGCCGTTAAGTTTCCGCATGCGCGACCGCGACAGATCCTTTTGCAAGTTGCGACTCACACTTGTAGACCTAATGGTGTGTTACTCGCGTGAGTTTAGTCGCTCGACTTTATGTGGTTAATTCGCGTCATTCGCTACTGGCTTTACTCGCCCCTAGAAGGGGGCGGGGCTTATCTCTGTAAAAACAGTACCGTTTCCCCCATCCACCATTAAACTAACCACTAGTTCTGCTTTAAACTTCTTGTGGAAGTCCCTCTAATGTCGGACCATCAAACGTCCCCGTGTCCGGGTTCATAATATCATCCGTAGCCGCACAACAGCGTCTGAATGAGGCCGCTGCCAGCGATACTTCAGGTGGATCAGCAGCTGTTTGATTCAGCACCGGCCGGACGGCTGTGATGACGCGCAGAGCTTCCTCTGTGAGATCGGCTTTTCTGCTGTTGCCTCTCTCAAAACAAAATACAGATCGAAGCTCAACTTTGAGCATGAATTGAGAGTGGCCGTATCAAATCTACAACCCCGTTTTACAAAGATTTGTAGTGGAAAGCAGGCTCATATCTGCACTAATTTAGTTTTGTTTTGCACCGGTTGCACGTTATTGTTGTTTTGAAAAGATATGCAGTGTAAAACTCTGTATTGCCAAATATTTTTAACTGGTTTTATTTAGTTTTTCACATGTTGAACTTTATTGTTATTATCCTGAAAAGATATTCAGTACAAAACATGTTAATTAGGCTATTACAATAAGCTATTTTTGCCAAATATTAGTTCTTTTTTTGCACAACTTTGTATTGTTCTAACAAAGTGATTGCACGTTTTATTTGTTTTTGTCCGATGGAGCAATCTGGTTTACATGAAAGTGACATTTTCTTTGTTCTATTATTAATAAAAGCACAGATAGAGGAGTCACAAAATGTCGTTATTTCAATAAAAATTCAGCATTTTCGTCCTCCAAAGTGGGGCTTGACAAAAAAAGTTTGAGAACCACTGCCCTAGTGTTTTCAGAGTTTGAATACAGTATTTAGAATTACTATTTTAAGTAGGGGTGCAACGGATCGTAAAACTCACGACTCCGATTCCCGATCACGCTTTCCTGTTGCCGACACAGATCCCCCATCATTGATGATCCGTGCTGGCGGATCCAGATCGGTTTTGTCGTTTTGTTTTGCAACACCAGCTGGTCAACAAGGCTCCAGGCTTTTCTTTTCGCACCCAAAAATAATTTCATTGTGTTACTTAAAGCATCACAAATTCTGAATGTTATCCTTCAATTCTAAAAGTGTTCTGAATATCGGCCGACAACAATCATTGGTAAAACTTTATTTCCCACTGTGATGGTGACACTGTAATTAATCCGTGGAGGTGGGCCCGGGTACAGATCACGAGTCGACAAGGCTCCGTTACCCCATTAATCTTGAGGCTGATGACATTACTGCAGAGCAAACAAAGCCGAGCTTCATCAGCAGCAGCTCCTCGGGCCCCGGGACTCGCTGACAATTACTGGCACTCATCGCATAGATCCACTGGCTCGTCTGTCCGCTAAGCTAGCTCTCTCTCTCTCTCTCTCTCTCTCTCTCTCTCTCTCTCTCTCTCTCTCTCTCTCTCTCTCTCTCTCTCTCTCTCTCTCTCTCTCTCTCCAACTTTTTTCCTGTCCTCAGTCTCCTTCTCTGTCGCCTTCTCCCCTCTCGCTCACGTCGGCTGTCTCTCGCTTCCCTTACCTGTCGCCCTCGAGGGGTTTAATCATCAGCTTAACGTCGTTCCCTATTTGAGGGAGCGTTCAGCAAGCACCAGCTTCTATAACTCTTTTTTTTGTATGTAAGCAACTTGAGACGTCCTCGACGAGATGGAGGCCTCCCACGCGCCGACTGCTGAGCTCTGTTTGCATATGTTACATCCTTGATGTGGTACGTGATGAACATATCTTTTGAGTACACAGACGCTAAGATGCAAAGTTGAACGGCGGACAGATGTGAAGCTGATGCTTAACTTGCATTTTGAAACAACAGAGGCAGCTCTGCCATCAGTTAGCATCGGGACTGACAGGCAGAAGGAATGGGGGATAACAAGGTAGCTTAGAGGAGGAGCCGCACACTCATTTCTCAGAGGCAGAGCCGCCTGGAAGGTAAAGGAACAAATCGTCCTAATTGATATCTCACAATGAAAGGAGCTAGAGAGGCGCCAACAAGACAAACTTCCATTCCAGTAATGTTGGGAGATCGGCCAAAAAATACATTCCTTCTGTTTTTTTTTAAGAACCATTGTGAAGTCATGACTTCAGTTTACCACTTGCTTCATTTTTGAGGCAGTAATTTCTTAACAAGAAAGAAAAAATGTATTGTTGAGATTTAGAAGTTGGGATAGCAACAACCCATGTTAAAAAAAAAGGTACCCTGTGGTGCTTTTGACCACGGGCAGTGCTATGAAGCAGCGAGTGGTTCCATGGTTTCTCCTGTATAATGTTCATGTAAACAAACAATGTGATCCTGCTGGTGGTTCCCCGGCGTTCACATGATCGGGCCAAGTCGTAAAATTGCATTTACTGTAATACAAAAAAGCAGCAAATATTAATTGGAGAAGCTGAAACTGAGAAGGGTTGACTTTATTTACTCATCGATTTATCAACTACCGTTGAAGCTCTAAGAAGTACCTCAAGTTTAAACTAATTTGTGTACCAGAGTATAACTGCTCCACAGAGTGTATTATGCCTTTTTAAACTATTTCCTAGCACTAATCAGATCGAGAGGAGCTCACTCAATGTTGTGATGGGTTTGTTCCAGGCGCTCTTTGTCTGCACTCTTCACAAGGTTGAGCAAAGTCCTTCGTGACCCCACATATCTTATTCCAGGCCTTCAAGTGGCTCCCCCTCAGGTAGACATTTGTGCTGTCCAAGTAGGGAAACAAAAGGGTGGGAGAAGGGTTGCCTTGTACCTGAGGCCGTTTGTCTATTGATCTCTTATGGCCCGCTGGGCATGATGAATGTCTTTTGAATGAAATTAATTTCGATTCCATTTTATTCCACTGATCAACAGTTGCAAATGTTTTGTGACATTTGGTAAACCAACGCTTAAAAACTCCAGGGCATCGTTTGTATTGCAATACTTTATTCATGCCTCCTGTTCTTTGCAAATGTTTTGAGATTGTTTTGCAAGTTACTCTTACCAAAGATCAACATCTATTTGCATCAGCTGCATTACATTACATTACATTTCATTTAGCTGACGCTTTTATCCAAAGCGACTTACATGATATACAGTAGACCGTAGACACAGCAACGGTGAGCAATTAGGGTTAAGTGTCTTGCTCAAGGACACAACAACACGGACTGCCGGAGACGGGGATCGAACCACCGACCCTCTGATTGAAAGACCGACTTGCTAACCACTGAGCCACAGTCGCCCCTAGTCGCACCAATGTCATGCTAAAACGTCATGAATACAACGCTTGTATATTTGCACATAACCTACTGATTTACCAAAGCTGAGAAGTTCGCAAACTCAGCCACGGAGAGACGTGATAATTCATTATGTCTTCTTAGAATTTACCGCAATGTATTGATACATTTAGCTGTAGCTCCAAGGCAGTGCTGCTACCAGGTCCTTGTTCAACTTTGGTCCGTCTTTATCCCCAAACCCCTGTGTCACTGTCCATTTAGTAATAAACTGCCTCTATTTGCTTCCCACCCGCATGGTTTATAGGTGCTAAGCTCCCAATGGGAGCAATAGCTGACAAATTGAAAATTCATGACCATGTAAATATTTCACTAACACGGCATGGCTGGCACGCATCGCCACACTCGGGGCGCCGGCCTCAGGCTCGTCTTGACATTGCGTTTAAAACACAAGTATTCTCCCATTAATCCACACACTTCCTAGTTCCCAGATGCGACATCCCCTTTGACACGCTCGACCAGGGGACTTCATGCGACTGGACGGAATGAAAAAGGCGAGGAAGAAACGTGAGACATTCAAGCGGATAGAAACGGGGGCGAAAAGAGGCTTCCGGTAAAAAAAAGTATAGTGCTGTTTCGCAGTCAGAAATGGAATAATCTCTTTTTGGTTGTGCCTCGCTCGTTAAAATAAAGCAGAGCCCTCCGAGAATATTCAAACCCCCACCTCTCTCCGTTTCCAACTCCTCCATCAACTTTTATGAGGTAGTGCATTCACTCCATTCACACATTAAGGGCTTAATGAGGAACTTGCGAGCAAATTGAAAAATGGATGAAGTTGTACGACTGCAGCAGTAAAGTCTCCGGAGCTTTTAGGGACAACATGACAGGAACTTGAACACATTTCACGATTCGACCAATCGGCTACAGCCTGCGATCAACGGCAAGTTATTTAAATCGGATTATTAAAGAGCAAGAGCTGATAATTTATTAACGCTGGGTGTGTATGATTTTGTATCATTTAGTTGACAATTAGGCGCCAGACTCAATCAGTGCTACTTTGAGGGACGATAGCTTCTAGTGAGTGAGTCCTCTGCAATATTTTCTTTGAGCTGCAAACCTGGCCTGCCAAAAAACTCTCAGTTCAACTTATTTTAACTTCCTCTGCAGTCAAAGAACATGCCAGGCTTGACATATCAAGGCCACAACGAAAAAGGAATGAAGGAAAATGTTCGTCTTTCACCCCTGACCCGGGATCCGATGAACATTTTTTTTTTTTTGTACTGTGTCTGTGCCCTATTTTGAGTTGTGACTGATTGATCGCCGAGGTTCAGACTGAGAGACTGACAGAACAAGGTCAGGTGATGGGGGGGAGATTGAGATGTGCCAGTAGGTATAGCTGCAAATATCAAGCAAGTAAACTAAACACAAAAATAGAGCTTAAAAATGTCAGACGGCTTCCTGAGCCTGTAATATACAAGCGACGACTGAGATGATCAGCAGTGTTATGGTGCATTCACACCGAACGCGGTGCAAATTATTCGCTCGAGTAGATTACATGTAAAGTCAATGCACAGATGTAAATAGTCGCGAATTTCCGCCGAATTCACGCGAGTTGAAATGTTCACGAAAATTCACGGGGCAAATGCCAAGCAGTGTTGAGAAGCTCTGCGCGTCATCACTGCCGTCCTGCCGGTGCTGAATCAAACAGCTGCTGGTCCACCTGAAGCAGCTTTGGAAGCGGCCGTCATTCAGACGCAGTTGTGCGGCTACGGATAATAATAAACAAGAAATTTAAAGCAGAACTAGTGCTTAGTTCAATGGTGAATGGCGGAAACGGTACTGTTTTTACGGAGATAAGCCACAGAGATACGCCCCGCCGCCTTTCAGACGCGAGTATAGCCAGTAGCGAATGACACAAATTAACCACATAAAGTCGAGCAAGTGAACCGCGCCGCTTTCGGTGTGAACACACCATTAAACTAGACTCTTACAAACATGGCTCCAGACCTTTGACCATTTAGCTGCATTTTGGGGGGGGATTTTTTTTTAATATATCATCATCGTATATGATGCAAAACATCAGGAGGGGCCGACTAGTTCTCTGGGGGACTGCCCACATCAACAATGCGGCACTGACTGCATTCACTGCGTGCTTAAAAAGTAACGTGTACTTGGCAGGTTGCCATTAGCAGCCATTATTGGGAATTGGCAAACAATACTTTGCCTTTAGTCGCTATCTTGGCTTTTTGCAAACTGTGAAGGGAAGTGACCATATTTGGACAATGGAGTAGTGACGTAGAGATGCTGTATACAACTCTAAATGATCATAATTTACTAAATGAACATCATGCTGTATTGAAGAAGACTTGAAACTAGAGATTGAGACATAACTCATGTTTACAATGTTTACTGAGGGAATACATCAAGAAAGAGGTAGTTATTTATATAGACTTATACAACCAGAGGAGACCTGATGGCTAGTTAATTTTTTGTATCAACTTATGGTATTTATTTACCAACGATCATAAGGTTAAAGGGTAATAATAAATATATATACATCGCTATTTTTATGTATATTTTGTCTGGTTCAAGCTAACATTATTTGCCTTCAGTTACATTCCCATCTTGTCTGATAACCTTTTACATCTCGTCAGTTTCAAAGCTCCGTACTATTTGCATAGAATATAATTAACTTCAAACAATCAATATATCTGATATATTCATAATCATATAAAGCACAGACAATTAAACTGGTTTTGATATTGGATATTAGGCAGATATTGCATACAAGAATATGATACATCTCTTATTGAGATAAATGGATGAAATGCAGTTTTGTCACATTTTTGGTGACTGAATGATCAAAGTCTGCTTGGTTACCAATGTCTTCAAAGTTGTTACTGCAAAAACATTCATCAGGAGAATCAAACCTCAAACTAACTGGCCCTCCAAAAAAAAATGGGAAAAAAGGATGTCGTATTGCCTTTGAACCGATGTCCTTCTTGTGTGTAACACCTTCCTCCCGAGGTTGAGAAGCTGACAGATCGAGGCCAGCCTGGGATGACAGTAGCAAATTAAGATGTATTGCTTCATCCGGGGTGATGAAATCAGGACATCAGAGGAGGAAACGGAGAAACAGGTCTGCCGCTCTCGCCCCAAGATCTTTCCTGCGTGCTTCCTCTGACGGAAGCTAATCCGAGCACCTCAGCGGAATCAGTTTTACATTCTTTTTGTATTCCTGAATTTCCCCCAGTGTGTGTGTGTGTGTGTGTGTGTGTGTGTGTGTGTGTGTGTGTGCGTGTGTAATGATAAGATTCCTCAATCTTGAATTTTATTCCTTAGGTCTCGAAGGGCTGCCTGTTCATGGGTCGCCATAAATTGCTACACCTTAATCTTTAAGCGAGGGTGGGATAAATATTTCGAGGCATTGCCCGGACTGTTTGTTCAGCTCTCAGCCATCTCCCACTGGCCTCTGTGAGCCTGCATACAGATTCCAGTTTCTCTCTCCCTTGATCTCCACTGGTCCGACAGCCTAATAAAACACATGTGGCCAGCAGTACCATTTTTTAAAAGTATATCAACAAGCTGCAAGGGAGCCGGTAAAAATGGTGATGTAGTTGAGTGTGACTTTCTTCTGTGTACTGATTTATTGGTTTGCTTGCTTCCCCCCACACAAAACAGGCTTTGTTGGTAAATCGGATTAATCTTGGATTTACTTTACTTTTCAGATTGCTAGATTAAGAAGAATCTGCAATAGTCTACTAAAGAAAATCTCCACGTTGTCTCTAGATCAAGTAGCTTGCAAGCTGTTTGAGTGGCTTGCTACAGGTTCAAAGAATATGTACATACATTTAATGACACAAAGTCACTTTGAAAACCTTTTTACATTTGTATCCGATCAAAACTTGCAACATCCGGCCCCCATTTGGACACAAGGTGATCATCTCCAAATTAAGCTGTAAATTAAGCAAGTTCTAGTTTGGTCACAAGGGTGATGCCAGAAGATCAGGCAATAGAAGCAAGTTTACAAGCTCACACCAGACTTGACAAAAGCAGGCTGATGAAAGGCAAAAGAATATATGCTATATTCAGAGCAATGGAGAAGAACGTTTCTTTACACAAGCGTGAATGCCGAATGCGTGCGTCTCATTTGCGGTGCGAGCAAGTGATATGGTTGTGGCACATCATGTCAATCAGTCATGCGTCAGTCCCTTCACTCAGGGTGCAGCAAACCACTCATGCAGCAGCCTTTGCCTCAGCCAGAGAGCTCGCTGGTGCCGTGTGTTCTCATGCGGCAGAAAACAAAGCCATGAAGGCTATCCCGAAGCACCTGAGTATCCAGGCAAAACAAAATATTTTCTTCTGTTGAACGAGTGAGGAATCAACCAGCCAAAGAACACAGGTGGTTCACCTGACCACAACTTCAGAGGGAGCACAGACGGCTTCTTATTTGGTGGCCCAACGTATTACTGAAAGTGAGAAGCCCCACACAACTGCACAAGAAGTTATACTTCTAGTGGCGGTTCAAATGTGTGAAATTATGCCTGGGACCGAGGCAGCTAATGAACTGAAAGCTGTCCCACTCTCAAATAACACCATGAGGAAGATAACTGACAAACTGCTGACATTCTGTCACAGCTACAGGACGGATTGATTTCCTGTGAGCAACTTTCTATTCAGTTGGGCAAATCAACAGCCATTTTGAGTGAAGCTCAAGGTAATTGTTTAGGTTTGCTATCCTTGGGACGGGAACATTTTGAAGGACCTCCTGTTCTGCAAAGAAAGTGCCTGGGAGGACAACGGGTGAGGAAATATTCAAGCTGCTGGATGCTTTCTTGACTGGAGTGGGACCAAACTGGGGGAAGGATGGTGCTGAAAGAGTGGGGTTGTTGTTGTTGGACTCAGGGGCACTGCTGTCACGTTTGCTTGGACAACCCTGGAGGAAGATGGAGGCCGTGCATGGCGCAGTGCTCCATCACTCCGAAGTCTCTCCTGTGGTTAAGTTTTGCCGAGGTTGTTTGAGCTACGCAGTGAGATAGTCAGACCATGCACTGTTTATATACGAAGTGGACATAGTAGTTGTGACGTCACCCATTGGTTTGTGGACAAAGGTGCTGAAGCCCAGAGTTTGTGCATTTTAGCCGTCGCCATCTTGGATTTTGGCAATCACCCTCTTGGATTCTGAAGTCATCTTGTTTTTCTGCAACCAGTGAAAGAAGGGACCATATTTGGAATGCGGAGGAGTGCTAGAGAGAGGCCGTATACTGGTTTGGTAGCAACTATTACAGGGTAGCCTTGTCCGAACATCATGCTGTATTGAAGAAGATTCGAAACTAGAGATTCATGTTCATGTTCTCAACTCATGTTCACAATGTTTAAAGCAGAGCCTCAAGAGACAGAAGAGGAGCTGTTGGATGTATCTATGATGGGACATTGGAGGCCCGAGTCCGGCAGACTCTTGGCCCTCTCTCTCACACAAGTACCTTGAACTCAGCCCCGTGGACGTCGCTCCCATTTCCCAACGCTTACCTCTGTGAGTCATTATTCTCCGCAGTGACAGCGATGAAGCCTCAGTGCGGGGCTTGGTTGCATGTGGAGAACGAACTGAGAGTCTGCCTGTAATCCATCACTCCAGCAACAGAGGAACTTTGCAGTGAGAGACGGGCTCGCCCATCTCATTGAATTAGGGAAACTCATCAAGTGAGTAGTTGTGAATTGTGTGAGGTAATAATGTGATGGAGCGTAATGCAAATATTACAATGCATTTCTTCAGTAATTAGGCTTGATTAAGTGCTACGATTTGTTTTGGAACACTGTGATGATAACTTCTGTTGTGATTTGTACAGAGCTCAAAAGATTTGAATGAGTAGCAAGAAGTTCCTTATTTTAAAAGCTTTTTTTATTTTTAATGTTTGATTTTTTAGGACTATGCTGCTCATTTTACGAGAGCTTTTAAAATGGATTAGATTAGATTAGAAACATTATAAATGCTTTCAAGTTCAGTCCATACGCAATTTTAATAAGACGACCCTCTGGTAAAAGTATAGTGTGGTATTAGCATGATTGGAGCTGAAATGTGTTTCTGTTTATCGCTGCGTAAACAGTATTAATTTGAAACATTTTCTTAATGAAAATATTCCCAATGGCATCAAGTACAAATTGTATATTCCCCCGCCCCCCCCAAGAACACCTAGAACCTGAACGCCACACGGTTATTTTAACACTTTGATACGTTGTCTTCCCCCCGGAAGCAATCTACATGGTTACAATAAAGTGAATTATTTTACAAGTAACATACTTTTTATCACTATGAGCGATTTCCACAGTTTTCCCAAAACGTCTGACACATTTAATCAACCCTTCATACCTCATGTTGTTTACCTGTTTTCATGCTGTAGCTACAAATTGAGAACATTCATTAGGCTGCCACTCAAAAGCGTTTCTGCCTTCTCAGCTGCCAGTCGGAGACCGCCGGTCTCAATTCTAGTGATTTATAACTTTCAGTGCACGCAAACGTTAAAAACTAAAAGTGCTTAGACCTATTTCAATGAAGAATTCAAATGGATTAACAATTCATGAATGATTTCCAGTCTCGATTCTGTTTTGATAAAATACCATCAAACTCCATCATGATTTTTAAAATGACACTTATTCAGATTATTTACTTTGAGAGGAGAATCCCGCTTTAGCTACAAAACACTTTCTTTTTAAATGTTGAAACACATTCAACAGTAAAACAACTTAATAAAGAAAGTCTAATATTAGAAGTAGAATTATAATGTATGTAGTCAGAGGATACATAATGCCAGCTTTCGGTACTTTACCACTTAAGTATTTAGGTTCAACCCCCAGTCCTATTACAATAACAATAACAAAAACAGGAGAAGAAATAAAAATCAAAACAATTAATGAAAGGCTTTTTTACAAATGTGTCTGTCGCGGCATGGTTTCTTGTTCTACCAAGACAGTCGGCTTGATTGTTATTACGCAGAGAAACTGTAGAATGAGGGTAAAAAGCGGAAACTGAGACTAAATTGCCCCCGAGCTGAACAATATTTGAAACCTGAATGTTCTTTTTATGATAATCACCACTCAGACAGTAGCAGTATGTCGACCTTAAGGTGCCCACTCAAATGTCTCTCCTTCCTTCCTGTCGTCTCCTGCGGGTACAAACACACAAAAACGCCACCTTTCTTTAAAAACTCCAGTCTAAGCACCCAATCCCGTTACCATGGAAACCATTCACCGGCAGCCATGCGCCTCACAGTGTCTCTGTCTCTCTCGCTGCTCTCCCTCCGTCTGCTGCTCGCTGTGTTCTCCTCCACAGCCCTCTCCTCGCCTTGCACAAACAGCAAAACAACCCTTGATCTCCGCTGGAAGTTAATAGCAGATGTATCCTCAACACAGGGAGAGCAGGGGCAGTGAAAGAAGTGGGGATTATGTTGTGTTGAAGCGAGGCCACGGCGTATTAGATCATGAACGCTTAAAATTAAAATATCCCGATGATGCAATGAACAAATTTTCTCTGCTCTGGACTTTTTCTTATGACCAAGAGTTGACCCTCATTAACATGAAACAGGATGAGTGCCTTGCATGCAGGGCTGCAGAGGTTCAGGTGCATAAGAATCCACGCAGCTGAAAAATACATATATTTTTTTTAAATAATATATATGGTGGAGTTCCACCAAATCCAGCCAACAAAGACATGGCAGAAGCCCAACTGGTATGCTTGCACCGGCAGGTGTGCGAGGCTTCTGGCTCGACTGATTTCAACATGACGGCCGGCTGACAGCTGAACAGTAAACTAAAATGTGTTTTCTGAGTCACGATTATGGAAATTTAGAAAAAAAGAATGGTCGATCAACTCGTGTCCATAATGAAACTCTCTAGACCAGAGGTGTCAAACTCATTTTCACCGCGGGCCACTTCAGCATCATGGTCGCCCTCAAAGGGCCGGTTGTAACTGTAACACTGTATCAATTTAGCTACTACCGAACATATTGTTAAATAACTGTCTTTGTAATGTTTATTCAAGTGTAAAAATATTGTACATGCATTTATATACATATATATATGACAAAGATCAAACAATCGTTGTTATATTAACTTTGTTCAAAGCTTTTTTTGTCACAGTTGAGAAGGACATAACTAGCCAATAATAACATGCATGTGGTCTGGGGCAGTGGTTCAACTGGTCTGGCTGCACCATCACCCCTGAATGAACCGAGATCCAAAGCAAGGAACATGTTCAACTTCTCAAATGGATTTAATGAAAAGATGGTGCAGTTTGAGCCTGAGATGGTACAGAATCTCACATGCCAACACAAAAAAACTAGTTTGAAATATTCCCTTTTACACTCAATTAAAAACCCAAAAGTGCATCTTAAGGACACAAAGTAATACAACACACATAATAATTTTATAACTTCAGCCTTTTTTAACAGACTCAGCAGTGATTTCATGCACAAACATAATAAAAAGGTCGGGAATGAAGTGAACTATCACAAATAGTGCGTGTGTAAACTCATGCAAGCAAAGTGTGTTGTGAACGCAGCACTGTGTGAATAGATGCACTCTGCTGCATTCAAAATTCCCTTCAAAATAAAATCACAGGATTTTTATATTGCCCATGCAAAGGTCCGCAACCCACTGAAAACGAGTCCGCGACGAACCGAATACGGGTCCGCGACCGACTGAAAACGGGTCCGCGACCGATTGAAAACGGGTCCGCGACGAACCGGAAACGGATCCGCGACAGACTGAAAACGGGTCCATGGTGGGGATCATGCCTTCCAAGCCGCCGCGGGCCACATAAAATGACGTGGCGGGCCACATCTGGCCCGCGGGCCTTGAGTTTGACACATGTGCTCTAGACCCTCCAGAATAAAAGAAACAAAATATTGAATCCACCTAATTTAAGCACACTTATTTTATCTGAGCTCAGAGTGAGTCAAACAGCTAACAACTAACATTCATTTTAGTTGTTCTGCTTCAGCGGTGTTAGCCTGACATGCAGTAGCGGTCGTCCGTCCGGAAAACCAGTGGCTCTAAACCACGTAAGAGCACAAGAGCTACGAGTATGCAAGTTTGCTAGCCGCTAAGCTAATTCATGCAATGTAAAATGCCAAATGCTTAAGCTACTGGTGGTGACGAGCATGCCTTCAAAGCAGTCCACCATGGGGGGACACTGGACTGTAGGGTGGATGGAAGCAATGTCCTACAAGAGAAAGAGCTAGTCAGGGCTTGTTGGTTAAAGCGGAGCAAAGTCCACAAATAAAGCCATACATTCGTAGGAAATTGGATTTTGGATGGACATTATATATAATACATCTATCAGAAGATAGATGTATTATATATAATGTCCATCAGCATGCTACATGAATAATGATATGTACATTTTCATCTGGTTAATTCTTTAAATAACTCAAATAGTCAACATCATTCCAGCATAACATCAGCGTTCAGTATGGAAATGGAACACGAGTAATTCCCCAAGTTGACATATACTGCGAACACACTTTCACATCATTGCCTTGATCACATAAAAGTTGTGTTTTTTTTATGTGCATATAAATGTGTCTCCTACTTGAGAGATTTATACCAGCACTAAAAAGGCAATACCAACAAATGTAAAGGTGGAGGGAACGGCACCAACCGAGCCACGAAAGTACAGACCTGCCACCAGAGCCGGCCAGGTGGCGCTACTTCTACTTGTTTTGTCTGCAGACAAACAAAGCCTGTGTGCTGTGAGAGAAGGATGAAAGGCCCGGGAAACGTCTGAAGCAGCGGTTTGATTATTTACAAGCCAGCTAATTAGCACTTTTAATGACCGGGCAAAAAGTAACTTTCAAGTAGCAACTGTTAAAAATCCTCAACATGCAAACCCTTAATGACAGAACATTACAGAATGTGCCGACCTGTCAGTGGTGTGCAGTAATCAATCTGCGCTCTGTTCACATGGGGCGACTGTGGGTCAGTGGTTAGCAGGTCTGACTTTCAATCAGATCGGCGGGTCAAACCCCTGCTCAGCCAGTCCGTGTTGTTGTGTCCTTGAGCAACACACTTAACCCTCATGGCTTACCGTTGCATGTAAGTCACTTTGGATAAAAGCGTCAGCTAAATGAAATGTAATGTAGAAAGCAGAAACGTCTGGATTTTTCTACATCATTATTTAGGTTTAAATCATAATTTTAACAAGGGGATTTATCTTTCTTTGTCTCTGAGAGCAAATTTAAAATCACTGACTTAGTCATCTGTCTTCATTGATTGTGAACACTGCCTCGACAAGGGCTGCAGTCAGCAGAAAGCTAAAAATAAAGAAGTGTTGAAGTGAAAACTTCCAATTGAACAAATTCATACTTTGTTTTTATACTCGAGGTTAAACTGTCCAATAATCCACTGGAAAATATGGGTTGGCACGGTACGTAGCTGTTCGTATGTTGGCATGTTAGACATTTTGGCTGCAAAAAAATCCATTTTAGTAAGAGCGAAAAATCCAATTAATAAACAAATGGTGTGCTCACTAAGCTCAGCAAAGTGTCTTCGACACCCAACGCGGAGGCGAATTAAGATTTCCCTGTAACATATTCATTATGACCAAGTATATTAGGGTCGTTTTAATTGCTTGTGGGAACGCAGCCACAGTCCATTGTCTCATTCGATGCTGAAATGCGCTGCAGAACAGTGGTAACTGCTACTATTCGAGTTGTGGATCTCCTCCCAGCATTTATTCATAATGAAAGACAGTAGCCATGCTTTAGATTTTTTTTTTTTCCTCTGGTACTCATTTCAGCCTGCAGCTGGTCAGTGTTCACCCAAATGGAGAGGATTATGTGGAGGAGTCTTGGGTAAGCAGAAACCCATAATGCTTTTTAATAACTATTTTCTTTTGGGGGAGGGGAGGGAGGGGTGGGGGGGTTTCTATAGGCATCTGTCTGATTGAGCGTGGTGAAGCATTTATTGTTGCTCTAAGTATTGAATGTTCATGTTCAGAGCAGAAATGATCAGGCAATTATTCAATTACTTAAATGGCAGAAAAGCAATGTTTACAGCTTCTTAACTGTGGAAATCTTTGCTTGTTCTTTGTTTTTAATCTGTTAGTAAAAATTATAATTTCTGTGTTCTGGATTGGGGAGAACCGTGGGCTCTGGAAAACGGGGCTAGTTCTAAATCCGGCCATTGTCTAAGTAGATGGGTACCAATGATGTTCTAGGCGGGTTTAATCACCCGCTATAGAGCCCTCCTGTCCTGGGCTCTGCACAAATCATGAGGCCACTGTAACGTTTCCAGTCAGGATGCTTTCTGTTGCTCCTCAGTAAAAGTTATCAAGAATTTGGTATCGCAAATAACCTCAATAGATGACTGTACACAAGTACAATTATACATGTTGAGGGTTTACACGGACGTTGAAATGATTCTTCATGAAAAACAAAAGTCTTGAGCCCTGTATACTAAATGTAAAAAAAAAAAAAAAACTACAGCAAAAACAATCTGTATCGGCATCGATGATTGCCAATCGATATATCCAGCTGCCAAACATGATCTCTAAAAAGGTATATTTGTTTGTCCTTTTTTTCTGCTGACTCGATCCGTGACTCAAACCCATCAAGTTATCCGATACTTTCTCACTGCATGCCACCCAATAGAAGGTGACACAAGTTGCAGGTTTAGATGTCCCACCATCTTTTCTGTCGTTTCAAAATGTAGAAAAATACCAGTTTTAGGAAGTGAGTTGTACTCCAGGGTGACTTGTTTTTACCCCGGCAACAATGAAAAACTTCCTCTGGAGTGGATTGGAATTGTACGAGCCAAATTATTGTCACAGAAAATGTGAACAGGAAGCAGTTAAAAGGGCCGACTACCTTCCCGAGCCTCCGGGCCCAGATGTGCAAATCACTGCCGGAGCAAATACGGTTCCGCTCTGTCCCGGAGGGCGACTTTATTACCTCACCTCCTGCACACTTTATGGCACAACACCGAAAAGGGTAAATTCCTAATAAGGCGGCCGGGCTTCTCTGACACTAACGAGTGGCTGCGGGTCCTGCGGCTAAAATTTACTGTCAGTCACAGAGTATCCCCCTTTTCAAATTGCTTCTAAACTGCTTCACAGAGAAGCAATTTGGCCAGAAAATGTGAGACACTGTAAAAGGTATGTGGGGGGGGGGGGGATTTATATGGCACCCAACCCACAACTCGCACATACGCATTTAAAAGGAGATACACTGTTGAAATGATGCTACTTTAAAAGAGGTTGATGGGCTAAGAAAAATAAAGGTATCAGAGTGCCTCTTGACAAGATTCTTTTTTATTTTCCTCCTCCCAAAATGAGGCTTAACAGCTTTATGCTTCCGCCTTCAACTAGAACATTGAGACCGTTCGTTTAAAAAAAAGAAAATTGTCTGCTCTGTGTCTCTCTGAGGTCTTCAAACACTTACAAATAATTACCGGGGGTTAGCCGAGGACGAGGTGTCCCAATGAGACAAGGGAGAGGAGCGAGGACTCCCATCTGCTGTATATTAAACTGATTGAAGTGGTCCGGGTCCGAAGTCAAAACCTGCATAAAATGATGCTCTGTCTTTTTAATGACAAACGCTCCTCACGCTGAAAGGAAGGCTGAAGTCCTGTCAGTTGCCAAAGAAAGTATTAAAGTGGTCACTAAAAACACCTGAAAGCACAAGCTACTCCACTTTCGTACATATTCTCCACACTGTACGTTACACGGGCTGATATTTGTCCCAAAATGTGAACGAACACTGTAACAGGAGGCAGTGGTGTGTGTGTTGGCGTACGGCGAGCATATGGTTGGACGATGAAGCGGATTAGGCTCCAGCAGAGAACTTTGCGCAGATCTTTTGATGCCTTTTGCCAGCTGTTAAATATTGGAACATAAACAAGAAAAACTGAAAAGGAAAATGTGTAGGTAGGAAACCACAAAACGAGGTGCACATGGAGAGAGGAGGAAGCACTTTGAGCAAATTACGGTTGAATTCTATGTTTTTCTTCAACTGAGTCTGACCGACTGCTTCCAAGTATCAAGAGCAATAATCAGTCCATTGGATGAAGGACAGTGTTGCATTTCTCAGATAACGGACCCCATGCAAATTGTATAATAAAAAATCTTTCATTTGTGACTACAATGTGTTGAATTGACAGCAATCCACAGCCGCTAGGCCTTTACACAACGGTGGCAGGTTTTTCTTTGTGCAATTTCCACTTTGATATATATATATATAATTTTTTTGTCATGAGGACTTTCATAGAGCTTTTTAACAAAAACAGAGGTCACTTTGACTCTGGCTCTACTCAGTAAAAACATATCATCTTGTTCCAATGTAATGAACTTGAATAAATCCACTTGTTTAAATGTTTTCACAGCAACACAAACGTACATCAGAAAGGGAATTATGACGTGTTTAACTTCCTACCCTTAGCTCTAAGAAGCTAATGATACATCATTTGAACTAATGACAAGAACTATTTTCATCAAAGCAATTAAATGAATCCAAAAAAGAAAGAAAAAAAAACTTCTATTTCCTATTCATATTGAATATTCTGCAAATAACCTCTGTAGATGAACATTTAGAATTTTTGATGGTTGATGGAAAATAAAATCAGCCAAAAGAATTGCAATTGGTGCCTCTCTACCTCTGAATAATGACCAAACAGTTCAGGGGGATTAACCCCAACGAGGCCATGGGTTTGGTGCTTACATGAACAGCATCCAGCGGGCGTCTTACAACAGTGCTGGTGAAACACTGTTTTGGATGTAATCTCTGCTCGTTATCGATATGGACGCACATTGTTAAATTGATTCTGTTTTCATCAGAAGACGTTCACGAGTCGCATGGAAGTTCTGGTTTTTGCGATTCAAAGCCGGCAGCCCGTGTTTCATGGAAGAGGTTTCGTTAGACAGCAGAGGTAATCGAACAACAGACAAAAGAGAAGGGAAAAAAAGAAATAGATAAATGAAAGGCTGAAGCTGCTCCAGTGTTTACCCTGAGTCGCAGCGATGCTGCACCTGCAGCACGGATTGTGTCGGGCCTCCCCCGATGTGACTCTTGGTTAAAAAGTTTTTCGTCTTGGAGTAGAGTGCTACATTAAGTAAATGTCAGACAGTAATTCAGATGCAACGCCAGTCTTGAGAGATCACTTCTGCTGTGCGCTTACCTCTGTATATTCCCCTCCACCCCGTCGTGAATTAACTGCTGTCGGAACCAGGCCTTTAAAAGGAACTATTCAAAAGACTCAGCGTGGTCTCATGGCATAAACACTCAATAGTTCTGCAAACCCCGGAATCCATATGTCTGTCAATTAAAATACACATAGGAATTATATTATATACACACATCAGTGCTTTCTGAAGTACTGACGAATATGAAAAAATAAAGTAAGTTGTGTTTGCAAAACATGCAATAAGTGATACTTCTCCAGTGTCTACTTGTGGATCACCCTCAATCTCCAACCATAGACACGATAATAGCAATCATATCACATTCATACAGATATACAAATGATAATAATATCAACATCAGTACTCGATATCGACAGATACGCAAGTTGAGGTATCGGTATTGTTAATTTTAAATCTGACGCTCTCTCAAGTTAAGGACTAGTTATGGAACCTTTTCGTTTTAGAGTACCAAACCGAATATGTCTGTAGCATCAAGTAACTAAAGGTTTAAGGTATGTCAATAAAAAAAAAAGGCCAAGCCTTTCAGACTTTGTCCAGGCAAATGGGTCAGAAATCAATTAGCCCCTACACACATTGTTTTATTTATTTGCGGTAATCAAATAACAAACGCAAACTGTCATGTTTAATCTTTTTAATCTTTAAACTTCCAGCTCGAATTGGCTGTGCAATTCTCAACAAAAATGAGAAGGCTCACTCCTTAGCCAATAAAAATAAAGTAATTTAAAGACCTCATCTTGGGATCTGAAAAAACTGTGATAGCCATTTTTCTCTACTTTCTGACACTTTGGAGTCTGAACCATTACTAGTTTAATCGAAAGGAAAAATAAACTGTTGCAGTTTGCTTAACTGCATGTGTTGTTTAAGCCGGTTGAACAACAAACAAAACCTGAATGCGGGTGATTTAAAGCTCAGCGAGTATGAAATGAACTATTCTGGGCTCTTAATGCTTCAAGTATTACAGTATTGAATTCTTAATACTTTATGCTGGCGGAAAAAGTCAAATGTCCGTGATTGTCATGGCCGTCTAGGGGATTACGATGCAGGACATGTAATCAGTTCTAATCCAGTTGCAAGTCACCCCCTTTTTTCCCACACATTTAAATAAACCTATGTAACAATCTGCTGCTCATTTCCTCACTCACATCTGCCACAATAGAGAAAACTCGAGCATCCATGTAAAAATCAAAATAAAAGAAAAAGGCATTTTAAAAACAGGCAACTGCCTTGAAAAGTTGCAGCAAACACACTTGGACAGATTGAGGGCTCAGTACCTCAGCCACAGGTTGATTGCTGCCTTGGGGGCCAATAAGACTAAATAACTGTGCCATCGGGGCCGGGGGCCAGCAGTAACAACGACTAAATCATCACAAAAAAGGATGCAAAGTGGGTGTGCAAATGTAATATTGCGAACCACACAGAGCCACCCGGTGTGCCTCGGTGCTCTCAGTAGCAGGAGACCCTCACAGCAGCAGCGGCCGTTCAGCACCACGGACAGCGGCCGTCCACAATGCAAACTTTTGTTCCGCTAACGGCAAAGCTCACCGCAACTCGTACATAAATGAACGACCGGTGAACGTGGACTTGATGTCAATCTTTGGTTTCATTAAAGCCGGTAAAAGTGACAGGACGGCGTGAACCGTTGCGTCCGTATCGGTTACTAAAACACACAGGACACTGGCGGCACTGAAGGGACCACGTAACAACAGGAAACAAACATGGAGACGCGTTTAAAGTTGCACTAAAGTGACAGGAGTTTGGCTTCATACCTGCTGCTAGTGTGCGCGCGTGTGTTCATTAGCAAGTAGTTGTCGACACGTGTAGCTAACCGAGCCACGCGCATAAGCTAGCGTTAGGGGGAACTTGCAAGGCATGAAAGTGACGCTGCTAGTCTGACACAAATATGGTTAATAGCTCACTGGGAGAAAGATGTATTATTTTGTTAGCATTGGGATGCTATGCGGCCTATTATTGCAATGGGAAGTGCTAAGTGACTTAGCTCACCGCGGCATCATCAATAACAGTGGCTGAACTAATTACCATCCGTTGACTGACGTAATTATGACACATACACGCTGCTTAATGGCGTTAGATATCAATTATGGTTGTTTTATAGCCGAAATAGTCTTTCGAAGCCGTGGAAACATGGTGTAGGACCAGGCCTAAGCTAACAAGACAGGTGCTCCGGTGTACAACATTAAGAGTGAGCGGAGGAAGGGGGGTTCAATCAGCTCAATTGGCGGCTAATGAGCGGCGGACACTGCGTCGTGTTTCGTGCACTCACCGAGGACGAAAAACGGGAGCTCGGTGTTCTCCAGGTCGTCCACCACCACGACGTCCCCGGGAAATTCGTTCCGCACGGAGAACAGCAGTTTGGGCTCGGAGGCCGACGGACTGTGCATGATGCTCAGGTCGTTCTCACGCAGAAACGGCAGCGCCGACACGGTGACGCTCTTCATCTTGCACTCGGTGTCCTGGCTCTGGTCCTCGTCGCCGTTCAGACCTCGGATGCCGGGCGCGAAGACGGCCAAAAGGACCCACGCGAGCTCCAGCAGCAGCAGCGGACGCGGCAGCGGTCTCGGCCCCATGTTGACGCTCGCCATCTCCGTCGCTACGGTTTCCTTCTCTCGCCCCCCCCCCTTTCGCTGTTTCTCTCGCAGGGCTGCTTCGGTCTCGCAGCCCGGCTGGATGAGAGAGAGAGGCAGAGCGAGCGAGAGTGTGTGTGTGTGTGTGTGTGTGTGTGTGTGTGTGTGTGTGTGTGTGTGTGTGTGTGTGTGTGTGTGTGTGTGTGTGTGTGTGATACACGGACGGGGCTCTCACGGCAAGAAAAACAAACGCTCCTTGTTTCTTACATATGATCAATCACGTGTTTTTTTTTTTTTTTTTTTATACAACCCTGAACATTGACTGTGTGGCAATCGATGACCTCTTGTATTGTAATTGATCGATAAACTGTCCAAATGGCTCAGTAATGGCCACGCATAGATAACTAACAGGACGTGCACCCGGGACGCCCTGTGGGTCCCATCACCAAACAAACATCATCCTTCTCTAGGTCAATTCAATTCAGTTTATTTTGTATAGCCCAAAATCACAAATACAAATTTGCCTCTGAGGGCTTTACAATCTGTACACATAAGACATCCCTGTCCCGGAACCTCACATCGGATCAGGGAAAACTCCCACTAAAAAACAAGGGGAAGAAACCTGAGGGAGAGCAACAGAGGAGGATCCCTCTCCCCGGATGGACAGAAGCAATAGATGTCATGTGTACAGAATCGCTCCTTCGCGAATCGCCACCTTAACGCGGTGAAGGAGTTTGAGTGGCTCAATGATCCTGGGAGCTATGTTGTCCGGGGCAGCTGCCCCTGGTAGGGTCTCCCAAGGCAAACAGGTCTCGGGGGAGAGCCCAGACTAAGAGCGGTTCAAAAAACCCTGATGATAAGCAGCCCTAGGACTGAAGTTACCTCGCCCGGACCAGGGAAACCGGGGCACCCTCCCGGAGCCAGACCCGGGAGGCGAGCTCGTCGGCGAGCGTCTGGTGGCCGGGCTTTCGCCCATGGGGCCCGGTCGGGCTCAGACCGAAGAAACACCATGGTGCAGCCACCCTGTGGACCCACCTCCCGCAGGGACAGACATCGGAGTCGGGTGCTATGTAGACCGGGCGGCGGGCCGGGCAGGGGGCCTGGGCGAGCCGATCGCCGGCGACATAGACTAGCTCTAGGGACGTGGAACGTCACCTCGCTAGCGGGGAAGGAGCCGGAGCTGGTGAGGGAGGTGGAGCGTTACCAGCTAGATATAGTTGGGCTCACCTCCACGCACAGTGCTGGCTCTGGAACCAAACTCCTGGAGAATGGTTGGACTTTGTTCTTTTCTGGAGTCGCCCAGGGTGAGAGGCGCCGGGCGGGAGTGGGGATACTCACGAGTCCCCGGCTGAGCGCCGCCGTGTTGGAGTTTTCCCCGGGGAACGAGAGGGTCGCCTCCCTGCGCCTACAAGTTGCGGGGAGTAAGGCTCTGACTGTTGTTTGTGCTTATGCACCAAACAGCATTTCGGAGTATCCGGCCTTCTTGGAGTTGGTGGGAGGGGTCCTGGAAAGGGCGCCGCCTGCCGACTCCATAGTTCTCCTGGGAGACTTCAACGCTCACGTGGGCGACGACAGAGAAACCTGGCGGGGAGTGATTGGGAGGAACGGCTTGCCTGATCTGAACCCGAGCGGTGTTTCGTTGTTGGACTTCTGTGCTAGCCACAGTTTGTCCATAACAAACACCATGTTTGAACATAAGGTGGCTCATAAGTGTACCTGGTACCAGAACACCTTAGGCCGGAGATCAATGATCGACTTCGTAATCGTATCATCTGATCTGCGGCCGTATGTTTTGGACACTCGGGTGAAGAGAGGAGCAGAGCTGTCAACTGATCACCACCTGGTGGTGAGTTGGATCAGATGGCGGGGGAGTCGGCCGGAAAGACCTGGCAAGCCCAAACGTGTAGTGAGGGTGAACTGGGAACGTCTGGCGGAGGATCCTGTCCGGGAGGTCTTCAACTCCCACCTCCGGAAGGACTTCTCACACATGCCGAGGGAGGTTGGGGACATGGAATCCGAGTGGATCATGTTCAAAGCCTCTATTGTGGACGCGGCCGCTAGGAGCTGTGGTCGGAAGGTCATCGGTGCCTGTCGTGGCGGCAACCCGAGAACCCGGTGGTGGACACCGGGGGTGAGGGAAGCCGTCAAGCTGAAGAAGGAGGCCTTTCGGGCTTGGTTGGCCCAGGGGTCTCCTGAAGCAGCTGACAGGTACAGGCAGGCCAGAAGGACTGCAGCTGCGGTGGTCACGGATGCTAAAACTCGGGCATGGGAGGAGTTCGGGGAGGCCATGGAGAAGGACTTTCGGTTGGCCTCAAGGAGGTTCTGGCAAACCATCCGACAACTCAGGAAGGGAAAGCAGGGCCTTCCCCAGGCTGTTATCAGCGGGGGAGGGGGGCTGCTGACCCAGACAGAGGATATCGTCGGGCGGTGGAAGGAGCACTTTGAGGAACTCCTAAACCCGGTCAACATGTCCCCTGAACAGGGGGCAGCGCCTGAAGACTTGGGGTTGGATGAACCCATATCCCTGGCAGAGGCCACTAAGGTAGTCAAAAAGCTCCTTGGTGGCAAGGCGCCGGGGGTGGATGAAATCCGCCCTGAGATGCTGAAGGCGCTGGACTTTGTTGGGCTGTCTTGGCTGACACGCCTCTTCAATGTCGCATGGGGGTCGGGCACAGTGCCCATGGACTGGCAGACCGGGGTGGTGGTTCCCATCTTCAAGAAGGGGGACCGGAGAGTGTGCTCGAACTATCGGGGTATCACACTACTCAGCCTCCCGGGAAAAGCTTATGCCAGGGTGCTGGAACGGAGGCTCCGACCGTTTGTCGAACCTCGGATTCAAGAAGAACAGTGCGGGTTTTGTCCTGGTCGTGGAACAGTGGACCAGCTCTTTACCCTTGCAAGGATACTGGAGGGGTCCTGGGAGTTTGCCCAACCAGTCTACATGTGCTTTGTGGACTTGGAGAAGGCTTTCGACCGGGTCCCTCGGGGCTTTTTGTGGGGGGTGCTGCGGGAGTATGGTGTGCCGGACCCGTTGCAACGGGCCATCCGGTCTCTGTACGCCTGCAGTAGGAGCTGTGTTCGTATCCTCGGCAGTAAGTCAGATACGTTCCCGGTGGGTGTTGGCCTCCGCCAGGGCTGCCCTTTATCACCGGTCCTGTTCGTGACTTTCATGGACAGGATATCTAGGCGCAGCCGTGGGGCGGAGAATGTCAGGTTCGGGGATCTCAGGATAGCCTCTCTGCTGTTTGCAGATGATGTGGTCCTGTTTGCCTCCTCGGACCATGACCTCCAGCATTCACTGGGGCGTTTTGCAGCCGAGTGTGAAGCGGCGGGGATGAGAGTCAGCACCACGAAATCTGAGGCCATGGTGCTCTGCCGGAAACCGGTGGAATGCTCCATCCGGGTGGGGACAGAGTGCCTACCACAAGCGAAGGAGTTCAAGTATCTCGGGGTCTTGTTCACGAGTGAGGGTAAAATGGAGCAGGAGATCGACAGGCGTATCGGTGCGGCTGCAGCAGTAAAACAGGCGTTGCACCGGGCCGTCTTGGTGAAGAAGGAGCTGAGCCGGAAGGCAAAGCTCTCAATTTACTGGTCGGTCTACGTCCCAACCCTCACCTATGGTCACGAGCTTTGGATCGTGTCCGAAAGAACGAGGTCGCGGATACAAGCGGCCGAAATGAGTTTCCTCCGTAGAGTGGCCGGGCTCAGCCTTAGAGATAGGGTAAGGAGCTCGGACATCAGGAGGTAGCTTGAAGTCGAGCCGCTACTCCTTCGTGTCAAAAGGAGTCAGCTGAGGTGGTTCGGGCACCTAATTAGGATGCCTCCAGGACGCCTCCCTTTAGAGGTTTTCCAGGCACGTCCAACTGGTAGGAGGCCCCGGGGAAGACCCAGGACACGCTGGAGGGATTATATCTCCCAGCTGGCCTGGGAACGCCTCGGGATCCCCCAGAATGAGCTGGTAGATGTTGCGGGTGAGAGAGAAGTCTGGGTCAGCCTGCTTGACCTGCTGCCTCCGCGACCCGACCCCGGATAAGCGGTGGAAAATGGATGGATGGATGGATGGGTGTACAGAATCAACATAACAGAGTTACAGCACATTCAATGGATGTCACAGAAATTATTCATGAGTAGTAGGCATGGCCACGACCCAGATGACTATGATCCACGACAGCAGACGGAGGTGAAGATGAAGGGCATCAGCAGGGCCGCCAGGGAAGGGAACAGGACCGGCTTCAGACAGCCACGATCCATGGACGCTTGAGGAGAGGAAGCACAAAGGCTCCCGAGAGGAAGTAGAGTTAGTAATGAGCTTTAAAGAGACATTAATTCATCTAGAAGTATAGAGAGGAGAAAATGAGAGGGAGAAGAAGATATAAATCCCTCGGTGTTTCCCTAAGATGCTCCCTGGCAATATAAGTCCATAGGAGCACCCCAGGAGCACCTGAGGAGGGGAAGAGGAGGAGAGAGAGAGAACAGGAGAGAGGAGCTCATTGTATCCTAAAATGTTCCCCAGCAGTCTAGGCCTATGGCAGCATATCTAGGGGCTGGACCCTAGGTCCGACCTGAGCCAGCCCTAACTATAAATACTGTCAAAGAGAAAAGTCTTAAGTCTACTCTTAAATGAGGTGACTGTGTCTGCCCCCCGGACTGAAAGTGGAAGCTGGTTCCACAGAAAGGGAGCTTGATAACTGAAGGCTCTGGCCCCCATCCTACTTTTTAAGACTCTAGGAACCACAAGTAGCCCCGCATTCATTGAGTGCAGCTCTCTGGTGGGACAATATGGTGCTATAAGCTCACTAAGATATGATGATGCATTACCAATTAAGGCTTTATATGTAAGACAGTGGTTAAAGGTCAGTGGTTCTCAACCTTTTTTCAGTGATGTACCCCCATGTTAAATATATTTTCAGCCAAGTACCCCCTAACCAGCGGAAAGCATGTTTGGTTTAAAATAGATGTAATACACACCGCTGTGCCATCAGGGTCTAATTTAATATAGAATATTTAAAAAACTGTGTATGAATTTACACTTCTACTTTATTGAATATGTATTACATTTTTAAAGGATTTTGAACGGATACTCATTTAAAATATATATTTTACAAATCTCACATGCCCCCTGGCCTGCCTTCACATACCCCCATTTGAGAACCACGGCTCTAAGTGAATTGTACATGTGCCCCCCTCGCACATTTCCATATCATCTCCACATTTACACCGCTGAGGCATCGTCGGTAGCTTGACCTGAGCTTGATGTTGGAGATTGCAGAAAGGATTAAACAATCCCAGCATGCTCAACCAGAGAAAAAGCCAATAAAAAAAAAAATATATATATATATATGTATATATTCTGTCGAAAATTTATTGGAATTTTACTACCTACTGTAACCACAACCTATCGTCTGCTTAACACATTCTGAGCTCGACAGAAAGCATTGGGGCTGCTTTGTTACTGCTGACGATCAGTGGATATGCACAAGGGCAGATAACACCTGGTGAATAGCAATGAATATCATCACATTTTCATTTACATTAAGGCGATTGATTTTTTTGGGTTACAAATTTCATGAAATGTTATGTTTACCTCTGCAAATGAGGTATTATCTTATTAAGTATGTGCAAACATTTCCTGAACAGAAATCTGAGTATTAGACACAGCCAGGTTTAAAATTCTCATTTAATTGTGTTCACATATTAGTCAATGGTTTTTACCGAGGGGATTTTGGATATCACATGAATATATAAAAACAAATAATGTAAACAGCCATACAAAAATGTTTGTGGTAATAAAATGTTGTATGAATCAGACTATGATTTAATATAAACAAACCCGTCAGTAGAAACTTGCAGAATATAGATTGGAATGAACACGATGGTGTATGATAGTGCTGCTGAAGTGGAGATTTCTGTCTTTTTCTGGATTTCTGGTAAAAACAATTTAAGATGTCAATACATTCTGCAGTTATTTCAGGCTTCCACAAAACAACACGTGGAACAGTACACAGAAAGACACAGGAGATACAGCATTAACCATGAGTGCTGCCTGGCAGGTGTGCGAGCCAATTGCAGGCAGGTGTGGAGGTAGACTGTGCCCAGGACAGGTAAACACTCACACATGGGCCGGGGACATGGAAGAGGAGAGAAGGGATGCTGGGAAACCCGAGCGAGGAAAGATGCGGGGGTATAAGCAGGAGCACTAGCACGGCTGTGTCATAGCCCTGCATCTTGGATGAGTCGTTAGAGCCCAGAGGAAATATTAAGCTCTCCTCCAGGACAAACGCTGTAGAAGGGAATAATAAGAGCTCCAGCATGTGATCCCACGGAGGAATATGAGCAATACATGACACGATCGCCTCTGTTGATGATGTACTATCTTCTTCTCTTTTTTTCCCAGACATAAAGGATGTGAATGAACAGACAGGACACATAAACTGCTCCAAAATGAACCACATATTGCATATCTTTTCTTTCTCTCTGTTAGTTACATTCATGGAGCAACAGATTTAGAAATGAGTGAGACCAAGTGTCATGACCATGCATGTTATGGTGCTGTCAGTTTTTTTATTTGTATGGATTGATGGGGCCTGAGTGGAGCGTGCAATCATCTACAGCATATTTAAAGGAGCTGAAGTCAAGTCACATCCAGATGTTGCCGCTGAGCTTCTGTAACGCCGTTTACTGCTCCCAGAGTCCCTGTCCTGACTCGGGCGCTGATTGGTTTGAACGTTTAAAGGCCCCGCAGTAAAGAACCCACCGCTGAAAACCTACAATGCTCCTGTGATGTCCTCAAATGTGGAAGGATGTCAGTTGGGAAACATTAACCCTGAAGTTCAGCGCTGTACATCTAGATGTGACAATGATTTTTCAACCATTACTCTGAAAGAGAAAGGCACCGGAATCTAGTCTCAAAAGTCCAGTTGAATATTAAGATTTAAATATAAAACATTACCTAATTTGCATATGTGTTTATTTTGAACTATAACTGCCGAACTTAACATAGTTTGTTCGCTTCCCGAGGATGTTTTTTTTAATCTGTGTTTTTAGGACGTGAGGGCGTCCCAATATGGGTCAACTTGACTTTGAGGTCTCCTGTGTCCTGAGTGGTTGGTCATTTTGGTAAGTAAAAACCACGTTCTAACCCTCTCATGTAAAAAAAAAGTGAGGTCAAAAAGGGATTTCTGACAGAATGCACAAACTGGTAGATCAAGAAGTATTTGGTCAGACTGTCCTTTACAGTTAATCCTGCGAGAAACGTGAAATGTCTGTACAAAATCTAAATGGTAATCAATTTTATAGGTGTTGGAGGCATTTCAATCTGAACCAAAGCGGTGCACAAACCAACCAACCAACCAACCAACCAACCAACATTGTCATCCCAAGAGCCAACTGCTACTTTAGCCAGCGTGAAGATGCTAAATCACCTTGTAGAGCTGAAGGGAACTCCAGAGTTGGGTGATGAATGTCTTTGGTTTCACGACTACGAGTGACCTTATCATTGTGTACATTGCTGGGGGCTTTAAGACTCTAAATCCCATGACTGTTTTGTTGACCCGACAATTGCCATTTGGATTTGGATGCAAAGCTGTAGGAAAAGAAGATTGTGTTTTCTGTGTCACCACCGTCCATCCATTTAATATTTAAGCAGCTCTGTGGTCTCCTATTAACCGTCATTCCTCTCTCTCTGTCTTCCCTCATCAGACATATTTTTTAAGTCCAAAATAGGACAATGTTTGGGATCCAAGCTAAAATGAATTAATTAATTAAAAACAAGACCAAGAGAGGCAAGTGCATCAGCCTCTGCCACCCGCAGAGAAATATTAAAAAGTGAACTGTGATTGAAGAGAATAAGTGGAGCAAACAGTGCCCAGACTATCACTCATTCATTATTGATGGTGGCTCTTAAGACACTGGTGGTGGAAAATTCATCAGTATTCAAATAAGATCAAGCGTACTCGTAAAGTTTTTGGATGTGTTCGTCCTTTTTTCTTTTTTATGCTGTGCTGTTGGACAGTCCAGAAGAACTAACTGACAGCAAATATAAGGACACAGTGAAACTTTTCTGGTACATTGCCTTAAGGTCCCAGAGAAACGCTCAAATGATCATTTGGAAGATTCTCACTGTGTCAGCATGAACTGAAATGGTATTTCTCTGTGCAGTTTAAAGGATAAGGCTGGTGATGTTCTACATTTTTCTTCAAGTCAACAAAACCCATGAAAAGACCAAAAGTAACAACGATTCAATTCCCACAACAAGTATGGTCCTTGTATTCAAAGCCGGATATATCTTATTCCCCTGTGCCAGAGCGCTTCATTGCTGTCCAAAATGTGTTACAAACACTTTGTTACACCGAGTGACATGTTCCTTTATTACCACGATTACAAAATATAGTTTAAATATTAATAAATGCAACACATTTGCTCATAAGTACAGCGCCGTCTGAACAATATTAAGCTAATAATTTAGCTGTCTGAACACTGTTCTGACCACAGGCTCCAGACAGCAAATGTTTAAGGGGCTAACGTTAATAACTACACAATACATGAACTAATCGCATCACCAAATTTGATGCTAATGCTAACGTTAGTGGCTGTGGCTAGCGTCGTTCCATGACCAAAACGAGTTAGTAAGTGCATATCAGCTAACCTCATGGCTAATTATATCATGCAGAATGACAGGGGGAAGAAATTCCCATGAATGAAGGTTCCACAGGGGTGTACAAGCATTCTTAAGAACCAATTAAATCAGTTTTTATACATTTCCTGTCATTTATTTGGACGGAAATCTATGCTTTGGTGTTAAACATCTTTTAGCCTGGAGGGAGGATTAGTGGCTAAATGTTCAGGCTTAAAGCTTTCGTCTCCCCCTCTCTTGCAGTGAGGGTAATGACACAAACATCCCCTAGCTATGGTTAACATAGGGGACGCTACAGCTACCTCCAAGCCCCTCCCTGATGCAGCCTGTGGGCAGTCGGGCTGTTTTAAATCAGGAAGGAGCGAATCCTCCTGGGTCGCTGACCCGGTTTTTGCTTTTCACAGTAGGAACGAATGGGCTTGGGACTGGGTCTCACAGAGTAGCTAGGAAAGTTGGAAAGCATTTCCATGGGATTTGTCGACAGAATAATGCCAGCCTCAGACATTGATTTGAATAATTCATTACATGCTGTAGGGTGGCTTCGCTCTTGGACAAACTGTCCTTCAAACTCCGGGCTCAGGTCAAAGACCTTCTGCGGTGTCCTTGAATGTTTATCTGCACTGTTCTGCACCTCAGGGTGACCTCCGACCTCTCTGTCAGAGCGCAAGCTGCAGAGAACTTCCCTGTAGGGGATCCCTAAAACATCCCATTTTGTCTTCCTAATTACTTTACCAGTGTTTTAGCACTTATTGAGCCTTAAGACGACTCGACCAAAACTTCCTCAATTCTGTGAGAACGACTCTTAAGGTGGAAGTGCGAAAGCGTCCCTCAATGCATTATACAGTGATAAACAGAGCAAATGAGCGAGCGACTCGACTCCCGCCCGAATTATGCAGGGATCCGGTGTTCGTGATCAAAGGGGAGAGGAAGAGACTCGGAGAGAGAATGACAAAATAGGTTTCCGTGAATGTGCACGGTGAATGTGCACGCCAGGCAGAGATGAAATTCCGATACATTCGCCCGCATTCTGGGTTGCTGCCGATAATCAAAAGCGGTGGAAAGCATGGATAAGGGGAGGGAGGGAGGGAGGCTGGGAGGGAAGAGAAGAAAGACAGTCAGTGCAGGGGGAGAGAGAGGGGATGAAGAGAGCACACACATCAGGGGCTGTGACTAGCAGGTGCAGCAGTGGCAGGGGGGGTGAGGGCCGGGCGAGGGGCCTGATCAAGAGAAAGATCTCCCTGTTTTAATCTTGAGACTTCTTCCCCGTTGCCAAACTACAGCAAGGCCTCGGCCCGCTGCATGGCTCGCTCTGCGATGGGGGGAGCGAAACAGATTCATCTTCTCGGACCGCTCGCTCGCCTCTCAGCCTCTGCGTGGGCTGCAAAGTTGATTATGGCCTGAAAAAAGAGAAAAAAATGAAAAGTAAAAGGCCTTTGTTATCATGCTGCTGGAGCTCCAATAACTGGTTCAGAATCATCCTGCAGCGGTTGCAGTCACAGCCCTTCTTCAAATGCCCGGCGCGCGGTACAAACGTGCCACTTCAGACAAACCGGGGCTGGATTACGCAGACTTTTAACCCACTGCTGGAGGATTGCAACGGCGTGAAATTGGCGGTTACATGATTCTCTGTGCATATGCAGGTCTGTGTGTGTTTGTGATATGAGGGTGGAGGGTGCAGCGGCTGGTTGAAAGCAATGGGTTTCTTTGACTGTTACAAAGCACAAAGCCCTCTTGTGATGCACGTAGTTAGAAATAATAATAATAATAACAATTTTCATCACAGAATGCTAAATATTAAGCTTATCTATGGATTTCAAACAGTATGCAGTTTACTTCGGGCTTACTCCACAATCCTCTTATGCGATTGTTCGCTGCAATCAGAAGCAATCTCTCAAAGCTGTCTTCATCAGGAAGGCTGTTATTAAAAGACGTTGGCTGTAGGGATGCAACGATACCATTTTTTACAAACCGATACGATACCGATATTTTTATTTGTGTACTTGCCGATACGGAGTACCGATACCGATACTTCTTAGATTTGGTCTCCATGAAAGTGCAATTAATTTGGAGGCAGATTTTATTTTATCCTCTGCAGATTATGTCAAGCCTATAGTACAAAATTAACAGAAGGCTATCCCAAGCTTTAAACTTCTTGTGGAAGTCCCTCTAATGTCGGACCATAAAACGCCCCGTGTCCGGGTTCATAATGTAAGCGATAATATTAGGTATCGAGCAATTATATAGGAAGCTGTGTTCCAAGTTATGTTTCCGGTGCTTTTATTGTGGAGGGAGAAACGGAAAGGAAAAGAGTGGAATTGTGGGATATACGTGTGTGAAGGAGATAAAAAAGTGGTTCAAGTTACCCTGCAGCGTGTTTTCATTTTATTAGAATTACAAATATAGACACACAACAGACACTCGGCTACAATAATATCATCCGTAGCCGCACAACAGCGTCTGAATGAGGCCGCTGCCAGCGCTACTTCAGGTGGATCAGCAGCCGTTTGATTCAAACCGGCAGGACGGCGGTGATGACGCGCAGAGCTTCTCAATTATAGATGTGTTAAATATGGAAAATTTCAACTCTCGCGTCTAACGTGCCGCCGGCGTAAATTTGCGTCTGTCGCAACCACACGCGTCTGTGCATAGACTTTACATGTAATCTGGTCGCGCGAAACATTTGCGTCGCGTTGGGACGGACTGATTACAAGTAACTCCGGGGCTGTCAGCCACTAACAAGAGCACTAATATGAGCACTAATATGTCATACACACGTATGCAACACCGGTTAATAAGCACAATATCGATAAAGTCTTGTATTGTACAGACAGACAGAGAAGAGTGTCTCCGGCTCCGCCACGGGGTTGCTTCTCCACAAAGCGCGACCAGTTTGTTGTAGTGAAATACTGTTGAGTGAGTATCGGTTCTTGGTATCGGCCATTGAAACCGATGCGAGTACGAGTATTTAACGCAGTATCGACCGCAGTATCGACCGATAGGTGCATCCCTAGTTGGCTGTTACAAATTCTGCAATTGCAATCTTCTTCAGCCTTTTGAAGAAGAAAAAAGAACACGGTTCAGTGCTTTTGTTCCATTGTGGTGTGAATTTGTTAAACGTTTCCTCATCTCAAGAAAAGGTATTTGTATTATCCAAGCAAGCCCCTACAGTGCAAAACCTGTTTGAATTGAAGAAAAACATTGTGTTGAAATATGAACAGGAAGTGGCGTTACTTATACAGAAGATTGGTGCAGGAGTATTTGGGGTCCGATTTTCTTAAAACTGAGCTCTAGTCATCTTTTCAGGTGGTCATATGAACACATAATCAATATCAGACCCATTTGATGTCAATATCCAAAAGATTCAGCAAAGTCTGAACGTCAGTCAAAAACATATAATATGGGAATAAATAAACACAATTCCACTATAAACATTAACATAAACCATGAATCTGATTAAAAGTGATTCCAAAGTGGCTGGAGAATGCACTCAGAGTTTTGAAAAAAAAAGCGAAAATTCAACGGTTTTGGAATCCTTAGAACCTACAGAGTTCTCTTTTTGTCAAACAAAGCCTTGGAAAGATACGCACAAGCATGTAATTTTTGTCCAGCAAAATAAATAAATAAAAATAATAAAAATTGACATGGTTGTAATATTCTGTCCCTTCCTGTTACCTACTCTGGCCACGTAGTAACCGGATGTTGTGAAACGAGATGCATTCGAATACGCCCAGAGAAGATATGGAGTTTTCAGTACTGGCTGAGTTGCCGCGATTTCTCGAAATCTCTGAACTACCATGAACGTATTATTTAAGTTCACAAGAGTTTTCTGTATATTATAGCTGTTGAAATTATCCAAATAGACCTTGTGGGTCCACTGTGGGTCAGTGGTTAGCAGGTCTGACTTTCAATTAGAGGATCAGTGGTTCAAACCCCTGTTGTTGTGTCCTTGAGCAAGACACTTACTGTATATCAAGTAAATCGCTTTGGATAAAAAGCGTCAGCTAAACGTTATACTTTTGGAGATAATCACTATTTAGAGTCGGCTGCAACACAGTCAACATTTTTGCCAAAAGAGGGGTGGTTTTAAAGGTAGGGTTGATAATCTTGAAAATCCGAGCTCAGCAAGAAATTCGCCAAGTCGGCAACAATGACAGCCCATTCCTTCAGGCCTCCCTCTGAAGCCACTCCCCCTAACATGTTCACGCTAAAAATAGGTGGCCCGTCCAGTCGCTGCATTTGGCCCGAATGAAATGATTGGACAGGCTTCTTTTTTTTCTGACAAGATGTTAATGACATATTCAACAAAAAATATATTTAAAAAAATATATTTTGAAGATTACCAACCTTGCCTTTAATGTTGCTTTGGGTGAACATTTAGTGCCTTTGTTTGACCCCGACCTCCACCCTGAGCCGACTTTGTCACTCTCTATATCGCGTCACCTGTCCTGGCTCAAGGTTAAGTTGATCACGTAAATATTGATCATGTAATATTGATCATGTACATATTGATTACGTGGCTCCTAAACAAAATTACACTAAATTCATTTTTGAAACAATGTATGCGAACAGCCTGATTAGTTTGAACATATCTCCATAACGATTACTTTCTACAGCATATGCACATGGCAACTACAGTATGGATACAGTTCGGGAAAGATTATTGTTCATGGCCAGAGAATATCCTCATGCAAAGGTCCAGAACATCACAGTAATGTCTAAGTAGCGCTATGATTTAGTGCCATAAATATTGAAGTAGCCTAGCAGTTCTTTCAACGTCCGTTATGTCGTCAAATCAAATAAAGAAAGGTCAATTGAATAACATCGAAACAATATTCATCGTTCATTTTCAAATTGAACTGGATGCATTATATATAATACATGTTCTGCAGGGCCTTTATTTGTGCCTTAATTTTGGATGTTAGCGGGTATGTTTGCTCAAAGAGTTGAGCTCTGTCCCGTAGTGGAGCTTCACATTGCCGTTATTAATTATCATCACGGCCTCTGAATATATGAGACATGCTGGGTTTAAACTGCCCGTGGGAAGAATGAACATATAAGAGTCTGTCCATTCTTAGTAAAAGACATGCCTCGCTGTCCACTTTTCTCTTTTTACAGATCGGTACTGATAAACGTAGCAGAAATAAAAATATGAATTGTGCAAAAATAATGGATACAATATTATTGGATTACAGGCATTGAAGCATTAAAGTGTGCATCATTGTAGCTGCTGAAGGTTGGGCTCATTTCAACTGCTTTATCTGCAGGTAGGGTGTGAATTTCTCCCTGGGAAGTTTCATCTCAACCTAAAATAATACATCATCATTAATTTGTTGATTATATTTTGTATTGTTGATCTGAATCTGAGAGGTAACAAGTAACTAAAGTCATTTGAGGAATATAGTGGAGTAGAAGAGTTAAGTGGCTGAAAAAAGAAATACTCAAGTTGACTTTACCTCAAAATTGTACTCAAGTAAAGTATGTAATAAAACACTTTCCATGACCATAGCCCATCTGAAAAGATATATATGACAATATATTTATGAATCAAGCGAATAAAGTAATAAATCAGAAAAGAATCAAGAAAACAAGACCAAAAAGAAAACCCTTTTTCTCTTGACAGTGAAGCAAAGCTTTGTGATGAAGGAATTAGCCTGTAGTCAGCAGATCTTTCAAAATTAGGTTTGAATGTGAGACTGCAGATGAGTAAGTTATTGCTGCGCTCTGCTGTTTTTGTGAAAGCACTGAACCAGTGGAGCTTTCTCTTCTTCTTTTTTTACCACGAGACACGGGGCCTGGTCCTGCTAAACAGTAGGGCTGCTTGTGTCTGACTAAATGGAGGTCTCCCAACATAAGCGCTAGCAAGGACAAGCAGGCATTGTGTGCCTCTTGAACATGAAAGGCACCATTCACACATTAGCTTCATGTACAGATATCTGTGGACCATAAACAACAACACAAAGCTGACTTCCAATGTGCAACTTGTGCTTTAGGCTTAACACGCCCCCGCTGGTTCGCACACGCAATGTAAGTCATCTGCAGAGTCAGCCGATCACCGTTACCTCAACTTCTCCAACCAGCCAATGCCTGCAGAGAGCGAGCAATCGCCATGGTAACCGGAGACTGGTTGACTGGAGGAATTACCATAAGAAACAGATACTGTGCAAACCCCATGGCTGGGGGAATATTTGGAGAGCTGTTCCTCAACAACGAGAGCACTTGAAGTATTCATGCTGAGGAGCACTCGCCGCCCCGGTCGGCACCGCCGCAGCCAGTGGCGGTCCAGATCCAGCGTCGTCGCAGAGCTGCTTCCATCTTGCTTCCTTTTTCATGACAAAGCTGATTACGTTTTTCATGATATTTTCCTAAATAATAAATCATGTTGTTGCCTAAACCTTTTGAGAACGCAGAAAAAGATGTTTGCTTTTTATTGTGCAGTTTCAAACGTTTCATGTCAATAGAATTAATTAAATTATTCATTAATAATTAATAATGCCTCATACATATTAAAGTGCTGATATTTGTAAGACCCGCTGTTGCACTTTTGCAACATTTTTACAAAATCCCCCCCCCCCAAAAAAAATATTATAGGATGAAAGAAAGTTATTATAGTTAACCTGTTACACTCCCCTCCAATATCCCCTCCCACCCACCAGAACTCACACTTAGGAAAGTAAGGATCAATACAAAAAAACATATATAAATAATTGATCAAATACCCAAATTGTATATATAAATTAGAGATAGATAACACATTTTGAATAATGATTGGCTTCAATAGAAAAAAATCCCACGTGAGATGCACGGTGGTCTGGCAGAAATACATGTAGTGTTAAGACTGCAAGCCTGGGAAGAGTATTCCCACTCATGGATGTGGTTGACACTGGCACACCACTTTGTAGAGGTCAGGGCCAAATCAAAGACTCATTAGGGATATTTATAGCAGATTCATATTTAATTGAGAGGTTGGATTTAAGCCAGATCACAGCACTTGGTAATATAATATGTTGGAATCATGTTGGTGAGCCTCATTAACTGACTTGAGGTTTATTTACTAACCTGATCAAAGTTTATTCAACCTTTATCTCGGCTTTCAGAAGTTTATTTGCATCATGAAGGCACTTTTTTTTTTTCATGACGTGGTCCATTTTGATATTTTGGGCTTTTTTGCTTTCATTACATGTCTTTTTTCAGACTATTGGAAAGATTACAAAATACACATTTAGTTGTATATTTCACTGCTTTGTCTATTTGAGTCTGTAGATTTCTCCTAAATTTGCCAATTTCTTAATTTCTTTTTTTCCCCCCATTTCACCTATAGTGTCTTAAACATGAATGTAGTTTAACAAAACATATCTGGCCAGTCTTTCTCAGACTCTGAGCCAGAAATCTCCACTTCAGTAGCTCTTACATCCACCAGACTTTTCAATTTCATTCCTATCTATATTCTGAAGGTTTTTCCCTCGGCGATTGTTCATATAGTATTTATAGCCTGATTTATAGAACGTTTTATTCCTAAAAACATGGAGAAAATTAATTTTTTTCACGGCTGTTAAAGTATTTTCAGATTTATGGAGTGATTAAAAAAAGAAAGAAGAGAACCAGTATTCCCCCTGTGAAAACCTTTGCCTCTAATATGTCAACAAAATTAAACAAGAATTTTAAACACAGCTTTTATGTTTATGTTTGGAAATGTATTTATTCACTTGCGCTGACCCCTCAGTTGAAACAGCAGTATCCATTACGAATATGAAGGCCACCAGACATGGCACCGGTCACCAAAGGAAATCCGTTGGGCGACCAGATGCCAGCGTATCAACTGGATGCAACGTGGTTCAACATGACTGATAATGATCTGACTCATAACACAGCGGAACAAGACAAATGTATCCACTCGAGCTTTGACAGCAGAAAAGGCCGTTTGCGCTTTGCAGACGGCATCTGGCAGAGACAAGAAAAGGTCACTTGAAAAAAAGAAGAAGCTAATCCTATCCTTGAAAGAAGGATGACTTACATGCAAAGTTGCATCATTTGGGGAGACAAAACTGAGAGAAACGCCTCAAGAGTGGCAAACAAAAGCTGTTCAAAAGATGAATTGAGATGACATGACCTCAAGATCGAGACGGCAGAAGACCCAGAGCACAGTGGATACAGGAAAGAGGCCATTGCATGTCAGAAACAGTCTGATACAACATCAGAAGGCATTTTATGCTCCGGACAAACTCTCAGGATCCAGAACCGGAGGAACAACAAGGCTGCAAACCATTCCAGACGTCTGACATGGTCATGTTCCTTGTCATGGCTAAAATTAGACTTTTGTCAAACAACGTAGATCACTTCCAGGTTCCTCCCCCTTGTCTGTCTTTCTAACTTCTGCATCCAGGTTGGAGGGAGCAGCAGTGATGCTTCAAGCTCCTATGCTGGTGTTCATCCCAGCGGAACCAGACTTTGAACAAAATACCCTCTGTTATAGGTATTCCCATATCATCGTTGTCAGGCAGAAACATCATACCTCCATATTTTCAGAAATACATTTTTTATTTTACTTAAACAGGCAGGTCTTTAAGAACACGCTATTATTTTCAACGCTTGTCTGGCGTCATCTGTCTGTGGGGTTTTACAGATATTTAACCAATGAAAAGTAGGTTGTGACTCAAACTCGGAACTCCATCGGATCCTCAATCTGTCTGCAAAAAACTCCTATCGCCACCCCAGCTCTTCTTCGCAGAGCTGAAGGTAAATTGAAACGAGGCGATTTCCTCTGAGGCGGCGTTCCACACAGTTTCGTAATTAACTGAAAATGTTTTTACATTTTTCAGCAGCAGTCTGTGAGGGGTGATCCAAATCGGCGGGTCGGGGACGGTCGCACGTTGTGAGACCTTCTCTCTGGCACGGGCTGGGCTCATTTCCTCATCTACGTTGGGTGACGGTGGCTCACCGTTCGGACACTGAGCTTTACAGGTCCTCTCGCTGCAAATTATGCAGTGTACTCGTTTGATTTAGAAGATTAGTGTAGCTAGCTAGCTAATGAAATACCATGCTAACCCTAACCCTAACCAAACACGTATTTCAACATTTGCTGGTCAACAACCTCGTAACTCTATTTGACTTTAAAAACCTCACAACTCCATTTGAGCTTGATTTGGGTAAAATATGGATTAAATATTGACATATGCACATATCTGACAATATTTAAAGAAGCAATACCAAATTTGACCAAGCAGTGTTAAATTCATTAAAAGTAATGGTTTTGGACATACAAGGTTTCTGCTCAACAGCAATGATATGCAATCAAGCCAGAGGGACAAAGGAAACCTCCCCCAAATGCTTCCTGGGGGACAAAGTCTGGCAAGAGCTATTGATGAAATGTAGATATCTGACACTGACTGATATGAGATATAGTTTGAGACAACCCCTGGGGACCACGGGTTGAAGTGAAGACTTCAAATCAGCAGATAACTGCCACATGTCTAATAGTGATGGACCAGTTTGGACCAGAGGGCGAGATCCTCTGAACACTTACTGTCCTCTACTGAACTCTGAGAATACTAAAAGGAGACATAACTTTCAGAGTACTGACAGGGCTAGATGGCAACCTGCTGTAGCTTGTGTGCTCCAACGTTAGCCAGAATGCTCACACATCAATCGTAATAGAGGACCAATGTCGTTACATCACGTCCTGTCGAGCCTCTGTTCCACTATCTTCTGTGACTCATCTGTCAGTCAGCATTTCTTCCATTCGACTTTGTTGAAAAAGTGGAGCAGTGGTTTTCTTTCGTCTTTCTCTTCTCCTCCTACAGCTCCCCGAGCTTCTTACTGTTTTCTCTTGTACTTTGCCATTCACTTTCCCTGGCATATTATTGTCAGGAATATACTGTCATTTAATTCAATAAAAGGTTATTGAGAAGGGTTGGTTGTCATTAGCTAACAGAACCATAAATTCACACAAGTATATTAAAAAATGTGTGTAATTAATCCCTGTCACTTATATATCTGTCGACCATTCCTCTTGTATAGAGCAATTTACACTCCGACAGAGGGGGTCAAATAGAAGTTGATGGTGCCGCTCAGCGAGTAAGCTTGAAAAGCTTCTGGACTGTTGAATCTTCGTTCTGTCGGAGGTCTGCACCAATGAGAGAGCTTGCTATGGCTCAATCTCCAAAGTTGAACAATGTTATATTTGCATTCCATTATTATTTTCTCTCATTTGTTAAATGCTTGTTTGACCAAGCCTTTATACAGGATTGTTACGTGAAGAGGGAGCCACTATGAAAGCAGGGCCACTGACAAAGGCTCGGTACTGTCACGGCTCGGCCGTGACTTATGTTCCTTTTGGGCTGTTTTCTGTTTGTCTCTGGTGTCCCCGGGTCGTCTTCCCTGTGTGTGTGTGTGTGTGTGTGTGTGGGTGTGTTTCGTGGGCGTGGCTTCCGGCAACTGGCAATCATCTCCACACCTGCAACCCATCTCCGGCACCTGACGTCAATCATCTCATCACCTCCTCTCTGTTAAAACACCCTGGCTTCCATCTCTCCAGTTGCCAGATTATTGCTCCATGTTATGTGGTATAGCGACTCTCGGCCTCTCTAGTGACTCTGTCTACCAGACCTACTCCGCTTGTGTTCGTATGAAATTACTAATCTCTGTTCCTTGTGCCCAGGATTCCTGTGACCGTGACCAGCCTCCCCGCCACCGTCCACGCCACCTCACCGCTCCGCCTACACCCTCCGCTACCATCTAATAAACTGTTTACCTTTCCCCAACCTTGCCTCTCCGTGCCTGCACTTGGGTCCACCTAAACCAAACCGTAACAGAATAATCTGGCCACCATGGACCCAGCGGGCTCGGAACCCATTGGCCAGCGGCTAGCCTCTCATGGCGTTCTGTTGGGACGTCACGAGGCTGCCCTCCAGGAAGTGTTGGCCGAGCTACGGGAGATCAACGCCAGTGTGGCTCGACTCAATACCCGGATGGACCGCGTCGAAGCCCGTTTCACCGCGCTGGGTGCCCCAGACACCGGCGTGCCTCCCTCTGTCCCACCAGCGCCAACCCCGGCGTCTGCCGCTGCTGCCACGCTTGCCCGGGAGCCCTACATCCCGACCCCGGAACGCTATTCCGGAGACCTGGGCGCATGTGGAAGATTCCTCCTGCAATGCTCCCTGGTGTTCCGACAACAACCCAGCACCTACGCCTCAGATGAGTCACGCATAAGTTTTATCATAGGGTTACTTACGGGCAAGGCTTCGCAGTGGGCAACAGCTTTGTGGGAGAGGGGGTCCCGTATATGTACGTCCTACCAGGGTTTTGTAGATGAGCTTAGGAGAACCTTTGACCACCCTGTTCATAGTAAGGAGGCCTCTAGCAGGCTCCTCTCCCTTCGTCAGGGTTCCGGCTCTGTCGCAGCATATGCGGTGGAGTTTAGGATTCGAGCTGCAGAAAGTGGGTGGGGGGACGAAGCGCTGCAGGGGGTTTTTTTCCAGGGGTTAGCGGATAACATCCAGGATGAGTTGGCAACTAAGGATGAGACAGACAGCTTAGATTCCATCATTTCCCTGTCCATCAGCTTAGACAACCGCCTTCGGGCCCGCCTCAGAACGCGGCCCAGCCATCAGTCAGCTGCAGCTCCTAGCTCACAACCTAGGTTAGCTCCCCGCGGCAGTGCCGTTGCCCAGCCTCTTAGGCAGAATGTCCCTGACCCGCCCTTTAGTGTTGTGGCGCCCGCCCCCGCCGAGGAGCCGATGCAGCTTGGCCGAGCTCGCCTTTCCCAGTCGGAACGGCAACGGCGAGTTACGGCTGGGTTGTGCATCTACTGCGGGCAGGCGGGTCACCTTGTCTCTTCCTGTCCTCGCCTGCCAAAAGATTAGGCTCATCAGCTACGGGAGGGGTCCTGATGAGCCAGACTTCCACCTCTCCCACCACTCCCCATTCCTGCGTGCAGCTTGGCGCTTATCTCACCTGGGGGGGGAGGTCCGTTCCACTCAAAGCCTTGGTGGATTCCGGGGCGGACGCGAACTTTGTGGATACCACGTTCGTGGACCAAGCTGGGATCTCCACCGAAGCCCTCGCTGTTCCAAGGGAGGTCTATGCGCTGGATGGACAACTCCTGGCAACCATCACTCGCCACACCGGTCTTCTGAGCCTCCGCCTATCAGGTAATCACCAGGAATTGGTGAGGTTCCTGGTCATTCACTCCCCTCATGCCCCTGTTGTCTTAGGCCAACCTTGGTTGAAACTGCATAATCCCCACATTGATTGGTCTACGGGGTCGGTGGCCAGCTGGAGCACATTTTGCCACTCCCACTGTCTCCAGTCGGCCCCGGCTCCCGCTGAATCTGCTGGTACTCCCACAATCGAGGCCCCGGACCTTACGTTAGTCCCTCCCGTTTACCATGACTTAGGGGAGGTATTTAGTAAGCAGCGGGCCCAAACGCTGCCCCCGCATAGACCCTATGACTGCGCCATAGACCTGCTCCCGGGTGCTCCCTTGCCCTCTAGCCGTCTCTTTAGCCTTGCTCGCCCTGAAAGAGAAGCGATGGAGCGTTACATCCATGACTCCCTAGCAAACGGCTTTATCCGACCCTCCTCCTCCCCTGTTGGCGCGGGATTCTTCTTTGTTGGTAAAAAGGACAATACGCTCCGCCCCTGCATAGACTACCGTGGCTTGAACGGGATCACCGTACGGAACAAATACCCTCTCCCTCTTATTGACCCTGCCTTTGAGCCCCTCCTCCAGGCCACAGTGTTCTCCAAATTGGACCTCCGGAATGCCTACCACCTCGTTCGGATCCGTGAGGGAGACGAATGGAAAACCGCCTTCAACACCCCCCTGGGCCATTTCGAGTACCTTGTCATGCCATTCGGCCTCACTAATGCCCCTGCAGTGTTCCAAACGTTAATCAATGATGTCCTCCGGGACATGCTCAACAGGTTCGTCTTTGTTTACTTGGATGACATCCTCATCTTTTCCCAGGACGTGGAGGAACACTCACGCCACGTCAGACTGGTGTTGCGCAGGCTCCTGGAAAACAAGCTCTTCGTTAAAGCGGAAAAATGTGAGTTCCATGTGTCCACTGTCAAGTTCCTTGGGTTTATCATTCAGCAGGGCCAGGTGAGGGCGGACCCGGCAAAGATTCAGGCGGTGGTGGAGTGGCCCACGCCCACCACTCGCAAGCAGCTTCAGCGGTTCCTGGGGTTTGCCAATTTCTACAGGCGGTTCATCAGAGACTATAGCAAGGTGGCGGTTCCCCTCACGCAGCTCACGTCCACTGCTGTCTCCTTTTCCTGGACTCCGGCGGCGGACGTTGCTTTTGCCGCCCTGAAGGGGCTATTCACCTCCGCCCCGGTGTTAATTCACCCGGATCCCTCTCGGCAGTTTGTGGTGGAGGTGGATGCCTCTGATTCAGGGGTTGGGGCTGTGCTTTCTCAACGGTCCCTGCAGGATCAGAAGTTGCACCCATGCGCTTTCTTTTCACGGCGCCTTTCGCCTGCAGAGTGCAATTATGATGTGGGTAACCGGGAGCTACTGGCGGTGGTTCTGGCTTTGGAGGAGTGGAGGCACTGGTTGGAGGGAGCAGTGCAACCATTCATAGTTTGGACCGACCACAAAAACCTTTCTTACCTTCGCTCTGCCAAGAGGTTGAACTCACGCCAGGCTCGGTGGGCTCTGTTCTTGGGAAGGTTCAATTTCACCATCACCTACCGTCCTGGTTCCCAAAACACCAAACCAGATGCCCTGTCCCGTCAGTCCACCACGGAGAAGCCCGCCCTCGAGCCTGAGCCCATTCTCTCTCCCTCCCGGGTGGTGGTTGCGGTCTCCTGGGACATTGAGTCTCTCGTCCGAGGGGCCCAGGGTTCGCATCCGGACCCGGGCAATGGTCCCCCTAACCGTCTGTTTGTCCCGGTCCCTGTCCGGTCCCAGGTCTTGCAATGGGGGCATTCCTCCAGATTGGCCTGCCGCCCTGGGGTCCACCGCACCCTCACCTTCATTAAGCAGCGGTTCTGGTGGCCGTCTATGTCCCGTGACACCCGGGCCTTCGTGTCCGCCTGCTCCGTCTGTGCCCGTAACAAGGCTTCCCACCAACTCCCAGCCGGTCAGTTGCGCCCTCTGCCGATCCCCCGACGGCCCTGGTCCCACATCGCAGTGGACTTCGTCACTGGCCTGCCCCCTTCTGACGGCAACACCTCCATACTGACAGTCGTGGACCGTTTCTCCAAGGCGGTTCACTTCATTCCCCTCCCCAAGTTGCCTTCTGCCACTGAAACTGCACAGCTTCTGGTCCTCCATGTTTTCCGTCTCCACGGCATCCCCCAGGACATTGTGTCGGATCGGGGGCCGCAGTTTTCATCCCAGGTCTGGAAGGCTTTCTGTCGTGCTCTGGGCGCTACCGCGAGTCTCTCTTCGGGATACCACCCGCAGACCAACGGCCAGACGGAACGGGCAAACCAGGACTTGGAGACGGCGTTGCGCTGCGTCACGGCTCGCCACCCATCCTTCTGGTCCGCACACTTGCCGTGGGTGGAATATGCCCATAACTCTCTGATCAGCTCCGCTACGGGCATGTCCCCCTTCATGGCCTCCTTGGGATACCAACCGCCCCTGTTTCCGGACCAGGAAGAGGACGTGGCGGTGCCGTCGGTGCAGGCTGGTCTTCGTCGGTGCCGGCGGATTTGGAGGGTGGCCCGGTCTGCTCTCCTTCGTGCGGCCGCTCGTACCAAGCGTCTGGCCGACCGGCGCCGGACCCAGGCACCCGCCTATCGTCCTGGCCAGAAAGTGTGGCTCTCGTCGCGGGACTTGCCCCTCCAAATGGTGTCCCGCAAGCTGGGGCCCCGCTTTGTTGGGCCCTATGAGGTGGAGTCGGTTATCAATCCCTCCACGGTCCGGCTCAAGCTTCCACCTGCCTGGAAGGTGCATCCAACCTTCCATGTTTCCCTACTTAAACCGGTGTCCTCCAGTCCCCTGTCCCCTCCTGTTCCGGCCCCACCGCCCCCCCAGGTCGTCGACGGTCACCAGTTCTTCACCATTCGGCGTATTCTCGACAGCCGCCGTAGGGGCCGGGGATTCCAGTACCTCGTCGACTGGGAGGGGTACGGCCCGGAGGAACGGTCCTGGGTTCCACGTCGCTCCTTTTCGGAGGTTTCCCTCATCCGGGACTTCCATCGGGAGCATCCAGACAAGCCTGGTGGGGCGCCTGGAGGCGCCCGTTGGGGGGGGGTACTGTCACGGCTCGGCCGTGACTTATGTTCCTTTTGGGCTGTTTTCTGTTTGTCTCTGGTGTCCCCGGGTCGTCTTCCCTGTGTGTGTGTGTGTGTGTGTGTGGGTGTGTTTCGTGGGCGTGGCTTCCGGCAACTGGCAATCATCTCCACACCTGCAACCCATCTCCGGCACCTGACGTCAATCATCTCATCACCTCCTCTCTGTTAAAACACCCTGGCTTCCATCTCTCCAGTTGCCAGATTATTGCTCCATGTTATGTGGTATAGCGACTCTCGGCCTCTCTAGTGACTCTGTCTACCAGACCTACTCCGCTTGTGTTCGTATGAAATTACTAATCTCTGTTCCTTGTGCCCAGGATTCCTGTGACCGTGACCAGCCTCCCCGCCACCGTCCACGCCACCTCACCGCTCCGCCTACACCCTCCGCTACCATCTAATAAACTGTTTACCTTTCCCCAACCTTGCCTCTCCGTGCCTGCACTTGGGTCCACCTAAACCAAACCGTAACAGGTACTTGACGGGTTGGCAGTGAGAATGAGTATTCTGTTTGAATCCAAATGGGGAAAGACCATTAGTCAGCTCTAGAACACACCAGAGGGGGTTTTGAGAACACCTTGGGATCCCTCAGGAGGAGCTGGAGGACGTGGCTAGAGAGCGAGACATTTAGACTATGTTGCTTACTCTGTTATCACTACGACTTGGATCAGGATAAGCCGGCAAAAACAGACCGGAAGTTTTAAGCTGAAATCACTGGAGGCATTGTCAAGTCTCACTGTAGCACTGGCTTGTGCATTAAATGAACACAGTGTTACACCCTGACCTCAATTCTAAAAGAAGAAATCAATATTTGGGACACTTCAGCTGTGCTTCAGATCCAGTTTGGGTAGACATAACGGAGTTTTACTCTGTTTAGACAGCTTGCAGGACCTTTTATCTGCTTTTGGTTTTATTTAAATTATATTTGATTTGCATATGACTTTTGTTTCTGTGGTAACAAGAAACTGTACCACCTCCACATAGTCCACAATGACAAGCTTACTTTTTTGAAAGAATTGAGCTAATGACAGTTTCTTTGAGATTCAGTATAAAATCCTCTTAGTTCACATTGAGTTACAATCATGCTGTATACCTTTAATTATGGTATGTAGCTTTATGCCAGGAAAGACTGATGGATGTATCTTCACGCTGCTGTCTCTGAATACATTTGTTGCCGTCAGCAACCTTTTCAAGAGTTACTGGAGTCCCTGCATGACTTATTAGAAGAACAACAAGGTTTCCAGCTTTGTAGGCTTAAATGTTTTTCTTTTTTTTTTACATTATTCATTCGACAAACAAAACGTATGACTCCCACTGTTCCACTTATTAAAGGGGATTTAGATATTAAAAGAGAAGGACTTTCATCAGGATAAATGAAAAAGACAGATGAAAAGGAGCTCGCGTTGGACTTATGCAGCCAGCTTTCTATACAGCACTAATTTGATTTTTCAACCCTAAAACCGATGACTGCTGTGCAAAAAATACAGTTGGTAATCCCGCTCTCTTGTATTTGTCAGAAAGCTTTGATCTAACAGGCCAATTAAATGTGTTTTGTAATCTTTACAGTGCAGTGTCATCGATGCAGCGTATCCCCCGTCTTTCAACCATCGACAAGTGTGTCATTGTAACTTTCGTTCTGATCAGAATCACACCTTGCGATTTGTTGACCTGATAGGCATAAGTAATGAGAGGCGATGATCCAGATCACAGTGCGATAAAAGTCGATAAATTTTGAAACAAACTCTAGTGATGGATAATTTGTGATGTATAATGAGGCAGAATAATACGATATGGCCGTGGGACTCGAGGCGACTGCCTCTGTATCGCTCCCTCTCCCTCAGTCTCCAACAACTGGCACACATGCTAACATTGTTTGGGACGCTCTTGAAAAGCACAAAGCTTTACTTTTGTAAAGCACAAAGTCGTTTTTTGTGCCGCGGACTTCAAAATGCAAAACGAAGCATTTAATTAAAATGTGGCACCTGGAGACTGGGGTTGTAATTGGCTTCTCGAAGATGGTGTTCCGAATTAGGCTCTCACAGAAGTCCGGCCCATGCAAATTCTCAGTTGGATACACCCCTATCAATAGCTGGCTACATTAGCGACATTAGCATATGCAACACCTGCAGCAGTTTCAAGTCTCTACCAACTACCATCTCCATATGTATATATACTGTATATATACGTATTTTTTTGGTTACGAAAGAAGCCAACGGAGACGACTGCACATGAGTCTGTCCCTACCAGTAGCTGTATGGGATAATCTGTGTTTTGTGAATATGTATAATGATGACAGCCTTGCAGGTGATGTGGATCTATTAATCTTGCCCAACTGTAATACACATTCAGTCCTAAAAATGTGATGTTTCAATCTTGTTGATTTTGCAGAAAAAAACTAAATGCAGGTTATCTCAACGCAGGAGTGCCTCAAATCTACATTCTTTCTAATAGCCGTCAGGGGGCGACTCCTCTGATTGTAAAAATGACTCCACTTCTCTCTTGATTTATTCCCTCAGTAAACATTATAAACATGAGTTTATGTCTCAATCTCTAGTTTCAAGTATTCTTCATTACAGAATCATGTTCATTTAGTAAATGATGGTCCATTTAGAGTTAAAAAGACTATAAAGCAGAGTATGCTTAAGGCGGGTGGGGCTACCTTGATAATACGCTGTCAATCAGAATAGAGGGTGTAGCAATGCGCATCCCAGCAACTGATCCGATAGTCCTTCAAATCCTCCTTGTAATGTCTGCCGGATGTGTCTGTCTCAAGTTCTGTTCCCACGCTAATCACAAATGAGTAGCGAATGTATTTTCAATATGCTTATAAAACACACACGCTGACAAAACAACACAGAGCTATATTGAGATTGTTTGTGATGGAAGGCGCTGAGCTTCTGTTACACACCGGTGGACAGTGGAACCTCTATCGAGCCGGCGCACAACCATACCGCCATTAATCCAATCTAATATTCACATTCAACAGAATGCTATTTTGGAAAGAAAAAAATGAATCATCCATGCATAGAACATATAACACAGCAAGCTCAGACACATTCGCTGACTGATTTTTTTGACTCAAGTCCAGCTACCGTCACAAATCTTTTTCCTTTCTTTGCATGACTTTGCCCTCTGTAAAACACTTGCTTACTCCCAGAAGCAACATTTTCCTCGAACTAATTACTGCAGGAAACCAGCAAGAGCATCGCGGTCCCTGTCTTTCGTCTGTACTCTGTGTAAACTCCACACTAACACTCATTTTCTTGCATCCACTCCCCCACCCCCTCCCCCCATCTCTCTCTCTCTCTCTCTCTCTCTCTCTCTCTTTCTCTCTCTCTCCTGAGATGTGACCGCAGGGAGTGTTTCTATATGTCTGCCCTGCAAGACGGATGGTCGACATCTGCCACAGAGCCTCGCCGGACATATTACCTGAGACACCAAACAATAACCCCTGTACACCCACACACACACACACACGTGAAGAAAAAAACACACACACAGAAGCAGAGCCATGCCTGGCCTTAAACGGACTGCCAAGACCTGACCTTCTAGTTACGACCATGATCACCCCCATGGGCACGGGTGGCATCTGGCTAGGTGATGTACGCATGTGTGTGTGTGTGTGTGTGTGTGCACTGTGTGTGTTCTGCATCACGCGTTCTTGTGTCCCAGCTTCTCAGCATGCTAGTGTTGTGTTTATCTGCGTGTCCCCTTTTTGTATGTATGTGTGTGTGTGTGTGTGTGTGGCGTTGGCATGAAGAGCAATGCCACAAGGAGCCCGGGCAGCATCAGACGGGCTGTGCGCCCCCAGAGCTTGACCATCTGTGCGTTATTGGTTGTCATTAAGGTTTCTAATTTGGAGGTTTCTTGGGGAATAGCCAAACGAGGGCAGCAAATGTCATTACGCCGTTCCTCCCGCTGAGCTGCCGTGACCGTATTTACATATTTATACACCTTAATTGTCTTTGCCTCGCTGCCGTGACATTGAGGCAGCCCGAGTGTGTGTGTGTGTGTGTGTGTGTGTGTGTGTGTGTGTGTGTGTGTGTGTGTGTGTGTGTGTGTGTGTGTGTGGGGGGGGGGGATGGGGTGGAGAGTACACAGTGGTAGAGCGTTACACACAGTCAAATCAAATTTAGCTCCAAAGTGAATTTGAATCATCGAAATAGTTGCTGAGCAAAGTGGAGAAGCGGCAGCATTATGCAAACAGCTCAGAAATGAAGAGAAAATATTTTCTCTAAATGTGCGATGACGTGCAGGTTTACATGCCAGCATTATAGACATTGTGCTGACTCATTGGTTTTCACCTGAAATTGTACTGAATGATTTAAGTGATCCAGTGCTCTGTGAGCTACACCTCCTGTTCTCTCTTTAGAGGAAACACAGTAAGCAACGGGCACAATTTAATGCGCTGATATATTTGACAGCCGGTGTCGAGGCTACACCTGGTGACATACTGGTCTAACTACATTTCCCAGATGCTTTCGGTAGCTTTCTTCTTTCTTTTTTGGCAACTAATTTCAATGGAAAGTAGCTGAAGCCTGCCTGGAAGTCACTAGACAGCGCTAGATTACGTCATGCGCTAATAACGTACGTGTACAGTTAAGCTAAACTTAAAGGCAGGGTTGGAAACCTTGAAAATTAGAAAACTAGCAAAAGCCTGCTAGATTGTAAAAATGATCCAACCAAAAACAGTGGCAACACCGATATCGCATTTCAAGTTTTGTCAGAGCATTTGATTCAGTGATTGCTGTCTGGTTGGACTGAGAAATTCAACAAAGAATATCAAAAATGTTTTGAAGATTACCAACCCTGCCTTGAACTGACTCTTAACGAGACTCAATCTAAACTCACCTCTGTCCTTGATTATGTATGATGATGGTAATGAGCAGGTTGGAGGCCAAAATTGAATTTTAAATATCTCCAAAGGCACTGCCATACGACAATTGAAACGACTACTTTAAAAATCCGTTTGGGGATGTTTTTTTGACTAATAATATTGAATTAACATAGATATCAAATATTTTGTTCTCATTTCTCATTTTGTGGATCCTTTAGGTTTTAATGGGCCTCTGCCTTCAGAAGGGAGGGAATAGAGAGAGAGAGAGAGAGAGAGAGAAAGAGAGAGAGAAGCAGGTGCATCATGTTCTATTCTTGGTGTAATTAGAGGAGAACTGTCTTCAGTGTCTTTTAATGGAGTATTCACAGTGCTAGAATCACACTTGCAATGCGTTGACACTCAGGAATGAGCCCAGAGAGATGGCAGTGAAAACAAGGCAATAACATTACCCCTCACAGGTGAATCTATGTGTATATATACTCTCCCTGTTTCATGAGGGGAGCGTCTTTTTTTTTTTTTAGCAACAATTGCTAATTTTTAATGAGGTGATAATTTTGCTACCCAATGGAAATACATAGTACTAATAGTAAGTTCTGCCATTCATCCAGCCTGGAGCATTTTTTTGCTACCATGTTTTTCTTTTGTTTGCTGCAGTGTGCTGTATTTTCTTCGTGACAGATTAGTAGGTGATGTAAGACCATGTAGCTCCACTACTCCAAATTAATGAACACTACCCTGTAGTTATGCCTCCCAATCAGTAATAACGATGTATTAGCCTGAAGGCATCCCAACCAATCAGACAAATTGTATTCTCCACCAATTATAGGGAATGAAAAACTAGCCTGTTGCTGGCTCCAACTATCGCAGATAGTGAAGAATTAAACTCATAGAGCCAGAGGAAGCTAGTGGAACTGATAGTTTCTGTTCTGTTAGCTTGTGAATCTCAGTGAAAAGATCTCATTGAAAAAGTGAATAGAAAACAGGATATGATTTGTGTATCGGAAGAATTTTTGTGTCCACTAGTCTGCTTATAGTCCCATTGGGATAGACCGGCTAATTGTTTCACCATTATCTATCTAAAATGAGAAGTGGACCTGCACAAGTAATACATCGGGATGCATAGGCACCAAATGTATTCTTTCCTTGGGAGATCCCAAAACATTAGTCTCTACCTACAAACTATGCACAGACTATCACATCCCTGTAACGGTAGGGTAATCACTTCATCAGTCCTGTGAACGAAAAACATACAGGGTCAAGGAGCTTATGGGCAAACCTTTGGGGAGTGGGGGGATGTTCAGAAGTCAGATTGCCAATAGGTTCAAATCTTTTTCAATACAACATGACCATCATTAAGTAAATTATGGTTCCATTTCGAGTAAAATACACCATAAAGAAGTGTATGCTTTAGGGCGGGACCACTGTTGGGAATCCTACATTTAATGACTCACTACCAGACTGAGATATCTTGTATCAAAAGTATTTAATTACTAAACTAAGCAGAGCAATGCATTCCGGGCATTTATACGTGCACGGTCCTGATGGGGACGTCTGACTAGTTCAGATGTCCCTGAATCAAAAGGCGCTTAAACAGAGTGCGCAGGGTGTATATTGGATTCTCCTTGTGGAGCCCATTGGTCAATCCTACAAAGAGGCGGAGTCCTTTGCATAGTTTACAGTCTTCTGGTTGGAGCACTGGGTATTCTCCACCCACTCTGGCTCATGAATCTTGGATCCGGTTCGACTCTCTTCCGCTATCACTTCCTGTGTCATTTGGTATTTGAGTTTCAAAGTAAAATAAAGATGGAGGAAACCGGATGTTGTTGCACTTCCTATCAGGACGCCCCAGCTGTCGTTATGTTATTATCTCTATGTGTTAATGTTGACTGTGCTCTCTGATATATATCTAATTATTTCCAACAAATCCCCCTTTTCACGCCTGCAAGGCGTGACAAGCTATTATATAGTACATGAAATAGACGCAGACACCTGACATATAAGTGGCATCCTCATTTTATATATTGGGCGATACAAATGTGTTTGATCTGAGATTTCAACTTTCTTCAACAGTTTCCACTGTTCAATGTGCCTGAGTCTAAAGGAGGAAAAACGTACTCCCCCTTTTCACACCTAAAAAGGTGTGACAAAAGTTTTTGCTTCCATGTTTAATCTTACAGATCTAAGTCTATGACCTCTTCCATTTCAAGTTCAAAGTCGGGTGCCAAAAGTGGATAGGTGCCAGCTGTATACGGCGGGGGCGCTTCCTCTTTGGAGAGAGCGGTGGTGATAAGACGACCTATCAGGGTGCGCAAACAGGGAATACAACAACAACCACAGGCTACTAATATTGCGACAAATACTGCAATTGAAATCATCAGTGACATCATCAAATTCTTCCACTTTCCAAACATATTTGTCATCTAGTCAGAAAAAGGGTTATCAATACCTGAGGCATCATGCATTTCCTTAGACAGAGCTTTCAAACTTTCCAGAGCCTTAGTAACAGAACCATCAGGAGCAGTATTATTGGGAATTATAGTACAACACATGTCTCCAAACATAGAACAAACACCCCCTTTTTCGGCCAAGAGCATGTCGAGGGCCATTCGGTTCTGCAAGGCAATCAGTGAGGTGGGGGCCAGTTGCTCGGCCAGACCTGAAATGGCATCCCTAGTAGAATTTGTTAGGCGCAACACATTATAATGCACAAAATTAATACGATCCACATTTTTATTAGGAGTAATAGGAAACAAAGCAGCAATTATTGGAATGTTCTCAAAACCCGTGGCTACCTGATCTGCAAGTTTATATCTGTCAGGAACTCCCCGTGGGATCCCTATGGCGTCCATATATGTAGGGGAAAAGGCATCGGGATCAAAAGTGAAACGTTTCTTAATGATATGGCGGCGACGGCGCTGCGTGAGTTTTTGCAGCATGGTCGGCTGTTGATGGCGACGGCCACCTATCATAGTAATCGGCATGGCTAAGCGTACCATGGCACAAGTTCCACTAGCACTTTGAGAATGTATTTTGGAGTACAATCGAAGACCGCCACAGTAATAAAAGAGGCCAAGTCTGGCCTTGGGTCCAATTTCTTCACCTGAAACAGTTTTATTACACCATGATGGGGAAATTGTCCCCAATTCCACTGTAGCAGCGCCTCTGTGGATAAAATTAAAGCAGTGATATCTTCCAGGTTCACCTTCCACCGCAGAGAAATAACCTGGTTTTTCAAAACCTGGAGGAAATATTGATGCTATCGTGGTGCAGTTTTCAGGTGTGACTTGTTTGGTCAATTTTAGCATACAACCGTAGCCCAGGGCATCTGTTTCTGGATATAGTGGAGCAGGTTCAGTGAACATGGCTGGTCTGGCCTTGGCGCAGGCTACACAGCCTTCCATGCCCTGGTCTCTAGCGTTTTGGTGGAGCCATCGTGTCCAGAGGTTATCACCATTGGCTCCTGTGGATAACTCAAGCACATCATTAACTGAAAACTTAGAAAAATCTTGGACAATTACACGGGTATCTTGGGGTAGTTTGCTGGTGTCTAAAATTTTTGTCGAATTGTCAGCAATTCCGTTGTAGGTGACAATTGTATGGCTGCTTTCAGTGGGGGCAGGTGGTTTAGGGAATATGATATTAACCTGTATTGGGACTAGGGGATCTTTTCCGCTAATATCAACACCTACCAAGATCCAGATGCGATCTTGGGCGAACGCGCTTTGGGTCAACTTGTCAATAGATAAGGTCAAGGGGTTATTTGTGACATGGAAGTCCCGCTGAAAAGATATGGCTTCCCACATCTTACCTATTTTGGATCGGGGGATGCTTAACCAGTCATGTTCCCTAATCCCTGTCTTAGGGACCTTTCCCCCCGGCGGGTCCCATTGTCCCGTATATTTTGTGACTTGATACCAGTCAGCACATCCGTCACCGAGACTGGTTCCAAGGGTTTCACAGGAATTGGCTTCAGCTAGCGGATAGCAGGTATACACATCATATCCGCGCCATGAGGAATTCTTTCCTCCACAGTTTATTATGTCGCATAAGTCTACCGTGAATGATGTCGTTGAGCCTGCTGTGTAATTTAAAACCAATTTAGCCCCGCATACGGGGTCAGTGCGTCGTGAGCCATGTCTGGCGCTTCTACGAACTCTGTGCACAGTGGGAGGAATGGGGTGTGTAGAATTATCATACGATTTAGGTTTCTGATGTAATGACTCAATTCCCCATATCATTAATAGTAGGGCTATCGTAAGACAAGCTACCAGTGCTATCACTGTCTTTTTCCCAAAACCCATTCCTTCCCATGTTGGAGCTCTTTGACCTGACTGAGGGTAATCTGGGTCGCCAAAACATCGCTTAAGATTACGATGCATTGTCCAAATCAGTACGTACCTCCACTAGAGTACGGGATGGGGGTTCAGCTGGGGCACAATGTGTCAGGTGGTGCCAGGGAGCGCCTGATTTACCCTTGACCTGGACCGAGTGTGAAGTAACTTCCTTCACCTCGTACGGTCCAGTCCACCTGGGGTCCGTCCACTTCCTCTTATGAACCTTGACCCTGACCCAGTCCCCTACCTTGATGGTCAGTGGCTCCTCCCGTCCTGTCGATGGCTTCTCGTAAGCTTTCGCCACCTGGGTAGAGAGGGCTGAGACCAAAGAAATTAGTTCATTCATATAGGCAGATTTCTCTATCTGCTCCACATCTAGCGATGGCATATGACCTCCATCGCTAGGTGGTCCTGGCATTCGCCTCCCGGTTAAGATCTCATGCGGCGAGAGGTGTGTCCCACCCCCTTTTGACGACCTCATGGCCATGAGTGCCAAGGGGAGGGCCTCCGGCCACTTCATCTTTGTACCGCAGCATGCCTTGGCTATCTTAGACTTCAATGTTTGATTTGCTCTTTCCACCAGTCCCTGCGACTGTGGATGATAAACGGACCCAAACGAGTGTGTGATGCCTAGGCTAGCCTCAACTTCCTTCAACAATTTATTATTAAAGTGCGTGCCATTGTCGGATCTGATACGTCGCGGGACCCCATATCGTGGTATGAGTTCAGTTTTTAGCCATTTGACTACTGTCTTGGCGTCTTCATGTCTAGTGGGAATAGCTTCCACCCATCTAGAAAATCTATCTACCATTACCAACATGTACCTCTTTCCCTGTACTACATTCTCAGCTCCCATGTCTGTATAATCAATGCTTATATCTTGGAAACAGGCGGTAGGTACCGGGAATGAGCCCATTGGCGAAGTGAATGGTTTCTTCACGTTGAAGGCCCCGCACACACTGCATTCTGCACAGTATAATGACACCATACTTTCCATGTGTGGATGCCACCATAACTGTGAGACATTGTCCAATGTCTGTCTCTTTCCTTCGTGTGTGGGGCGGTGTGCCTCTGGCAAGAGTAGTTGGCATAGCCTGGCTGGTGCTACCAGCCTTCCATCATGTGCTCTCCAGAGTCCATTTTTGTCTTGAGTGGCTCCTTTTCTCGTCCATTCCGTCCATTCATACGCTCCAGCTTTGGTTTGTATTTCTTGGATGTCTTTCGCTGTCAGTCTCGGAAGTGTTTGAGGTGTTTCTGGTCTCAGTATCATCTGTGATGATTCATAGCCTCCTGCTCTTTTGGCAGCCCTGTCTGCTGCATCATTTCCAGCACTTACTCTGGAATTCACTGTGTCATGTCCTTTGCATTTCATGATTGAGACTTTTTTGGGAAGCGCCATTGCTTTCACTAAGTCCTGGATTGCCTGCTGATGTTTGATTGGAGCTCCAGCTGACGTGGTGTAGCCTCTTCTTTGCCACATCGGGGCATCCACGTGTGCAGCTCCATGTGCATAAGCTGAGTCAGTGAATATGTTGATGGCTTTGTCTGCTCCTATTCTTAGAGCTGCGGTTAGGGCCTTAACCTCTGCCACTTGTGCTGACGCTGGTTGAGGCAAGATTCCGGACTCCAGCTCGACATGCTGGCCATCTGTTGTCTGCTGTACCACCGCATATGATGCTTGGTTTGTGCCATCCTCCTGTCGATAGCAACACCCATCGGTGTACAGCCATAATTCTGCAGTTAAGTCTACTGCATTGTCCAAGTCAGGTCTGATTTTGCTTTCCTGGATTGCAAGTTCAGCACATGTGTGTGGCTCTCCCGTGGTTCCAATGTTGGAGGCCATGTTTCTTTCGCTTGTCACAAACGTGATGTGTGGCTGAGTACATGTCTGTTGGAGTCTGGACTTGCGTGTGGCGCTGTAGGAAAATTCTTTGCTGGTTAAAAAGGCAGCCACTCCATGGCATGTGTGTACCTGTAGAGGGTGGCACATCACCACGTGTGCTGTCTTCTCCAATGCTTTTGCCAGGGCTGCAACATATCTTGCACATGATGTCTGACCGCTTTCAACTGTGTCCAGTTTTGATGAATGGTACATCAGCACATGTCTGTCTCCCCCTTTTTTCTGATACAGCACGGCGTTAAGAACGCTGTGGTGTTCAGAAACATCCAAATGAAACGGGGAGCCATAGTCCGGTGACATCAGTGCGGCAGCTTGAGCGAGGGCCTGCTTGAGATCAGTGAAAGCTGCTTCAGCTTCAGAAGTCCATAGCAGTGAGGCAGTCAGATTACGATTTCCGGCCTCTGTCAGGAGTATGCGAAGGGGAGCGGTTCTGTTCGCATAATCTGGGATGTGGGAGCGGCTGTAACCCGTGAGGCCGAGGAAGGACAACATATCTGAGACCGTGGTCGGCAAGGGATGTTGGAGAATGCTTTGGCGATGAGCACCGGAGACCCCCAAGCCTGCCGATGAGATGGTGCGACCGAGGAACAAAACTTGTCGCCGTGCCATCTGAATCTTTTCTTTCTTTATCTTGTAGCCTTTCGTCTGGAGAAGTTTCAGTAGTGCTTCGGAGGCTGAAAGACATAGCAGTGCATTTTCTGCTGCCACAAGTAGATCGTCCACATATTGGATCAACACGACACCAGGGGGCAGCTGTAGTTCCAACAAGTGGGTTTTCAGAATCTTGTTGAAGAGGCCAGGTGAATCTCGGTAACCTTGAGGCAGTCGTGAGTAGGTGTACTGTTGGCCTTGGAAGGTAAAGGCGAATAGAGGTTGGGAGAGAGGATGCAGAGGGACACTGAAAAACGCATTGGCCAGATCAATTACTGTAAAGTGTGTCATGGATGGTGAGAGGCTGGTGAGGGCCACATGAGGGTCAGGAACCGGGTTGACGGCAGGGGCGGTGACGTCATTGATGGGGCGGAAATCTTGAACCATGCGCCAGCCTTTACCTCCAGCTTTGGGGACCGGCAAAATGGGTGTGTTCCATGATGATGCAGTCGGGTGTATAACACCAGCAGTCAGTAAGCCTGACACCGTGGAAGTTATACCATCAGCCTGGTCGGTGGAAATCTTGTACTGGGGGCGCCAGAGGGGATGTTGCGTGGGATCGAGAAGATTCACCAAAACAGGTGGAGTCTGGAGATGACCAACATCATGAGGTCCAGTCGTCCATAGTGATGAGTCTATCCCGGCCAGAGTTGCAGCGGCCGCTGGATGATCTGTGCATGGTAGACCATGGTCTCTGGGGAGGGGGAGGCGTTCGGGGATGGTGGCGTCAATGGTGAACGGGGCAGAAAACCACCAGAGTTCTTCTTCTTTGGCTTTAAACACATCAGGATAAGTGGTGGGGAGCCAGGTCAACGTGGAGACTCTTTTCATCATGGGGCCTAGGTTTCTGGCTTCTTGTCCGAACCCTACAGCCAGTGTGACATGAGGTGCTGCATAGCTTCCTAAGGTGTACCATTCTTGCTCCCAGGCAGTCAGTTCAACTTTTGCAGCCACACCTTCCTTTCCACAATAGATGCCTCTACAGGTGATAGTTGGTCTCTGATGTGCCATATGCTCGTCCCAGTCTTCAGAGTAGGGTGTGTCATCATCGTCTGTGACACTCATAGTGCAATGTACATGATCAAGCGGTGTCATGTAGGGATGCAAACGATAGATTTGGGACTTCAGTAGGTTAAAAGCAAACTGGATGGATGGAGTGTCGGGACCAGTGCGAATGAGGTGAAGCCAATGTACTTGTTGGTGGAGGCGTGGCAGGGGATCTGGGGTCAGAGTGAAAATCCTAACAGGATTTGCAGGTGTGTCATCAGGTGGGGTGGTAGATACTTGAATACCATCATTATTCATCCAGATTTTTAAACCCATTTTACACATGAGGTCTCGTCCCAAAAGGTTGGCTGGACATGTTGGGGCGAGAAGAAATGAGTGTTGGAGCGTTTGTCCTCCATATTGAACAGTTAGTGGGACAGAATAAGGCTGAGTCATGGGTTTTCCTCCCACACCAATGACGGATTGGGAATGGCCAGAGTGTCGGTGAGGAGAAGTCAAGCATGAGTATGTGGCCCCAGTATCAGCTAACAGGATGTGAGGTTTCCCTTCAATGTCCATCTTGAGGAGTGGTTCTGTGTTCAGGGAAAAGGAAACTGAACCGGAGCCCATTGGCTGTCACTGTGGTGGGCACTGGCGGTAGTCAGTCCATTGCTGCATGGCTTGATTTGCTGCAGTCGGAGGCCAGGGAGGTTGTGGTGGAGGTGGGCCTGAGGATCCCATTGGCTGTATTGGAGGGCTCGGACAGTTACGGGCAAAATGACCAGGTTGTTGACAGTTGTAACAGTAATAAGTGGCTTGATTACTTTCACCTCCTCTACCTCTTCTTCTGCCTCCTCCACTTGGGCCTCCACGTCCTCTCGGTTGCCATTGTTGTGGCTGCTGCCACTGCTGCTGCTGCTGTGGCCATTGTTGCTGCTGCTGCTGTGGCCATTGTTGCTGCTGTGGCTGTGGCCATTGTTGCTGCTGTGGCTGTTGTGCTTGCAAAACCTGTGTAGTTACCATGGCGTTAACAGTGGGATCTGCAGGGCTGGATGTGGCCTCCGGGGTTGACACCAGTTGCTTCTTTGCTTCTTTTTCTTTTTCCACCATATCAGAGAACTGTTTTCTCAACAATTTGACTTTTAAATTTTGCATCTCCTTTTTCTGCGTGTTATTGCCCTTGCGATGCTTCTCATGGTGATGGCGGAGATGAGAGGCCCATGTGGTAACACTCATGGCGTTAAGACTCACTATGTCAGAGCAAGCTGTCTTAACTGGTTCAGGTAAGCCTCCGAGGACTTTCTGTCTCCATAATTTCAGTGATGAGGTGGAACCATCATACGGTTCTCTCATAGCCCGCTGCCACAGCTTTTTAGAACGGGCCAGGAACTCATCAAAACTTTCCCCATCCTCACTCTTCATATTTTCGATTAGGCCTTCATCCTCTAGTGTGGGGAACATGTCATGCAGTTGGTACCACATACACGCCGAAAATTGAATGTATGGCAAGGTGTCTGGTTCTGTTAAGTAAACCCCACATGCTCTGAAAACTTTTTTGGAGTCTTCACATCCCATCACTTTGGCAAGCACTCCCCTCAAGTCTCCCAAGCAGAGGTCATTTCCCTGTGTATTTGCATCAAAAGCTTCTTTAAATGCTTCTGCCCCTCCTATTAGAGAGGGTAATTTAGAACAAAGAGTTTCCAAGTCCCCAAAGGAAAATGGCGTATACATCAAAGCCCCTCCCTTTCCACCCACTGGTCTGAGTGGAAACTGCCTGAAAGACTCCCGCTCTGAAGTTGCTTCAGCCTCTCTTCTTTCTCTTTGTCTCTCAGAGCGTCGAAGTGGGGGAGGTCCTGGAGGTGGGTGAGGGGAAGATGGGCTGGGTGATTCAATCTCCCCTATGAATGTTCCATGCAAATCCACCACCTGGGTAGGGTTTATGTATTTTTCTCCGCTTTTACTGTCATGCGAGGGATAACTCTGATGTAACTCTGCAGCTTCTACAAAGTGGCCTGGGTTTTGCTGCATAAACTCCGTACTAAATAACCGCCCCCCTCCTTCTTCTCCCTCTCTGTGAGCAGGCCAGGGTGTGAGGTCAATGAGAGGTTCAACCTCTCCTGCTGCATTCCTTTCCTCTTCTTCCTTCTCTGGGATCTTGCTTCCTTTGTTGTCCCGCATCTGCAGAACCTGGATTTGGTGCTCTAACTCTTGTATTTTTTTTATTATTTTCACTTCTCCATCCCCTTCTTCTATATCTAAAATGACGCTTTTCACTTGGGCCTGTCTTACTGGGGCCTGCATGGCTTGTTGGAAGAATGGGTTGCTACTTTTTATGATTGGATTACTATATGGGGGAGGGGACGGGGCCGTTGGGGTCTCTGGAGTTGGCAGTGGGGGATATATGTTGGGTGTAGTCTTTTCTTCTCCTTTGTCCTCCTCTTGTTGAAGAATTGGCCTCCACATAGTTGAAAAGAACAAGTTTGCCACTCTCAAATTCTCTTCTTCCTCTTTTCTTGCTGCTTTCTTTGGGTGCACCGTGAAGCGGCCTTTTTTCAACTCTTTCTCTTCTTCTTCATCACTTTTTGCTTGTGAAAGTCTTCTCTTACTATCTTTAACCATGGCAACCAGCTGTCTTCTATCTGGGCTGCCCACCTCCGGTATCCACCCCGCCTTTTCCCATCTATTCAGCAACATTCCTCCTCTCCCTTCATCTCCTTTCTTTGTCCTTCCACTCTTCCTCAACACTTCCAACACTTTCACTCGATACGAAGTATCCATGATTTTATTCTTATTCTTATTATTTATCGTATATTTTATTTTCTCTTTTTTTTTTTTATCACGATATGTTATTTAAATTCAAAATACTTCAATTAACGCTATGAGTACCACTACGATCAGTCCTGCAAGAGCACCACACTGCACGATCAACAATTTTATGACACTCAGCAACTTCAAGCTTGTCTTCTATTGTTCAGGTGACAACGGCGGTCACAATATGAACGGAGGCTCGTTCAGGAATCAACCCAAGCACCTCACACTCGATCTCGTCACGAATATCATTTATCAAACTTGCACTCTTCTCTAATTGCTTCTCTTTCTCTTCCTTTGACTATACATCCCGTTATTTCTACGTCTTCCCCTGTCAAGGTTTATCGTTTGTAGTACAACTGGCGATGTGACTAAGTGAACGCTGGCTACCCCGCTGTAATAACCCTTCCCTTCTTTAAGGTTTATCGTTGAGAACCCCCCTCCTGTCCTAGTAAGTTTACCGGTCCTTGTTCTAGTAGGTTTTTTGGAGAACCCCCCTCTGTTAAAGAAGTTTATCGGTGAGACACAAACGGCGGTGCTCCCGAAGGAATCACTATCTCTTTATTTACTATTAACACTAGCAATGTCCCCGTAACTATATCGTTCCCTCGCAAGGTTTTCAGACCCTATTGGTCTTCAGATACGACATAAAACGGACCACAATGTTTCTAAACAGAATTATAAACAAAACACATTGCTCTGCTCTCCACTTGATACAATCAATTTAAAATTTGCAGTCTAACGGTCACATACTTACACTCAGTACTTCTGATCACTTAATTTGGTTTTCATATATTACAATATGCAGAGTTTAATTAAATTGGTTCTGCTCACCGTTTATTTGTAGAGCGCTCGTGATCAGTTTCCTGAGGTCAGCATGGAGCGTCTATGGTCCTTCCAATAGAGTCGGTAGTGGAGACCGAATGTCAGGAACATTGACCTGGAGTTAAGGAACCCACGCTCCCTGCTCCGTAGGATTCAACACTTTCAGTTTAGATTAAACCATCCTCTGCTACCAATTTGTTGGGAATCCTACATTTAATGACTCACTACCAGACTGAGATATCTTGTATCAAAAGTATTTAATTACTAAACTAAGCAGAGCAATGCATTCCGGGCATTTATACGTGCACGGTCCTGATGGGGACGTCTGACTAGTTCAGATGTCCCTGAATCAAAAGGCGCTTAAACAGAGTGCGCAGGGTGTATATTGGATTCTCCTTGTGGAGCCCATTGGTCAATCCTACAAAGAGGCGGAGTCCTTTGCATAGTTTACAGTCTTCTGGTTGGAGCACTGGGTATTCTCCACCCACTCTGGCTCATGAATCTTGGATCCGGTTCGACTCTCTTCCGCTATCACTTCCTGTGTCATTTGGTATTTGAGTTTCAAAGTAAAATAAAGATGGAGGAAACCGGATGTTGTTGCACTTCCTATCAGGACGCCCCAGCTGTCGTTATGTTATTATCTCTATGTGTTAATGTTGACTGTGCTCTCTGATATATATCTAATTATTTCCACCTTGTGATAGACATGACGTTACCACGCCGTTGTCCTGCCTGGGTATTGTCAGTGTTTTAGTCTGATTACTTAACCCTTTTACAGTGTATTTTCAGTTTATCAAAGTTAATTGTATTAATTTGCTCGCCTCTCGTGTTACTTCTGGTTCCAATACAAGATGGAAACCAAGACGACGATGGCCAAAAACCAAGACGACGATGGCCAAAAACCAAGATGGCGACAAACAATATACTAAACTCGTAGCTTTGATACCACAGTCCACAAATCATTGAGTGAAAGGGGGGGCGACTGTGGCTCAGTGGTTAGCAGGTCCGACTTTCAACCAGAGGATCGGTGGTTCAAACCCCTAAATGAAATGTAATGCGTAATGAAGGCACGTTGACTACATCCACTTGTTATATACTGTCCACGGTTTGGATGAATCAGGGACTCCATGAAGTCTTCCAAAGGTTCAAGAACTTAAAGATCATTGATGATCATACAGGTTTGTAGGGGCTGACCATCCATGGCCAAGCATAGACCGCTGCGTTAACAAAAACAGGAGGTGCGACAATTCTGTAACATTACTTGTTGGTTATTAGCCTTGTTGGCTTCCTGACCCAATTGAAAATAAGAGAATGAGAGACAGAGAGCGAGAGGTTAGAAATAACAAGCAAGAGGAATGTGGTGATGACAGATCAGTGGGAGTGAGGGAGAGAAATAAAAAGTTATCGACTGATTGATTCATGGAGGTAGTGTTCTAAAGCAGAGAATAAATAACCATCACACAGTTGAAATTGACCTCTAGTTTTCTGCCTCCTCCTCTGCATCTCCTTTTCTTTCATTCATTCATTCAAAAGTTCTTGGTCAAACATCACTCAAGCAACAAGAAATACAAACAAGGAATGAGGACTGTGTTGCCCATCATCGGTCTAATATTTATAATCTTCATGGTATCTCAGATGAGGTGGGAACACAAACAGAAAGTACGCAGATCCTTATTTAGTTCCATAGTTGTCAGAACTATTAAAATGGGTCCACACATGCTCACATAGCCTAACATTGGTGTATCCATTTTAAATATTTGGGCGTTATCAGTGGTTATCACTACAATTGTAATGCTTCAGACGTGCCAAACTGCACCTACCATGTTGTTGAAAGTGAAACTTAACGTTGTGGATTGAAAGGACGTGAAGCAACAGAAGTAATTGGTCGGAAAATTATTGTGGTTTGGGTTAAAATATGTATGTCAAAGTGGTGTTAGTTCAGTAGGCCTCAGTTCCATAACACAAGTATGGTTAAAAACGGCAACATGGACTTTTGGTTTTACTGGAACAGCGGTCACCTGAGTGAAAGTCCAGTGTTTGTTTGACCCATCCATCAGGAGCCACTCCCTACATGGACTTTTTCTCTTTTTATACATTACATTTCATTTAGCTGACACTTATCCAAAGCAACTTACATGATATACAGTAGACCATAGACACAGCAACAGTGAGCAATTAGGGTTAAGTGTCTTGCTCAAGGACACAACAACACAGACTGGCTGAGCCGGGGTTTGAACCACCAGCCCACTGATTGAAAGTCAGACCTGCTAACCACTGACCCACAGTCCCCCTATAACACAGCACCTGACTTACTCCTTCTTCTTGTATTTATATATCGTGATTCTTATCCTACTAGTAGGTGTAGCAGGCCCCTTGTAACCCATATCAATGAGGCTGAAACCCACTTTCAACGCACATATAATCGGCTGATCATTGGAAGCGGGTGATCTCATACATCCATGCTCAGACACCGGACTGGACTATATAACAATAAAGTTAGAGTTTTAAAAAAGCTATGAAGGACATTTGATCCAGACACAGCTAACTTACCACGTGTCTCGACAGTCTGATATTACGGCAATGTGATTGATTGCTTTGAGTTGCCTCAGCTTCTTCCTTTTCGTGATTGTGAGTCAAATGAACACTTAATGTCAATGTAGGAAACCACTGAATGGTCAAGACCTGTAGCGGGGTATTCAGACAACACCAAGGGAGTTAAATAAAGGAATGGACACGTATACGTTTTCAGTACAACCCACCACTTTGACATTGTGTTCAATACAGGAAGACATTGTTATGCTTCCAATATGGTCAACCCCTACAGTGTGATGTTCTCATAGAATCAGCTTCTTTGTCTGGGTGTTTTTACAAATTCAAACTTGTCCTAATGTTCATAGAATATATATTTTGACACAGGTGTCTGATTAAGATTTTAGGTCGTGGGGGATACTATCAAAATGAGATTTGGATTCTCCATCTGTCTTTGGAGACATTTTCAGATTTTTCCCATTTGCACATAAAAAAAATTGGCACCTATTTGATCGTGTGTCCCTCTTTGATCTCCGCTTCAATTCAAAAGGGCATCTGTCTTCATAATCATCTGAGATAACGGCCATCAGAGATTCCTGCTTGTTCACATGTTTGGAAAAGACACATGGGAGATCCTTCAGCTGTGATTAATATTGAAAGCATGTAAAAATGTCCCTGCAGTCCAGTATTTAAAATCACGACACACAGCCGAAAAAAAAGAGAGTCCAATAATAATAAAGAAGAGAGATCAAGCTGAGCCACAGAGTGGGTGTTGTACTTTCTAAGCCCCGAGACAAAAGAAATACATATCCTGTGGATTTCAGTGAGCTGCTGTCATCCTCTTGCTCTTCTCCCATCACCGTCTTCTGTTCTAGACGTCTCTGCTTTAATCCCTCATTTGTTTTGAGACGGGTGGAGGTGTGACAAGAGCCGGAGTAAGCGATCCCACACAAGCATACTCCGATCCAGGAGACACAGAAAAAAAGCAAACTTGGCGTTCGCAGTGTTACAAAATGCAAATGGTTCAGCTCTAACCTGGCTGGTCCTGCCAATAAAATGTTCCCCTATAGCTGTCAGCGATGAGGGCTTGGCTCCGGTGCATGCACATAAACCAGGGTGAGGGGTGTACTTTTACAATTATGTTTGCGCAGCTGAATCTATATTTAAAATGCTCTTAATGAACAGATTCATTGCCAGAATACAAAAACAAGAGAAAAGTTGTTCTTTCATCGATGTTTTTTGCAGAAGTTGCCCAGAGCTAGTGTGTGTTTGTGCACCTGCATTCATGCAAACAGACACAAAAACAATGCCTGGATGGTTCCTCTCCTTTTGAGTCGTGAATGTTTTGACAGTAAACAAAAATCTAAATTCACATTGCTTTTCTCTGCTCATCTGATCCCGTTCAAGCTTGAGACTCCGTCCAATCTCCTCGTCCCTCTGAAGCTTTCAAACTGCAAGGCATCTATTTATTTATTGCTCTGCCAAAGCGGCCTGGACTGCTCCTCTGATGTCAGTCCATATAACCAGGGGTGCACATAACTGGTACGCAGGTACGCATGCGCGACAAAAATCAGGAATGCGTAATGCCACTTGTGTTACTACGCGCCTTTGCGTACTTGACCGATATTCTCATCTAACCTTACACATGACATGTTGGTTTTCAACTACTGTCAGATATGTCCAGAAAGCAACAGACATTAAGCAGCTTCTTTGGCGTTTCGCCACCAACAAAGAAAAGCCAACTGGAGCCAGAGCCGAAGAAAAGACTTTTTTCGGAAAAATGGCTCCAAGATGTGCAGTGGCTTGAAGCTAACGATGAGCGCACTGAAATGTGGTGCAAGATTTGCCGCTCAAATCCACATCTAGCAGACAAAACAGGTGCGTTTTATAAAGGCTCAAAGAATTTCAACCATCCTTTATTTGACAAACATGAAAAGAGCAAGGAGCACACGAATGTGGCGCAAGCCATTGCTAATAAACAAGCTAGCCGAGAAGAAATGTCCAGTCGCCCACTTGCCAGATGGCGAGACAAGCTGAATGAAGAACAGCGGCAAGCTCTGTTTAATATTTTTCTCCTCGCCTTCCATAAAGCTAAACACGCACGTCCCATGTCTTCATATTCTGAGGATGTTCCTTTACTGAAGCGGCTAGGAGTAAATGTCGGAGGTGCATATCATTCACGTGAAGGGGGCACACGGATCATGCAGAGCATCGCTCACACCATCAGCGGGGAGTTACGAGCCAAGTTGCAGACTGCTGAATTTTGGGGGCTGCTTTTTGATGGATCCGAGGACATCACAAAAACTGAGCAGGAAATCGTTTACATTGTGTCTGTGTCCAGCAACGGAGAGTTTACTTCGGACTTTATTGGACTGATTGAATTGGGTGCTGAGCGAACCGCGCAGGCCATAACAGACGGACTTGTGAAGCTTTTCCAGGACACAGGCTTGGATGACTGGACAACAAAGTTGGTCGCTGTGTGCACAGACGGGGCTGCTGTCAACGTCGGTATATACAACGGCGTTGTGCCAAAGCTCCGGCAACTTGCTGCGGTTGGAGACTCCCTTGTACACATTCTGTGCACCGCACACACACTGGAGAATTGCGCAAAATCAGCTGATCGCAATGTTCCCTACTGTGAGACATTTAATCGCTCTGTGGTCAAGCTGCTGCAGTTTTATTTACAAAAAGGTGGAGCAAAAAAAACTGCTGCACTGAAGAAGCTATGTGAAGAAAATGGGATCTCCTTTGTGAAACTGGGTAAGTTTCATAATATCAGATGGTCTGCATGGAGGCATGAAACACTGTTAAAAATATCAAGACTATTGCCAGCCATTAAAATGCAACTGGCTACGAGTGATAACAGTGACTTGCAGCATATCTGCACAGAGCGTTTTCGGTGCTTTCTGTCAGACATGCTTGACATTGGAAACATTTTGAAGACCACATCCATTAGGTTTCAGAAGGAAAAGCTGACCATTGGAGAATGTAATGATGAACTCATGGTGGCCATTGGACAGTTCACACTTCTGCTTGATGGTGAAAGCCACAGGGCACACACTGTTTCTAATGCGGATGCGGACAGAGACAAGACACACTTACTCAGGGGGTTAATTGAAGAGTTTGAAATCAGATATGACTCCCTCAAGTCATGTGATCATTTCTTAGTATTTGATCCTTCAACATGGCCTCAGGAAATGCAAGACCTCCACAGTTTTGGAAACACAACAGTTTGCAGCATTCTCAAGAAATATGAGGCCACCTTGCAACTTGACAAAGATACCACTGTGACAGAATGGATGCGCTTAAAGCAGGCAGGAAAACGCCTGAGAGCCTCTTCTGTGTATGACTTGGTCCAAATAGTAAATACAAGTAACCCAGATGCTTACTCCAACATCAACACGGTGGTTAAGCTGTCTCTTACACTGCCTTTAAGCAGTGCAGCTTGTGAGAGGGGATTCTCACATCTCAACATAATAAAAACCAAGTACAGATCTCGTCTGTCACATGCTCGTCTCTCAGCCCTAATGCACATTCACCTGTCAAAGCAGACCACAGAGACATTTGACCCAAAGCCTGCTGTTGACCTGTGGATGGAGACAGCTAATAGGAGGCTCAATCAAGGACAGAGAGGTGCATCTGCAGCATCTTCATCATCTACCATGCAGGAAGCTGAAGCAGAGGACAGTAGGGGCGACACTGAAGAGGACAGTGGTGCCAGCACTGAGGAGGACAGTGAGGAAGACTGCACTTATTAAGACCACGCTACATATGGGGTGAGTACCAGACACCATCTGCTGGTACTCACCTGAGTAACTCACTGAAAAAGTTATGTGCACCCCTGCATATAACTAACTTCCCTTCTGCTGGCCGCATACTGTGGCAGCACGTCTTACTCACAAGCAACTATGTGTCTAAACAAACATACTTATTTAAACCCAAACCACGATCTTCCTAACCGGACACAGTACTTTTGTGTTCTTAAACATAATGCAGTATGTAGTTCCATTACACAACATTAACTGTGTGTTTAAACCATGCACAGGGAGACAGCTGTTTGTGTCCAAAAGTGCGAAACACGATGAGTTTGGTCAAACTTTATCTAAATGCCACAGGTCTACTTGAGTCACTCTTCCAATGTAGTAACGTTAGAAATACGTGAAATGACCACAAATTCTTTACAGCTCATTGCATGGGGTTTCTGTGCAACCATGGTGGTTGGACTATACGTGCAACCATCCAACCTTTCCACAACTGTCGTTTTGACACTTCGCAGCAAGCAAAGCACAGGCGTGATTAATCAAACAGCCCTGCCTCATGCATGCTGACTCTCTGGAACAGCCATCATTGGTTACACCTGTAACCAATGATGGCTGTTCCAGACCTGCGCATCAAGATATGAGCCACAATATAGTGTGTGATTAGCCATTTGCTAGCATCTGTTCCCAAAATAAAGTTAATTATCTATTTTAGAAAACGTAATCAACAATAGCCTTATAAAAGTCATAGACACATTTTATTTACAACGTTTTTAATTAATAAATTATAATATTTTCGATAAAACAGGCCATTTCAGCCTGGTGCCAAAAGGTGATTGCTATGGAATAGAGGATGCTATACTATACATTACATTTAGCTGACACTTTTATCCAAAGCGACTTACATGATATACAGTATACAGTAGACCGTAGACACAGCAACGGTGAGCAATGAGGGTTAAGTGTCTTGCTCAAGGACACAACGACATGGACTGGCTGAGCCGGAGTTTGAACCACCGACCTTCTGATTGAAAGACTGACTTGCTAACCACTGAGCCACAGTCGCCCCTACAGCTAGCATACTTATTTTCTTCATCACAGGCTAGCGCTGTATTAATTCCAAGATTTGGCTTTATATTAACACCATTTGTACATTGCCATTTATTGTGCAACCGCTGAGAAACTGCCCAGTGTCACTAGGGTGACATTGATGCTTGTCTTGCCTTTATTTGTTAGTTGGAAGTGTTTTGATTGGCTTGATTAGACAAATTCAGCCGACCAAAATGTTACAAGCACCCTGTCAATCACGAGACAGCCCCACCCTAAAGCATCCCCTGCTTTATGATCTGTTTGACTCTAAATGACCATAATTTACTAAATGAACATCATGCTGTATTGAAGAAGACTTGAAACTAGAGATTGAGACATAAACTCATGTTTACAATGTTTACTGAGGGAATACATCAAGAAAGAAGTAGAGTAATTTTCTCATAGACTTCTATACAATCAGATGAGTCGCCTCCCTGCTGGTCAGTAGAGAGAATGCACGTTTAAGACACTTCCTTATTGACTTCACTCTTCAGAACCAGAGGTTGCCGCCTGGAGGCCACTCACAACCATGATTTTTCTGGTGTCACAACCTGCCTCAGATGGTTTCTGAATCCTTGTGCTGAGGAGGCAGTGGTATTCATGCTGGGTTCCTGCTTGCTTGCATATTCTGGGCAACATAGTGGAACATTGTCTTCCAGAAGCGCTGTATTTACTTTAGCAGGTGGAATTTTTTTTCTTCTTCTGGTGATGGGCATGGCTCGATCCACACCCAGAACGACGTTAACCCTAAATGTTGCCATTTCATAGCAGATTTGAGCAGCTTACGTTTTCACTTTCCATGTCCAACTCGTTCCCTTGGTTGGCGAAAGTGATCCCCCTCCCCATGAGCTTGTTGCTAAGCAACCAGGACAACACCTTAGTCTTACAATTTCATCACAGATGCAGAGAGACACTAAAAGTCCAAAGGAATTAGAGTGGTATGTTGTGTAACCAGTCAGATTGCTTGATTTGAGCTTCCCGTTTTATAAACCATCTTATAGCGGCATGACATATGAATGTTCTGCAAGTCTAATGATTCCAATGTCTTCTATCCATCCATTATCTGAACTTCCATCCATGCATTATCTGAACCACTCATCCTGTTCAGGATCGTGATGGTAATGGTGGTGTGGGGGAGGATGGATTTGCTGGAGCCAATCCCAGCTGACATTGGGCAAAGGCAGGGTACATCCTGGATAGGTCGCCAGACTATTGCAGGGCTGACACTCAGAGAAAGACAACCACTCACGTCTATGAGCCTGTGGGAGGAAGCCGGAGAACCCTGGAGAGAATTCACGCTGACACGGGGGGCAATATGCAAACTCCATGTAGTAGGACAGTCCAATTGGGACCCTAGGATCGAACCCAGGGTCCCAGGGTCGAACCTTCAACCCTTGACACCTGCGGAACAACTAGCTGCAGTCAGGTCGCTGATCCTTTTATTTATTTGAGGTCGTGACGAAAGCCTTAAAATCTGCTGCAAATGTATGTGCTGCAAATGTTTCTGCTGCGCCGGGCGGAGGACTTTCCAGCCGAGCTCGCCGCCGAGCAGCTTGCTCTCTCCTGCTTAGCGGCCAGTGATGAACGCTCCACGCGTCTCCCAAGTTAACCGAGTTCATATTGAAACACTCCCCGGAGCACCCGCCATCAATCCAAAGCCTGCTGAGTGATTTTTAATGTAACACACCCTCTCGCTAACATACGGCTGCACCGCGACGAATCACAATATCCTAGACCCACTTTATTTGCTTCCATTTACGGAGTCGGCTTCAGGGGCCCTTACTTTCTTTTCCCTTCCTGACGCCCCTGGGCAGTACGTCCAGACCCCACCCCCCCCAACACACACACACACACTGACTTATTCATTGCAGGCTCTCAGAGGAAGCTGCTTGACTGACACACACACCAGATCTTTCTCAAGAGAAGCGGGCGGACGCACAAAGAAAGGCTTACGACTCTGCTCGGTAATTGGAGACATTGTCGGTATGAATTCACTTTTGCCGGCAGTCAAAGCAGAATTTGGCCAAAGTACTGGGAGTGAATGAGAGGGTAACAAAAAAAAGAGGAGAGAAGCCGTTTTCACTTTCATTAGCCAGCCTGTCCCTTTGGGCTTAAACACATAGAGCCCCCCCCCCCCCCCCCCCTTACACACACTCACACACACCCATGCTGTTTTTCTGCCTCCTTTATCCTCCGTCCCTGGCACACTCCCCTCCTCTTTAACTCCTCTTTATACCAATTCTCTCATCTTCCTCTCCAACCTCATCCTCTCTTTCATTTCAGGTCTGTCTTCTTCCGTCTTCTCCCTCCATCCTCTCATTCCCGCTTCCCCACTCTCTCTCTCCTCTCTCTCTCTCCATCTCCTCAGCGCGCATCATCCCTCTCCTCCTCTGCGATTTTCAGCCAATCGCCGCCAAGAGAGTGGGGGCGGAGGGGGGCGGGGGGGGCGTGGCTTTACCCCGGGAGGATGGACGGAGCTGGTTGAGGAGACGCAAAAGGGGAGAAAGGGAGAGGAGAGTAGCAGAGAGCGCTGGTGGAAAGAGACGCGCTTCCCTAAGCCACTTGGAGCAACACAACGCCGGGCTTGACACTGAGTGATGGCGCGGAGAGACCCAGCAGACCGGGAATAAAAACACACACATAGGAGAAGGAGGAGGAGGAGGAGGAGGGTGCACAGTCTGTGGATACCTGCGCGCATCCGTTCCGGCCGCAGGTGAGCTCGGATCCCTCTGAAGGGAGAGTTTTTTTTTCTTCTGCTGCTTTTCTGGGTGTCCGGTGAAGGAAGTGAGAGAAGAGCACACCTTCCTGGGATTTACTTCTTCTTTTTTTAAAGTCACCCTGAAAGCAAACACACTCAACATCTCATTCGAAGCCTTGTCAGAACGTGGACTTGCACTTCTGAACGCGGAACTACGCCGAGCAGCGTCTCCGAACTCGTGCCTCGCGAGGCCAAACGGAGTCTTCCCATCCCGTCTGAGTGCTAATGAAGAGGACAATGTCTGGATTATTACTGCCCACCCTGTCCCGGGAAAGAAGGGACGAGTGAGGAACCAGAGGAGAGAGAGAGAGAAGGAGGGGAGGAGAGGTGAAGAGAAGAAGGAGGGGAGTCGGTGTCGGTTGGCTGCCGTCCACTTGTTCGTTAGCACTCTTTTTGTTGCACTCTCCCACCTCTTTTTATTTTTCATTTACTGGATACACGGACACACGCCAGGAGACGCACGGGGAGGACCTGCGTTCGCACCCTGGGTGAGTTTGCGTGTCCCACGCGGGGAGGGGAATTAAACATAGATATAAAAAAGGGTGTAGAAAAGAGTGCTGCGCTGTGCGGGGCTTTTGCCTTGCGCGCACATTTATCGCCCCGCTCCCGGGTCGGTGCGCTCATATGCGGAGCTCACACGGTCAGTCTCGGCGCTCAAAAAGTCGTGACGCATGATCGACGAGCCGAGATGAGGGGGGTTAGGGGAGAAAGAGAGAGAGGAGAAGGGGAGCTGACGAAATGAATGAACGGGAATCGGGTTGGCCCGTTCCCTCGTCCAAAGCGCGGCGGGAGGAACGTGTTTTCCCGTCAGTGTGTGTTGTGCAAAGAGGGTGCACGTGCAAATACATATCGGGGGTTCACACGTGGGTCTTCAGACGTCAGCATCATTTCACGCAGGTGTTTTGTGCATTTTGTTAGTGTGCATGTGTCTGATTTGAAGTTTTTTCAATTATTGTTTTTCTTAAATAGTAGTGCGATGCTGGATTGCAGCCCTTTGAAATATGTGCGTGTGTGTGCGCACTAAATCTTTGCATACTGTAACTTTGCAACATGTTGCGTTTCCCTCGGCTGTGTGTGTGTGTGCGTGTGTATGTGTGTGTGTGTGTGTGTGTGTGTGCAAAACCACAATCCACGCCTGCCTCCATTATTTTATGACAGAAACGAGCTAAATCCGACTTGTCCTTCAACCTCCGCTTTGCTTCATCTCACCAACGTGTGTGTGTGCGTGCTCCTGCGGTCTCTCCTCACCAATGGATATCTTCCTGCCTGCCTGCCTCTCTCCTCCCGTGTCTCTCTTCGACTGTGAGTGTGTGTGTGTGTGTGTGTGTGTGTGATATTGTTGCTCCATCAGTCACCCAGAATGCCGGCTACGCACGGCGCAATTTCTCACAGATTCACTGAACCATGTAAGCACAACATTTACCTGTCAGCTACTTTGTCGAGAGACTACTGTATGTGGCCCGGAAGAAATCCTGTGAGAGGAGGAGCTGCTGCCTTTATATTTACACTTAACACCCCCAACCGCCACCACCAGAGACAGGGGGTGGGGAGAGGTGCTGTCACACAAATCATGGACGAGGAAGGAGAGGATGAAACTGGAATCATTAGGTTTGCTCACATGGAGGGTAGGACAACATTGTACCGGCTCTTTACGGTGTTCCCGGGGTCCCACAGATTCATACTGCACACAATGGAAACATGACAAAGGGGGCTGTGTTTTGTCTGCCCCCCCGAGCCGGCACAGGGTACCCCTTGGCTCCGTTTAGGTCTAGGCAACAGAACTACTTTGTTAGGTTGAGGACATAACATTTTAGTGTGGGTTGACATAAGTACGTCTTTGAGGTACCTGGAAATGAGAACGGGCAAGTTCCCAAGCTCTATATAGTACGTAATGGGAACCTTGTAAAGATGTTCCCCAGCTCTATTAATTTCTTAATATGATGAAGGCTGTTGACAACATGACAACCTCTTAAAAAGGAGACTTAATGTGCGTAAAGATAATATTAAACTGGAGAACATAAGACCCTTGAGAATATAGGACCTTGGGAACGTAGGACCAGAGTAACAGGACCCTGGGATAATAGGACATTAAGAACTAGAACTATTGGATCATAGGAACATAGGACTCATAGTGGTCACAATTAATGGTAAATGGCAGTGTACGTCTATGCTGACATCACAACAGGAGAAAGGGAATATGTAATGCCTGAAACAGTGAGTGTTGTTCATGATGTTCATTATAGGATGGATTTTGACAACAGTCAAATACTCAAAAAGCATGAAACCGTGATATTGGTGATATTGCAAACTCCCAAACTGTTCCTCATCGAGCCTCCCCTGTGAAGTACATATGCATGAGACAAGGGTCGGACAATATGGCTGAAATCAATATCAGGATATCAAAAGGGTACACCAGTGATTTAGTATTTTACTTCCATAGTTGGGGGGACTTGTGAGAAACAGTTTAAATAAAGAGTGGTAAAATCGATGCAGCAAAGGCCAAGATATCCTGCCTTTTATTCCCTTGTCTTTGTCAAACTCCCAAAAAATTCAATGTAATGTAACCAGTAGCCTCTCCATGTTTGATCCTCTTTGTCTGGCCTGTCTGTCAAACACCATGTCCCCAGTGTGGCTTTGTGTTAAAATTACACACAGTCTACACTACAAACATAAAACAAGATAATCCTGGTTATGTTACGCGATTAATTTCCCACGCAAGACGTACCCCCTTAATTAGAATATCATAGTGTGTCATAGTTTGGGAAATTTATTACATTTGAAATAATGGTTGAAATGTTTTTTTTACATGTGTAGAATACCTGAGCTATATCTGATTTATCTGTGTCACAGAACTCCATTGTCCCAAAAACACATGAATGAGCCACACCGGTGACATGCTCCTTCACACACACATGCAAATACACTTTAGTTTTTTTCTGACTCAATCCAACAAACACACACCATCCTGCTGCCCCAAATACTCACTAGAGCACCAAATGTATATCCATCCACCGTTTAAAATAGTCCTCTAAAAAAGCTCTATTTCCTCCTGTTCGGGGGGCGTTTGCAAAAAAACTGCAAGACATTCACACGCCCGATGAATATTTCTATGCTAGGTTGGAACAGAAGTTACAAAAAGAGAAGTTTACAGAAACAAAGTCCCATTTGAGACTATTTGGAGAGGAAATACATTTGGAAAGTTTCACACGAAAGAACGCCTTTAAAAAATAAAAGAAATCCTCACATCTTTTCAGCCTCTCTCAATACAAATGCATCACGGAGCACTTACTTCACGCCTGGCATGTTTATTAGATTACCGCCCATCCCTACGTGAGACCGCAGGCAGCATTAGACAACACTGAGTAGGAGGGAAGACGAGTTCTAATGTTGCTTTTGTTGCCGCTTGTTGTCTCGGTTCAGACTCATAAAGCTGTCAATTTCTGAGACGATAAGCACAGCAGGAGGAATAAAACCCACAACTCACCGCTTATTCTTACGCATTCTCTCAGCGCAGGAACGTCTCGGCAAAAGAGTTAAATGTAAGATCAAAATTCAAACCCCTTCTCATTTTGCTCAGGGCCCTGCGGAACTCCCAAGTAAAGGCCCAAGGTTGTCCCCAGTCTGTACTTCTGGAACCGCTAATATGGATGTGCAAAAGTACATTCCTCTGTATGAAAATGACTTTATATGCTAGTATCCCTCAGCTGAAGTAGATGGGCCTCAACAGACACATTTCATAGCTAACGACTCCAGAAAGGACCTCTTAAAGATGTCAGTTTCATTATTCTCAGTGATGTAGTATAATTTTTGCAGATATTACCGGCGCTCTCACTTAAAAAATGTTTTCAAAGAGAGGCGGCATCTGTGTTTTGATGAAGCCTTTTTCTCTCTTTTTTTATATCCCCCTCCCAAGAGCGTGGCTTCAGGTTTAATGAATTCTCTGAAAATGAAAAGGAAAGGTGGCTGCATTTCTCCTGGAGTCTTCTGGAAGCCACTTCAGTCTCTGAAACATCCTCCCGTTCCAATGTTACAGTCACACAGCGTACAATTGCTAAACAAATAAAGAACTACCAGTGAAAGCACACCAAGTGACAAAAAAGATAATATCCCTGTTTCCGTATTGTCTTTTTCTGAAAAGAAAAGTCCATTTGACCTCTCTTATTAGCTCTCGTTTCTCCCACTCATTTTCAGCGCTGTCCAGGTCGCGCATTCTCAGACCTGCGTCTCCCGACCTTGCCCCTGCTTCTCACAATACTGAAGTTGAAAAGCGGAATCCGTTGTTGCTCCTCATTGTGAGTCACTCCGCAGGAAAGTGCATCAGCTAAATATGCGTGTATAAATGTAAAGGCGTGTGCTCTTTCGAGATTGAGTAGTGCTATACGATACGGCGGTGCCCTTCACACTGCAAGGACACAGGGAGATATTGAAAATGTAGCCTTTTCAACGATTGATACATAATAGCGGGGCTTTCAGATTTGCCAGTGGTCTCATCCCTCAGCATGCAGGCTGTGCTTTTCAAGATAAACTGTGTACAGGCTTTTAAAGTTCAAGTCGGGCTGTGGAGCCATCGCGGCATAATTGAAGTTATTCACAAATGTTCAGAGTGCTCTGTCTATGGGCTGTGTGTAGGTGGCTATACAATCCATCTGCCAGCCTGCAGTGGTTAACAATGGGTTTGATTTTCAGGGCTGGCTGAGAGAATATCCGTCTCATCAGTAACTGCAGAGCCACTGCGCTGTGGAGATTCTGTGGTTCAGAGTCCTGGTGGTTTTAAAGCAGTGCTGAAAATATAAAGTAGCAATTAATCTGTGGCTGAAAACGAATGAGACAGTTTTGATAATTGCTGAAAGAAATTGTTTAACATGTTTTGGGAATACAGCCATTTGCTTTGTCGCCGAGATTGAGATAAGAAGTCTTTATAGCGCTCTCATGTCTGCACACCAAAGATGAAGCTAACGCTGGTTAGCTAACGCTGGTTAGCTTTGCTTTAAGGACAAGACAAGGACAAAAACTATTTAAAGATTAGCTAGGCTAGTCATTTTTCCTCTGTTTTTAGTGTTTGTGTTAAGCTAAGTTAAGTGACTGCCGTATATAAGCGGTATCGTCTCACTCTTGCCAAGGAAGCAGATGAGCATATTCTCCTTCTCTTCTAAATTTACGAAGTCATTTATTAGGCAGAAATTCACATTTTGGAGCTAAAAATTAGGATAAGCCATTTTCCTCTCCTGTTCAAATCATATGATGGAATCTCTTTGTTATTTATTCATCCATTCATAAAGTAATTAATTCATGAACCAAGAACAGTGCACATTAATCAGCATTTCAGTTGCCATCTCAATATAAATGTGCCAGAGTTAGCTAATGAGCTAATTTTCCTCTGTGGTCCCTGGGCAGGTTATAACAAATGAGTGGCCTAATGCTTGCAGTACAATGCTTCAGCAAGCACTATAGTACAGCACAATACAATACTAAGTAGCAGTTATATGTTATATAAACACAATGAGAGCATCTAACGGCAGGCACTGTGATGTATGACTCATGGGGTTTCGTTTTCTTGAAGCCACCTCTTTAATTCTTGTTTAAAGGTTATGTAATTCGAAAGATTTCTCCAGTGGGGGGGTGGGGGGCACGGACGACTGAGAAGACTGCCCAAAGTTGCTACGTCCGCATTGTTCGACAGTCCCCCTGTCGAGACATTTGCCCCCGCTCTCCTGCTGCGGCCTCCCTCCCCACCAAGCACTGACTCAGTGTGGGAGGTGCAGGCAAAATCTCTGCAAAATGTTCAAAAATGTCAGAATCATATTATTAAATTTAACTTTTGTACTAAATGGCAAATGGTGATAGCCATTGGCCTTTCGGTCAAGTGTTTTTGTCAGTTGGTTTTCAGAGTTGTCTTGCTGGTTTGTGGCCCGGTTCACATCTACCTAACTGTGTGTTATGTGGGAGGGTAGCATGGCATGCAGAGATTGTTGTTTTCTGTTGTTGGCCATGGTCCTAAATTAGACAGGTAGAATCCCATAGCACTGGTCACCTTTTAAATGGGGATTCCAAGACATTTAAAATCAGACACCAACATGAGCTTTTCTCCTTTAACAAATACGTCAGGTTGGTGAGTCTCTGTGGGTTTCCATGTAAATAAATAGACGTGTTGGTATTTGACAATCCAGTTTGGTACAAAATTGCACTATAAAGATGAGGGCTTAGTCTAAATTGCCTAAAAAAAGTATTTTCTGACCCGCATTATTGTGGAGTCCTAAATGTGATTGGCTGGAAGGTGAGGGGGCGGAGATTGGTGACATTGACCTTAAAGTTGTTATTGGAAAAACAGAAAATTAGGAAAAATACCATTTTAAAAAGAAAATCTCTGTCAAGAGATATAAAACAACAAGACATAATCAGTTAAGTTTTTATAATTATTAATTCACACATTTCTGGTTAATTTACTTTTTAGTAAACAAAGTAAACTATTTAGTAAAATTATTGTTTATTCAATTATGAATAAATAATACATTTTAAATGTAATTTGGAGATTCCATATAAGCCAGACGATTATGGCTTCTATTAAAATATAATCTTGTTTTTTTACTGTGGTCATATTTACTGTGGTCATATTTTACTAAATTAAAGCACTGCACAAAATAATCCAGGCACAAAGCACAGCAAGGTATACAACTTCAACCTTTGAAATAAGGTTTCTCAGAACCTCCTCTGTATGTGTTTACTTCAAAGCTGCTATTTTTCTCCCTTTTATGAACCGTGTAGCAGCGCTTATCTACAGGTATTGATTGGCCCACATGATGTTTTTATGTACAGTATATATATATGTATGTGGTGGTAAAAAGTCTTTAAGCAATACACTCAAGCTGGATCAGGAAGGCGTTGCCGTCCAATGTGGAACCGGAGTAATTGAGTATTGATTGACGGAGAGACAGTACGTTGTCTCTCTGTGCACTAATATGGTTTGTTGAAGTGATGACAGAACTGATGCGAGCCCTGCTGCCGGTTTTGACACTCACCTTACCCACACTGATCTGTCATGTTGTACCAACTCTTGGCATCTTGGTATTAGGCATACCCATTTAGTTTTTGGGGTGGTTGCCATCCTGGTTTTTGGTGGGCACCATGTCTTTTTTCACCAAGTTTTTGTTTTTAGGTTTTGTTTTGCAAAGTACAGCCGGATGCTCAATAACACATTTTTAGGCGATCGTAATGTTAAAATATACTTACATGAACTGAAAACTCACTTCGAAAGGGTTAAAGTTATAAGATGCCGTGGAAGAGACCTGTCAATCACAAGGTAACCGCACCCTAAAGCCTTCCCTGCTTAATGGTATATTTGACTCTAAATGGACCATAATTTACTAAATGAACATCATGCTATATTGAAGAAGACTTGAAACTAGAGATTAAGACATAAACTCATGTTTACAATGTTTACTGAGGAAATAAATCAAGGGAGAAGTAGAGTAATTTCCTCATCATTCTTACATCGCATTGGCTTCACTTTTCAGAACTGGAGGTTGCCTCTTGTGAGAATATCTGTCGGAATATATGTTTCAGTCTAATCACCAATATAAAAACAGATCTAATTATAACATACAATAATTAACCTGTCTTCTGTCAAATTAGAATGTTGAAATTGAATTATAAACTGAATTATATAAAAAAAGACTTAATCAAACCATACTTGACAATAAAAAGTGGTTAACATGGTCTCTCATGCATGTATATGATTATTGTACTTTTTCAAAAGAATTGAACCGGTCACAAATATTTATGGATCCCTCTTCCTGCCATTATTGATATCTAACAATGCGGATCGTATTTGCTTTTGAAGTTGTTTCTATCTTTTTTTTTTTTTTTTTTAAAGTTATCCATCTCTTAAGTTTATGCCTTAAGAGATGGGTGGAAGTGTTAAACACTTGTGAAGCCCACATAATTGAAAAAGACAAATTTAAATAAAGAAATACCTGCAACATCCGTTCTCTGGATGATATGCAGACCTCGCTGTGAACAGTTGCCATCTCCCTCCCGGCGCATCACAGTAGATGCATTTTGGTTCATGACCATCGATTTCACGTTCCTTTTTATATTGCTTTGTGGGGTCATTAGAGTCAGTCAAGCCAAGTCAAGTCAATTTTATTTATTTGGCTGAACATCACAGATTTGCCTCAGGGGCCTTTACAGTCTAGACAGCACAGGACACCATCTGTCACTCTTCAAACTTTGCTTCGGAAAAAATTAAAAACAAACCCCTTTAAAGGGAGAAAATTAAAGTACTATAACAGAGAACATTTATTCTTCTGATTGGTGAAATAAAACACATTGACTGTGGCCGTTTACAGTTTGGTGAGCAGTGACTCTCACCATTTACTGACAGGGACAGCTTTGCAGACGCTCCGTTCAGAGTCTCCAGCTGCCGACCCAAAACATACCAGCATAAACCTTATGGCCTAATTGGTTTAGTTATGGCTGACGGTCAGACGCATAATCGATCACATCCCGTATGTGATGATGCTATGTGGGGAATGCCCTCAGCCAGGACTGTAATGCAAATCCATTTGAAGTGTTATTTAACCCAAACATTAGCTTCCGAGAGATAATATGTCTGCTCAGTCAAACATCCTGCTGCATCAAAAAGCAGCACTCACCGGGAGCAGACTGGACTGTAGCTCGCATCGTTCCGGAAATCTGGCATCTGAATTTTCCCGTCTGGGGATCACTAAATAGTCAATAAAGATTAGTCCAAACAATTATTATTATTTTTATTGGGTGAAATTGTCTATGTTGGCATGGCATATTACGTAATGTCTGATTTAATTTCAGTCTGTATCACGTTTTTTGTTTGTTTGCTCTTTCCTTGCCATAAAGTGCTCTACTAGATATCTACGACAGTTAATAATGCAAATGGAAAAGTAGGGACAGAAAGCGGTCACATTAATGGAAAATAAAGTCTAATAACATGGACAACATCAGAATCAGAATCAGAATCAGAACCATTTATTGCCATGTATGCTTACACATACAAGGAATTTGTCCTGGCGGGAAGGTGCATACATTTAACATTTAACAATACACATTTAACAGTTAACGCAGTGCAATAAATGAGGATGAATGGATGAATGAATATCTACATTGAGACAGCAGCATAACAAAATACCAAAGTAAGATAAAGTGCATGGAATGTGCATGAGTGTAAGTGTTGTGTGAAAATGGCAAGTGCAATGCCCAGGTGTCAAGTGTATTCAAGTCAAGTATAAGTATAAGGCTATGTGCAGGGGAGTGTCCGGTGGGAATTGTCTGGGGGTGACAGAGTCATTAGAGTCAGTGGGGGACCCGGGCTCTGTTGATGAGCCCGACGGCAGACGGGAAGAAACTGTTTTTGTGGCGTGAGGTCTTGGTCCTGATGGACCGCATCCTCCTGCCAGAGGGGAGGGACACCAACAGTTTGTGTCCAGGGTGAGAGGGATCAGCTACAATCTTCCTCGCCCGCTTCAGGGTCCTTGAAGCAAACAAGTCCTGGAGGGACGGCAGATTGCAGCCAATCACCCTCTCGGCAGAGCGAATGATGCGCTGCAGCCTGGCCTTGTCCTTGGCAGTGGCTGCAGCGTACCAGACTGTGATGGAGGAGCAGAGGATGGACTCGATGATGGCAGTGTAGAAGTGCACCATCATTGTCTTTGGCAAGTTGAGTTTCCTCAGCTGCCTCAGGAAGAACATCCTCTGCTGCGCCTTCTTGGCGATGGAGCTGGTGTTTAGTTCCCACTTGAGGTCCTGGGTAATGCTGGAGCCCAGGAAGCGGAAGGACTCCACAGCTTTGACGGGGGAGTCACACAGGGTGAGAGGGGCTGGTGGGGCTGAGATCTTTCTGAAGTCCACAACCATCTCCACTGTCTTCAGAGCGTTGAGCTCCAGGTTGTTTTGGCTGCACCAGGTCACCAGGTGGTCAGTCTCCCGCCTGTAGGCGGACTCGTCCCCACCAGAGATGAGTCCAATGAGGGTGGTGTCATCCGCAAACTTCAACTTCAACATGGACATTGGATGGAAATCACCGGCCGTCACGTTATGATCAATCTCTAATAAACCCTCGTTCAAGTCTCCCCTGGCCTTCGCGAGTACATTGGGCTTCACATTAAAGGTTTTAAGTTCATTGGAACAGGAGTCAGAACTCCGATCCCTTGCACAGTAAGTGGCAGTGAAATAGTCTACCTGGTTTCTGCCTGGAGGTTTTCTGCATCGCTCAACTGAAGACTTCTCTGATGTCACGTAAAGTTCAGGTTGACATCAAGGTGGGTGAAGACAGCGAGTGGTTCCTCCTATGGCGCGGCCGAGCAGCCTCCTGCCCTACAGGTGGAGCTGTCATGACGTTCCGCACAACGTGCGTCACGACCGCTGTCCGAGGTGCTGATCAGCAGGATTCCCGCTGTAATGTCTTTTTTCTTCTTTTTCTTTTTTCATCTCAGGCTATTTCATCTCTGTTCTGGTATGAGGTTGTGGGTATCTGTCTGGAGGGAACGTCCTCATTACTTGATGACAGTCAGACGTCTGATCTCACACATGTCGGGCTCTGACATCATCTGATCTAATTCACATTTATTTTTAGGCTGTTTGTTCTAATTCAGGGTGGGGAGGGTTGTGCTCAAGTCCATCGGCAGCCACAGAGCTGGAGCCTGGAAAAGAGTGGTTATTGGAGCGGCTGTATCTTCACCTCTTTCTGATGTTTTGTTCATTTTGTCAAGGGCAGGGTCCAACATACATATAAATAAGACATGATTGGGTATTGTTTATTCCTTAATTTTTGTTAAATATATTTTGAGATTAGTTAATTATTTCCGTACTGTCTCCAACAGCCTCCAATCTTCTGGTTTTGGGCTTTCCACCATGTCAGAAGCCGGCTGCAGGGATTTGCTTCCTTTTAGCTGCAAGACTCCATCGCTGATGTGATGGCGACGTGGTCTGGCTAGCAGTCGGCATCAAAGGCAATGTCATGGATTTAGACTTATTTGTCTGAAACACACACACAGCTATTTGACCAAGACTCACATGTCTTCAGTTGACATTAAACACTAAAAAAAGCTCAGATTGAAGACACTGGAATCAGATAAAGTTTGACATTATTGCTTTATAAATGGCTGAAACATTGAATCCATTAGCACAGATGGATCTCGATCACCTTCATGAAGATGAACTTCTTCATTCATCTAATGATTTCAGCAGCAGCCCATCCCTATCCTTTGATATAGTTAGACATAAACTCCAATTATAGGTGGCTGTTCTGTCAATGCACGTGCCACTTTTAGTAGCGGTGACCTATAAATCAGTGCTGCCAGCAGCTGGTATGCTGAGCTCTCTGAACTTCTTATCCAAGAGATTTGCCACGAAAACAGAAAACATAGAGAAAAATCAGAGTCGTTAGAAAGAGCGCCTCTGGGTAAAAAAAAAGGAAAAGAAAAGGATGAAACAATAGCCCTAACCACTACCACCCATCTCCTTTTCTCTTTGTACATCAAAGCGTGTGCCCCCTTCTCAAGGAGAAGCTACATGCATCCCCACTGCAGCTGTAGTAAGGGGGAAATGAGGACCGGCCCGGGTGAACGGTGTGAACGCTCCATTGTTTCCCATATGTACATTAATCCTCAGCTGGGCTCCAACTGTAACGGTGGCTGACATTTCAATCTACACAGGGGGTGGACGAGAGTGATGTGTGTGTGTGTGTGTGTGTGTGTGTGTGTTGTGCATGTGGGTTGGGTGGGTTTAATGCCCTTTTTACCACTGCATAGAAGAAAGATTTCCTTTATATTTAATCCAGTGAGGATTTTTATTTCTTTTAAGCCGCTTCCGAGTATTCTTATGGACTAAGCTGTTGAGTTGGGTAGAATAAAAGGTCTGTCTCATTAATGAGTTTTTCTTTGGATAATCAGTTGAGGGATTGGTCCGTCTTTCCCACCAGGAAATTGTTTCAGGAAGGTCAAGGTCAAAATATTTGCAAAATGAACACTTTGTCTTCTTCGTCGTTGTCACGGAAAGTTACGACATCAAACTGCTAGGAAAGTTGTTTTAGAATGTCACAATGTTGAAGAGAATCGTCACAGGTTTTCAGAAAACACACACACAATTCTTTTCATCTTTTCCTGGACCCCGGCATCTGAATAAAATCTACTTTTGTACCCCTTCGATGAGAATGTATACAATGAGATGATAGAAACTTCCCATCTGACAGAGATTCTTCTACTTGGTGTACACCGAGATAACTCATGTTTTTAATGCATTAGGTTATTGTCAGCGGAGAGATTTTGTTACATTTTCTTACGCATGATCAGCAACACAGAAAACACATAGGAAAATACAGAAGCTAGGCTTAAAATAACTATGCAAACAACATCACTTAAGGACAGAGCTTACGTGACAAATAAGTCAATGTTTGGCTTAAAATAACTATAAGTGGAGACACTTAAGTACGGAAGTTACATGATGATTAAGTCAACGATGACTTCTGGTTTCACATCAGACTCTATGCAGACTTTGCCTCTTATCCTACATCACCTGTCCTGACTCACGTGGGTTATGTACAAATTATTATAGTGCATTCATTTTAAAGCTGCAAACAGTTCATGAGAGCTGCACTTCGCAGAAATAGAACAGATTTGTTTTCTTTGTTTGTTTTTTTCCTTTGATGAAACTGTTCAAGGTTTCACTCTCTTACACCAACCAATTCTTCCAGCCATTCCCAATGAGCAAACTGCTGTCGATGCAAAGCCGCAAACAATGCCATCCAGCCATGTTCCCTGTTTTCCTGTGGTGGAAACTCCTGCGTGAAAATGCAGTGCATTGTTACTTTTGAGTCATGCATAAGTGATGTTGAGGTCTAGAACTTGTCATCCTGGTCCCTGTCAGATGCTGGAAGAAGGAACATTAAGGAACACCAAACTCTCTCGGCGCTCCAGTCGTGCATTATTCATGCCTTATCCACGCACTACGACGTCTGATGACTGTATGCCCCTCTCCCTCTGCCACCTATTCTCTTGCTCTCCTCTACTATCCGACGATGATTGGGAAGGACATATAGTGGCGAGAAACACAATGATTATCAGTTGCAGCATGATCTGCGTATTTAACTAAATCATCCTGAGGCATTAGCTCTGACATCCACACCCCCTTCCGCCATTGATTTTTTACTGTTGCCACTGAAGGAGATTTAACCACCACCCTCTCTCTCACACACACACACACACACACACACACACACACACCCTGCCTCGAGCCTTAAACAGGTTATGCTGCAGAAACGTACCAATTGTACACTTTCCTGACCCACTTTATTAGGATTCAGGTGCTCGGTGCTAGCGCAAGCATTCAGTCAGTCTTCTTGAGTGCGGGAGAGTTCCATAAGGAGGAGAAAGGGGTGGAAAGAGATGGAAGTGAAGAGGTGAGAGCATACGCATTACTTTATATTCATGCTGTTTTACATCATGCATGGCGAGCAGAGAATTTGCCAACCGTGAGAAGGAACGGATCACTGCCTCGGCTGGTCCTTCCCATCAGTAAAATACTCGTGCGCCGCTGGATTGCATTTTACAGCCAAACATCGGCCTCATTCCCTTTGGATCGAGTGGGTCGCTTCACTGTGGGATGAAGTGGAACGGCCGGATGCGCTCATTAAAAACCTATCAGGCGGCCGAATCAGTCGGTGCGCTTTGCGGAGAACATCTGGGAAGACTCCATGATGACCTTCCTGCCCATTCAGTCACGGCATTCGTGGTTACACATGTGAGAGAAGAGCTCTCCTACTTTCGTTGGTGTTATGTAGTGCACAGATGACAAAAGGATACAGTATAAAGTCCCGAGGTATACAAAGATTAAAGCCCTCTTCAACATTAAGCCCGGGGAAGCCCTTGCAGTGACGTACCCACGTAGAATTATGACTCTACCGAGCTTTTGAAGCTCTTACTCATTGTCTTATGGTACATTTACTGTATGGTTTGGTCACACCACTCTCATCAACGCCATTTTCAGCATTGGCAGGCGGCGGCCATGAATTAACCCACAACATGCCCACTGTGTTACCAGTGTAGCACCAGGGGCAGAAGGACAAAGTTGGCAGCTAGCGGGTTGCGAGACAAAAGAGCCTACTTTTCACAGCAGTTGGTGGAGACCAAAGTTAGAGCTAAAAGGAGAGTGGATATTTTACATTACTCCACCTGAATGCTAATGTTGCTCAGTGTCTGCTGGAGGTGTTTATGGCCCTTATTTAGGCAACGCGTGGCCCACACCGTTACCATTTGTAGAGAGCATTAGTCTTGGAGTCCTCTCTGGGTTAGCTACTGATCCACCAGCTGTAACTGAAGGGATCTGACATTAAGCGTTTCTTTGCCCTGTCTTATTTATTTATTTGGTATTATTTGTTGACATATCCTAGTAAAGCTTTACAGAAATATTTTCATGTATTAGTGTGTTGATACATATTTGTGTTAAATTATATTTTGAAAGCTTCTGTTTGGCTTTACGTGAACCACAATGATTAAAAAAATTACTCAAATATGATCAGCCAGTTCTTTCCAGCAGGGTGTTTGTGCACAACGCAGCAGAGGTTTTGTGTTCATCATAATCCCTGTTGAAAAGGGAACATCAGCAAATAGTTTATCAGCCTCTCTTTTGTTATTACAGGGAAAGGTGATACTTTACTGAACTGAAAGTCAAGTGAAAGGAAGGAAATATGTATCCTAAATAAGCATGTCTCAAATAATAGGCCTTTTTTACTCGGGTTTCAGCCAAGTTCAAACTCCCAAATTTGTCTGCCTCGGTTTGCATGTCTGATTTCATATTTAATTCATGAGAAGACATTAAAAAATGAGGGCTAATAACCCCCCCTCACCCCCATCCTGCACCCATAATGTTGGCTAACTACCACAACGTGCCCCATTGAAATTACTCATGCAGTGCTGATGTGAATCCGACATCACATTTGACAACACCATAAGATGAAAAACATTGATTTTCATTCCCGAGGCATGCATATTGTGAAATTAAATTCTGGTGAGATACTCATGTGTGTGTGTATGTGTGTGTGTGTGTGTGCACATGCTGTCTTTAATGGGTGAATTAAGTACGAGACTTTTGATCCCAATCAATATTTATAAATAATAAAGCAGTTAAGAAATTGAGATGTGTGCAGTTGAACAGCAGCTTACAACGGCTTCAGAACTGAAGAGCAGGTCGGCCACAGGAAGGATGGTGACTATTAAGGAAACACGTCTCTTATGTCGGAGGAAATGTTCCCTACTATCGGACGCATGAGTCTTCAGCACATGTACAGAGCTTTGCCTTCTTTGCCTTCTTTGCTGGCTTTAGCCTCTCTGGCTCCGTATCATTCAAGAGGAAGAGCCAGTGTATTTCTTCTGTTAATATCTATCCAAAAAGGATGCTTTCCGAGTACAACTCCTGTCGGCCACTGCTTTAGCAAACATTACAACAGGAAACACAAAGGGATCCATTTAGGACGTTGTCAAGTTAGACAGGATCTATAGAAAGCACGATTACTTATCTCATCATAATTATTTCCCAAATATGAAATCAGATCTTCGCCCTTTGTGACAAAGGGTCTTTTTATAGATTGTTTCATGCTTTTTATTCAGCTCTTCGTCAAACAAACATACGGATATTTTACTGGAAGGTTATATTGAAGTTAATTTAATTTAATTATTGAATAAATAGGTAAAAAAAGCCCTCCGACAGATGCAGGTTGGTCTCACCACGTGCTGTGTTTAAGACATCACGGTGAACCCACCACGCGAGCAGGTCTCTGCTCCACACTTACCTTCCTCCGGGGCATCGAAAGTCGGTCCAAGTTTGGCGCGTCACTTTCAACTTGGCGCCTCCGCTGAGCCTGCAGTCGGCCGTGCCGTGCCAGCTCCGCTGAATAGCTCTAACAGGATTGGACCCTCGCTTCGACAGTGACACGCTAAGCCAGTCAAGGTCACTAATGGCATCGCATAAAAGGAGACATCAGCTCCTGATGGAGTCATACATCACATTTAGCATATGGTTCAATTAGAGGCTTCATAGAGATTATTGAGATTATATTATCCCAGTTCATTCATTAGCTAAGCACCAATAGTCGCCCATCTGATTAAATGCTGTGAGTGGGCTATTGAGTGGGAGGGATCCAAGCATGGGGAGGGGAGAGAGAGAGAGAGAGAGAGAGAGAGAGAGAGAGAGAGAGAGAGAGAGAGAGAGAGAGAGAGAGAGAGAGAGAGAGAGAGAGAGAGAGAGAGAGAGAGAGAGAGAGAGAGAGATGTAGCTCACATGTTTGGGTGCACGTTTAATCGGGTGTTTACATCTGTAAGCACCGGTTGGGGGGCAAATGTGGCTCATAAATGCTTGTGTGTATATGTGTGCATTCTACTGTGCCTAGTGGCCAAATAATCAACTTTAAAGTGTGTGGATGAAGGCTGTGTGTGTGTGTGTGTGTGTGTGTGTGTGTGTGTATGGATGGTAAATTCAGTGTGACGGATAGAGAGGTCATGGAACCCCGGTTAGACGAGCTGATGAAAGCAGAAAGTTGTGTGTGCGTTGGTCGTGGGAAGCAGTGATCTGAAGCGATGGGGCTTGTAGCTCGGTTTTCACGCAGTGTGCTCTCCATCAGAGGTCCTCTATGATAGAAGATATGTTTCACCGTTATGTGACTCATTGTGGTGTGGTCATCATGGAATAGAACAGTTATTTTCCCTTTGGATGATATTTTTTGGAATGTGGAATGGGGGATTCATGCCCCACTGCCTCAACAAAGTTGTAACAAAATGGGCCATGCTGAATTTCTATTGCAATAACAAAATGTTTGACTTTACTTTTATAAATAATAGAATAAAGAACATTGCAATCACTTTGTTAGAACAATGCTAATAAAGTTATATCTGTGCAAAACATAACTAATATTTAGTTTATTGTTTTCCACAATAAGCTATTTTTTTGCAAAACGGAATGAGTGCTTTCCTCTACACATCTTTTAAAAACGGGGTTGCAGGCCACTCTCAATTCATGCTCAATGTTGAGATCTGTATTTCGTTTTGAGGAAGGCAACAGCAGAAAAGACCTCATGGAGATCGACTTCTGGCAAAATGCCAAGCGTCTGTGATTTACGCATGCACAAGCGTAGCCAGCAGGCTCATTGTTGGGTACAAGACACAAGCACTTTGGCTCGTTTCTGTGTTGCTCCTCGCAAGCGAGTGTTGCAGTCTTCACCCATATTGTTAGACTCGCTGGTGGGAGTCTGCTCAGTGCTCACCTGTGTGTGCGCACGTGTCTGTGCGCATCGGGGCGGAGCTCTGCTGTGCGCGATACAGAGAAGAGTTGTAAACATACGACCATGTAGAGACAGAAATGATATGCCGTCGTGTACATAAGATCAATAACATATGTACGTTTAGTTTGTTTAATAAAAGAACAAGGTTCTTTAGGAAAGGGAACCTTAAATGACTTCTGTTGTGATCCAGCGCCCCCCTAATATAATGGTAGGGGAAACACTGTACTTACACCCCCGTCTAGACTGCGAGTGTATCAGACGTTTTTTCTGTTACATATACACTCTCTTTTATCTATGCAGATGCAATCTCTGGCCATATCAAACGTTGTGAGAAAGCGAGTCACTGCAGTCTTTTTATTATTCCATTTGGTGCAGCAGTGTGCGGGCTTCTCCACGGACAGATCTCAACTTCTTTCAGCACCGCAATGACGTGGCGAAGCGTCAACCAATCATATAAATAAACTAAATATGGTCATCCAGTTCCCCGGTTCTATTTAACGACACAACTCTGAAAGGGCACCTGACAAGAGACTAATTTAAAGCTGGGACAAAGGTGACAGGAGCTGCTTTGAGATGCCACAAAGAGAGGAATGAGAGAACATTTTCTCCATAAAAGGTTTTGTCCTCCATTTACAGTAAAAGAAAAAGCATCCTTTTTAAAGCTAACAATCTGTACATGGCAATTTCATAGTACAAAACATCTCAAGTTATGGTAATCAGTCGTCCTGTAGCACCTCCCACATATATCCCTACTCCCTTGTGGCTGGGGGCCTCCATTGAATATCACAATCTTCTTCTCTCCCCCAATGTGTTTCTGTCTACATGTAAAAAGAAAAGCTCACATGAAATTAATTGAAATTCACATTTCCATTTTCCTATACAGTTGCATTGCAATAAATGTGCTCTTTGGCTCTCGGCATAAATTGAAATTACTAATAATAAATTGCAGGATTTTTTTATTATATGCCTTTCCTATCAATTGATGATTTATCATTGGACATCCTACTGATACTACAACATCTACATACATCATATTAATAAAGTAAATAAAAAACAATATTTTCTTCTGGTGGTATCTAACCATGCTGATAGTTTAGTTTTGTGTGCAATTATTTTTTCTTTTCCCCACTAGTTTCAGTTTATTTTATTTTATTCTAAACTCTATTAGTGGATGGACAGAAAATGATTTGGCTAAAATATGGATTAAAATTGGTCAATTATGGGTTTCCATCTTTTTGTAAGCAAAAGGGCTGAACATTAACTTGTCCAGCATCTCAAATGTGAGGATTTGTTGCCTCTCTGTGAGTGTCTTTGTTTTTGTTTTTTGGAATAGTCACACGACACAAAGAATTTCAAGACAACAACTTGGACTCAAATTATAATAGAAGTATTTTTCACTATTTTCTGACACTCACAAACACAAACACATTCATAGAAAATGTAGTAGAAAATACATTGAGGGCATTTTGTGTCTTTGTAGTTTGGGTGTTTCCCAATTGTTTTGTTTTGTATCTCTTTGAGGTAATTCGGTGTCCTGCTCTTTTGCATCTTTTTGTCGTTGCTTTGGTGTATTTGTAGTCTCTTTGTAGTCAACCTGTGAGTCTTTTTAGTCATTTAGAGTCTCTTCCTGGTTGGTAGGTGTCTCTGTGAGATTATTGTTAGTGACATTTTGTTGATGAAGGCCAGAGGGGTTTTGTAACCCATCCATGGCGTTTAAAGAGACAGGGGCTAAAACTGAGCGTTTCGGGCATACTGTTAATCCAGGTATATTAAAGCAGACAATCTGAGGAAAAACAATGTGTTTTCTGAACATTAAAGCATGTACACATGTTGTAATAGAATCCCAGAACACAAATATCAACCTGAAAATGTGGATATATGTCCACTTTAAAGACCCCCATTAATATACATGCCTTTGGTTCATATGTCGGTTAAGAATACAAATGCTACTACACTCCTCACGTTCCTCTCTACGACAGATCAGGAATGACATACTGGAATAGAGTCCCTTGAATACATCACATGCAAGTTATTATCAGGAATCCGCCATGACTGCTTCGTCTCCTTCCTTGCTCCCCTCAAAGGGAAAGTGAAGTGACCCTCTGGGGGGACATGACAGGAACGAGGGTGCTCCTCACCGGGCCAGCTGCTCCCTCTGTTGGATCTAAAGACTCTTTACTGTTGTGGATGCTTCCAGATGCATTGCTCTATGCATTGGGAGGGGTGTGATCTAGAATTCCCTGAAAATGGTGTAAAATGACAACTAATCTCAGTGGTGCAGGTGTGGCGGGATGTGTTTCCCTCTGGGTGATTGCACTGTCCTGCGGGTCTCTCTCTAATACACACGCACACACACTATCTCTCTCTCTCTCTCTCTCTCACACACACACAAACACACTGAATCACATCTGCTCACCAAAGGCTATCCCGGGGTCATCTCAAAATCACCGTTTAATGTTTATCGGCAAAGCCTGCTTTGATATCGGCGGCAGATAAAGTGGAATTTCTTGATTGCCTCGGTCAAAGAGGCCCCCGCTCGCTGAGAAAATGATTTATTGGACACGGGGAAGTCGGTGGGGATCAAAGGAGACGGACGAGCCTCCGACTTGCGACGCGGCGCCGGGAGCAGGCCGGGACTTGTCCAATCACTCGCGCCAGCGGGGGCCTGCCGTCACCGCTGTCTCTGCTTTTTAATTGGCTGCCGAGAGAGCGAGGGAAAGAAAGAGAGAGAGGTGTGGGGAGGCGGAAGGGAAAAAGGGAGGGCCGAGGGGGCCCCTGCAGGTCACCGGAGAGCTCAGGCTGGACCCCATTACTCAGGGAGGAGATAGGAGGAAGAGGTCAGCTTGTGTGGAGGGCCGCGGAACACTGATTACACCGCCAAGGGAGAGTAGTTCCAATTCAAGAGCCACGGAGAACACTCCCCGCGTCTTCCGACTCGGAAAGAGGGCAATGGGATGGAGAGGAGCGCGAAAGAGGTTGCGACAGAGAAAGGGATGGCAAGAGAATTAAAAGCGTGGCGAAGAAAGGAGAAAAAAAAGAGCCTGGTATTGATTTTTTATGAGAGAGAAGATTTGCTCCCAAGATTGAGAGCAATATCATATTAAACTCTGTTACTGGCCCAGAATGAGAAAATAAAGCCTCTGAATCAAAACGCTCCACCCCCCACACACACACTCTTTATTTTTTATTTTTTAATAACTTCCAGCCCCGAATTGCAGCACCGAAGAATTACAGCTTGTGAGATAATTGGAAAAAACATCAACATTGGCTCGGTCGGTGGCGGGAATGCGCATTATTCACGAGACGCCGTCCCGCGAGTGTTGCAGAGAGGAACGAGGCTGTAAAAGTGAAAGCTGACCTTTTGAGTTAATAGTCATCATCAACACAAAATATAAATACAATAAATATTTTATGCACATTTATCCAAGAGGACTCAAAGAAATCTGAACTTCCGGCTCATTAGATAGACAGCACTTTGTCAGGCCGGAACTCGAAGCAGGACTCAGATGCAGAAAGGTCAGTGAACAGGCTTTATTTGAACCAAAGTACAAATCAAAAACACTACTAAAGAACTCAAAATCACTCCAAACGGAGGAAAACCTAAAACTATGAACATTAATAAAACCTAAACTGAAAATCACTCCACTTGGGAGGCTTGGAAAATCCTAACCTAAGTTTCTGCAAGAAGGGCAGAACTAAAAGGCTAAACTGAAAATCACTCCTAATGAGGCAGGAAAAGCGTAAGCACACGGTGGCGTCGATAGCGGCTGTGGACGTGGCTTGAGTAGTCTTAACCAAAGACGAAGACACTGAGGCACAAGACAAGGGGAAGACACAGACTATAAGCACATGAGGGTAATGGGGAACAGGTGGACACAATTAGGAATCACATGACACTTAGACAGGTGCCACACGAGGAAGGAGGAGGGGCCACAGCCACGGTGTGACAGTACCCCTCCCCTAATGGTCGACTCTTGACGACCCAGGGCGGGTCTCAGGATCTGTGGTGGAAACAGAAATACTGCAAGTCAGGTCCCCCCCCCCGGGCCGAAACCGGCCCGCAGTGGTCCCCGCAGTCTACCCCCCATCCTATGATGGTCCCGGTCTCCCAGTCTATGTGGGGGTTATGTTGGCGTAGCCAAGGCCTGCCAAGGACCAATGACTGGGAGGGCGAGTCCACCAGGTAGAACCTCAGGAGTTCCCGGTGTCCCAGGACCTGCAGCCCCAGAGGTTCTGTGGTGTGTGCTGAAAGATTCTGCTCGTTATCCCGGCCAGTTCGTGGAAGAAATGCTCAATATGCAAATTATTGTAATTAAAAGATTTAATAAAAGATGATGACAAAACAGTTATACATTACTCGATTCGAGGCCTTCCTCCTTTCTGCAAATTCACAGTCTGTAAACAGTTAGCTGCCGCCTTTACGTCCAGGAGAAGAGACCGTTTCGTTTCGCGCTGTTAGTTTAAATACTTTTCAGCCACGGAGCTTAAGGCCCTCTCATTGGTTAGTTATTCTTAACATCCCGATTGTCCATAGGTCCATATGCTTTTGGGAAGGCGGAGGCTCTTCATCCTCCAGGGACAAAGGAATAGTCCATCTTCCAAGTATCCATGCGCGCGTCCTTCCGGGTCCCTAATGTCTCAGTGTCTCACTCCGCCTTCCGCCCAGCAACATATGGAGGAACTACTTCTTCTTAAAGAAACAGTCCCACATTCCTAACTCCTATAGAATCATTATATAAAAACCATTCACACCTAAACATTAAACAATATGACATACAGTGACTTCCTTAATACATACAATTACATATCCTTCATAATGCCCTTCATTATTTATCATATCCTTCTCATGCATTGTAATGTACACTTAAACAATCCTTTATTACACATGTAAGCTCACTAATCTATTAGAACTTAACAGTGCGATCCTGAAAAGTCCTTTGCCGTCGAGGGCCCTGGCCCTGAGGGACCCGACCAGGGGCTCAGCTTTCACCCCCAAGGACTTCGCCAGACCCCAGTCCATTAAACTTGCATCAGCTCCGGAATCTATGAGGGCTTTAATGTCAGTAATCGTGGTATGGTGCGTTACCTTAACCGGCGTCAGGCTGCGCGAGGCGAGATCTGCGACGGGAGGTCGGGTCACCGCCCGGGGCTTCCTGGCTGGACAGGCGGCGACGAGGTGGTTGGGCTGGCCGCAATAAAAGCAGCAGCCCTCCTGCCGGCGTCGTCGTCTTTCCTCCGGAGTAACCCGGACCTCGCCAAACTGCAGGGACTCCTCCTCCCTGGTGAGGGGAGCGGGAAGACGGTGCCCAGGCGGCACCTCCCGAGGGACCCGCCCGCCCGGGGTTGGGGAACGTGGCGACCCCTCCGCCGTCGGACCGCTACCCCGCGGTAGCCGGAGCCCACGAACCCGATTGTCCGTCCGGATAGTCAGGGCGATGAGGGAGTCCAGATCCTCGGACAGGTCCAGGGGCAGCAATAATTCCTGGACATAGGGCGTCAGCCCTTTCAAAAAAATGTCATAGAGGGCGGCGTCGTTCCACCCACTCTCTGCCGCCAGGGTGCCAAAGCGAATGGAGTAATCACAGACCGAATCCCCGTCCTGTGTTAATCCGCTCAGCTCCCTGGCCTTTTCTCTCGCGGTGGATACCGGTTCAAACGTTCTCCTAAGAGCCGTCCGGAACTCGGGAAGCGAGGAACAGAGCGGCGAGTCACGACCCCACTCCGCGGTGGCCCACGCTCTGGCTCTTCCGGACAGTACACTGAGGCCAGGATGGACTCAGCAGAGGCTGGCCAGTGGACAAACAAATCCTGTTAAGTTTTCTGATTAGTATTTTTCTTTATTTTTTATAAGTTATTTATTGTTCTGACAGCTCAGGTTCCAATGCAAAATGTTTTGTGCACTTTATTTAATAAAAGCCTATATATTTGGCAGATATAAAGCATACATGTGTATGTTTGTGTTAGTCCATTATTTTTATTATTATTATTACTTTAACAGCTCAGGGATGTTCAAGGAGCAACCTGTTTGTGCACTTTCTGAAGATTTTTGCACCGTCAGTTCTGTTTTTGAATAAAGGGTTGGAAAGTAATGCTTTTTTGTTTTTTATCCGATTCATCGATTAATCGAAAAAATAATCGACAGATTAATCGATTATTAAAATAATCGTTAGTTGCAGCCCTAATGCTAACATTTGAAGTGTATGAAAAAGCAGAAAAACACAAATCCACAAAATATCGGTTTTAATCCTGATTATGCAGATTTGTGACACAAATAAAATTAAATGGCTACAGAAGTTCATCAGTAACAAATGTCTTTTTAAACAGAATAAACTGGTACATCTTTCTTTTAGCTTATCTCTGTGCAAACAGTTATCATTTCTGCCATCCACCATGGAATTAACCCATTTTTATGCTTTATACTTGTTGTGGAAATCTCAAAACGTCAGAACATCAGATGCCCTCGTGTCTGTGTTCATAATATTATCCGTAGGCACACTCAGCTCGGTGAATTTCACTGACATCTCCAGGAACCATGTTGGGATAACGGCCGCTTCCAGCGCTGCTAGATTACCCGTACCCAGTTTGATTTATGCTTTTTTGATGTCTTTGACCAGTGCTTTGTCGCAAATGTTGTCCTGTGTGAGCAGCGGCACAACAAGGGGCAGTAAATCCAGACGTTTGATTTAAACGCAGACGGCACATTTCTAATTTCTTTCTCCGATGTCTCCATTTTTGTCACACTGACATGGGACCTCTGCTGACCTCACCAGAAAACAACACAGTATCATCTAGTGGACAGAAAAAGCAATTGATCTTATTATTCTAGGACCAAAACGTTTATAATTGTTATAATAAAAGATCGATACATGGCTTCCGTGTATCGATCTGTACGCATTGTTTTTTTTTCAGTACTGAAGATATGGGGTTCCTGTCAGAACCAATGGAGGAACGTGGTGAGCTTGTGGAACGGGTTTGCTGCATCATCATCATTAGTGGAATCTTGATGGGCATCTGAAACATGGGTTCATTCCATAAGCATGTAAACCAGGATCATCTCCCTAATTGAAAATATGTATATGTATTTTTTGGCCGTGATGTGCAACCCACCAATGTCTAGGGCTTATGGGAAACGGGGCTAATTAAAAGCCACGAAAAACTAAAACATTAAAACAACAACAATACTATCCTTCACCAATGGACAATGTCTACAGTATAGTGTCTGAGTATAATGTCTTAGTTATAGTGTTTTTACAAATGTCAATGGAATTTGTATTATTTTTGTTTTAACTTAAGTTTTTTACTCTGATTCACTCTCTATTTTGCTGTAAGACGTGGTTGAATTATCTAAATTATGAATCTATTGTATATTGATGCATTTGTATCCTCTTGGGACCCGTCTCACTTCCATGGGTCATGCTTTGATCATTATTAACCATCCTTTTTGTCTCATCACAGAGTGAAAAATAAAGGTTGTGCAGGCCTTTGCAGCTCACATGGTGTTGTGTGTTTACTGCAGTGCAACCACACCGCCCTCAATATTAACACTAAATCAGACGTGTGCACTGAAACTAATGCAGCAAACGATTTTGTTTGCATATCCGCTGCATGCCGGCTTATGCAGGACACGGACTGAACTGTGAGTGTGTTTTACCGAGTGTAAAGAGGGACAGCAGAGAAATGGGCAGAAATGGAGATTAATGGCTTATGCTTAATTAAAATCTCCAGAAAACTAATGGTGGGAAAATTGAAATGTTCCTTTTAGATTAAATTCCCCACCACTGGTTGGTTTCACAGTACAGTGAAGCAGAGTGTGACCATCTTGGGATCTCTGGTCTGTATTATAGAGGTTCCCGCATGTAATTGGAAAGTGGGAGCCGTTGTCGGTTGCGACTCATCCAGTTGTGATGCGGCGCTTCATTTTCTTTACTTTAAGGACTGCACTGCAAAAATGTACTGAAAACAGTGGTGACAATAATTTGTTATACTACTAACATGTTTAATACCAACATTTGGTAAATGCAGCCAGTCCTATCTTCAACTCAACAGCAGATCCAAATTGGAAGCATAACCGTTATCCAGTGAGTCATCAGGGAAGTCATGAACAGAAAACCATCAAAAGAGGACACGTCAAGCTGAAATTAAGGTTTCTGTCCCTTTGTGAATCCAATTGTGACTAGCCATATTAAAAAAAGGTAAAATATTGTCATGAGTAGCTCTGTTCAGTCCATGGGGAAAACTGGACTGAATACTGGTTGGCTGAATAACAAACAGCTAATAATAGATCAGGTGTCAATGTGAGACTAATGTGTTAGTAATACTAAATACTAAATATGGAAACTACTTAATCATGATACATTATCGCTCAACCAATTAAGGCTTATTGCTACATTGAGGGATTTTATATTGATTGCCCCTCAAATAGAATCTGCTGGATTTCTTTACAGCCCAAAATAGGAAGAGGATCCACATTTATCAACCTAATCCGATTGTTTCATACTTAGTGTGATGCTTTTCCACAAATTAATGTATTTTACTAAATTGGGAAATTGTAAAATAGGAACCTGCTGTATTGCTTGACAGCAAACAATGGGAAGAGAGGTCAGAAAGGTTTGACACAATCCAACATGTTTCTACTAAATTTGCTTTAGTATGAAAATAGCATGAGGGTCCTAAGTTCTGGATCAGATCCGGCCTTCAAATGGTCAAAAACAAGACATTTACCAAATTGCTTTACGACACAAAACAAGCAGAGGGTACAGCATTTTCAACCGGATCCCGTTGTTTGCCATTAAATCAAAAAATTGGAGAAAATGAAATCTGCTGGACAGCTTAACAACACAAAATAAATAAGACGGCGCAACATGTTTGACCTTATCTGATTGTTTGTAACTACCTGGAAAACAGAACCTGCCTTACAGAACTAAACGAGAAAAGAACCCGACGCAGTGTTTCACAAAATCATTAAAAAGAAAAGAAGGAAATCTACTGGATGCTGCACTGAACAAAACAGGAAGAGAGCCCACTATTGTGTGCTCAACACAGGAAGAGGGTCTACCATTTCACACCAGATTGTTTATTGGTGAAATTGGAAAAAATTGATAACGCAACAGGTAAACCAACACAGGGAAAAGCTATTTCAAAAACAATCTGCACAGTCATTTTCTAACAAAATAGACCCGAGAGAATCAAATCTCATACAAACTGTTTTGGGGATAATTCCAAAGTTGAATCAAACAGACTCAAGTAGGGAGAGAACACCAACTCTGGCAGCAGGGACAACAAGAAGCCATGTTCGGAAAGAGCACAGTTCACAGTAAGTTCAACACAAACATTTCCTCCTGCAATTATCATGGTGTTATGTGTCAAGAGTCCACTTGGATCCGATATGAGAAATATTGGTACACATAGCCGAGCAATTCGACCACTCAATGGGATTCTGCCTAGACCAAATTAGTCTTTATATTATTTGGACCCAGTCTGACCAAGTCGAGTCGTGGTTAGGAGGTAGATTCTTGCAATGGCAGATGGTGGAATTAAGTTTAGGGCGGGCATTAGCGCGTCTTTCCATCACTGCCTATAGGAGCTGGAGCCGATAACACCGGTGACTCCTGCAGTCATTTGCCCCGGGACTGAAGGCCGATTGTAACCTCTCCCAATGAAGGCAAAAGCCAGATTCTGTCCAGGAGAAGAGCTGCTTTATTTGTCATTTAGCTTTTATCGGTCAGGACACCAAGGTGCTATCACTATCACAGAGCCCTGGTGGCTTTTCTGTCCCCTCGTTTGCCCCCCTGAACTCAAAGACGGATGTTTATCATTACCTGCCCTCCCCTCGGCGTCTGGCTGGGATCCAGCGACCTTCTTTTGGAGGGCCATCTCCATCAGGGATTACCTATCGATCAAAACGCTCCTGACGCGTGGGAGCTTGTTGGAGACGCGTGCGTCCTCTGAAGGGCGTTGCCAGCAGAGTGGGGATTGTGTAAGCGATCAGGTGAGATTCGTGAGGTACGTGTGCATCTCCTTGACCGAAGTAATGAGCGAATCAAATGTGCGTGCGAGCGTGTCTCCTTGACCGAGGGGGGGAGTGGTGGGCGAATCAACTCACAGTAGGGGTGTTAAAGCTGATGAGGTGATTTAAAGCGAGCAACGTGACCAATGGGCTGAACAATGGGACTCTGAGGACACACACACACACACACAGGAAGTTTCTTTCTTTTTTTAAAGAAGACCCTGAAGTTTGATTGATGGGAAATGTATGTCGGGCCGTTACTGGTTTCTCTATATTGAGCTGTGATTTTATCTCTCCGAGGTCGATCATAGGTTGCCCTCCAGCAGAACTCAATATTGGACAAATGAGGCCGTTTGTCAAGAGAGTCCTGGGGGAGACGGGGCTTCCGCAATGCCCGCTGTCGGCACACAAATCCCCCCCACCTCCCTTCCTCGATGAAATACGGACTCATGGATTTGCCGTAACAATTTGCCTTACGCCGTCGTCAGTGTCACGCAGAGTTCTTGTTTGGCCCGGCGTGAGCCGAGTGCTTTCCCCTTCCCGGGTGTCTCCCTCTCTACTGCTTATTGATAAAAGCACAAAAGCGATTCAACGTCCAGCTCGGGAAAGATTTGAAACGCTCCGTTAACACTCCACGACACAGGAGGCGAAGCGTTTGATACGTGAGGGCAGCGGAGTAAAATAGATTGGTTGCCCGGAGAAGAAACTAAATAAAATAAATCGAGAGATGAAAATCCCGAAAAAAGGAAGAGATTGCATCAGATTTGGGGATTGACAAGTAATCTATGAGACGTGGAGTGCACAAGCGGTACAGCGGTGGAGCTAGAAACCACAAACGTATGATGAATCAAAATCAATATGTGCAGCATATATTTTTTAAATGATCGGGAATGCCGAGACTCGATGCCGTGCCCATACAATATTGATGCCGTTCTTTCCAACGTGTTCACATTCAGTATGATGTAAGCCCACTTGACGGAACGGGTCATGTGGGCTTTAATTTTTAGCAACATCAGACAATTGTATGGCATGTGATCAGGCCACCTGTGCACTAGGGGTGTGCCAAATAATCGATTCACAGAAGAATCTAGATTCTCATTTGCAACGATTCAAAATCGATCTGAAATGTCCAAGAATCGATTTAATAAATAAATAAAATCAGCTGGCTGTTCGCCTCCATTTTTGTAACTAGCCTACGTCCGGACGTCACCACGCGCACGCAGCCGGTTTTTGAACGTGAGCGGCAAATCACTAAAACAAAGAGGAAGCAAATATGGATGAGAGGGAGATCCAACCAGCCCCGTCTTCACTTAAAGCTAAAGTTTGGCGTCATTTCGGTTTTTACCGAATGCCTGGAAGCACTGCGCTGGACATGACACACACAGTTTGCAAGCTTTGCAAAACGAAGACCAAGTACTTCGGCAGCACAACAAATGCGCGGGCTCATATTAATAGGCATCACCCGGAGCTCAGCGACACGGAGCAGAGTCAGCCGCCAGCTGCAAACCAACGCACACTGCAGTTCTGCTTCACAAGCCCCTCCCCTGTCTCTGTCAGAGAACCCGCTCAGCTGGTGGAGGACCCATCAGACAGCTTTTCCTCTGTTAGCTGGACTGGCTAAGCGATACTTGTGTATACCTGGCACTAGTGTTGCAGCTGAGAGAGTTTTCTCCACCGCTGGAGATATAGTGACAGCACAGCGAAGTAGTCTCACTCCTGCACATGTTGATCAGCTTCTTTTCCTACAAAAGAACCTGAATGTTGCATCTGCAAATGGACAGTAACCTTAGACACAGTTCATGTCCAGTTTTTTTCATGATTTGTTGAAAATCATATAATCAGTTGCACAGTTTACAGTTCTATTGTTGCAAGAGACACTGTCATGAACATTTCAGAGACAGGTAGCTTAGGGGTACTATTTTTCATTTTGAAAGAAGCACTTTATTTTCATAACTTGTTATTCTTTAAGTTACTGAGTCTGACTGAGAAATATAGATGTTTTTTTTTGTCTTCACCGGTTGTGTTCTACATGATGTTTGTGGTAAACTGCAACTTTCCTGGGAAATGCATTTATTTTCAACCATTTTGTATTATGAAGAAGCACTTTATTTTTGTTCCAACTTATTTTATAGCTAGCTACTAATGAGTAGCAATTGAGAACCAGACAATGTTTTGATAAAAGGCACTTCCCTGAGAATTGAACTTAATAAATGTGAAAAAGACACTTTAATGTCTCCGTTTGTCATTCTGTATAGCAAAGCAGATGAGAGTAGATCATGATCAGAAACCCGATTAGAAATCATTATGGATAAAATCGAATCGATTTTGAATCGAATCGTGGCCTCAAGAATCGGAATCGAATTGAATCGTGAGATGGTAGAAGATTCCCACCCCTACTGTGCACTTACATAAATACAGCAATTTCCCTGTAAATTCTAGTTCGCCTCATCTCATCGCTGAGTAGGAGGAGGACTGTGTGCGTTTGCCGTGTTTACGTCCCGTCGTCGAGGTGATCGAGAGCGGTGATCGAGAGCGGTGGTCGCGCTGCGCAGAAGATTTGCAGCGTAATTGGCTTTGCTTGAAGCCTGGGATGGAAATGGAGGAGATATGGTGGAGCCTTTCTCCACCAGAAAACACAGGCGACGTCCCCCGGACTCAGCAATCACACAGCTCTCGCATTCTTAATGAAGTAACTCCGCATAGAAATATTAAAATCCCCAAACAGTTTCCTGGAAACGTTCGTCTCCTGCTGCTGCGCTGGGTTTACTCTTTCACAAAAACCTCCACGGACGATGGGTGCCTCTCAAAAACAGGCTGCAGCTTGGTTGCGGTCCACTTTCCAGTTGCCTACGCACCCACGTAGAGAGGTTCATGGTGCCACCAGCATATTTCATAACACCACTGCAGGTTGTTTTAGCAGGCTGCAAATGTTGTGCATGAGAAGCTGTGTTTGTGATCACATCAGTGCCGACATATGCAGCCACACAGTTTGTGCAGAAAACACAAAGGATCACCACACTGGAGAAAATAATACCGCCTGCTCATTGTTTGTGTGTAAAGGATGTTAATTTGAGTCAGTTTGAGTTTTTGCTCATTTTCTACATTATAGAGAATAAAGGGTTGCATTGCTATGCACATATGTAGATACCGTAAGATTAATGAAATGCATAAAAGAGCATGTCGCGAAAGCTATTTAAAAATGATGGAAAATCATCAAGGTTTATACAGTACTACACAGTATGTTTGAGAAGATGGTTCTAAATGGCTTTTATTAAGATACCAGCATAAAAGAAAATTGATTATGGAACAAGGCAGGCTTTTCGGTTCTGAAAAGTTTAATCATTTTTAATGGCCATCAGGCGGCTACTCCTCAGGTTGCAAAAATAAGTCAGATAGTTGAGCAAAGGAATTCAGCTAGATTGCTTTACAGAACAATTCATCAAGGGTCTATCACAAGTCTAACATTTCCGACCGGATTGTTTATTTGTGACATTGGAAAACAGTAAAACTGCAGGATTGATCACAAAGGCTTTAAGTCTAGGAAATGACTCTACTTCTCTCTTGATTTATTCCCTCAGTAAACATTGTAAACATGAGTTTATGTCTCAATCTCTAGTTTCAAGTCTTCTTCAATACAGCATGCTGTTCATTTAGTAAATTATGGTCCATTAAGAGTCAAACAGACCATAAAGCAGGGAAGGCTTTAGGGCGGGGCTACTTTGTGATTGACAGGGTTCTAGGTTTTCCGTGTTTTCGTCTCCTTACAGTTTGTTTTCTTTTCACATCATTTGAAAGCTAATATTTGTGTTGCCCAAAAACATGTCATTCAGCGTCGCTCCATCTTCTTGGGTCACTTTTGGTTGCCGAAAAAACAAAGTAGCGACGTCAACATCGTCGAGCTTCCACACTACATGTAATTCACCCATTCATTCACAGAGGGCAGGGGCCACCTGCCCATCCAATACCACTGAGCCACAGCCTGCTCTTACAGGGCGTTTACTCAAAGCGCCAGGTCCTCCAGTCATATGCACATGTATAACCTCAAAGCAGAAAACAACTGTAGCTCACTAATACCGTCATATAGGGCCTGCTCGGATTGCCGGCTCTCTCAGCTACTCCTCATCCATGTGGTCACAGCCTAATTGATTTGTTGTGCATTGCTCGAGTCTGGCAGCACACGAGGCCCATTTCATACATCCCACTGTTGTTCCCGCTCAAGGCTCGCCGAGCTAGACCGACTTCAACTTTCCATCAATTTAACAGGCCCATTTTTCCTTTGAAAGTGCGATGTTTAAAAGCAGCCGTAGAGGTTTTTCCTCACCCAACCTTCAGAAAATGTCCACCAGGAGCAGCTCTCTGTCAGCTTGAGTCAGCACGGCCTGTATGCGCCATGGATCTACCACTGCATGTTACGTCTTTCTTCAAGTACAAATGATCAAAACATTTCATCCATTCTACTTCTTTTTGGCAACTTCCAATAACTGTGTCAGGTTTGGTGGCATCGGCCAGTATTTGTCACCACCGTTTTATGGTGCTTGTTGGTGCTGTGATTGATGAACAACAATAGGCTGTTGCTTCAAAAGCCAGCTTTCAAAAAACAGCAGCTCTTTATCCAGCCGACGCTTTTCCTCTCAGAGAGCTTTCATCAGATGAATGAGAAACACTGTTTTTTTTAGCTGACCGACTCCTGCAAACCTGCAGTTTACCCGAATGTGGCCAAATTGGATGGAATGCCTGGTCCATTGTTGGGTAAACTGAGAGAGATGCATTGCAGGTTCATTGAAGAATTCAGCGAATGAGATGAAAAGAAATAAAAATGACCCTATGAATGAGTGCTACAGGATTAAATGAAAGGAAATGGATGGAAGCAAAGTCTGCAACCCACCTAAATTCATGGTCTTTAAAACATATTTTGTATGTCAAACAGGTGAATTAAATACTTCAGATTTCAAGTAAAGAATAAGAGAAAGTGCCCAGAATGTAATATTGTGAACAAAAGGGCGAGACAGAAAAAGCAGGCTTCAAAAGGCTGGCTTGCACCATGTCTCAGCCTACGTCTGTACCCTGAGGCAGAGCGCATTGTAGCATGCTGCAGAATGGGGCTTTGAGACTCCCGCTGCATGATGGGAGACGTTACATTATGAGCCCCCATGTTCGGGTGAGATATGACATGACGCAGCCATGTGGCGACATCGGCGCGCTCTCAGACGCCACGTTTACGGACAGATATCAAAATTGCGTGTATCCTCTCCCCAAAAATAGTACAAAAACACCACGAGCCTGTCGGGCATGAGATATGACCGGAGTCGGCATTGAGGAAACACTGTATATGTTTCGTTGGGCAAACGTGTCACGGCTCCCATGCTTGTTAGAGAAATGTATACATTACAGGTTCCACAACATGATGTCTATGGTGATGAATAACTCGCTGAGTGCATCCTCTTGTGTAAAGGCCTTGACACATGGAGGAGATTTATGGTCGTGCTATTACTGCTAAATATTCATCCAGCAGCACCTACATCCTCTGAATAAGCTGCACGCATGACAGAATGGGTGTGTTATTAAACCTAGTTTGTGCGTGAAGCTCCCATCTGACGTAAAGTAAAAAAATAAATAACAAATACATGCAAATAATGGCTATTTTGCTTATATAACATGTCTTCTTTCAGAAAATTACCCCAAATACAAATTCAGCAAAAGTTATCATTACATACTCCCTCATTTAAACATTACATTTCACAAAACCTGCAGTACAAACAATTATTTTCTTAATGTTAGTAGTCAACTCGGGAAGTTTCATGCTGATATCTATGAGGATTTATTTTGCACAACATATGTAATTTGACAAAACATCTTTCAAGGCCGTTTAGTCCAAATTATTTTTTCCCTTAGACTCAGACAGAAATCTCCACTTCAGTCTTACATCTTACATCCACCAAACCTTTACAGTTTCATTCCTCTCTACAGTCTGAAGTTGGGGGCTATTTCATATATCATTCATAGAGTGATTTATACAACATTTTATTCCCTTTAAAATATGGCCACATTTGTTTTTTATTTCTTAGTAATAATACAGGAGTAATACAGAGAGACATCCAAAAGTCCCTCTGTAAAAACCTTTGACTAATATGTGAACAAAATGAAAACAGCCTTTTGAAGCTGGCTTTATTCAATGTTCAGAATTATGTTCTAAAAATGAATGCAAATGAGCACATATTTCATAAGAACATGCCACATTTGCAAATTTAAACATACATTTTCCAAAAAAATATAGTGTTAATGTAAGTTATTACTTTGTGATCTTTCATGGCGATATCTATTATTCTTTACCATTATTCACAAGGGCTGCCGCCCCGTCTCTCTGACAGCACATGTACTTGCAGGCTGTGAGTTATCACAGTCAACCGGCTCCACAATGCCACAACAGAGACTGATAAGAACAGCGAACTCTCCCACTTGGATCAAAGAAAAAGAAAAGTACAGCATCCAAAGCGTATCACGTACCGTTGAGTCAACAGATAACTGAAGGTTACACACTGCAATATACTTCATAGTAGTACAGTAGTGAGTCTTCTGTCTCTTAATTTGACTGCAATAAAGTTAAATGAATGGACTTATAAATTTGGTTCATTTTGCCTCTGTATTCGATTTTGAGGTCTTAAATTATTGTGGCCTCTCGCACAATTCTCTCTCTGGGAGTTCAACGTTGGTGAACTATGACCCGTGGATTTGTGCCAATGTCCACTAAATAATTGTCTTAATAATGCAGATTTTTGATACAGATCCAAAGAGTCCAATTCTTATTCTACTGGAGTGGAAAGGCTTCCCAAAGGGAGTTGATGGTACAATACGTCAGCGGTTGGTGATGGTTTTCGGTTAACTCACTGGCAAAATGAGTTCACTTTAGCCCTTTGAGTGGTCAACCAAGTCTCAGTCCCAACTAGACAAACACTAGGCTTTCATTTACCTCCAATGTAGGGTGGAGGTCCAGAAGAGGTCACATTGGATGGGCCATCAAATGTACACAGGACTTTCATGTGTGGAACCAATTCAATGTTCAACTTTATTTACCTTATTTTTGTTCCACAACGTATGTACTTAACTATCTCTGCATACACGTCCAAACCGTGGTGCCACTGACCAAGCACCAGTCTAGTTTTTTTATGTTTTCGGGAGTGAGAACGTTGGAGTGGTACCTATATCAGAACTTAGTATTATGACCCTGGCCTTTAAGTCAAATGTATGTAAAAAGATCCCCCCCCCCAAAAAAAAAGAAAAATGCTGGAGTTTTGGCTTTAATTTGGGCTGGATTTTCTAACATTTTATTATTTTGAGTCATCCGACAACCCCCATTTTATTATAACAAATTCAGAGAATGATAAATAATAAAACATATGTCACATGCAATTTTTGTGATTGCTCCTTGGCACTGAATACATTTTTTTTTACGTCTTAAAAAAGGTTTATGCACCACGTCTTTATCCTCTGCCACCTCACCTTTGCCCCTCTCTGCACCCTTTCTTAGCGCCATCACCTTTCTCTCTCCACCTCCCTCCCTCCCTCTCCTCACGGAACGTGTCTTGCAGATGAGCCTCTGTTTTGACGGCTTTGCATTTTCGCCAGCCGAACGTCAACTTCAACTCTCCTTCCTCGTCCATCACTGCCAGCCGACGCACCTATGCATTAAATATCAAGCCTCGCTTGAGGGGCAGGGACGCGGAATACAACGCCGGAGTTTGAGTTCACTTGGCAGCTCTGAGGGGAATCTCTCCCCGTCTGATGATTAAGCCCAGTTCTCAGTCTATGTAAGCCGGAACAGTTGGTGAAGCAGGGGGCAGCGGATATGGAGGAGCTTTTAATATTTCCCTGATGTAAGAGCACCATGGGAGCGTTTGAATATTGTATTAAAGCACACTGACTTTTGGCACACACACAGAACAGGCATATTCATACTTGTGTGCTTGAGTGGACGCACTCAAACGATCGGAGCGCGCACACACCCGTAGCGTTCTCACATGCACACCCACAAGGTAACGTGATTAGCGATACGTAGTTGTGAGAGTAGAGGAAAAACACAATTTCTTATAGGAGCAGAGGATCCCATTGGATTTGAGGTGATGCAGCAGTGGTGACACACTTTATTTTTGTATTACATACATTGTTTTATTTTTAATACATATTCTGTGGTTCGGTTTGGTCCCAAGGTCACGAATTCCGGCGGACAATGTCAACTGTCAGGCCGAGTGAGGGTGGGAAAAAAAGAAGAGGATGTGAGCCTCACAGCTGTGAAAAAACAAATGCATGTTCAAATAAGACTCCCACAGATGTAGCAATAGCATTAGCCCTAATTTTACTATTTTAACTAAATACAATGTTGCTGTTGCCCTGTCTACTCACTTGTTACTTATGTGTTATTATGAAGTGCATGCAAGTTGATAGAAAGTGAGGTAGAGTAGAGCTGCTGCAGCACTAATGGAGGCTCAATGGTGACTTGATGCATTGGGTGGGTGGGTGGGGGATGGACAGCTCCATGGCTACTGCCACCACCCCATTAATATTCCCAACCCCTTCTCCGTCATTGTGACACAAGCCATTCAGTGCTAATTAAAGATGGAGTAGTGATGTATGTGGTTACGCAGGACTGTTAAGGCATCATAAATAACTGATGGAAGTTGATGGATTCATCGTATTAGTAACGCTGCCGAAAGAACAATGTGCTGGGTGTAGTTTCATTAACGCTGGTCAAAATGTGCAACTAATGATTATTTTATCAATCAGTTAACCTGCTATTTGTTTTCTTTGGTATTTGGTTAAATATATCGAAGTGCATAAAGTCACAAAGTGAAAAAAAGACCCATAAACATAAATTACTTAAATTGTTCGAAGTATAACCTCTTTCACAAATCAATGTAAGGCCGGGACTCGAAGTAGGACTCAGATGCAGAGGGGTCAGTGAACAGGTCTTTATTGAGACAAAGGACAAATCAAAATCACTCCTAATGAGGAAACTCTAAGGCTATAGAACATTAACTAAAATAGTTAATTCTCTTCCTCAGGGAAGCGGCACTGAGGGTAAACAAGACAAATCAAAATCACCACTAAGGAGGAACTCAAAATCACTCCGGAGGAGGAAAACCTAAAGCTGCAAACATTAACTGTAACAAACCTAAACTGAAAATCACTCCCCAAGGGAGGCTGGAAAAAAGCTAAACTAAGTTCTTGCAAAAAGGGCAGAACTAAGAAAGTTTAACAGAAAATCACTCTTATCGAGGTAGGCTAATCTTACGGAATCCTGAGGGCTTGGTTCATGACTGTGGATGGCTTAGGTAGTCCGACACGAGACGAAACACTTTGGCACAAGACAAGGGGAAGACGCAGACTATAAGCACATGAGGGTAACGGGGAACAGGTGGAAACAATTGGGAATCAGGTGAGACAATCAGACAGGTGACACATGAGGAGGGTAATCAGGTGAGACATGAGGAAGGGGGAGGGCCAGTAACGCCGCGTGACAGTACCCCCCCCTAACGGCCGACTCTTGACGGCCCAGGTGGCCCAGGATGGGCCCTCAGGAAGTCCTCCATAAGCGGTCGATCCAGAATGAACCGGGACGGGACCCATTGCCGCTCCTCCGGCCCGTATCCCTCCCAGTCTACCAGGAACTGCTTGCCCCGTCCCCGGTTGCGCACGGCCAGTAACCGCTTGATCCTATAGACCGGACCCCCGTCCACCATCTCCGGGGAAGGAGGGGGCGGGGGGGCTGGGACCATGGAGCTTTCCTTGGCTGGCTTAACCTGGCTGACGTGGAATGTGGGGTGAACACGGAGAGACCGGGGCAGGCGAAGGCGAACCGCTGCCGGAAACAATTGGGAAAAAATTGAGGAGGGTAATCAGGTGAGACATGAGGAAGGGGGAGGGCCAGTAACCGCCGCGTGACAATCAAGGATGAAACAGTTTGTAGGAATGTTTCTACGCACAACTCCAGGATTCATCATTATTCTCAGAATTTCACCGGAATTTGTTTGAACACGGCTGTCTTAGAAAATGTAAAAAAATGCATCTCATGTTAAAACACATTAATTTACTAAGACTATTTACTATAATATTGCAAATAGAGGGACTCATGCGTGTCAATTTATGAATGGTTCCAATTCTCTAACATTGTCGAAACGAACGAAAATTGTCTGGAGATTTTAGGTGCACACTTATTTTATGTGTGAAGTTGGAGCGTGTCTATACACATATTCGGGAATGAGGTCCATTTTGTTTACCGTTGTAGACCAGCAAATATTCACATATTTCCTGTTCATTAATTAATCAATTTTCAATTATTTTCTTGTGATGCAGTGTATAATAGGGGTCAAAAGAGGCCCAATACATCTTTTCCCCACGAGCACTGACAAATTGGTGATGTCGAAACGTCACGAAACTTCACGAAACGTCACGAAACGTCACGTCAAGACTTGTCAAGGCACGTCCACAGCACGACACATCAATAGCACGTCACACCAGTGATCGGCCTGGTATTGAAAACAAGTTTTCAGAATTTACGCACCTAGGTATCAGTTTTTGTGAGATCCATACCAAAAACGTTATGAAATTCAGAGGGGGTGGATCCCTCTTTTTTTCTATATTATAATCAAGGTAATGCGTGCGAGAACCCCCGCCAAGTGAAATGTATTCGCCTGCTGTTTAATTCAATCCACAGAGAGATAGATGGTAGAAGAAAAACAACAACAAAAATCTCTGTTCTTCCATTATCTTTCTACTAGGGTGTCATGTACACTTTCGAGACTGGTGAGAGAGATCAAGAGCACGTCGGGTGGTTTGAAGAGTTCAAATATTTGACACTTTAGTCAAACATTTTATTCAGGTCTGTCAGAGAGATCTCGCTGTGAAGAGATTTGTCATTCCTCGTCCTTGTCATCGCAGCCAGACTGCTGTGACTGGGACTGCACTCACAATATGGTGGGCGGAGAAGCACTGTTGCTATGATAAAAGGCAACAACCACTGAATGGTATTTTCTATATCATTTAACCCTCCCTCAGCCCTCCTCCCACCCTTTGGAAAACAATCTCATTATAATTCGTGCTTATCTACGATGTTCTTGTAATTGGAAACTAAAATGTTCTCACCTAGTATGAATTTGCGTTAAGGCATAAGTGGATTTTATTATCATGACATGGTTGGCAGGGATATTAAAATGTAATGGGAAAATTAGCTTACTGCTATGGCTGTTCTTAAAGCAATTAATGTTGGCATTGTTTTCTCAGTCACCACTCCCCATTCTCAAGTTATCGTGTGCATTGTGTAATTTGTATTGTGCTGGTTTGTCTTCACTGCGTTAGTGTATGGCACCTGAGGGAGGATCATTTTGGTTCGGGCTTTAAAAAATATGAAACATAGCATAAAGCAAAAATAGCAAATTATATTGTTAATATAGTGCCGCATGTCCTCGTATGGAGGGGGTCAGGTTGGATGGCCTTTGACATCGGAAACCTCCGAAGGTTTTCTGACTCTAGCCGCAGTATTTATGTTGTATTATAGCTGCACTAAACTATATTTTTATATTAACAATGGGTCAAATGACTGTATTTTGGTAAAAAATGCCACTAGTAGTGAAAACACCACATATATAAATATCACCTGGTTAACACTACCTGTCCAGCAACAAGTTAGCGACTAACTAGTGAACATTTTCCTTAGGAGGAGTACAGTTTTTTTGTTGTTGCTGACGACACACACTAAGACTGTTTAGAAAATGCCACTTATAAGTAAGTGGAAGCCATGATACAAACTGATTGAATCCTAAGGAAAGGTGCTTCAGTGCTTCCTTCCCTTCCAACAACTCTATAAATTAATAATATACCAATATCGTGCCGACGTCCTCAAGTGGCCCTAAAAATGCATGTAAAAACAGCCTAAGCACCGCAGTGGCTGCTTCTGGCCCCTGTGCATCCTTTGCTTAATGAGATATTGTGTTTTCATCTCGTAGGGCTGCCCCCAAGTGACCAACAAAATCTGTTCATGCAGCTTTTACCCAAAGACGGTCTTTCCTGAATGTGAATATAGTAATTATTTCCACAAACCATAACCATACAACCATTGATATAATCATATGCAATTTAGGACAAATATTGACGTGTTCACAAAAATTACTAGGGGCAGTGACAAATTACTTATGTTGCAGTATTTGTATTACAATAGCAAGTAATCATGAAGACTTGGAGAAGTTCAGGGTGTCCATGCTACATGGTACAGTATACTGTGTGGCCCACACCCCTCCCACTGGACACTGGTCTTAACTTCTCTTCAGCACATTCTCGACCTCCTCTTGTCTTTTTATATCGGTATCCTCATCTATCAATTTTGCGCTCACTCTCCCAGCCACTTCTCTTTTTTTTATCTCCGTCCCTGTGCCCCTTTTCTCCATTCCACCCCTCTCTATCTCCCTCCACTTCTATTTCAGAAGGTCTTTGCCGTGGCCCCCGGGCCATTCTGTTACTTTGTCGTTGTGCAGTGGCCACTCATTTCGACCCAACGCCACTCTGGGATTAGCGTTATCTCCATCTCTGTCACTCGCTTATCTACTTTCTAGACTCTTGAAATAAAGCTTGGCCAGATGTGTGATGCACTTCAGATTACTGTAGGCGGGCGGGCGGGTATGGAAATCCTCCACCGATTAGATGTCCTTCCTAAGTCTGAGGGAGATGTGCCCAGACTGCTGCCAAGCACTTTAGAGATACACTGATACACTCCAAATCCCCCATCCTGGGAAGGTGAAGGGAAATTTGTATGATTGCCTTTTATGGTGGTTTTCTTATCCATTTTTGCTGGAGGGCCTAATAAAACAAAACGTATTTTCATGGTTCCATCCATCCATTTTCATCCGCTTATCCGGGGTCGGGTCGCGGTGACAGCAGGTCAAGCAGGCGTCTCTCTCACCCGCAACATCTACCAGCTCATTCTGGGGATCCCGAGGCGTTCCCAGACCAGCTGGGAGATATAATCCCTCCAGCGTGTCCTGGGTCTTCCCCGGGGCCTCCTACCAGTTGGACGTGCCTGGAAAACCTCTAAAGGGAGGCGTCCTGGAGGCATCCTAATTAGATGCCCGAACCACCTCAGCTGACTCCTTTCGACACGAAGGAGTAGCGGCTCAACTCCAAGCTCCCTCCTGATGTCCGAGCTGCTTACCCTATCCCTGAGGCTGAGCCCGGCCACTCTACGGAGGAAACTTATTTCGGCTGCTTGTATCCGAAACCTCGTTCTTTCGGTCACGACCCAAAGTTCGTGACCATAGGTGAGGGTTGGGACGTAGACCGACCAGTAACTTGAGAGCTTCGCCTTCCGGCTCAGCTCCTTCTTCACCAAGACGGCCGGTGCAACGCCTGCTTTACTGCTGCAGCCGCACCGATATGCCTGTCGATCTCCCGCTCCATTTTACCCTCACTTGTGAACAAGACCCCGAGATACTTGAACTCCTTCGCTTGTGGTAGGCACTCTGTGGCAAACAGGACCACATCTGCAAACAGCAGAGAGGCGATCCCAAGACCCCCAAACCTGACATTCTCCGCCCCCCGGCTGCGCCTAGATATCCTGTCCATGAAAGTCACGAACAGGACCGGTGATAAAGGGCAGCCCTGGCAGAGGCCAACACCCACCGGGAACGTGCCTGACTTACTACCAAGGATACGAACACAGCTCCTACATGGTTGAAATGCTTTATGTTTCCGAGTGACTTCTGTTAAATGTTAACATTTAAAACACAAATTGAATCATCTTTATCGTGATGACACCGAGACATTAACAAATATAACTGCGAGATTATTAAATCAATCTCACAGACTGATACATTTGATATTTTTATTTCAGCAGACACAATCGCTGTCCCCACTTAAATGGAACCATTCTACAAACAAACAAGATACAAATAAATAATTAACAAAGCCAGATCACAAATATACATTTTGGAAGCCTTAGATAGCCTTAGATTCTTAATTAAGTGGGGTCCTTTCAGCTCATCCAAAGTTCAAGGCTCAAAACTAAAGGTTAGCTTGCTTTAGCCATCAGGGCAGCTCGGCTTTGGAATGAGCTGAGGAGATATCACTTCAATTCAAAACCACTTCTTAAAACCTGTTTTTATAGACTTACTTACTGATGTCAGCTTTTTTACTGCTCCTATTGGATTTTTTTCAGTTTTTTTTCTATTTTATTATTTTTTGTTAGCATAAAGTATATTAATCTTAAAACGGCATCAGTATCTTTGTTTTGTTGTTGTTTTGGCCAAACTGAACATCCTGCACATTTACATAATTATTTTGAATAATATGCAGGCAGAAGATTTAATTTTACATATATGCAGAACTGGAAAGTCTTTGTGATTATACCTATTGATTTAGCATTTTTTTCTCAATCATTTTCTTAGCCACTGCACTTAAATTAAGCCAACCGTTGTTCTTTTCCCAGCATAACTATCACTAACCTATTGATGCAGGAATACTAACGGGGATAAAACAATTAGCCCAGCTCATAACTAAATGAAAGAACCAGATATGAAAGACGCATCTCCAGCAACTTCAAAACAATTATAACATATTCTAATGCAGACTTGTACAGTTTAACCCCTCCCACACATGCTTTCTTATTCACAAAGCAGACGACTGGTTATTGTGTATTAATAACTGGAGCTTATTCACTGTGACAGAGCAGCGTGGGTGTGTCACTGTCTGCTTCACTGTATTTAAACAGTAGGCTGGCTGAGCACGACGGATCGTTACCGCCATCACTTCTAGTGCATGTAGCAGCGGCCATGTTTACTGAGGTCTCATGTCAGGGATTATCACGTTACAGAAGGGAAGGGACACCGCATGGAGCCTACTTATGCAGAGCAGAGCTGACACTCTTTTTTTGTACTATTGTTTCGACATTTATAGAGATGCATATAGATCAAACGATGAGTAGATTAACCCAAAACAATTATTATCAGATCAGGAAATTATTATTATTTGCAGCCTCTGGGCTGTATTTATGGTATTTTGCTGCCCTTGAGATATACTCCCCGGCTATATTCATTTATATGTTGCCAAAGTGGTTATCTAATCTGAGGTCCTGGGGACTAATAAATCATTGACAAAGTGCGAACAAGTGAATAACATGCCGGATTTGTTAGTTTCATCACGGTCAAGAGGTTTTGATTCGACACATCCACCAATAGAAGTAAGCAAGAACTTTGTTTTCAGGTACATCTGTTCCCAGCATGCACAGCACGGCGACGGAGAGCAAGCAGGTGGCAGAACCGCGTTGGTTTGGGTGCAGTGAGGTCACGTTTCTTGCTATGAGAGTAGAACTCAGATGGAGTATGTTTGAGCTGCTACATGCAGCGCTTTCATCCCCAGCTCGATGCTAACTTTGTCAGTGAGCTGAGTGAGGGTGGAGTCGGTTAATGAATCAGGAATAAATCAGAATCAGATTTATTGTCACGTATCTTATTATGGGAACACACCAGTGGCGGCTGGTGGAATTTTTTTTTGGTAGGGCCATCTAATCATTTTCAGAAAACATCCAGTATGATTCAATGCAAAAAAACGTATCACGCATTACTACTTTGCAGTTAAATATTTAACATTTATTCCAACACTTTGACATAAGGACATCTTAGTCATACAATTCAGTATATCAATATATTATGTAACATAGCCCTCCGAAAGATAGTCCTGCACTTGACTGATGATTTCAAATGTATTTATACATTACAGAAACCAATGTAAGAGTACAAAGGTACAAAAACGATATTTGTTTGTTTACTCCTTGTTTGCATTAATAGCATACAGACACAGAGCCGACGCTTATGCTGATTTACGTAAAACTTACAGTTATTACATTTATAACAACTTTAACTAACCTTGTGCCTCTTCGGGGGAGTGCTAATACCGTTACTGTTTCTAATTTGAATATATTTTCCGTAGCTTTCGCCAATCAATCTGCGCACAATGAGACTTCCTTGTTAACTCGCAAGCCGCCTTCAAAATAAAAGCATCTCATCTTAAAACAGGAAACCAAATACATGTAGCATATGGCAGGCAGAAAACATGCAACAAAAACAACAACATTGATTGACAAACCGTTTCTAAAGCCAGAACACACATTGGGTTACTTACATATCATATAATAACCGACAGCATGCCGTCCAACAGCTCGTTTTGTGCCGTCTTTGACGTGCCTTTAAAAACGCTGGCTGTGTTACGGTGCTCCTCCAGTACAGCATCTAGGGAGGTCTCGTAGTGCAAAACTCAAAAGCCCCACAAAACTTCACACAATCAATTATTTTGGATAAAGTGTGCCCGTTTTTATTTACCGCCACATTGTGTTTCTTCACCGCAATCCTGTGTCCGTCGTCCAGCTGGGTAGCAATGTTCACTCACCCTGTTATGCTAGCTTGATGGAGTTATCCATGCGTCCTGGTGTTCTCAAGTTGTCTTCCTTTTTCTTCAAGTGCTTCATGTCCCGTACTCCCGTATCTGTCCATGCTGGATCAGTCCCGTCGATTTAAAAAGCAATAATGAAAGCCAAATGCAGCGTTAGCAGGACTGCATCCAGCCGCTAGCTTAGCTAAACCGACCTGGTGTAGCGTACAGAAGCTGCTTCCTTTTCAGGCCAGTCTGTTGTCTTATGGCAGTGGTTCTCAAACTGTGGGGCGCGACCCTCTAGTGGGGCGCGGAGGTATTACAGGTGGGGAGTGAGAGGGTTGGGGAAATGTAGATTTTAAATTTTTTTAAATTATTTTAAATAATTGTGAAAATGCCCGGATGTGATTTGATCCGCCCATTTTACCGGGAATGCATAGGATGAGACTTGTGCGTACTTGAGACAGCCAATATCCCAGAATGCATTTCCAAATCTGTGGTTTAAATTACACCGTTACGGTTCCGCATGCGCGACCGCGACAGATCCTTTTGCGAGTTGCGACTCACACTTGTAGACCTAATGGTGTGTTACTCGCGTGAGTTTAGTCACTCGACTTTATGTGGTTAATTCGAGTCATTCGCTACTGGCTTTACTCGCCCCTAGAAGGGAGCGGGGCTTATCTCCGTGGCTTATCTCCGTAAAAACAGTACCATTTCCCCCATCCACCATTAAACTAACCACTAGATCTGCTTTAAACTTCTTGTGGAAGTCCCTCTAATGTCGGACCATCAAACGCCCCGTGTCCGGGTTCATAATATCATCCGTAGCCGCACAACAGCGTCTGAATGAGGTCGCTGCCAGCGCTACTTCAGGTGGACCAGCAGCTGTTTGATTCAGCACCGGCCGGACGGCTGTGATGACGCGCAGAGCTTCCTCTGTGAGATCGGCTTTTCTGCTGCTGCCTCTCTCAAAACAAAATACAGTTCGAAGCTCAACTTTGAGCATGAATTGAGAGTGGCCGTATCAAATCTACAACCCCGTTTTACAAAGATTTCGGGCCTTCATTGTAATCGTAACTCCAGACCTGTAAAGTTTCACGACTGTAATCTGTTCATGGATGGTCAGAAAAGTCTTTGAAGAAAAGATCCACACTCAGCTGGTTCTATGAAATATATACAAAAGGGAATGAACTAAAAGAGTAACCTTGTTTTATGTAGAACCAAATAAAGAGCTGGAAGACGCTCAAATCCTGGAGAGTTTAGGGATACCTACAATTATCTGTGACACTGTTAATATGAAAATATTGATAAATGTTCCTTAAAAAGTGAAAATCAAATTGTATAATCGAGCAATGTCCAACCAGTTTAATGTGTTTAAATCAGCAAAAATAAAAGCTTGATTCTGCGTGAAAGCCTTCAGTTAATTAAATCCTGCATCAATGTGAAAGCATCTAGTAAGTAGCTCCTCCATCAGAATCAATACGGAAAACACACAGGAGCACAAACCTGTCATGAAAAACATTATTATTATTTTTGTATTATTACTACTTCTTCCCTTGTCTATCATGCAAATGTATGGCTCCATGAGTTGCCACTATAAAAAGTCTGTAGGGCGATTTACGCAACCAGTTTTATGTTGCTGATGATAGCGGGTGAAGGGAGAGAAGATGGATACGTCTGTGGGGAAGAAAAGAGGGTGAAGATGGTGAGAAAGTGTGTGTGTGTAAGAGAGGTGACAGAAGGGTTCAGTGTCTAAATTTAAGTGGCCTCCCATGTCCAACACCCACTTGCTCAACCTTTGTGCCTCCGCACATATTTCACACGACAACCCGCGAAAAAGAGATGAGTGTGTGGAAATTGACTCACGCTCTAGTCACCTGATTTATAGTTGTTTTTATCTGCAGGACGATATATATATATATATATATATATATATATATATATATATATTTTCTTCTTTTTTTCCTTTTCTATTCTGACTGGCTATGACTCATCATCTCCCCATCCTGCTTCACCTGCAGGCACACATCTATTGGGGCTGGGATTAAGCAGAACGGAAGCGCGATTAAATGGCTTTGGCAACTGTCGTCTCATACATCTTAATAGAATTCACAAGCCTCTTCCCTCTCTCTGTTCGGGGCGAAAATCCGGCTCCGGTCTCGGATGTTTTTTATTTTTTCCCTCTCATCTATCTGAAGTGAGGGGCCCTCTTTGAGTCGACAACTGGCTTACTGCGCTCATGAGCAGGGCAGAGCAGATTAGTCAATTAAATGAAGCCATGGAGGAAAAAGGGGGCTCAGTTTATGCTCATCCTTAAGCCTCCATTCTGTTGCCTTTAAGAAACCGCTGAGGGAAATAAAATGACCAGATTGTCGAGGAAAGTGAAGGAGACCAAATACGGCGCGTCGACATGCTCAAACAAAAACTCTGTGTAATGCCACAAATTGAAAGAAAATAACTTTTTTACTATTCTTCAGACAACAGTTCACAAACACATCCTAAACTAAAGAAAGAAGGTAGTGAAACATTTACTTTTTACTGCGCTGGTTTTATCTGACTGCCATAGTTAATATCTACTTTACACATTAATATTCAAAACATATGAGAAACTTATAAACCAATGGTGACCCCTTACAAAATAAGTAGCAGGGTCTCTTGACAAAATGTCAGAGTTGTTGGATCCCTCTAAACACAAGATTTAATTTGAACTTGAAAGGTGACTTCAGTATAATGCAGATGTAGATCTCCTTCAGGTGCGTTATATTATAAAACAGTCAATGAAATAGGTTTTTCAAAAAGTCTGAATCACTGCAACCACGAGGGGTCCTTGAGCGTACAGTCATTCATGTGGACAGACAGACAGACACAAATACACAAACACGCACAACTGAACGCATGATAGCCTGGTGGAGATCCAAGCTTTCACAAAAAAAATGATTAGGTAATAGCAAAGAAATATACAATGTATATAATTGATTTAATACCCCAATTATCCTCTCAAGGCCTTCCAGATTCAACAGGACCAAACTACAAAGTCATTGAAAATTAAATTAACAAAGTTAAATGAAAACATTGGCAGCAGTCATCAGCCGTTAGCCTAGCTTACCATTAAAGCCGCAACTTGTCCTGTTTAAATAAGTTTTATCACATGTTCATTTGGGACATTTTTAACCGCTAAAGATCAACAAATGTAAATTAAATTGTAAAGTGTTGACAATAATGAAGGAGATAATTACAGCCCTCTTTTTTGTCGGCGTGGCGGGATAAAGCTTCATTGTCGCGGGTAAAGATCCTTAACTAGCGACGGACCTGCTTAAAGGTCAGGCCATTGTGTGAAATTAGCGAAGACAGAAAGGTCATTGAGATTGTTCTCTGCTAATAGATAAGCCCAGAGGCCGTGATTGGTTCATGTTACTGGCCTCTTTTCCCTCCTATGGACCTTACTCACATATGCACCACGACGGACAAACACGGCCCGCGTAAAGTGTGTAAAACCGAGGGTTGATGAGGTTCTAAATCTGAGGTTGAGTAAGTTAATGAATAAGAGATGAAATATGAATTATTGTACAATGCTTTGCGCCTTCGCTCTTACCGCTCTGGGTGTCTCTGTGTATCTCTGATTGCAATTTCAGGGCTTTAAGCGGGGAAAGATAAAGGAGGTGTGTTCGGAGTCCCGAAGCAGCCAGGGTGCGTGTCAGACTAATAAATCACGTCTTTTGTAACCTCACAAAGGAGCACAAAGCTGATGCAGATTCATTTTGAAATCAAGGCTGAAAATGACAGGGGGGACTGGCTGATTCTATCGGAATCGACCTGCCGAAGAAGGACGAACCCAGACGGGGCGAGATGGTTGTCGATTTGTCTCGTCTTTAGATATTTGCAATCTCTTCAAGAAAAAACTGCAACACATTGTATTCTGTTTCTTTGGGACATTATGTTCTCTTGTCTGTGGTTATTTAATCTAATGAATAAAAGATCCAAGATTGATTGAAAAACAAGCGGGCAGAAATTTACCATTTTTGTAACAGCAGCTTTGGTTGCTACTAAACAGTCGCAAAACGCTACTCCTCCTGCAATATTTGATTTACTGAGCCAGATAAAATATAATGAAAAACAGGTTAGTATGTGTAAAACACTTGAGTAGATATAGATTTTCTTATCGCAAGTGTGTATCAGGGACATCATAGTCTGGGGAGTAGAGGAGCTGGCTATCTAGGGCGTAAATATGGGGAGGGCCCAGGGAATTAAGTTTAATTTTATCTGTGATTTGTAATTAAACATCATTATTGGTGCTGAGTAAACTGTTTGAAAACATCTAAAACGATATTACAGCCATTGTGGGGCCCTCCCCCATCGCCCACAATTCTACCCTGTCATCAAAATGAATTCACCTCTGACTAATCTGCATTTTCAATCAAGGGGAGTGTATATTCCCCCAGATCAACAACACTGCATGGTAAAGTTTAGTAAAACATCATAGTTTGGTACAAATCATTATGTTTTTTAGCCAGAAAGTGTCTAAAACTTGCATTCTCTCTACTGACCAACAGGAGGCGACCCCTCTGGTTGCAATAACAAGTTTGGTTGTATAGAAGTTATGAGAAAATTACTTTACTTCTCTCTTGATTTATTTCCTCAGTAAACATTGTAAACATGAGTATATGTCTCAATCTCTAGTTTCAAGTCTTCTTCAATACAGCATGATGCTCATTTTGTAAATTATGGTCCATATGTAGTCTAATAGGTCAATGCTCAATTTTGAAAGAGGAAGGAAATGGATTTGATCCTTTTGACCTCAAAGATACACACAATGTATTTAGGTCGGAAACACGAACAGTAGAGCAGTAAAAGCTTTTCCACGAGGCACCTTTAACGTTAAGATTGTTCTCAACTGCCTAGTATTCAAGCTTGTTTCTGATATTGATACTGATAGTGATATTGAATGCTATGAATCACATATGCTTGGTATACTCTCTATAGGCCTTGGCTCATTATGCCACCAGTGTCCCAGCTTCATTGTCTTTAATAGACAATAGTGAGCAGCTGAGCAGCTCCTCCGGGTGCTTTTGCCCTCTGTTTTTCACAGAAAACTCGCAGCTGGATGGCTCCGGAAACTTCCAGGAAAATAAAAGCAAAGGAGCTGGTCTGCAGGGAATTATGTAATGGCTGGGTTAAAATGGAGGCAAACGTGCACTTACGGGGAGACGCACACATGCACATTCACGTCAACTTTGATTTAAGTTTAGTTCAGGAAGTAAAGACAATTGCAGTTGAAAGCCTGCAGGAAGAATAAAGATGAGTGGAGTTGCTTCATTGTTCACATGGTTTCAGCGTCTTCTTATCATAGGCTATCTAGAATAGCCTATGATAAGAAGATAATTTAATTTTTTTCTTTCTGTTTATCATTTCTACCAGTTACGTGCTAACCAAGTATTGGCTATGAACATGGCAACTTTACTGCAACACAGTCTGAAGAGGCAAGCCCCACATTCATACACATACATTTTAGGCAGATTATTGAACCCGCTGCTGCCATGTCAAGGAAGTTTCTTGTAGCGGTGAACCCACGCAGAATCATCACCTCATTCGGCAGCTCCCCTCGGCAGGTTGGCTTTCACCACTCTCATTACTCTCATTTTGGGCTGCGGCAGGCAGCTGTTTACCGTGGAGGAAGCTCCAAAGTCAAACTGAGCACTACCTGCTCATCACCGAATGGCAGACGGTGACTAGCCGGTGAACATAGCAGAGTATTTAGCAGCTAAACATCCAGATAGAGTCTTTCAGGTGGTGGTGGAGACCAAAAACAGAGCAGACTTGCACTCATTCATAAGTGGCTTAAGAAATCGGATTCCAGTACATTCCCTTTGTACGTATGTATTCCTGAGAAGAATGATGGCAAAGAAAACTATGAAATAACTCTCATGGCTCGCAGTGTAATATTGCAGCAATGCCAAATGCCTCTAGCAGAGGCTCAGTAGAGAGCTCCCAGGTGGGGATATGTGACTCTGTGTGACTGTGATAAAGGCACGCTGGAAAAAGGAGAAAAGTACTCAGTACAAACCCCCTGAATAAATAATGATAAACACATGTAAACACACACCTAGCCACCCTTCATCAGTCAGCCCCATCTTGCTCCCTCTGCAAGCACACATCAGCGCCCTGGAAGCTGCTCCTCAGCTCTTTCAGCTTCCTTAATTAAACTGACCATCGCCCCTCCAATTTCGCCCCATTAAGGAGCTGTAAATCTGGGAAGCAGCTCCGACTAACAGCAATTTGCCCACACAATGATGCAACCGGCTTACGTTGGCCTTGCAGCCCAATCAACCCCCATGAATAAATCCGATACCAGGAGGGTGGAAGAGATGTGTAAGCATTTATGCGGTTCAGTGTGTTGTTTCCTTTTATCGTTGGTTTTTGAGGCTGCCGATTGGTCGAGGCTGTACTGTACAACCGAGGTAACATAACGTAGAGTCAGCTCAGGTCGAGCAGATGGAGGGAGACTGAGTGAGAACAGAGAGTGTCAAACATGGGCGGTCTTGTTGTGTTTTTTACGAATGGAATCTGTCAGTTTTGGCCGGGAGCAAACTCTGCCATGTGTATTGTACAAGATGGCCTGTTTATCGGAGGCCGTCCTGGATGAGAATCTGCCTCTGGAGAGGAGACGGGCAGCCATGAGGAAACTCACAGTGCTCAAGATGCACTGGGCTGTTTCGCAGAAACCTCATGTGCTCTGTGCTCTGAATGTTGTGATGATCTTTACAGCAGTAAAGAAAACGAAACAAGATTACACAATTTTTGATAACATTTGAAACATGTGATAGTGTGTCATGTGATTATAAGTGATCAAAATATAATTGAATCCAATTTGAATATATTATATAAAAATAAATAAATATATTGTTTACTAACAAAAGTCACATTTTATTGCTTTTTAACATTCATTTTAATGCATTTTAACCGTTCTGTGCTACAGTTCACGTGCTGCAAAAAGAGGCTTTAATATATTGTATTCATTTAATTTTTAGCTAGCAATTGCTTGTTGAGGTGTAATCTGTCTTATTGAAGGGAATTCATTGAGGCTACATTTTGTCATAAAGTGGTGATGCAAGTCCATATTTGAGGACACCTCCAGTCAAAACCAAAACCCTGTAATTCCTCCTCCCCGGCCTGCAGGACAGGGAGCTTGTTAGACCCTGTGAGTCCTTCAGGCCCTGCTAAGACTTTGCAAACTGTGATAGATATAGGGAGTCTTTTTGCAATTAAGTATTAATAATCAGAATAATAATACAGAAGAAAAATCTTTTCCTTCCTGTCAGCGGGACCGAGAGGACGCAGTGCGGTGCTTAGAGAATCCACCTCGTATTAATACCCACGGATAACTTTTTCTTCGGTGTAACATTTTGACTGCAGCGGCCCATCAAGTTCCATAAAGTGAAACCATTCATCACCGCGCTTTTGGTGCCGTTCTCGGGGCGAAACCCAAAAAGGCGTGGCCGCTGTCACCGCGGCCATCCATCACCGTTCCCCGTCATGCGCTGCGGCCGCTGCCATCTATCACGTTTTCCCACGGTGCACTCTAAGAGCCCAAATAGTAAAAAAAGCAAAAGAATATGTCACGCGCCTGTCAGGTGTAAGATGTGTCTATATACGGGCAGTGTTTTAACTTGAGATGTGCGAATACATCCGGGTGCATATCTGACTTTGAGATGAGACGGACAGATGTAAGATAACACCTGGAGGCTGAATGTAAAAAGCCCCTTTCAGAAATGCATTTAAGATAAGGAAAGAGATGAGGCGGCTTTATAATGCACACACACACACACACACACACACACACACACACACACACAGAGACCTCTTGACATCTGCAGTGGTGTGTATTCTGCATATCACTGCATCTTTTTTTTGTGCCAAAGAAATACTGCCTGCAACCTCGTGAGCCCAGATGAGAGAAGAGATAGTTTGATATCTTAACCCAACACACTCTGGGCTCGCCTAGCGGTGCTGGAAGGCCCAAACACTCGTTTTGGACATTATCTTTTATTAAAACTATTCTTTGCCAATTTATTGTCCTTGGCAAAAGCCAACACAAGAAATATGCGCACACTGAACTAGTACGATTTATCGTGTTACACTCGTCACCTCACGCAATATATAATGAGGAGACCGATAATAAACTTGCCTCTGAAAATAAGCCAGCTAACATTACTCTGAGTATGAAGGTGAACCTTTTAATTTAAAGCTAGATCTAGCTGCTGCCATTTAGGTCCTCGTGGAGATATAGTATCATCATTAAAATTAAATAAGCAGCCAGCGATTGACGGGAGCTGCTGAAAAATCACTTATGTGATCAGTTGACATATTTTATGCAAAAGCAGAAGCGTGCAAAGAAGATAGAACTGCACAATCAGTGACATGCAGCATCCCGTTCTTCTGAATATTTTGCTCACGTATATTCATTAATTTTATGAATGGGATGCATTCAAATGATACAAGCGTATGTATGTACTTTAAATGTGAAATGAAGGTGAACCTTGCTGTTTATCTCATGTTAAACAGTTTTGTGATGAATTAACGTGCAGTACATGGAGCTTTCCCAGATTAGTGAAATACAGTACTTTATTTGTAAAAACATATATTCACAACCACTTGTCAATACCGTATCCACATCGGCGTCATTATTAGATGGCTCGAGTAAATTGATGATCATTGTTGAATTATTTTCCAAATATTATTTTGTGATGAACTCAGGCTTTTTTCTATTTTTTGGTGGAGTTTTTACTGATCCAATGTGAGGTCCCAGGACAGGGATGTCGTATGTGTACAGCCTGTAAAGCCCTCAGAGGAAAATTTGTAATTGGTGATTTTGGGCTATACAAAATAAACAGAATGTTACAAGCAAACTTATTTTATGTAACACACATAGCTATTTTAACCAGAACCACAATCATTTCCTAAAGGCATGTAGTTCCATTGCCTAAATCTCACAGAGTAATTTAGTGGACAAAACTTAACCAAGTAGTTGTATTAACTAAACCTAAACCTAACCAAGTAGTTGTATTAACTAAACCTAACCAAATAGTTGTATTAACTAAACCTAAACCTAACCAAGAAGTTGTATTAACTAAACCTAAACCTAACCAAGTAGTTGTATTAACTGAACCAAAACAAACCTAAAAATGTAGTAAACGTACGTTTAAAGTAAATTCACATATACTAAGTATCAAAAGTTGGATCCTGACTCAGTTGCTATGAGTAGAATTTGTATTGCACAGTGAACATTGTATTGATGCATTCATTCACTATCAACATTTTACTATTCAGCAGATATATTCAATAAACATGCAACTGGTTATGTGGAGGTAACTCAAAAACATATGTTGAGTTCAGGAAATATTTTTTGTCTTCGTTAATAATTGAAAACATCAATTGAATGTGCAAGACAATATTCTTTTTCAATTATTAGCCAACGCCCTGCTCTTCATTGTCCCAAACAGAAAGCAAGTGGCATGCAGGGTGCAAACCCCAGTCCAAACTTCACACTCCCTGGAATTAAATATGTCTTGGGCAAAGGTAATTCATAGTATATAAAGGTATTTTGGATGAGAGAGGGTTGCATAAAAGGTTGATTTTATTACCAGTGCACTTCTTATTAAAGGTGACCAATGGGGAGAAGTTGCACCTTAAGACTTCAGCGCGTGACTTTCATAAAGCATAATTTCACCGTTTCATCTTTGGAGCCTGTAGAAGGCTGAAGCGCTTGACGTACTGTACTGCAGTGCACACAAAGCACTTTAGGGGCGATGCATAAACCAAAGCCACAAACGGTTCATGTGTTTTCCTTCCACCGTGATCAATATGTCTAACGTTACACAGCTACAGCCTCAATGCTTTCCCTGCACTTTCCTCCGCAACTGTATCCTCCCACGTTGAAGCGTGATAGTAAAATAGCACAAAGATAATCAATACATTAAATTGGCGCCCTGAGAGTGAGTGTCTGAAGGATATGTTGGTCTCCTGTTTCTTACACTCGATATTCCCTGTAAGGGTATGTTTTTATTGAACTGGCTTACAGTTAGAAAGCAATAAAGCAAACCTTACTTTCTTTATATTCGCCAAAGAGGTGATTATTTGGTATTTCTATAACTAGGTTAAAGGTTTAAGGAAGGGCCCATTACATTTTGAAGCAGATCCGGGGCCAAATACACAAATATTTTTTTCACTTTCGTTAGCATTGTATGGCATGGCCTTGGTGGAGGTCCGTGCTATTCAGGAGCCCTTTTAGTATCTAGTCTGATTGGATTTGGTTGAGCTTTCAGCCAATAAAAGGCTCAAGAAATGTAATAAAGTTAGCTGAAAGAATGGCTTCTGTCATTTCCAACAGTCATTCAATGTTTTTAAGGGTGGTCCAATTACCTCTGCCAAGGAGGTTATGATTTTGGTTCGATTTCATGGTTTCTTTGTCCGGTTGTCAGAAAAACTACTGGCCTGATTTTCAGCAAACTTGGTGGAAAGATGACACGTGGGCCAGAAAAGAACCCATTTAAGGGGATTGGCCGTGGGCGAAGGTCTCTAACATTAAGTCCAGAAACACAAACCTTGAGTTCACTGCAGAACGACATTGTCGACATGGTTCGTCTACTTAACAGCCGGTTATTTTTTGGCGTTGAACACAAAATTATTCTTTTTTTCAAGAAAAAAAAAGTGTTTCCTCCTACACATTGTCAAGTCTTTTTACACTTGCAATGAAGTTGTCATGTCTGACACCTCACAACTCCAAACAAGTAAGCTCAGTGTCAGAATTGTGTTACCCGAAGCAAAAAACAAATCTAAATACCTGAGAGTCAACTGTCACAGAGGACTTCTGGGAAGGACAGGCTACAGTGACATATGCTGCTGTATGATGAAGGATGGATGGATAACAGGGGACCCATCAACCCCACAATGGCGAACACCAGGCTGAGTACATGTGACGGGCTGAACAAACACTGGTGGGGTCTCTCTTTTGTGGGATTGTTTCACCCCAACATCCCATTCAGCTGCACCATGCTGCTGGAGCTTGGCGCTGCAAAATTGGCCTGAAAGGCAAAGACAGTTGCTGGTGTATATAAACATAAAAAAATCTCTCCCTGTTGAATCCGATATTTTTCTGAAAACACATTCTCATAATTGGAAAATACAAATTTTCAGCCTTCATATTATAAATGTGGGAAATGACTGTAAACACATGATTTAATATTCGTGATAAATGCATTTGCATATATAATATCAGACAGACCTGTTTGGATCAGACCATACCAAACATCTGAACTCATATCTGCCAAAAAACTGGCACACACTTTTAATAAGATGTGACAGCAGTGACACGCTCAGATTAACCCTAAACACCATGACAAATTAACAGGGATCCCGACACAGACTGTTATGGAGATTTTAATATAACGCTGTGAGAGAAGTTGTCTGGTGCCATGGACATTTTTGAAGAAGAACATTACGGTACACTAATAAAATTATTATAATTTTTTTATAAAATATTCACGGTTCCCCTGTGAGACAATAAAAATATATTCTGGTGTTTAATTCTGTAAATCTGATCAAAATGGTTTTCTGGTCTGTGTTTATGATGGGGATGAAAATAAGATAGTCTTTTGTATTACTTTACATAATTTGCCAAAATGCACTATACCAATGTATGAGTTCATTGGATGAAATTAAAATAATAAAAAGCAAATAAACTATGGAATTTAGAAATATTATTCTTACAAAGTCATAAACACAGTCCTCACAGGGCTTCCATATATCTCTGCCTTTTCTTAAGAAATAAATCAATAATTATGTCTATACTACCCAATAATCAGTGCCACCCACCTAAAATCCCCCCCCAAAAAATGAAAACGACATGTCAGTGAAGGAACCACCTTGAATATAACATGTGAACTCATCAGGTCCAATGTGTTTGGTCATGTCTCATGGGTGCACAGGTCCATATCTTTTTGACATCGGAGAGAGAGAGAGTCACATCATGTTATTTTAAAAGGATCTCTCGTCTGCTCAGAATTGCAAGTCATGAGCTATTTCTGGCGGAGGCTTTGTCAGCAGTCCTGCGCTGAAAACCTGCCCTGATGAGCCAGGTTATTTACTGCTGATGCCCATCATCGCTGGAAACAACTATCCAGTGTAATAACTCCACCGCTTCACTAATGGCCACCTAAAAATAATTAACGTCTTTTCCAAAACATATTTTCCCATCAGCTTAAGTGGCATGGAAATATAATGGCCTCGTATACAGATACAGCACTCTGAAATGAGCAGCTGGTCCACGACAGGGCCCAGTCATGGATGCATGATGGGAGCAGGATTGGGTGTTCCAGGATGAGCCATATAAGCCATTGGAGTCAGCGCATAATATCGTCATATGGATTCTGGCTTTTCTATACGTATCGGCCCTAATTGCTGAAATTGTGATGATTATGAGAATAAGTTTTGGATTTGAGTGCTGCGGACAGCCCTAATGGAATATTGATAATTACAAGGATTTCTGCATAAAGCTGATGGAGCAAATTACTGATACAAGCGCCAATATTCGGAAAGACTAAATGAATAGTGCAAAAACTGATTTATTTTTCCTGATGGTAGTCGTTCTATGGTAGTCGTTCCAAGGCTCATCATCACCTCAGGGAGTGATCAGTACATCAATGTTTTTCCCCTCTATAGTATATCTTCTTTTTATTATTCAATTTTATGCAATAATTACAATACTATTTAGAAGTTTAGAACAACATATTATATTATAACATCACATTCTACCTCCCAACTTGTCAAATACGGCAGCTGATCAGTGTACTACACTACAACTATGACGCTCTACGTACCCTCTATGATGTTTTCAAAGGGTCAAATTTAGGTTTGTTACATAAAACACTTTCTTTAAAAAAAATAAACTTCTGAATTCAATGGAAACAACTTGTTTGGGTTTAGGCAACACAACTACTTGATTTAGGTAAAAATCATAGTTTGAGCTCAAATAAGTACTTTTGTTACATAGTTAAGGAGGCTATGTTACATACTTAAAATGAGGCAACAGGGACTTTTGGTTTCCACGAGGGACACAAACCTCAGTCTCCTGGGTGAAAGCCATGTGTTTATCTTGTCGCTCTTAACACTACATTATATGACTTCCTCTTTTACTCCTAAATGAACTACAGCCACATAGTGAGTCATAGTTTGAAGCGAGGGCCACTTACCAAGCTGCCATGTGTGATGACTTATACATTGTATAACAGAAGATTGAAGGACAGCAAGCATCATTATTCAACACCTTTAAAATGCATTAAAATACAGATACAGACAGGGGATGTGTATTTATAAGTCACATTTTAGCACAAAAGTGCAAAAAAACCCATTATAAAATTTAAATACAATTAAAAACTCTCTCTCTCTCTCTCTCTATATATATATATATATATATAAAATCCAAGAATAAAAGTTAAAGTGTAGTGAAAGCAGTGATTTAACAAAAGACATGGGCAAACACAAAAGAACAGAAAGTTGAAACTGACCTGCAGTTTTTAGTCCCAGCAGAAGAGCAGACATAAACCATTCACCGCTTCATAAACCAACGTTCGTGTTTTGAAATCAATCCTTTATTAACTGACAGGAGGGCAGTGGAAAGAAGTCAGTAGCCGTCCAAAAACCAGTTGGTCCCAGTATCCGCAGCTCTGTGCCGCTCCTGTTCCATTTGGTTTGCGAGAACACCTGTAACAAAGCAAGGGACTCTGATACTGGGATTGTAAATTGGTTTTCTGATTAACTGGTTCTCCCCCTAGAGCTCATTCATCTAAGCTAACCACCTGCAGCTAGATGGCCCTGATTTACTGTTTGTTTATTGGTATTTTTGAATTTATTTTGTATACTTATAACACCTATTTAACAGTTTGTTAACACATTTCTACTTATTTATGGCACTTAAAGTATTTCATTATAATCTTAAAAGTGAATGTCTCTTGATGTGTCATTATCCTAACTATGTCCTGTAGCACTATTTTATTCTTCAGTTTTATGAAATCATGTTCCATTTCCCTCTCCATTTGTACCATTTTTTTAACATACAAACTAAACACAACATTCAACTAATTGATTCATTGTAGTAAAATATTTAATTGGAAAAGCTCCCGGCAAGAAAACAGAGTGTCTATCACTTTACATTTTGTAGGTAGGCCAGACGTTGAACGTTAAAAATAATGCTTTCATTCTAATGTCACAGCCCTTTAAAACTATGTATACTATATTACAGTTTATGATCTTTAGTTGTTAAAACATTAATTTAACCGAGCATCCAAAGACATGGGCCACCATATCCACCAAACTGCTACAGATTCTCATCTGCTGTAGAGAACGGTCAGATGGATGGAAGTGACTGTTTGGCCTCTGAAAAATAGTGTCGATAGCTGTCTTGGTCACAACGTCCGTGTAAATACAGAACTTTTATACAGAAGATTTATTGAAGGTGTTAAAAATGTAAGGTTAAGGTTAACTAGCAAAGAAAATATCACTATTATAATTGTGTCACAGGGTCAAAAAGGTCAAATGGCCTTACATGAACTGCAGAAAGTTGAAATCAATTTGTAACAATGAGCTCTGATCATGTCAATTTAACATAGACTGTACTTGTATGTAGCTTTTCTTCTGACCACGTAAAGTGCTTTAACACTGCATGACATTATTCACCCATTCACTCCCATTCATACACTGATGGGAGGGGCAAGCTACCATGGAAGGTGCTACCTGCTCCTTAGGACTAAGCAACATTCACACATATCAGAATCAGATCAGAATCAGTTTGTTTTTACATTTAAGGAATTTGTCCTGGCGGAAGGTGCATACATTTAACAATACCCATTTAACAGTAAACATAATGCAATAGACGGGAATGAATGAATGGATGAATGAATATATACAATTGAACAGTAGAATATAAAAATAAGTGCATGGAATGTGCATGGAATGTAAGTGATGTGTGAAAGTGGCAAGTGTAATGTTACAGTGGCGAGTGTATATACACACACTGTAGGCACAGCTCTGGGAGCACTTTGGAGTCTGGCCCGAGGACTCATTGACATGGACTAGATCGAACTGCTTGCCCACTGCAGATCAGTATATATAAGGACAAAGGTTGTTAAAAGGTTGACTATACCTTGAATAAAGGATGTAGCACTATAGTAGCACTGGAATGGCTCTTACTGATAGCACCTTCTTGATTCTTGTTGTTCTGATTCTTGTTTGTAACCGTGGAATGCACTTATTGTAAGTCGCTTTGGATAAAAGCATCAGCTAAATGAAATGTAATGTAATTGTCACATTTATTTGACCTTCTAACTTCCTCCAACAGTCCTTGACGACAAAATTTGCTTTTCAAAATTAAGCTGGGCATTATCTGATCCACCACCTCTATAGTTTTAAAGCTGCATATATGCTCAACATTTTTTCAGGTGAAATTTTGAAATTCTAACCTTAAATAAGTACATTTGAAGTAATGCAACTGGAGTGGTTCGAAGTAAGGAGTAAAGTAAAACATTTTTAGTAAAGAATTTTTAACTGGGACACAAACAGTGGTCTCCTGAGTGAATGTCCTATGTTTGTTTGATCCGTTCAACCTCTGCTCATTTTCTAACATCTGTGTCTCTGATTTTCTAATAATTTCACGGTGGGTTTACATGGAGTTAGTTGAAAGCCCTGTGCGTTGCATTCCGACCCAGGGGAGCACTGACCAACCAAGTTGGGAGTGAGAACAGGTTGTTGGTACAATGCCTTTTTACGTAAGTACTACGAGGAGTAAACATGATCGGACAGTTTTGGCAACTGTCACTCGGCATCAGCACCCATGACAGGCAATCAACACTTCCTCTCACTGACTGAAGGCCACACTTTATTTTTTAATATCCCCTACTTTCACAAAGCAGAAAGGGAAGAAATATGAAAATGATTAATCCGTACTGCAATATACCTTATTTTTATGAATACTGCCGACCATGTAGAAACAGTATAAAAACTGGCTGTGATAGGTGCTTAGTTTAGCTCATCTCATCTGTCAAAAAACCTTACTGTCAGATACCGACTCCAATGATAGACAAGCCAGTCTTTGCCTTTTAGCGGTACAAAAATGGATACCCTTTTAACCCCTACGAGGTTCCCACAGAGCCTTCAGGCTTGTTCTCAACCTACAACACATGTTCGCTCACAGCAGCTGATCTGAAAGTGCAATCTTTAACCTCTTGTGTTTCCTACTGGCAAAGCTGGCAAAAACACACATTCCTATCAGCAAGGTGGGAAGGTTAAGACAGTCATGACATTAAGCCGCATAAAGAGTCGCTCACTTGTATTCAACCCATTTAACATGAAGGCGGCATATTTAATGAACTCGGTTGAGCTTTTTCCCTTCCTCTCCCCGTTTAACAAAATAAATAAATAAATAAAAGTATTCATGGCGATAGAGAAGCAGGCAGATGAAGCCAGGAGGCTGAATAAGAATGAAAATGATGTCGCTCCTCCATTTGCTGTGAAGCTCAAAAGAAGATACGGAGAATGCCCGTGGATATAGATTCGGAGGGCGAGAGAAAAGCGAGTTTTGCGAGAAAGAGGGAATGAGAGAGATGTGCGGAGCCAGACGGAACAGGGGGGCGAAGGGGAGGAATAAGGAATACAAAGAGAGTGAGCGTGAGCGCGGCGACTAGCAGAGACGGGATGCGGCCGTGGCCGCCATTACTTTCTGCTAAATGTTTTTCCACGAACTTTTTTATTTTTTTATTTCGGAAATGAATCTCAAACTTCTGCCCCTCGGGAGCCACTTTAAACAGCGCCTCGGCCACAGAAGGAGGAGCGAGGCCATTTTCTCTTCCCTGACTTCCGTGTCTAATCATGGCCTCTGTGCTGTGGAGCAGAGTTGCAGAATAACAGCTTTCATTAAAGGGAAGTTCAGTAATCACTGCGGCCGTTAATGGACACTTATACAGACATTGTGGAGTAAAGTTTGCTACTGTTTAAGGCGGCCAGTCTCTCTATTGGAAATCTATTCATCATAGGAATTAATAAAGGGATTTTGGTTTAAATAAAGCTTTTTGTAGAGTAAAACCATTGATTACTACACAGTTATTGGATTAATTTGATATATATATAGTATTTGGAGACTAAAGCTTTGCTCTAATTGCTGTGGTATTTCTGCACAGCATCGATAGACAACGTAATCTAACAGAAATACAAGATTTGACCATGACCTCCCCAACACTGCATTTCGTGGTGGTGGCACATGATGTGTTAAAATGATGTGCTGCCACAGAACAACTTTCACATAGAAGTAACACAATTATCTGATTACTCATTGACTTCCCATTGCCGACACACAATTTGAACTCGTTGAGTTCCACCACCACGTAATGCACAGATAGATATCTTGTTCATTTCATGTATCATGTGAGGTCAGGCTGCCCACGCCAGCTATACTAATGATGTATTAAGAGAATTTGATAGCTGAGTCCAAGATGGACATCAGTTGAGCATTAGTGTCTTTCAGCTGGGCCGCACATTTACTTTACTGAGATGACGTCACTCGAATATGTGAATAGTTTTACATATGCATTTTTTTATAATTTGAAGTCCATACTCGAATGGGCACTTTGCTACAGCTTAAGCTCTGAGCTGTAGATGTCCAAAGAGCCCTCGGGATGCATTAGTATTCATAGGGCGTTATGTCTGGGTTCGGTCTAATACTCACTTCTCTTTTTGCTCCACCACCTCCTGAGAAAAACACCTGCATCTTTACCTGCTAGATGTTCCACCATGTCCAACCACTATAGTTGCTAGCATTTTATTTGCCAGTTTATCACTGTGTTTCTTTCCCTTTGTTTTTTATGCTGCTGACAGCTGCCTGATGCTCCCTGAGACAGTGTTCATGAGAGCGGAGCTGCAGTCCTGAGAAACACAACTTTGAGCTAAAAGAGAGCTGAGGCTCTGCAGAGAAGACAATTTACTTGATTTATCTGTGAGTAATGAGTAATTTGATTACAATACTCTCAAGCAAAAAGTAAGATAGCAAATACGCAGAATAAATTACAATGCAGCTAAAAACTGCAGCTGCAGTGGGCTAGTCGTAACCCTGGCCTATTGCTTCACAGAGGCAGCAGCCAGCAAATTAAGCTCTTTTTCTGTTTGCTCTCTCTCTCTCTCTCTCTCTCTCTCTCTCTCTCTCTGTGTGTGTGGCCAACCCTCACTGAGCATCAAGAACAGAGAGGTGTTTGTTTCTCGTTAGCTGCTGGCTTCATCCTCCCGGGGGACTCAGCTGTTTTGTAGCAAAGCGGGACACATGATTGGAGTTGGCATGGCAGTGTTGCCAGGGGCGCTGTGCTCCCAGCATCACAGAGCCGTTCCTACACTGAGAGAAGTGACAGCGGCCCAAAGAAAAGAGAAGCTCAACATTTTCACCTCCAAGTCCCCCTGGCAGTAATTAATACAATCACCTCTTCTCAGGTCTGTCCACATGCGTCTTTACGTTCTGTGTAAACATCATACAAGACGTCACCAAGTGACTCAATGCTTTTTAGAGCGGCCGACCTTTCCTCTCTGCAGCCTCCTCTCTCTTCTCTTTCACTGGGGGCCAGTAGTTGGCATGACAGTGCTGCTCTGCACTGCGCTCCAAGGTTCAGCACCCAACCCACCTGCTCATAATTATTTAACACCACAGTTTGACAAAGCTGGAAATAGTGCGTGCCCAGGCCCTAGAAAAACATCCAAAATGCATTTGTGCTTGTATGAATCCAAAATAAGTTATGAATGTGCTGCGCTTTATGCAACATTGATAAACAGCAGAAACGACTTTCCTCTTCTTCTTCTTGTCTTTACTTCATCCAAACAGGTAAAAGTCTAAAAGAGAAGGCCGCATTAAAAACACAAAACTACAGAGCATACATAATATATTCTTCAACTGATCATGATGGTGCATTAGAGTTACTGTGAGGAACCTTTTAACTGGTTATGAAACGGCCTCAATGTAAAAAAGATCATTTTAAATGACCTGCATAAGTAAACAAGACCGTCAGCGAGAATATTGACTATTTCTATAAAGATGTTCACACACCTGTGCTTCCTCTCTCTTTTGGGACAAAATACCAGCAAAGCTCTCCGGCTATTTATTGATCCGTCTAACCCAGGGGTGGGCAAACTTTTTGGCTCAGGGGCCACATTGACTTTTAAAATTTGACAGACGGGCCGGGCCAGTATCAGATGGATAGAGAGTGTTTGTGTGAACCAATATAAATTATAAATAAAAGCCAATAACTAAAAAGTAAAGAGAACTTACATTACTTACTAACGAATATAACTTAAATGACTCAGCTTTTTTGTTTAACTTGCTGGCTAAGTCTTCGTCAATTAGTTCTACACGCCGAGTCACTGTCCTGCGTGATAAACTACATTTTTCGAATTTGTTTTTGCTCTCTGGACACAAGAGACCTGTTGCAGAGGGGCTCCATGCAGGAAGCTGGCAGGAGGCTGGCAGGCAGAACCCTATATGTCACATGAGTCCCGTGGGTCTGATGTGCGTTCGTTATGCCGTATAAAACGGACCATGTCTCCGTGGCGCGCTGGCCTGTGGGGGAGGGGTGGAGGTGAGCAGACAGCAGCAGCTGGACTCGCAGCCTGATGCGCTGCAGAAAGCACGGCACGTAAAGACCGCTGTAACGCTTCTCCGTTCCCGACTTGAGTTAAGAAACATCGATGCTGGTCTTTTGCCGTCATCGTGCTTCGGAAAAACGCCCAACGGGCCGGATCCGGCCCGCGGGCCGTAGTTTGCCCACCCTTGGTCTAGACTCTAGAATTTGCTGCGGGCCAATAAAAACTGACCCGCGGGCCGCAGTTGGCCCGCGGGCCGTAGTTTGGACACCCCTGGTCTAACCTAAGAGGTTTTAATGGCCTCTTCAGTTTCTTCCCCCCAGAGTTGGAATTGAAGTGGGAGGGGAGGTAGAGGGTATTGTACCGTCTGAAGTCAGCCATGTGTTGTTAGCAGAGTCACCAAAAACAGAGAATTGGAGGGTGTGTTGAAAGAAAGAGGTAAAGGAGGAATACATTTTTAAAGAAGGGGGGAAAGAGCTGGAGAGGTGGACCTGGTTTGAGAGGTTTGTTTCTACTGAGAGAGTGAGAGAAATTTAAAATCTTGAAAGCACAGCAGTCCCAAGCTCTTAAAATGCTCCAGAAACAGGAATTTGGGCGATCATGTAAAGATGCCCCTTTCGTCTCTTGCTCCTGACAGAGGATGATGTCTTTGTACTTGTCCTGACATGAACACAATATCCAGACAAAAACAATGACACACAAATACAGCTTATCTATTCACTAGGGCTGCAACTAACGATTATTTTAATAATCGATTAATCTGTCGATTATTTTTTCGATTAATCGATGAATCGGATAAAAAACAAAAGCATTACTTTCCAACCCTTTATTCAAAAACAGAACTGACGGTGCAAAGATCTTCAGAAAGTGCACAAACAGGTTGCTCCTTGAACATCCCTGAGCTGTTAAAGTAATAATAATTAAAAAAATAATAGACTAACACAAACATACACATGTATGCTTTATATCTGCCAAATATATAGGCTTTTATTAAATAAAGTGCACAAAACATTTTGCACAACATTTTGTTTAAAGGAACCTGAGCTGTCAGAACAATAAATAACTTATAAAAAATAAAGAAAAATACTAATCAGAAAACTTAACAGGATTTGTTTGAACGTCAGAACTGGTTCTCTACACTACACTCAGATACACACACTCAAACTCTCACAGACGCACACACATACAAACACACACTCACAGACGCGCACACATACAAACACACACACACACACACACACTCACTCACTCACTCAAACACTCACAGAAGCGCGCACACACACACACTCTCTCTCTCTCTCTCTCTCCCTTTGTTCAGACACATTGTTCTTACGAGCTAACGCTAACTTGTCAAGCTAATAACGAGTAAACAGCAGAAAGCTGCTGGAGGGACGTTACGTCTTCACTTCAAAACGGAACACAACCTGCCGACTAGCCGCAGCACCGGAGCCTCAACCGGAAGTGCCTCTACTAGCTGCCTGTTGAACGGCCTTGCCTCCGCGATGTGTTTCAGTCAACGTTACGGTCTCAGCTGGTCTCTCCTCGACCTTCGCTCTGCTCCGCACTCAACTCAACTTTTCTTTTCATACTCAAACATCTCCGTGACTTATTGAGTGCCGTAATAATCGCGCGACACAACGAATCGATAATGAAATTCGTTGCCAACGCTTTTAATAATCGAATTTTATCGATTTTATCGATTCGTTGTTGCAGCCCTACTATTCACAAAAGGTTCCTACGAGGGAAGTAGGTTCTCAGCAGAGGTGTGGACTCGAGTCATGTGACTTGGAATCGAGTCAGACTCGAGTCATGAATTTGATGACTTCAGACTCTACTCGACAAAATGTACAAAGACTTGCAACTCGACTTGGACTTTAACATCAATGACTCGTGACTTCACTTGGACTTGCGCCTTTTGACTCGAGAAGACTTGCTACTTCCCATGAAAACTGGGGAAGAAAATGTTCACACGGCCACGCCGCTCTCAGTTTATCTGCATCTGTGAAAAAAATGTGCACCACCTGTATGCATGCAGAGAGCACGCGCGCTGCCTGCACGACATCCAATCACTGTAGTCCCACGTTGTTTTGATGTGACAGTATCTAAGCAGGCACGTTGCAAGACAACCAATGAAGCACAAGCAACAACGCGCCAGTTGGCAAAATGATACCGAAGATAGTTTCGTTTGGCTATAAAAATTACGAGCTAATCGACAAAAAAAGAGTTGCAATTTGCAAAACATGCGGGTCGAAGATTACAGACGGAGCTGCCACAACGTCCAACTTTGTTCGACACCTGAAGTTGCACAAAGAAAGGTATGTTTTGAACGAATGCTAAGCACCTTATCGGATGTACCGTAACTTACTAGCTAGCTGCTGCATATTTACTGTATCAACGAGAGAGTAAACGCACGTCTCCCTTGCTGGTTCATGCTTACAAAAATAGGGATTTTTTAACCCTGATTATATGAGGTACATGAGTGTAGCACACTCAGATGGAAAACCTCGCCAACATCATGTCAACGTCCGTTTTAAAGTACCATAACACAGTCACAGTAGATCCACCATTAGCCTTCCCTTTTCATATCAGGGGTTGTATTCGCTATAACTACCGCCTCGCTATACGGGCGCAGGGTCTGTTATCAAGAAATAACAGACCGCATTCTACATTGGAATTCAACCAAGCCATGTAATAAAATAAAAATAATAACGATTATAGTAGTAATGTTCAGAGATGCAATAGATTATTATAGTGCAGTTCTTAACTAATGGGAATATTGTTTAGCTTGTTTTTGGTTTACTTTAGTTATTTAATTTATTCAATTATTTTGTTTTGCTATACTTTTCATGCCAACTTGCCATGGCCCCCCTAGCACCTCCTCGCAGCACCCAGGGGTCCCTGTCCCCACTTTGAAAACCACTGCTATAAAGCATATGACTTCAGTTGCTTGAGAGAAAGGGCTTTCTTATGACTTTTGAAGCAGTGAAAATGTTCTTAATATTGCATACACTGAAACTGAAATGTATTATCGTATACCGTAGTGTACAATAGACAATGAATATTAACACAACAACATTGATATGAGTAAAGAGTATTTTCTCTGTTACAGGTATGAAGAATCAGCCATGGTGGCATCATTCTGCGTCCCCATCGTGCACAAATGACTGACAGACTTTTGGCCAATTTGATCTTTTGCAAATGCAATGCAGTATAGGGGCCTCCCTCCACCTGTCCACAGCACGCATGCGCTCACACACTCACTCTCTGCTCATCACCTGTCCACACAGCTCACTCACTCTCTGCTCATCACCTGTCCACACAGCTCACTCACTCACTCTCTGCTCATCACCTGTCCACACAGCTCACTCAAGTCTCTATGGAGTCATTCCAGTTATATTATCAGGTTGGTCCAGTTTTTCAGAAGTGATCATTTTGAGGAGTGAGGATTTTATTGATGACATGTTTAAAAAAGTTCAGGCTAAAAGGACCCATGTCTATTTGAAAGTTAAACTGTTTTGCAATATGAGGTCAATACAATACAGGACTGAAGTTGCTGTGCATTGTTCTAGTGCAATATGCTATTGAAATACAAGCATTTTTTGTGAAAATGTTTACTGTATTTGATTAATGTCATTGTATAAAAAGAGGTTTAAATAAATACAAATCTTACAGACATACATGATTTGTATACATTTTATTTCTGTGGTAAGAGGACTTGAAATGACTCGAAACTAAAATGGTAGGACTTTGGACTCGACTTGAGACTTGTTGGCTTTGACTTGTGACTCGACTCGGGACTTGCCTCATCTTTGACTCGACTTGACTTGGGACTCGAGGGCAAAGACTTGAGACTTACTTGTGACTTGCATAACAATGACTTTGTCCCACCTCTGGTTCTCAGAGTAACTCATAGCACTCATACTGTCAGGGTTGTGTTCCGGACCCAAAAGCAAACTCGGCACAGCAGGTAATGTATAACAAAAAGGTGTATTTATTGTCTCTCAATTTACTCCAAAACACAAAAACTCAGGCCTTCAGGCAAAACTCCACAATACATATGTCCACTGTCTCTTCAGGAAAGAACACAAACGCGCAGGCCCTCCGGCGATACTCAGCCACTCGTCCTGGCGGTGCTCCGTGCTGACTCGTGACGTAGCTGGTGGCGTAGCGTAGCTCCAGGCGTAGCTCGTGGCGTAGCGTAGCTCCAGGCGTAGCTCGTGGCGTAGCGTAGCTCGTGGCGTAGCGTAGCTCCAGGCGTAGCTCGTGGCGTAGCTCCAGGCGTGAAACCTTCTGGACAGGGGCACTTTCCGTAATCACCCGACAACGGGAGTCCGGGAGGAAGCTGGCTTTAACCCGCCGCTGATGAGCCGGGATGAGTTGCAGCTGCGGAGCGCTCTCCTCACACTGCCCCTCCTCTACCTGCACACACACACCCTGGCCGCACCCAGGGTTGCTTTGGCACCCCCTGGCGGTGGTGCCTTGCGGATCCTCACAGTACCCCCCCCTCAACGGACGCCTCCAGGCGTCCATGGCACCACCGGTCCAGGGTGGGTGGATGGGGGTCCGGTAGGAGGGCCACAACACTCCTGACGACCACCGGCTCGCGGAGAGAGACCTGGAACACAGGAAAAAAGTCACTGGACCACCGAGCTCAGGGGAACGGGCCCCAGGCGGAGACTCGGGAGGCCGGGCCGGAGGACGGCCCCCAGGCGGAGACTCAGGAGGACGGGCCGGAGGACGGCCACCAGGCGGAGACTCAGGAGGACGGGCCGGAGGACGGCCACCTGACGGAGACTCAGGAGGACGTGCCGGCGGACGGGACCAACCAACCCTAGACTCGGGACGGGACTGGACCGGACAGGACTCGTGACGGGACTTAACCGGACGGGACTTAACCGGACGGAACTCGGGACGGGACTTAACCGGACGGAACTTGGGACGGAACTTGGGACGGGACTTAACCGGACGGAACTTGGGACGGGACTTAACCGGACGGGACTCAACCGGACGGAACTTGGGACGGGACTCAACCGGACGGAACTTGGGACGGAACTTGGGACGGGACTTAACCGGACGGGACTCAACCGGACGGAACTTGGGACGGGACTCAACCGGACGGGGCTTGGGACGGGACTGGGGACGGGACTGGGGACGGGACTTGACCGGACGGGACTGGGGACGGGACTTGACCGGACCCGGAGGACCGGATATTGCCCGAACCTCGACGGGACTCGAGGGACATGTGTCGGCCGGACCGCCGACGGGACTCGAGGGACATGTGTCGGCCGGACCGCCGACGGAACTCGAGGGACATGTGTCGGCCGGACCGCCGACAAGAATCACAGGATACAAGCCGGGCCGGACTGCCGGCAGGGCTTGGGGAACAGGTGGCGGCCGGACCACCGACGAGACAGGTGTCGGCCGGACCACCGCCGGGACTCGGGGAACAAGGGTCGACCGGACCACCGACGAGACAGGTGTCGGCCGGACCGCTGACGGGACTCGGGGAACAAGGGTCGGCCGGACCACCGACGAGACAGGTGTCGGCCGGACCGCTGACGGGACTCGGGGAACAAGGGTCGGCCGGACCACCGACGAGACAGGTGTCGGCCGGACCGCCGATGAGACTCTTGGGACTAGGATCGGCCGGGCCACCGACGAGACAGGTGTCGGCCGGACCGCCGATGGGGTTCGGGGAACAAGGGTCGGCCGGACCACCGACGAGACAGGTGTCGGCCGGACCGCCGATGAGACTCTTGGGACTAGGATCGGCCGGGCCACCGACGAGACAGGTGTCGGCCGGACCGCCGATGGGACTGTTGGGGAAGCTGGGACCGGGACTAGCACCGTGGCGGGACACGAGACCGGGGCTGAACGCGACACGGTGGCAGAAACTGGGCTCGGGGCTGGCAGCGGCACAGGGACAGAAACTGGGACCGCGGCTGAACGCAACACGGTGGCAAAAACTGGGCTCGGGGCTGGCAGCGGCACAGGAACTGGGACCGGGACTAGCAAAGGCACGGTGGCATAAACTCTGGGAGCCGGAGTCGGCCGGGACGCCGACAGGACACGTGGAGCAGGAGTCGGCCGGGGAGCCGACAGGACACGTGGAGCAGGAGTCGGCCGGGGAGCCGACAGGACACGTGGAGCAGGAGTCGGCCGGGGAGCCGACAGGACACGTGGAGCAGGAGTCGGCCGGGGAGCCGACAGGACACGTGGAGCAGGAGTCGGCCGGGGAGCCGACAGGACACGTGGAGCAGGAGTCGGCCGGGGAGCCGACAGGACACGTGGAGCAGGAGTCGGCCGTGGCGCCGACAGGACACGGGGAGCCCGGACCGGGACCAGGGCTGGCGACGGCACCGTCACAGGGTCCGGGACTGGCCGTGGCGTAGGTGCCGGATCCGGGGCAGGGACCAGCAGATCATCGTGGGATGTCCAGGCTGTCGGTGAGTCACAGGGAGCGGGCGTCACCGGCTGCTCCATGGCCGCAGCCCGAGCTGGACGACTCCTCCGCTGGCGTCGAGATCCCGAGGCTCTGGCCTCCGGGCCAGAGCCCCTAGCCCGTTGGAGGCTCCGGGGCCCACCCAACGCCCACCCGGTACCTGGCCGGGGATCCGGCTCGGGGTTCTCCTCATCCACATTGGGATCCTTGTATCTGGGATCCCGCACGTAGTCGATGTACCCGAAGCCATCACGAAGGTAGAACCGGGTGGGCTGCTCATCCACATTGGGATCCTTGTATCCGGGATCCCGCACGTAGTCCCGGGGCCCACCAAACGCCAGCCGGGAAAAGTGTTCCGCCAAGAACCGCCCCTCCGGACTGGAGTTCCACATAAGCCCAGGGGACACACAAAACAAAAGAGAAACAAAAAAAACGTGGTTTGCTGGGTCCTTGTATATGGTCGGGTGATTCTGTCAGGGTTGTGTTCCGGACCCAAAAGCAAACTCGGCACAGCAGGTAATGTATAACAAAAAGGTGTATTTATTGTCTCTCAATTTACTCCAAAACACAAAAACTCAGGCCTTCAGGCAAAACTCCACAATACATATGTCCACTGTCTCTTCAGGAAAGAACACAAACGCGCAGGCCCTCCGGCGATACTCAGCCACTCGTCCTGGCGGTGCTCCGTGCTGACTCGTGACGTAGCTGGTGGCGTAGCGTAGCTCCAGGCGTAGCTCGTGGCGTAGCGTAGCTCCAGGCGTAGCTCCAAGCGTAGCTCCAGGCGTAGCTCGTGGCGTAGCTCGTGGCGTAGCGTAGCTCCAGGCGTAGCTCGTGGCGTAGCGTAGCTCCAGGCGTAGCTCGTGGCGTAGCGTAGCGTAGCTCCAGGCGTAGCTCCAGGCGTAGCTCGTGGCGTAGCTCCAGGCGTGAAACCCTCTGGACAGGGGCACTTTCCGTAATCACCCGACAACGGGAGTCCGGGAGGAAGCTGGCTTTAACCCGCCGCTGATGAGCCGGGATGAGTTGCAGCTGCGGAGCGCTCTCCTCACACTGCCCCTCCTCTACCTGCACACACACACCCTGGCCGCACCCAGGGTTGCTTTGGCACCCCCTGGCGGTGGTGCCTTGCGGATCCTCACACATACGGTCTTTCTTATTGCACAATGGATTTAAGGGGAACATTCACATTTTCTCAGACAAAGTTGGAGTGGTCCAAAGCCATTAAGTCTACCAAATTCCCGCCAAAAAACGTTACATCATAGTTTTTACTCACAAAAAACAGACTTCAGAACACAACTGTCCTCCCAACTAGAAAGCTAAAGCAAGAGAGATGTACCAAGTTAAATCAGACAGAAGCTAACTCTTGTCACAACGACAGAGAAAACTCATCTAAACCACCAATAGAAAAGGACCTTGTGACGATGATCCCCCACATGTGAGCAGAACTGGTTGCCTTATATTTGAGGCCGTCAATTACATGATGATGATCAAATCTCACAATTGCACACCTACTCATGCCCACGTATCCATCGAGTTGAGACAAAGCGTTCACAACAAGTCTGTGCAGTAGAGCGGGTTTATTAAGACCACGCTGAAAACACCACAGAAAAAAAATAACGAGAGGAGGGTTCAGGATAAGAATATGCTGTTTTTTGTGAAACCCCCAAAATGTGCTTTTGGCAAATCAGCATGTTGATCTGTATTTCCTGCGCCTGATCTGAGATGTTAACTGGATCTACTACACACATTTAATTGATCTAACAGCTCTATAATTAAACTGGAACACTCTTTGTCCATTATAGTCCGACTGTCCTGATTTTACTCAGCAATGCCCCCCCTCAGCATTGCATCCCTGTTATCTGTGAGGCCATCACTAAGCTCGATGGGTCCCACTCTGCTTCTTTCCTCTCTGCCCCGTTCAGCTCAGCTCTGTGTTATTAGGGCTGGAATGAAAGCCCATGTACACAGCCACTTTACAACCGTTTCACTTTGGGGAAAATTAATCCAGCTCCGTCAATTCTAAAGAGCCTCTGGGAGACATTCCGACGTTAGCATAGGGGGAAATAAGCAGCTATGACCAAAAAGAAATAACAAAAAAGAAAACTCTTAGAGCTGCTTAAATCTGGGGCCTAGGAATAGTTTGGGTGATCAATTTCTCCCTTCCTCTTGTTTGCGATGCAGAAAAGCAGCCTCTCACCGATTTCTGATAACGCCCCCATAGTTTTCGCAGTAGTTTTCCTCCACAAAGAGGGTGAAAACGGCATGTTGCACCCACCACACACATGCAGACACTGCAGAGGCGCCGGCGGTCCTGACCGGCAAAATCAAGCAACTTTCACCCCAAAAGCAAAGGCAATACATGGGTTATTGATAATAATAATAAAAAAGGAAATAGGGACAGGACGCTGCAAGCTTGTTACATACTGCTCAAGCCAGAGTGGAAGATAATTATATGAGCGCGGCGACTAGCAGAGACGGGATGCGGCCGTGGCCGTCATTACTTTCTGATAAATGTTTTTCCACAAACTTTTTTATTTTTGTATTTCGGAAATAAATCTCAAATTATATCAGTGACTCGTTAGGTTCCTTAATGCAGGTGAATGAAGCCAAAACAGTACTTCTAATAGTAGCATCAGCACAAGCCCCTAATGACGTGACCACACCAGTTTATTTGGGACCTCAGATGTGAGCATCTGTTGGGGTTTACTTATGCCATAATTGATCATTTGAGTAGATATGTTGATGTAATTTGTTGCAATGTAATATCTTCCTGCCGACTCAAATTGTCACAAGTTCACCAGCTTTCTATGTATCTTTCTTTTTGCTCAGCTTTTGAAGAACTTTTCCGTATCCGCTGCCTTTTCATCTTTTTGCTGATCTTCCCTGGAAATTGCGGTTTATTAGAATTAATTCAAGACTTTACTGTCAGAGTCTATTTTTGACAAGGTAAGACCGAAATAAAATTAGCTTATTAATATTAACTTTGGACCTTGGACGAGGTCTGTTGCATTTAAAATTGGATTCTTTGAACTCAATATTATTTCAATTGGTCTATCCAATGCAGATTTCTGTGCAGTCAATACTGTGATCAGAGGGGCATCCATTGAGCTAATTGTAGTTTTTTTTCCATGGGTTCACCAATATGCTGATAAGTAAAATGATCATAAAACATAATACATTTCTCATGAGGCTGTGAGCTAAGCTAACCCTTTCCAGTGGATTAATCCAAAGACTGGGGAGGCCCACTGTTGGAGTTGTCCTTACACAAACATCAACATTTGCAAAGCTAAGCTATTGGAAGCTATTCGGGGCCACCAGCAAACATTTTAGCCATGCAAGCAGCTAGGGATGGCAGTGTCAATCAGTGTGTTGGTATATCCGCCACAGTCCAGACTTAACACATGTTGGATGTATTGCCCCAACATTTGGCATGGACATTCATGATGGATTCTCGCGGCTTTTGCTCTCATGGAGGATAAACCGTCATTCTTGACCTTGAAACTGTTTTTAATGCTAAACAACAGAATTGTGCAAATGAATTCATAACTCAAAGTTGCCTTTCTGAGTTCTTCTCAAGCGTGTCATGGTCTTGCTCAGAATACATCTGGAACTGAAATGTCTGAAAGATAGCTAGTAAATATATATATATACGCGTCTAAAACCACTAAACCATTTGCGTAAAAGGGCCAAGTATAGGACTAGTATAGTTGCCAGTAATTGCTCAAACCCACAGCACATATACCATATGCATATATCAGCATTAACAGTGAAAGAAGATAACTTAATCCACTAAAACACTGCACTTGAATTGGGACACACAGTGATAGATTTAACGTCATCTCCAATATGAAAACCTTAGTTTCCTTCTCACCCACAGAGACACTCTGCCATCTTCCTCAAAGCTATAAATGGACTGAGGCTAAATTAGAGCAATTTGCATCTAATTTAAACCATTAACAACATTTCAATATTTCCAAGTCAGACTATTTCTCCTTGTACTGGCAGGAATACAATCAGCAACAGAGCAGTAATGTGCAAGTAATGTGTTTGAATAATGTGTTTCATTAACAAGGCGAACACAGAGATACAAAAGCCCTTCGGTATTATTAATGTGCTCGCCACAAAGTCGTCTGACCGATAATGCTCTTCTGCTCACAAAAGCTGTTGAGGTTAAAAAGATAAGATAATAAAGTGCTGCAGCAATGAGTCAGCGTTTTTGCAATTCCTCTTCCCTCGCCTCAACACACGTTTTTACGGTTAGATGTCTGAAAGGTCTGTGGTTAACACAAGCTTTTGATTTCAAGCTGCTGTTCTACGACATAACATAAGTGGGATACCTCCTTTTTAAGACGCACTAAAGCTTAAAAATTCACAAGTGGCTAAATGAGACTCCAGAGGTGTTCAGGGGTAATAAATGTTATCACGGTGAACCCATCAAGCTTAGTGGTGGGGAAGGGACGTTTTCTTTATAGCCAAACAATCGTATTTAGCTTGTGGCGATTTCAATTACGCGTTAAAAAAATAGTCATAAAATTGCCGTTCATTTACATTTGTGCAGATTATTTGCAGAACAAAATTTAACTAGCATACATTTTTGTTTGCCACAAAGCTAAAAATATTGCAGTAATCCAAAATCTAATTGAAACTTCTCATTTGCCAGGGTGTCATCCCTGCAGCAATCTATAATAAAGTAACAGTATGAACAAAGGTAACAAAAGCAGAGAGAAATAACAGGCGTAGCAATATCCTGCCCCTGCCATAATACCATGTGTTCATGGGAAACAGAATGACTATTTGCACATAACGTGGACAAAGAGAGAAGGGGGCAGGAAGAGAGCCCCACAGAAGAAAGAGAAAGCGCCACCATGAGAAAGACACTAAATGGCAGTCAACGAGCGGATGATAACTTGGCCCTAACATTTAGGAGACATTTACAGTCCAGATTCAATCCTAAACACAACAACAGATTTGTGCACAGCCCTGAGAATTTCAAACATTGTCGGCTGTTTATGGACATCTACAGGGTCCTGAACTGTCCTTTGGTGTGTGGAGGATTACAGAGACTGCAGATACAGCAACGAGAGGCTGGGCTGACATGAACTGTTATTCTGACTGGAATCACACATCCCAATAGGCCCAACAAGATTAGAAGCCCTAATGTCAGCATATGTGTCAAATGTCAAAAAATCCTAGCTGAATTTTGAAAAGGTTGTAGACTGATAAGTAACTGCAAAGCAAACTCACATTGTTGGCATCACAGTTTTGATTGGTTTTCAGTGTTGCCTGCATGTGCTGGTCTTGGTCGGCACCCATTGCTCATAATGTAACATTATATTATGAGTTCAGTATGACTGTAGCAGAATAAGTCCAAAATGGTTAAAACATGTTATTTTGTGGGAACTTGAGTATTGTGTTCTTAAAACTCACTCCCACCTGACAATGTGTTGCCTAATACAATACAATTTAAAACCTACATTTAGGCAGCATAACAAGCAGTCCCCATTATATATATTATACAGTTGCTATGATAAACACGTTAGCAATCAGTTGCTAAGTTAAGCATCCAGTAGACACAAAGCCATTTGCTATAACCATCCGTTAAAGGAAATTACAGTATTCTCTCTCTTTTAGCTCTGTTTTGGTCTCAGGAAATATGTGCCTCTTCAATTGCAAAATCTTGACTGTTCAATGTCTAGAGGCTAACATTGTTTCTCTGTCGTTTGGTGCTAGGCAGGTTGTGCACAATGGGAGTATCAGAGTTTTTCTTTGCTGAAACAGCTTATTCTGCTGGAACCAAGTTTGGTGAGAGGGAACCAAAACAGTAACGGCGTGGTCCATAAAACAAAGGCAAAGAGCTGAAAGACTTTAAATTGCTCCTTTCCTCTGTTGACCTGAGTGGAATTGTAGAGTTGGCTTTTAATTCTATATGGATCCAAAATTATTTTTGTATCAAATATTCTTAAACATTTATGGAACCAGTCTTTAGGTGTTGCAGTGCTTCTTCAAAATCAGTTTGGTTCCACATAGTTAAGTGTGTTTTCAAACTTGCACTTTTTAGTTTGGTTAAATCAGACTCCGATGTGTTTTGGTTTGGGCAGTTGTGAAACAGTAATTGCAATTCGGTGCAAATGGAAACAACTGCATCGAGATCTTTGAGTGGAGGAAAGTGAAAGAGACGCCCTTTGTTCAAGTGGAAGCTCAGAAGAGGTGAAACAAAGACATTTGTGGACCAACTCCTTGTACCTCAAGGTCTTATTCAGGAGTGAGGGTAAAAAGGAGGGTGAAATAGGCTGAAAGTTGGGTGCGGCATCAGCGGTGATGCAGGTGTTGTACCACACCCTTATGTTGAAAAGGGATCTGAGTCGGAAGGTAAAGCTCTCGATGTAGCAGTCATCCTCCATGTTCCGAACCTTACCTATTGTCATGAGCCTTGGGTTGTGTCTTTGTGTCTTTAGAGCTTTTCCAGGCCCATTCAACTGTGATAAGACTTCAGGATAGACCTAGAACAAGTGGCAGAGATTACATACCTCATCTGGCCTGGGACGGCCTAGGGGTTCCCCAGGAAGAGCAGGAAAATCCAGGATTTAATGGATGAATCCAGAAAATAATGGATGGATAGGCGCTGCAAATCTACTTAGCTTACGACCTAAATCAACCCTCTTGTGTGTGTGTGTGTGTTAGACAGATATGTAAAAAAAATTTAAAAAATAAAACTTGAGCAGACCTCAGAAACATCATCTGCAGCAGGACTGAGTGGATGCACATTGTAACCTGAGGGGCCGAGAGGAACAAGACCGTGACAAAAGCTTGCACACACACCTCATGTAAACCCGCACCCGAGACATCAGAAGCGAAGAGGCGAGGCAGTCATGCTGAATGGGTAAATAAACTTGCTTGCATGTCAGTTTTCTAAAGCACTCGTAGGACTAAGAGCACAAATGTGAATGGCAAGATTAAAGGAAATGTATTCCCCCTCTCTTTTTAGCGTTAGCTGTGCGATCGGGATGCGGACTTGCACCACATTGCTGTTTTGATGTGACGTGAATACTGTGGCGCGCTTTCAGTAAACTCATTTCTAGTGTGAGGAAGAAAAAGGGTGAGATAAGATGCGTCTTCTGTTGACAGTATCTCAGGTTGCTTTGGGGTAATCTCTCTTAACGGGAAAAGTGCTGAGCATTCAGATGAAGAAATATTTGCCAAAGGCACTTTTGAGCAAAATAGCTTTGATGTAGTACATCTTTTCTGTAGCAATTAGAAAAGGAAGTAAAATAAATACAATAAATACAGTCAAAGAAAGGGTCATTACATTTAACTATGATAAATACAGTATATTGTATTTACTTTTGACCCTACCTTTAGAGCTGAAAATACTTTCAACGAATCAATCTTGAAATTAATCCTTGTCTTTTGGTCTTCGTGTTTGTGAAATATTCTCTTAAAGACCTTTGGAGTGTGCTGAATCTTTTCTGTCTTTTGTCTCTTGCAATGGCTTTCAGCTGCACCTGCCTCTCAAGGTCCGTACTTGCTCTTGTCAATTATCGGGCCACTTTGTTGCATTTATGCTCAATGCCTCCACTCAAGGTGTATAGCGAGCCCGACTCGGTCCAAATTTATGAACAATTTCTACATAAATAATGATTTATCCATCCAGTGTAGTAGTGAGATGCAGTCATTGGGTAAAGGTTTGGCCTTGTGTGCAGAGTAGATGGTTCCCAACTGTACTCAGGGAGGCTAGCTACAGACACTGCATCACAAATTGTTGAAAAGGTTATTTGCAAGGAGACCGTTATTGTCTTTAGTGTCATTTGAATCCATTTTGACGAAGAAATGACAATCTTTTCCATCAAATTATGACATTATGCATGAGGAAATTGATACACCACTTTTTATATATAGTATTTGCAAAAAATGTTGTGTACTGATCATCAAATCATGTTTTTCCCTAAATGAAGTAAAGAACGAAAGAACTGACAAAATAAACGGACACGTATCCAAAATCAAAGTAATGAACATACAGATGGGTGGATATATACAAGAAGTAAAAGGCAGCATTTGTGTCTTTGTATCACTCCTGCTTTGGAGAGTCTTGTTCGTCTCCACGACTCGCACATCTTCCTCCCCAACTTTCCCAGACTGCGTTTCAGTGATAGAGCAGGGTCGTTCTTCAATCAGAGGATTGGTTGTTCGATCCCCGGCTCCGCTAGTCCATGTCGATGTGTCCTTGGGCAAGACACTTAACCCCAAATTACTCCCATAGCTGTGCGTACAGTGTGTGAATGTTAGTTAGTCCTGATGGTCACCTTGCATGGTAGCCCCTGTCATCAGTGTGTGAATGGGTTAATGATGGCATGTAGTGTTAAAGTGCTTTGAGTGGTTGGAAGACTAGCGCTTTACAAGTACAGTCCATTTTCCATTTACCAGGCAGCACCCTGGCTCTAGTAGTGGATTTCTGTGTACGCTTCGAGTGATTCAAAGTGTGTCAAAGAGTTTCTATGGTGATATGAATGGCTGCACTGACGCTTTATGTCCGTGGGACGTCGATGCATTGACCCTTTCGACCCAGAAACTGGAGTAACGCTCCATTAAACTAATCGTTGGAGAAGTGGTGGGGATCTCTCGCAGGACGGTGCCAATTAAAAATGCACATGCCTATACCCACTCACCTATTTACAAATAGAAAGTCAATGAGTGCTGCCCTTTGAGTTTATTGAGAGTGATTTTTTTCAAAATAGTGGTCGCAGTCATTTAGAGATATGTCGGCATTGCCATTGATCCCCCTCTGTTAACCTTTGCCTCTCGCCCACCCATCCACCCACCTCGCTTCATCTAAAACTCATCCACCAGAGTGGTATGGCGAGGGTGAGAGAGTGCACTTGTGCATTATGGCTGCGTGAGTGGCGTTACAAGTGTGTGAAGTTGTTGAGTTTAGGCACTCGTTTTAAAGCTCCAGATGGGACTTGTAGCTTCGGCCTCAAATCCAGCTCTGAAAAACGTTGGACAGATCTCTGAGGGTTCTGTGTCTCAACCTTGTCCGCCGTCACGGTAAAGAATGCTTCGGGTATCATTACCTCTCCCGGGTGCCGTCACATTAAAAGATCCATCAGACGTTCCGAAGTAATGACAAAGTCTGGTACACATGAATGGTGAAATTATAGGAAAGAAGCAACACAGACAGGAAAGGTTGTTTTGAAATATTTTTTTTTTTCTTTTAACTTTTTTTTTAACATCACTCTTGTCACTCTAAGCGAAGGCTTAGAGTGACAAATGAAGGACACAAACCGTTTTTTTTTTTTTTTTTTTTTAGGAAATATTAGGTCCAGTAGTCTCGACCAATAATGCTCAACATCACTAATGTCTTTTTGAAATATCCGGTCTAGCAACGTGCTGCATAAGTGACTGGAATTAGATTTTAGTCACCAGACCCCTGACTAGCTGCCCACATTGCAGATCTGTTGAGGTGCCTCCCAGATGTTGCCGTCATATTATTCGACCATAGTTTAGTGGTCATCCTCCTGCGAGTCTGGATGAGATCGATGCAACTGAGCCGGCTATTCTCATTATAGTGATTATAATTCTTTGATCAATGTGATAAACAATAAGTACCTGCCACCGCAGCTCCTGTGTTGACTGAAACCGGTGGGCACATCACTTGCCGCTCATTGTTCAGGGCAGACAGAGCTAAATAACCCCGCACTAACAAGAAAATTGTCTGACATGAACACAGCGTTCAGGCTGAATGGATGATGTCTGTTATTATTTCCACTTGGTTTGGACCATCCGACTTACAGGTGTGAAAGAGACTAAGATTTCCTTTCCCATTCATTTCTATGTGGAACGGTCGTTAATGATCTTCAATATCATTTAATATTGTGGTATAGAGGATTGTGTTATGGACCAAAAGTACATGGTACATGTTTTTTGGTCATATTTTGTTTTTTGGTCATATTTTTTAAACCTTTTGCTGTTTGCTGTGTTTTTATGTGCTGCTTGTGTGAAACTTCGTGCTGTCAGCAATCTTGGACAGAACCCTTTTGTAAAAGAGATTTTATATATATGGGGTTATTTTGGTTTCATTCAAATATACATATATATATAAAAATCTTTTCCTTCTCTTTATTGGGATACCCATTACCACTAGCATCAGCAATGGCTATTCTTCCTGGGGTCCACACACACTCATTATAACCACATAAACATACATAAAGAAACTGCTAATCTTACTAAATTAACAATCAATAGAAAAAAAAATGCGTTTTCCATTCTTAATGAACATCAGGTGAAACAATACAAGCGAGCGAGAGATGAAGGGCTGATTGGCTGCAGTGGGTTTAAAGACAGAGCAGATCTTTGATAGAATGTGTGGTTTACAACTTTGTGCTACGGTTCTTAACAGAGCCTCAAACACAGGGACAGATACAGGACACCGGGTAAAGATATGAGAGGCAAAGACTTGACTGAAGAGACAAGCACAGGTGGCAAACAAATCCAGAAAGGGAATATGCAAAACAATCCAAACCAGGGGTATGATTTCGATCTCACGGTCGCTGTAGACCATAGAAACCAAGTAGTTTGGTATTCCTTCACAATTTTTTTATTTTTTTTTGCACTTGACACAGCCTCAAAGCAAAAACTCCTCCATGTGTTAATTATAAACTGATACAGGAATTAATTCTGCCGCTGTTAATTAGGCTCTCTGAACTTTCTGCCGGGCCTGACACGGTTCAGAGCAGCAGCGTTTCTCCGGGACGACGGTATATGTTTTTACGGACGTTTTCCGCGAGCGTTTATCCTCATTAGATTAATTGGGGCTTGGCGGGGTCACTTTGGAAACTGCTTGCTTTAAGAGTTGCTCATGAGGCATCATAAGCACAAGCATAAGGTGATGCAATCCGTTTGTTGCTCCTACACTTCGCTCGTTTACAGCAGGCATTTCGCTTTTCAGCCTCCTTGCCCTCGAGGAGCCGATTTGTAAATGCCTCTATACCCATGAGGATATTCTGCACTTGTCATTATGAGTGCTTTGGTGCTGCATCTGTTTTAACCACAGGAAACACACATTAACAGAATAAAAAAAGCACCTCATTATAAATTCCAATTAGATTAATCTATCTTGTAATGCATTGATGTGCATGGTTTTTTTATGAGGTAGAAGTAGTCTATGGATGTTTTAAATATATGTTTAGCTTAATGCTTAATGTGAAAGAACTATTCAGATAATTTAATTGGTTAAAGGTACTTCTACCACACTGTGACTCCACTACTAGTCCAGCATTCAAACCATTAAGTAATGAATTACATAAAAGTATGGAAGTACTTAAAGTATTGAAAATTTAAATATTACTGCTGCATTAATTTGATTGTTGCATTTTACTGCTGTAGATTTCTCCACTCAATTATATACTGTTGGGTAGTTTAATCTAAAGCAATGCATCATATTCATAAATATTTGTACCCTGGCTGTCCTGCGAGAACCACCAATCTCTGAAAACAGGTCTTTTTTTTTTCTTTTCAGCTTTATGATGATGCATTTTTCAGCGGATCCAACAAGCTTTTTTCCAAGAGTTTATTGAGTTTTGGAAGTTGAATAATCAACACACAAAGGAACATCCTTCAGTTCATCACAAGAGGAGAGGTAGTGAATTAGAAGTATAAAGTAGCACGGAAATACAGTGATGTAAGGTTCAAGTACCTTAAATTGCTAGTCAAACACAGTACTTCAGTAAATCTACTCAACGGTTCACAGTTCTGCTAAATGTGCTTATAGTTTAAAAGCTCAGAAGGCCTTACATTCCTTATGGATTTCACTGAAGTGGACCATTCATGTAGACATGACAGAAACCCAAACACAACAACCATTACTGAACAGGGACATCTAACTCTACAGCATTGACTGTTCTCTTGAGACCGGATTTAGGTTTCCTATTGCCTCCCAACATGACGACGGCTGAGCGCCGAGAAGCTACCGGCGCTGACCAGCGGTTTTACCTGATTGACCTACAAAAGCCACCAACAAAGTTCCGCTCATTACACGCATCCAGTCTTTTCAAAATGAACTTGTCTTGACAGGAAACTACTCTGTTAATTTTGGCACAAAACTACTTGGTTAGGTTTTGGAGAATATCGTGGTTTGGGTTAAAATAAGAGCAGCCTCCTGGCTGTACGTTCAGTGTGGGCTTTTGAGGTCTTCATACTTCCTTGTTCATAGTAACATGGAAAACATACAATATGATGTTGTGTGGTATCTATGATCTACAGGGCTATATTTTTTTCGGCGGTATACGAATGCTTGAACCAGCCTGCAGCGTTATCAGCTATTACCTTAAAGTGTCAACATAAAAGCCCCTGGATTCATCTCTCCTCCGCGCTAGCTTTTGGAGATGTTTGGTCATTATCACAAATCTTGACTGAACAGGCTGCTATCAGGTTTTTCAATCATGCATTTTGCCATAAACTCTTTGCCATGACTCTGAGCTTTGTGCTGTGTCGCCCAATTATCGCTTACCCCGCGATAATTGGGCACTCCTCGGGGCTTCGATGTTACCGGAGCTCCCCAGCGCTGATCCAGCCATGCTTGAAGAACAGAACAGTGCTGCTAAATGGTTTACAGTAGATTTTCCTCAAGGTGAAGATCACAGAAAGACAACGCATCATATTCACAAGGGCCAAAGCTGAATGATTGTCTGCGAGGAGCAATAATGAACGTTGTGGCCAATTGAGCTTGGAAAGGATCGCGAGGGCAAAGAACGGCATGGGGCTGTGGAATTACATATGTCTATCATGGCTCACGAGGTTAATAACAGCCTTACACTGGTGCTTATCATTTTTTCAGTAGTTAACGATAATCAGGGTAAACACTTGACTGACACTTTTGTGTTTCAACCTGACTAGATTGGGAAAGGTTCAAAACAACCACTGTTGTTCCAGTGGAGGTTAAATACAGCGCAGACGCACAAACGGGACATTTTTAGGATGATTCTGCTGCAGTTTACCGCTCGGCCGAATGAAGCGTTACCGCTGTGGCCCGGTGAAGCAATTACAAGACCTCTTCAGGCTTTATTGAGGAGCACCGCTGCTAACTAAATGGTTTTCTATCGGAATCCCGGGGGAAGGGATCATTAAGAAATAGCTCTCAATCTATCTGTGATGCAGTGGGAGACACTCTGTGTGTGTGTGTGTGTGTGTGTGTGTGTGTTATCCATACCCACTGAGACCCAAGAGACTGTAGAGTACATCTGCTACAGATGAGGAAACGTCTTAAACACATTTCAATGAACTGACGCTAAGCTGCTAATGCGTTCCTGTAAATGCAGGCAGGTTGCTGCTGCTGATGTTGAAAGGAGGAATAAGCCTTCAATCAAGCCTTCTCCTTCACCGTGGGCGTTTTTTTTTCGTGTGTGTGTGTGTGGGGGGGGGGTACTTCCAACGGGTAACTCTGATGAATCTGGAACAGATTGAGCCAGTCCGTAAAAATGCCTTGACTTGCTTCTTTCATTGATACACCCAAAATGCTAGTCTCAGGAATTCAAATTCCACCACTTGTGCTCACCAGATTAAATTTGTGCAGTTTTAATAAGGTCCAAATATAAACACATGCTCCCCTGAGAAAATCCTGCTGATGATTTTCTTTGAAGACGGTCAAAGAATGTGATTTTTTTTTTCTTTCTCATCTCGGCCCGTCGTGCAAACACTAGCTGATTGCATTATGGCTGAAGTGCTTGGCTTAAAGCCCGAATGACACATGTGTCAACATACGCTGCCCTGACGGGAGAGATGAGAAGATGTCCTCGCTATTGGCCTTGATTACCCATCACCACTGGAAGCAATACAGTTACAATGAGGAACTTGTTTCTGCGATGACAGGGTCACGAGGGTTCCTGCCCTGTCACGCTCATCCCCCGTGGGGACGGAAGCAGTGAGCACAATGCATGCCCCTGGTGACTGGCACAGCCCACACAGAATTAAAACAACACTGCCCACACATGCATTGGATACGGCCCTATTCTCTCTTAAACTATGTGCTGGGAGATACAATATTTCACGGCCCTGCACTCTGCTGGGGTTCCCACATGACACCTAGTGGCAATGAATAATGAGGCTGCATCAGCCCCACGGGATGGGATTCCATTTTTCATTTTGGTCTAGAGAGAAAGTTTTAGGACCTCTGAATTATGCAGCAGATACTCCACTGTTTATCAAAAGCACTCGGATGTAGAGGTTATTTGAGAGTATGGAGTGTTACGAACAAAAAGATGAATCGAGGTTCCACATCAAACATTTTGTCCTAATGATAAAAGTACTAGAAAGAGTACTAAAAAGAATGCTGTGCGGCCCTTATGACTACTATGAGAGGATCAGATATTTATCTGGCCACGTGAAAATAGAGGAAGCAAATAAGAAATGTCTTCAGAAAATACCAAAGTAATGAAAACAGAATGTAATGTTTACCAATGGTGACTGGTCTGGCCCCACACGCTTAGTAAGGAGAACACAACACAATGTCTGGGCCCAGAAACTATTTGATAGAGAAGAGAATGATCATAGTCAAAGCTAGGATTTATCACTGTGTTATTGGGAGAATGGATAAAGACATCAAGAAAGATGCCATCTGTAGACCCATGCTGTCTTAGCCATGGTAAAATTGGTATGAAGCAGTTGACACTTGACTGGCGTTGGACAATGCAAGGTTTCCTAGCTTGTGGTTATAGTGCAAAGAGACCAATCCCAAAAATGTAAGCATTGTTTCTTCAAGATATGTTTAATGTCAATGTTTCTGGACCAAAAATGTGTATCAACGTAGCGTATCAACAACGTAGCGTAACAACGTAGCGTAACAACGTAGCGTATGTTAGAAAATAATGCTTTATAGTGTTCCTAGTGAGAGCTAGAGAGTTTACGTTGGAGGGTCAAGACAAATAAATAACTCTGTATGGATTATCAAATATCAAATGGATGACACTGTATGTATTACACAAATGTATCAATTAGAATTATGGAATGTATTAGGTGATTGTGGAAGGAATCCTGAAAACTTCAGGAGCCCACCAAACAGTTACGCAGCCTTAAGATTGGAGTAGATAAGGAGGACGTGCTCAGGAATGTGCCTGTGAGGGGGTTGATTGAAGTCCTGAGTACTGTTGTTTATGTGAGAGAGGGTTTGAGTTGACAAACACCTAATGGACTGGAAGAGATGCTAGCCAGAGGAAGGGGGGCTGTGTGTAGTTATTAGTGTGATTCAATTTGAAATGCTGTTCATCATCTTTTTATTAAATCAATTTTTATTATAACTTTCTGCATCCGGGACTTTTTGAACTTAACATATAACAACGTAGCGTAACAACGTAGCTTAACAACGTAGCGTAACAACGTAGCGTAACAACGTAGCGTAGCCATATGACCACAGTAAATAAAGTACAACTGCCATTAACCCACTTTCTTACATAATGTTATGTGATAAATACAACTAAAAGAGATAATTGTTTGTGTTATTTAATAATAACTTAGCCACAACGCGATGTAACAACCTTAACTACCATAAATACAACGCAACAACCCTTAGCAAACCTTCTTATGTAAGGTTATGTAACAAAAATGTACACAACAAGTGTAAACTCAACATTTAAAATTGGTTGTTGACTACTCCACCAGCTTTTATTAGCTGGTAGTTTAGTGATTTGAGAATATCACTGGTATTCATTTTGGTTCTCCTGCAGTTTGATGTTGATGTCAGCCTTGGGATACCTATTTCTGTCTATTTAGACCATACTCCAGGTGTACTTGGACTCCTCAGAAAGCTGTAAACTGTGTATAATCATCTCATCAGTTAGCGAGCAGTCCGATACTGTCAATGTCGACACTCTACTCTGTGTGCTGTAGTCTGAGCCTTGTTCTCTCTCCGAGTTTGTCTTTTCTTTGGCCAAGTATTATACAATTCCCTTGGAAATTATGCAAAATAAACTTGTTTGCTGCTTTACTAAGAGGCAATCCTTGAGATTGCAGTCCCGGTTGATTTAGAGTTTATATTTGAGTGAAAACAAAGGGACTGTGCATGCTGGAGTCTTTGGCTGCGTTCATATTTCCATATTAACTTTTTTAGAATTGGGTGCACAGTATTGTTTTTGATGTGTAAAACATTAAATACATGACCAGGAGAATAAACTGAAGTATGCACTTTTAATAACTTGAAATGGAAATAAAGTTTCAATGTAAATCACCCACACGTCCATGCTTGCTCTGCAGTGCTCTTTAACATCTTGCCATAAGTGAGAGGACAATTAAGCTTATATAATTGAATAAAAAAGAAACAGCACAGCTAAACGTGGCAATTACATGTTATTAACCTTCTCCGTGATTGAGTGTTGTTTCATAGGTCAAGCAAAGAAACTGTAAGATTAAACTGTGGGTTAGCAGCTGTGTGGGCGAGCGCTGAATGAGCATAAACATGACAGTTTTAGAACAAACTCGCTTGCCTGTATAGGCTGCCAGACGGCCCGTGGCTCTCCACCTGCCTGCTCACCACTTATTGAAGATGAATGAGTTCCGGCTTGGCCATTACTTACCTTGTGAAATGGCCTTAAAAAGGGATGGCATAGCCCCTGTCAGCGCAAGTGTGACCAAAACACCATAAAGTCAAGCTCATTTAAAAAACCATCCATTATATGTAAGGAAATGTCAGCTCATAATGCACTAGAGATGCAGCAGTAAATAATAAACAGGTTCCCATCATGCAGCAGGGCATTACAAAGGTCAGTTATGAAGTGTCACAAAGTTGTGTTTTTTAAGTTTTTAAAGTAAATTATTAATACATGTTCAGTTTGGTATGACTTGGATGTATACATGTATACATTTCAAGAATAAGTCTTCTTGCAAGTTTTTGTGCAGACCGTGCAGACATTAAATAATATCAATAAATAAAATGATTATTATAATGAATATGCAAAAACAAAATCTTGCAGACCCAGAGGTGGACATTGTATTCACTTTCTCTACTTATGTAAACCTAACAATACTGCAATACAGAAGTACATTCCATGTAAATATTACTTTCTAAAAGTAAAAAAGCTTGATTATATAGTATAAAAAAGTATTTATGTAAATGTTTATAGCTGTCAAATAAATGTAATTTAATACCACATCTCATACTTTGTGCCAAATGCTGAAATATAGTTGAGCATGTTAGTATTGTAACATTTTCTAATAAGCACTAAACATGATCTGCAGCTCAGGATGATAGGAATATCATTCGGATTACTGGTGTTTGGTTCTTTATCAAAGTATATGCCACTACAACAGAAGGCACAGGTAAATTAATGTAATTAATGTAATGTCAAAACTGAAAAAATATAACAGTCAACCTCATGGTGGCGCTAGGGGAAAGGTTTGACTTACCATAGTCAGTTGGACTTGTTCAGGATCAATGTCACATTTTCATCGAAATCAATCTAATAGCTTTTTGAAATATTTCAGTCTAGACCAAAGTAATAGACCGACCTATTAGCTAGCGGTCCGACCAACGTTGCCATCCCTAGAACCACGCCTAAAAAGAAAAATGATTTAAATTATTTTAATTTAATTAAAATGTATTTTTATTTATTAGAAGTACAAAGTAGCAGAATATTGACATACTCAAGTACCTCACATTTGTATTTATTTGTATTTGTATTTAGGTACAGTACTTGAGTAAATGTACTTCCCCCACTGACTGTGGCTTCCATCTAAAATCCATTGCCTTTTCCTTTAAAACACATTAATCATAATTTACTGGCGGAAAGTCACGTTCCCCTGAATCATGCAAATCTCGCCCTCTTTATCAGCTCCTCATTCTCATTCACATCAAGTATTGGCTGTGTGTGTCCATTGTCTGGGCACAGCAGCCCAAAATGACTGCTTTCCAAAGAAATTGAGATAAGGTTATGGAGAGCTGATACAGAGTGTGCAGTTGGAATTAGAATTAGTCCACCTCCGTTTCCAGGTTTGTCTGTGGATCAGAGTGATTTGGCAAGTGGGAAAATTGACCACCATTATCACTGGACTCATTGTAACACCATGGTTGGCCCATTAGCCCACATATGGCCTGCCTGGCAATGCTCTGATAGACCATCAGAGCTTAAGCCAGCTCATTTAACAGCCAACTGTTCCTTGAGAGTATTCCTTTGACATTAACCAAGTGATAACTGTCCAATCAATTCCATTAATTGTAAACACTAGTACCCATTGTATAAATAGCTTCATGGATTTGTTGATGACTGCTTTGGCAGACTTTAGTTGTGGCTGGCCTGATGAATACAACCACAAAAAGCTCAGGGATCGCATAATCATTTATCGTGTAAACAACTGCCGGAGGAGCTTTATTCTATTTTCATAGTCTGGAAGGACGAAGCATTCACCGTGGGTTTGTTTGAGTAGCACAATATCCAGCACACTGTCCTGTGGTTGTGGGTTTGGCTTGTTTGTCAGACTATCAGGAAGCTGCCAATGGCTATAAGTGACCATCAAGTGGTAAATATCCAGCTGTTTGGTTGGTGATGGAATTCCTTTAAAATATGATGGGCTCTTGGTTATGGCTTAATTCAACCAAGTAATGGTTTATATTGTCAACTTAGCAGTATCAGCAGATGGCAGAAGTGACTACACGGCTGAATAATGGACGCTGCCGGTCAACGCCAGGGCTGCGGCCACAAGTCTCCATTGCAGTATCAGATGCAGCTGAAAATATTATTGGACTGACACAATTACTGAGGCATTTAAACAACGCAAGGGGATCTATATTAAGAATTTGAATTCAGACTGACATGAGCTGTGCCAGTAATCACAAGTGCAATAACAAAAGCACATGATTGCACAAAATCAATCAGCAAATTCATCCATGGATTAAAAGCTAACCCCTTGACTCCAATATAATCCTAATTTTATACGGCAATGGCTGCCTAGTTATAGACGGTATGAATGTATATCTCTCGAAGTAGCACCTCTGCAATCCTACAACTAGAATATGGAGAATATGGAATATAACCCTAACCCTAACCCAATGTGCACTCACTCATACAGCTGTGTGTCCCCAAAAGCTACCATAAGCTCATTAAATATGTGTTAGGTTGACAATGTGGTTTCTATTTGTGGCACTGAATAGTCTTGCTATTATCACGTCATTGTGGTTTGTTAGTGTTTTTGGTCAAAGCCCTTTTGTCTGTGTAATAGTGGGAATAATCATTAGAGCTACATTTGGACCATTGCTAATTGCAGGGCTGGCTTATTCACCGATGTGGCCAGACTGGTAAGCGTCTAATGGTCCCACAAGGGCCCCCGTTACTTGCTCAATCATGCGCCAACTGGTTGTAAATATTTTACTCAGCTGTGGATGGTTCCGCTAAGAGCTTGTTAACATTGTTTGTGAGCTCAATGTCTGTTGTGTGCAGCCAGCACGGATTATATTTAGCATCAGTAATTAGCAGCTATGATACTGCTATGTATGTCATGACATTTTCATTTTGATTCATTATATTTCTCTTCTGCGAGCCTGTGCACTAGGAAAGTAGTTTAGAAACTTCTCCTCTCCAGGTAGTTAGAGTACTGAGGGTATCTCTTTCAGGCAGCTTCCATGCAGCTAGCAAACCTTGTGAGCTTAAATAGAGTTTAAATGAGGCAGTAGGCTAACATCATATTGTAAAGTTGTTATGGCTAAACATAAGCAGATACATTGCAACATAGCATCCAGGTTGAGACATGTGTCTGGCCAGCTCACAAATATTCACTCTCCTTTCACTTCCGCTTTGGAAGTAAAAACTTTGTTTTCCAACCCCTGAGCGAAATGTGCCCCGTTAGCTTCTGAATTCTACACTATAGTTAGCTAACAGCTAACTTTGTCTCTCTGTTGCACAGGTTAGGTGCTTTTGTTCGAGTCTTTACAGGCACATTCAAGCTCAAATTAGATCAATAGGAGTCATGTTTGCTGACTATTCACATATTGTTTAAGTACTTGACAGAGTATTTGCCAGCCCTCATTCCCATTCGGCCTCATTTGTGGTTTTATTTGCTTTTTCTTTTCTCAAGACAATTTCCAATGTGTCATGAGTGACCACTATGCATTATTGCCATGACTTCAGGAAAACAGATTGTTCATGCCAACGGATAGATTGGCTTAAGTGAATCTCATGTATATTCCAAGCAGAGCCTCAGGTGAGCCCATATAGCTGTATGCTACGGTGAAATTTGAGTTTCCCTTCATCCCCTACGGCCCTTTCTGCTGCCGCCTGCAGAATATCAACCGAGGCCCAGCCGACTCTGTGTGGGCCTATTTTGAAGGGATTACACTAGCAACTAATATAGGAGATGTTGCAGTGTGCATATATGAGGACTGCATTGGGCAGCTTGTATAATTATCGGACTCAAAGATGGAGAAAAAAAATGGGGAGAAGGAAAGGGGGAGGAAAAAAAGAGGAGAAAAGCTGGTAGATGGGAGAATAGTGTTGTGATAGAAGGAGGAAGGAGGTAAAGAGAGGTACGGTAGGCCTACAGAAATGTTTCAGTGCTTACCCTTGACTCCTCTTAAATTTGAAGAAGAAAACTGCAGGTCTTTCTTTAATTGTGTGTGTTTGAGCCCAAAAGTAAAAATGTAAAATGTGTTGTTGTTCAAAAACAGAAAAGTGATTCCATCTGCAACACTGAACCTTTGCTATTACAGTGTAGAAAGGAAACCCTATCTACGTACAGGCCATCTGGTGAAACTATAACCAACAGTGAAAACATTGAAAAATTGCAAATTGCAAACTAAAAACACATCTTTTCCGACTATACCTTGAATAAAGGATGTAGCACTATAGTAGCACTGAAATGGCTCTTACTGATAGCACTTTTGGACGGAATTGTACCTTCTTGATTCTTGTTGTTCTGATTCTTGTATGTAACCGTAGAATGCACTTATTGTAAGTCGCTTTGGATAAAAGCGTCAGCTAAATGAAATGTAATGTAATGTAATTGAAAAGGTTGCCTCTCCGTGGAATCATCTAGAACATTAAATGACACCTTGGCAAAACAACAACATGTCCCTTCCAGGAATTTTGAAATAATACTGCCACACGTGCGTGAAAATTACATTTTAACAAAGCTGATCCTGAAGTAATCTGATGTTGCGCAATGCCTCGAGATTTAAAAAGCGCTTTACAGTCATCCATACATTTAGAGCCCAATTATTCTGCACATAACTGATCGATATCAGATTGTTCCCCTGATTCTTAATACCAGTTTGAGGCAGGTAATGAGGCAGGTAATCAGCAACTTGCAACTGATTGCATTTTTAAGCCCCCCGGCCGCCTTCTTTTTCATTAATTATTGAAGCTTTACTTCAGTACCTGTCAACAACTTTCCAGTGGATTTAATGAATGAGGCTGTAACGCGCCAGTCATTTGGGGGAACGCTCGTCTGTGGTTAGGCCTCTGCTTCTGTCTCACGCCGGCTTATACCCTACATGTGCAACATACCTTACAGTCCATTTATGAATGAAACATGTGTGTTGAGTGACTGGTGACAGATTCCCAGATGACCCATAGTCCTGTTTTTTTTATGTGTCTCCTGTGATTAGCTGTTTATTAATGGCTATGACTGTTGCTCTGTCTATGGTCTACTGTATATCAGGTAAGTTGCTTTGGATAAAAGCGTCAGCCAAATTAAATGCAATGTAATGTAATTAATGGATATATTTTCACTACTAATACTTTAGTTTATATTCATGTATTGGCTTGGTACCGGCAGACTGACAGACCCTGCAGCAGTAGAACGACTGGTTTTCCGAAGGGAAGGATGCTCTGAACCACGGCCAGTTTTGTCTACAGAGACAGCCAAAATCAACACAAAATGAAAGTTCCTCATAGTAGTTTTAGATGAGAAAAGTGATTATGCAACATTTTTGCCTCAGTTGTACCATGAGGTTTGTAGTCAAAACCAATTAAGTCCATCTTGGCTCAAGAACCAGTTGGGACCAAAACCAAAACTACAAAACGGTGCCTATTTCCCATTATAACTTATAGTTTTTGTGTCATGATTTCTCCTGGTGAACTCATTAAAAGTAATTTTTGTCTTTTTTTAATTAGCCTGCTAATTTGAGACAGTAAAGACATCATTGTAACACAGCTAATGACTTATACTGTGTGATAAGTCAAGCAAGGTCTTACAAAAGAAATTATCGGCGGGTGGGGTACGTGAGGTGGGATAATAGGATTTTCAGCAGGGCGAGCTGCTGACAGGCTGTGCTTTTCTTAATTATCAGCCGGTAAAGATGGTAGCAGAGGTATTGATGGGCCTTAATTGACCATATGGCTGCTTGTTTGTCTAGCTGGAGGATGACCAGAGAGCACGTTGATGAGACGGTAACACACATGGATGTAACATGTGCTGCACAGGGACGTGAACACACACACGCACACACACAATGAATTGACTGAGTTCCAGCACCCAACCCCAAATGTGTGTCTCCTGACATCATCGCCATTAAGCTGCCGCTCTGCTGCTTCGCAATCCAGGCATGCTTGTGTGTGTGTGTGTGTGTGTGTGTGCGTGTGCATGTCTGATTTTGAGATGGGTGGGTTTTCCACCACCTGCTTGTTTAAAAACTGATTCAGCCTGTAGGCGTTCCGAGGCTGAAAAAAAGGCAATTACATGTTTCTCTTTTTCTTTTCATTTTTTTTAATCAGATGCCCTCTCTTGCCCCTTTTTATTGTCTCCTTGGCTGATTAATACAGTCACACTTTTTAATTGCGTTTTTTTTTTTCTTCCCCCATCTTTAATCTTTCCCCTTCTGCCGGATTGTTAAGACTTTTTTGTTGTTGTCGTCGTCCCCCCCCCCCCCCCCCCCCGCCCCACCCCCCCTCCCTCGAGGCCAGTTCAGTGGGCGGGGCCTCGGCTTCCGAATCGTCTCAGAGGGTTTTAGAGATTGGAGAAGGCCTCATGAAATATTGACGGATAAAAGTCATAATTTCTCTGCTTTAATCGTGTATTTTTTTCTGAATATTTACAGTCAAATTATCTCCTCGCACTGAGAGATAATGTTACAGACTCCCCAATTTATAATCATGAGACCTGCTTGACTGAACACATCGGCGCACAAGCCGTGTTTCATTGTTCTATTATTCAGCCGACGACTTGTTGGGAAAAAAAGTCGTAATCTGCGTTTCCTCAACAAGCTTGGCAAATATTACTTTCTGCCGAGATGATTGCGCTGCTCATGAGCGCTGGAGCACGCGGCAGCTAGAAGAAGCAAGGATTTGGCAGGGTTTTAATATATTAGAAGCCGGGAAATAGAGCCACATGTGCACATCAGCTTGTCTTCCCTTCTGACTTGCTAAAAGTAAGAATGCTGCCCACATATGGACATCACTCCGGCCTTTCTGTCGAGGATGGAAATACATTTATTTTTACACTTTAAAGGACTTTGAGCTGCGACAATGTATTGTTGTCACCTAATGACAGTGTGTAGTCACGGCAACATGTGGTCATGGAGTCACCTGCTGCAGCGGGAACTACCAAAAGAGGAGATTTTGAGTACTTTTCAAAAGGTTATTCTATGTCTGTGTGAAGATGCAGTTATGAAACTTCATCGGTGTGTAGTTGAGATCAAAATAATGGCAGAGTTAGAAGATGGGGCGCGGTTTGGGACCTTTCGGCACAGATTCGGCACTGCGGTTGGATTCTATCTCAAGGCGGTCCCGTGGTTCTCTCGCCTCCATCTGATAACATTCACGATGGAACACGTTGGGACAGTGAAGAAGCAGAGATGTGGCAGAATATTTTCTCTTTTGATTGATGAATTGTTTTAGGTATTCAGTCGACGGCTACTTTTGTCTGGAAAATTACAGCAACGATGAATCAGTTGAGTAAATTGATTCATTTTCAGTCAGTCAGTGAATTAACTACTTGTTGCTAACTAACAGTTTTTTTTTTATTCTCTTCGCTCTAATCAATCCAAAGTGTCGTAGTTACAGTGTAGAGAGGAGGGTAGATCGAAGGAATGGGAACAACCGATTGGGATCGACTGTATTGGTTGACATTTTGGTTAAACACAAGGTCACCACTGTAGTGTTTAACTGTTGTGTTACAACAGGACAGCTGAAGGTGCCCTGTGGAGTTTTGGCCACCATTTTTGTCCCATTCTCTCCAGATATCACTCTGCCATGGCAATCACTCTATTACTATACTATTTACTGCATGCATGCATGAAGTAAATAAACAAACACATGACAACTGCCTGTTAAGCGGGAAGCTACAGTCAATAACATGTTTCATGCACTGAGCAATTTTGAGATTTTTTACCATTCATATTATTGTGGCAATTATTTTTCTTCATTTTGATCCTTTGGCAAAATTGTTTCCCCCTGAAACTCCCATGACAATAAAGCCGCGCTGGAATGAATTGAACTGGAAATAAAATACATAATTTTACTTAAATTCACCCAAAGTTACCATTAGATAATGCCTCATTGGTATATTGAAAATCATAAAAGGTCTCACAACATGTAATACAAAAATTAAGTAATCAGCTGGGGAGGTGTCATGGGGTAGACCACCTGTGGTGTCCAGGAATAGAAAGTGGCTCTTCGGTTGTCCTATCCACTGAAGGTCCAAGCAAGCATAGCGTTCCCCCTCTCCTTCCCCCCACACACCTCAAACTGAAGCCCACATCAAAATGTAGATGTGATCTCCTCTCCGTCTCAGTCCGTTCTCTCCCTGTCTCCTTTGTCTCAGCCTCTGGATGCATCTGTCTCTCCTTGTGTCTCTCCCTCTTAACCTCCCTGTTTGTCTCTCCTCGCCTGTCATCCCGTCCCGTTAACGTCAATCCCCCCTTCGGCTCGCTCTTGTCCAGCTCTCTCTCGGTTTTCCATCCCCCCCTTGGGTTCAGTGTGCAGTGATCCTGAATTACAGGGCAAGAGCAGGTGTTCAGCTGGCCGGCGATTGCTGCATGCTGACTCGCATAATCGCCGAGAGGTGAGCAAGTGAACACGCTCGGGTTGAGGAATACAGCTGGCCTCTAATGCTGATAGCCCCCCTCCCCCTACCCGCTATGATGTTTGCCAAGGGCCTGGCCAGGTGCCTCTGCGGCATATGTGCACACACACACACACACACACACACACACACACACACACACACACACACACACACACAGAATCAGCGCAGTTACACATGTCCGCAGCGACACACAGATGCGCGTCAGATCTAATAAAGGATTCCCAGCTGCTGTAATTGCGAGCTGATGAATTCTGCTGGCGGTGTCATGTTCTCTGCGGCAGGGAAAACTGAGATTTTATTACTTGGAAATTCTTTTTTTTTTAAATGTAATAAAAATAAAAAAGGTACGTCCGCGGCGTCCCGAGTCAGGAGGCGGAACCGCCACCAACTCGGACCCCTGACCTCGGCCCCCTGACATGCTGTCATGCCGTCCTCTCACTTGTCCTTTTATCACCGTTCCAAGCTTTCCATGTTTCTCATTTCCCCCTCTCCCCATCCTCACCACCATTCTCCCTCTTTGTGCAAACAGAGTACAACAACTCACTCTTTGCTCGCAAAGCCCGGTGAAGGCGACGAAAGGAGGAGAAAAATAAAGAATCCAATAAAACATGAGCTGCCGCTCGCCCCTTGACTCTCCGAGATGTTGTTTAAACGCGACACATGGTCGATTATTCCATTCCACCTGGACAACCTATCCCCCCTTACTTCCTCTCCCTCTACCAATATGGATTTGAGATTTCGTGTTTTTTTTCTTCTTTTTTCTATCTTACCTCGCTCTTCTCCCAAGTTGGGAGAGAGAGGGAGAAGGGTAAATATGCAAAGGGTGTGTGAATAATGCAAGACGAACATTAAATGTCAGGTCTAAGAATTCACAATTTCTAACCCCCCACCCCCCCCATTGTCTCGCTGGCATTCGCCGCATGTTTTATGCATTTTATAATTAGCGGGGGGGATGGAGAGGGGGGAGACTCGGGGGAAAGGGAGGCCCGGCAGTTATGGGGGGATCACTTATTTCTGAGAGGGGAGGTGTTTTTTGAAGGAGTTGCAGAGCTTCATTTGAGAGGCAAATCTCACAGCTTCGCGCAGTGGAAAAACCAGGGCACAAATTCTCCTCCCTGTTTAAGCTGCCTCACATATACGTTATACTGCTCCTATCTATGAAGGAAGGGATCTGTCTGTCTAGGAGTGTGTGCACATGTCCTTTAAATATCTCCACAACCATCCATCAGACTGACTTTACACTTAGTGGCTGCATTGCTCTGGACCCAGACAGTCATTTGGCCAGATGGTGGCGTTATCAATGAACCTTATGCTTTGGCCTAGAACTTTTGAACTGAATGTCATTGGAAACAACATTTTACAACATATGGTGGATGGCAGCCGCCATAATGCTGCGAGCTGCACTCCTGGGGGCCAAGCAATTAGCCCCGAAACGGGTGCGGCACTTGTATTTTGAAAAAAAGGAGGCGGATCAGAGAAAGAAAGAAAGAAATGAAAAGTTGGAGAAGAGGCAAGAAAAAGCTCGGGGGAGAGGAGGGATTGGTCTGCATTCTCTCCTCTGTATCTCCTAGACTTGAAATAAGTGAAACTGCAGTATGGACAGACGCTCAAGGTCTTTGAGACAAACATTCCTCGTTGCCAGATTGGATTGACAAAAAAGTCACCCAGTCGTCATAAAATAACCTTTATATACATAGCATATAGTATGCAAAATTAGTTTTGTTCTTTTACAGATATATATATATACACACACACACACACACACACACAATGCAAGCAAGACATAAAAGTGCAATCATTTAAAAGTATTTTTATACAATAATGAAAAACAATTGAACAGAAGTCACGGAATAAAAATGCCTTTCAGATTATGCTTGCACTCATATGGCCAGGTGTAAGCTTTTCCTAGTCTTTTATGACAGGGCTTTGACAGAATAATAATAGTACTTTCAACCTTGTTGTAATAACCTGAATGGACAATTGGTTTTCCAATCAGTGTGAGGTGAGCCTGTTGTCAGTGCACTGTCCATCTCAAATAATTTATTGAACACTTTATTGGAATAGCCTCACTTTTTTGAAATCCAAATGTAAGTTGAAATGTTACATATGTGTACTATTATCTGTAAACACTCTTTTCATTATCATAGGACGCATTTTTAAGGATTTCATAATGTTCAAAAAAGAAAATAGAGAACATTTTGGACATTTACTTGTTTGTTTGGAATGGGTAGCTTTCTTATTCTATGGTATGTGATTTCCTCAGAAGGACACAACAAACAGAGGAATTAGCTATCCAACAGGCAGCACATTTTTTATTTACACCAGCTTTACCTTTGGGCCAGTGCAGTCAGTACACGGAAACTGCATCAGCACACCGTCCCATTCATCAAGTTCTCATCCGGCTTTTAGTTGCATAAATACATTCGTTTGACAGATGACTTCGCTAATTGCCTTTTCAAACTGCAGTAATCTCTCGGTGCAGCGAGCGAAAATTAAAAATGCAGTGCCCTGAGTATTGTTTTTTTCATGTCTGAGCCTGCATTTATCCACCTGAAATTAATTCTCTAATTTGTTTGTACAATAAACAGGGAATACTGTGGATCCCAATCCACTTAAAGCGTTCTGCGCGCTGCTTTACATATCCATTCTGATATGCCGACTTGTCCCTGAAGACTCCACACAGCAATCCTGCGAAATGAGGGGCAAGCCTCGACTTTTCTGAAGGGCACTGTAATCCAGAAGTGTCACCTCGAGGAAAGCGTGAATACAGTGTGTGTTTGTCTAAATACAAGCAGCTGGAAGTTTGGGTGTCGGACGCGGAGGATTCACACTCGAGCCGTGGTGTGATTTGTGCCGATGTGTTTGACGTGTGCGCTGATGACACCCCGGATCAGATTGGAGGCGGGTGATGACATTGCTGTCCAAACACACAAAGCATTAAAAAGTGACAGTATTGTCGACTGTGGCACACATCTTGACACTGGTGGGCAAATGTACCACAAAAAAGGATTGCGTTGCTTTTCCGTTAAACTTAAAAAAATAAGACAGCCCCAACTGCCCCGCCAAGCATCTCGGTGCTCTACCGTGATATTTGCACATATTTAAAAAGGAGGTAATATGCAGACATTTGGTGCAAAATTGGCTCCTGTCTATGAGAGTGAGATTAGCGTCTTCAGAGTGTTACAGGAACCTGAAGCACATTTATAAACGAGTGTCACGCCTTTCCAGTGATCATGGCAGCATTGAATTATGTGTTTTCTTTTGGCCTACGCTTCAAATCATGCTGTCTTTTTTTACAGTCTGAAATTAATCCTAAATATGTTTCCCGTCTAAGCGGTTTAGATAATGGATGGATGGATGGATGTTTCCCGTCTGTCACGTTTAAAGTCCTTGCCTAAAGTCTGGAGGAATGCCTCTCCACTTCGGTCAAGATCTGCGGCTAGCAATCTGAACATTTAATTTTTCTTTATCCTCTCTCAATTGTTCTACTGTCTTCTCGGCTCAAAGGACAACCTTTATATTGTTCCACATGGATGATTGCAATCATATGCACAAAAATTTACAAATTAATACTCTTCATGGGCGTGTTTGCACTGTAATATCATTAGCACAACATGTTTTAAATGTGGCCTTGAGACGGGGCAGATAGCCCCGACCCATTCTTTGCGAGTTAGAACCTTGATGTGTTACCATTTCTCTTCTTAATACCTTTCAATCATGTGAATACTTTTAATGAGGTAATTTAAAATCAACGCTGAACTAGACAAATACAATTATACAAGATAATTAATAGATTATATTGGACACCGACAAGATTCACTGGAGACGGGTGGATGGTCACGTTACACCAATTAATTTCTTATGAGAATGTCCCAAAGTACAGAGTTTATGGTGTGCTATTCATGAAAATAAAAAGGCTGATCACAGGCCAATATATTCCTTGCACACCTAGTCCATGTACTTGGGGGTCCATTGCCCCGCTAAACAACCTCTCTACACCTTTTGCCGTAATTTTGGCTATGAAGATCATTGGTCAAGTGAGAACAACTGCTGATTTTCCTCCAGCACGTGTATGGTTCTCCCAGCTTAGAATGATAGCAGCCCATGAGAGATTGTATTTGAGGATTAACTATCAGGTGGATGGATATAGTCTGAAGTGGAACAGAAACCTCTATCACATTGAAAGCCCTCACAACAGCTACTTAAATATGCCACAATGTGTTATGAGGGCCGGCTCAAGCTCATACACCGGACCAAATCTAATAGATGCATGTGGACTAGTGGAGTGCAAATAGGAGTGAATGAAATCCACTCTGGATTTGTCCAGAGATGAGAAACTCTGAATGTTAAGCGTAAAAGACGCCCAAGATTACACTTTAGCGAGAGGCAGTATCCTCATCAGTTAAATCTAATTTCTTTGGAGGAATGAAAGCAACGCCTGCCTAATTTGTGCATTTAATTAATGCTCAAAGGTTGATAACAATAATTACGTGCGTCTCTGACATCTCTGGCAGATAGAATACCCTTCATGTCCACATTTAGAGCTAACATGAAGACGCAAAGATTGATTTTATTTTGATGAATACCACTTCGGGGAGCATTGTGCTGTCTTTATTACTCTGGAATGGAATCACAATCCTTCGCGAATCGCCACCTTAACGCGGTGAAGGAGTTTGAGTGGCTCAATGATCCTGGGAGCTATGTTGTCCGGGGCATCAGCCCCTGGTAGGGTCTCCCAAGGCAAACAGGTCTCGGGGGAGAGCCCAGACTAAGAGCGGTTCAAAAAACCCTGATAAGCAGCCCTAGGACTGAAGTTACCTCGCCCGGACCAGGGAAACCGGGGCACCCTCCCGGAGCCAGACCCGGGAGGCGAGCTCGTCGGCGAGCGTCTGGTGGCCGGGCTTTCGCCCATGGGGCCCGGTCGGGCTCAGCCCGAAGAAACACCATGGTGCAGCCACCCTGTGGACCCACCACCCGCAGGGACAGACATCGGGGTCAGGTGCTATGTAGACCGGGCGGCGGGCCGGGCAGGGGGCCTGGGCGAGCCGATCGCCGGCGACATAGACTAGCTCTAGGGACGTGGAACGTCACCTCGCTAGCGGGGAAGGAGCCGGAGCTGGTGAGGGAGGTGGAGCGTTACCAGCTAGATATAGTTGGGCTCACCTCCACGCACAGCGCTGGCTCTGGAACCAAACTCCTGGAGAAGGGTTGGACTTTGTTCTTTTCTGGAGTCGCCCAGGGTGAGAGGCGCCGGGCGGGAGTGGGGATACTCACGAGTCCCCGGCTGAGCGCCGCCGTGTTGGAGTTTTCCCCGGAGAACGAGAGGGTCGCCTCCCTGCGCCTACAAGTTGCGGGGAGTAAGGCTCTGACTGTTGTTTGTGCTTATGCACCAAACAGCATTTCGGAGTATCCGGCCTTCTTCTCCTGGGAGACTTCAACGCTCACGTGGGCGACGACAGAGAAACCTGGCGGGGAGTGATTGGGAGGAACGGCTTGCCTGATCTGAACCCGAGCGGTGTTTCGTTGTTGGACTTCTGTGCTAGCCACAGTTTGTCCATAACAAACACCATGTTTGAACATAAGGTGGCTCATAAGTGTACCTGGTACCAGAACACCTTAGGCCGGAGATCAATGATCGAATTCGTAATCGTATCATCTGATCTGCGGCCGTATGTTTTGGACACTCGGGTGAAGAGAGGAGCAGAGCTGTCAACTGATCACCACCTGGTGGTGAGTTGGATCAGATGGTGGGGGAGTCGGCCGGAAAGACCTGGCAAGCCCAAACGTGTAGTGAGGGTGAACTGGGAACGTCTGGCGGAGGATCCTGTCCGGGAGGTCTTCAACTCCCACCTCCGGAAGGACTTCTCACACATCCCGAGGGAGGTTGGGGACATGGAATCCGAGTGGATCATGTTCAAAGCCTCTATTGTGGACGCGGCCGCTAGGAGCTGTGGTCGGAAGGTCATCGGTGCCTGTCGTGGCGGCAACCCGAGAACCCGGTGGTGGACACCGGGGGTGAGGGAAGCCGTCAAGCTGAAGAAGGAGGCCTTTCGGGCTTGGTTGGCCCAGGGGTCTCCTGAAGCAGCTGACAGGTACAGGCAGGCCAGAAGGACTGCAGCTGCGGTGGTCACGGATGCTAAAACTCGGGCATGGGAGGAGTTCGGGGAGGCCATGGAGAAGGACTTTCGGTTGGCCTCAAGGAGGTTCCGGCAAACCATCCGACGACTCAGGAAGGGAAAGCAGGGCCTTCCCCAGGCTGTTATCAGCGGGGGAGGGGGGCTGCTGACCCAGACAGAGGATATCGTCGGGCGGTGGAAGGAGCACTTTGAGGAACTCCTAAACCCGGTCAACATGTCCCCTGAACAGGGGGCAGCGCCTGAAGACTTGGGGTTGGATGAACCCATATCCCTGGCAGAGGCCACTAAGGTAGTCAAAAAGCTCCTTGGTGGCAAGGCGCCGGGGGTGGATGAAATCCGCCCTGAGATGCTGAAGGCGCTGGACTTTGTTGGGCTGTCTTGGCTGACACGCCTCTTCAATGTCGCATGGGGGTCGGGCACAGTGCCCATGGACTGGCAGACCGGGGTGGGGGTTCCCATCTTCAAGAAGGGGGACCGGAGAGTGTGCTCGAATTATTGGGGTATCACACTACTCAGCCTCCCGGGAAAAGCTTATGCCAGGGTGCTGGAACGGAGGCTCCGACCGTTTGTCGAACCTCGGATTCAAGAAGAACAGTGCGGGTTTCGTCCTGGTCGTGGAACAGTGGACCAGCTCTTTACCCTTGCAAGGATACTGGAGGGGTCCTGGGAGTTTGCCCAACCAGTCTACATGTGCTTTGTGGACTTGGAGAAGGCTTTCGACCGGGTCCCTCAGGGCTTTTTGTGGGGGGTGCTGCGGGAGTATGGTGTGCCGGACCCGTTGCAACGGGCCATCCGGTCTCTGTACGCCTGCAGTAGGAGCTGTGTTCGTATCCTCGGCAGTAAGTCAGATACGTTCCCGGTGGGTGTTGGCCTCCGCCAGGGCTGCCCTTTATCACCGGTCCTGTTCGTGACTTTCATGGACAGGATATCTAGGCGCAGCCGTGGGGCGGAGAATGTCAGGTTCGGGGATCTCAGGATAGCCTCTCTGCTGTTTGCAGATGATGTGGTCCTGTTTGCCTCCTCGGACCATGACCTCCAGCATTCACTGGGGCGTTTTGCAGCCGAGTGTGAAGCGGCGGGGATGAGAGTCAGCACCACGAAATCTGAGGCCATGGTGCTCTGCCGGAAACCGGTGCATTGCTCCCTCCGGGTGGGGACAGAGTGCCTACCACAAGCGAAGGAGTTCAAGTATCTCGGGGTCTTGTTCACGAGTGAGGGTAAAATGGAGCGGGAGATCGACAGGCGTATCGGTGCGGCTGCAGCAGTAAAACAGGCGTTGCACCGGGCCGTCTTGGTGAAGAAGGAGCTGAGCCGAAAGGCAAAGCTCTCAATTTACTGGTCGGTCTACGTCCCAACCCTCACCTATGGTCACGAGCTTTGGATCGTGTCCGAAAGAACGAGGTCGCGGATACAAGCGGCCGAAATGAGTTTCCTCCGTAGAGTGGCCGGGCTCAGCCTTAGAGATAGGGTAAGGAGCTCGGACATCAGGAGGGAGCTTGAAGTCGAGCTGCTACTCCTTCGTGTCGAAAGGAGTCAGCTGAGGTGGTTCGGGCATCTAATTAGGATGCCTCCAGGACGCCTCCCTTTAGAGGTTTTCCAGGCACGTCCAACTGGTAGGAGGCCCCGGGGAAGACCCAGGACACGCTGGAGGGATTATATCTCCCAGCTGGCCTGGGAACGCCTCGGGATCCCCCAGAATGAGCTGGTAGATGTTGCGGGTGAGAGAGAAGTCTGGGTCAGCCTGCTTGACCTGCTGCCTCCGCGACCCGACCCCGGATAAGCGGTGGAAAATGGATGGATGGATGGATGGAATCACAATATGTGGACAGTAGTTTCCACCAATGACTGTGACTCAAATTAAATGTTTAAACATGTAAGTAAAGACAATTTTGTTTTGTGTCTTGTTGTTCAGGCCAGTGGGAGGTGACTGTCAGAAGAAATGCCGGTCCTAGGTGCCCTAGTACATCACCACCTGGACCATGGCGACTCCTTGGCCAATGAGAAAAGAGAGGTGCTCCGCCTGCCGTGCTAGATGGTCGGCGTCCTCCTTGATGCTCCTATGGTTGCCGTGGGTGTTGCTATGGTTGCCGTGGACCGCCCGAGCTGAACAGGTGGGCGGAGGGGTGAGCGGTGGGAAGGTGCTCCACGGTTCCCTTTCGTCCCCCTCGTCCTCCTCATCATCCTCCTCGTCCCCGTCCAGCTCCTCAGCATGGGGCTTCAACACGAGGCAGAGCGGGGGGCAGCTGGACTGGCTGCTGTCGGAGAAGGGACCTTTCCACAAGTGTCCGGAATACACGGAGTTCAGAGAGAGGTTCCAGCAGGGATTTTCTACCAGATACAAGATTTACAGGTGAGTGTCTGTGTGTGTTTTATTCCATTTTTGTTTCTTTGAAATGACCAAAAACAGCAGGTCCACACTTGGTTGGAGTAGCCTAGTGGTCCCCTGTTGGGAATATAGGAATGTGTGTATGTGTGTCGGAGACAAGAAGACAGAAAGAGACTTTGTGTAGTTGGATTTAAAAGATCAACCAGCGAGAGGAAAAGGGTGTGCTCTCACTTATATCTCAGGCTACCAGCCCATACTCTTAAGTGTATCTAAAAAATATACACAAAATCCTATGTATAAAAAATGCAATTTGTTAGACCTTCCATGCTCGAAACAAAGCCTTATTTTAAACTCCATGTTTCCATTTTTGTGTGAAAAAGTTTCGCCTTAAAGTTCAAACACAGATAAAGCCAATGTTATTATAAACGTTTTTTTCCCCTCCAACTTGACACAACAGAAGACAGTATCATGCCTTTCTTAACAGGCAGAGTGCTCCTAGTGATTAATATACTGACCTTCATGTGTAAAATTGAGTATTGAGAAATGTCTACTTGAAACCTTTTGTTGCACATGAATGTGCTGTGATAACTTGATTTTCTCTCCTCTTGTTTAGTTGCAATGGTTCTTGGAGGCCTAGAGAGGTTATATAGTCCAGTATTCAACAAGTTAAAAAGAAAAAGAAGGGTAGTTGAGAGAGAAGAAGAGTAAAATAGACCCTTTTGTGGTGATGTCGTGGTGTACTTCCCACGTAGATAGAGTTACACATTTATATCCATCTTGGCCAGAGTTAATGCTGGCCCCGGTTACCATTATCATTATTCCAAATTGAATGTCCAATGTGATAGATATACACGCTACGTCCGCTGTGACTGTAATTCATTTTCATTTTCTCTTAGAATATATGTATTCAGAGTTTTAACTTCCATTTCCTATCAAGAGGTCCTAAAAATAGATTCACTTAAAGGTTGCCACAAATGTATTCGCTGTCAGACAAAACTAGATGGAACTAGATGTCAATATTAAACAGTCAGAGCAAAGGGCGTCGTTAAAAAAGCGAGTGAGGTAAAGTAGATCTGATGGGAGGTAGCATCGAAGGCCAATGACCAAGAGTTTCAACCATGAGACTGCTTTTCATCTCCCTACGCAAAACCAAGTCAACGTGGGCTATTTCTAGTTTTATAACCGAACAAACTTTATAAACCCTTAAAACTAAGTAAGCTTACTTTTTAAGTGTTTATATAAAAAAAGACTGTTTGCATGATGTGATGAATGCATTCAGCCATCTGTGTCTGCAACTACCACTGCTGCAATTTGTAATTGAATGAACACACTCCACAATTGGCAACCACAGCCACACACGAGCCCCAACATATTATGCAGTTCAGTGCTGCAGCATGGCAGATTAACCCTGGACAGACAGAGAGCTGCACATACATACACGTTCTATCTCACTCTGTCTCCTGGCGGAGATCAAAGTTAATACTTAAAGCATACATGAGGGCACACATTTTAGTATTAATATCTGATGTTGAGCAGCCAACTATTATTAAAGCAAACACCACTGAGTGAAAAATATTGCCATATCATAACAAGATGATTAACATGCACAGAAACAAACGCCGGAGGTCAATATGATGATATTTATCTATTCAGCTTTGTCTTTTGAAAATACAGATCTGTTAGAGATCTGTTGCACCACTAACGTTAGAATTCCATCAACCCCCGTTTGTGTACGAGAGCGTTTAATGAAAACATGCATCCATTTTACTCCAAACGTGCATTATGGCCAAAACACAGCTCGTCTGGATTCAAATGTGCTGGATGAGTTGATATTCAATCCAAGCAACTTAAATATATGTTGTGTTCAGTTTTTTTATGAGCATGCATTACAACTTGTGATATTCAAGTAGATATTCATAACAGTCAGAGAAACATGACTGTCCATACATTTAGTTTCCACTAATCTTGTGCCCGACAGCACATGACTCCAAAATCTGACTCCGGAGTGAAAGCTGTAATCTGGTACTCAGAATCAACCCCCCCAGCTCTTCCATAGAGGGAGTCAAAGTGTCCTCCAGCAGGACTGTGAACCCACTGTGAATCCCTTACTCACTAGTATTTATAATTATTTATTTCATTAGTTTTTTCTCTTGTTTTCCCCCCTTTCAAGAACACTGATATTGGATATCTATATAGGATGCGCATGATGATTAAGTAGTGTAAGGCAAACCTTTTATGATGACATTACATTACATTACATTACATGTCATTTAGCTGACGCTTTTATCCAAAGCGACTTACAATAAGTGCATTCTACGGTTACATGCTCTACATACGGTTTTTCAAACAGCTTACATCTACTTTTTAATTTGAAATCGCTTAATTATTTTTATATAATAGTTTCCCTTACTTTGATTATGAGTAGTATTTATTTTTTATTTGTATATTATACTCATATAATAATAATACATTTAATTAGTTTTTCCCTCACAACAAATACTGGTAGGTATTGTTTTGTTTATATTGTTTGAAGAAATTAGTTTGTATCATGTACATGGGAGGAAGAAACAGGTCAATAAACAAAAATGTATTTTATGAAAAAGAAAATAGATTTTACAGTAAACTTGTACTGTGTCTCATAATTTCCTTGCTAATTTTACAACATAAAATGCATTAAGAGTCTTTAAGTAAAGAGCGCCCGAACAGGGAGGAATCAGAGGAAATGCTGAAATGTATTTTGTCTGGGAGATTAAAGTCAGAGCTTTAAATACTTTAAATCTGTGAATAGATTAAAGAGGAGCCCTTGTTCATTTTGAGCGTCGGGCGCATAGAAGAGCTATGAAACTAGTGTAGGTTGTAATTTTTTTTTTCTCCAAGCCCTCATACTTTTTGCTCAGTCTTTCTATTCTGAGTTGTGAGCTCAGCGGGATCAGCAGGAGAGGGGTTGGGTGGGTGGTGGTGGGGGGCTGTAGTGCTGGGCTGAACCGGTTTAAAGAGCATTTTAAGAGCAAGTATTACAACTTGTGATATTTGTTCACAAGATATTTATTACAGTCAGAGAATCATGACTCCATACATTCAGCTTCCACTAATCTCAGACGATTTAAACTTAATTCAAAAAAGGACCCGACTGCACATGACTCCAAAATCTGGGTCTGAAGGAAACTTGGTAATCTGGTACTCAGAATCAACTCTCAAAGTGTCATGAATCCCTAACTGCTCTTCATGAGTGCTTCAATCAATATATGCATGCAACATTGTGTTGTATAGCGCTTTGAGATAGAAAAGGACTATATGATTATCATGTTTCATTTATCTTACTCACTAGTATTAATATTTATTTCATTCCTTTTTTTCCTCTTGTTTTTCCCCCTCTCAAAAACACTGGTATTGGATATCACTCCATCTATGAGGCTTATTTTATGGAATGTTCTTAGTCTACTTTTATTTATATTGTATGAAGAAATGATGGAAAAAAAATACATAGTATTTTCAAATGCATCCGCGCGTGAGTCTGGAAGTATTTTGAGAACGTTTTTTAAGTAGAAAATAAAACCCGCCTTTTTTTAGGCAGGTTTTATGAAGAGAAATAATCTGAATTTATTTATTCATTCACTGACATCTTTTCCGATCAGGAAATGAAAGCAGCTAACTTAATCTTTAAAGTTATTATGATAATAATGATAATGAAAATCTTGGGTTGGAACCTACGGCAGGGTCTGGAGAGAAAGGACGGTGTGTGTGTGTGTGTGTGTGTGTGTGTGTGTGTGTGTGTGTCCGTCCGCAGGCCGGTGTGCTGTATAAATAATGCAGCCGGGTCCAGAGTTCATGCCGGCCCCATCGCCATTATCACAAATTTAATACCAAAAATGTGACGGAGGCTGCAATTTGAATTTTCCATTTCCTCTACACACACACACACACACACACACACACACATACATATATACTATAAATAATCGGTCCCTCCATGAGCTCTTTAAAAATAGATTATCTTGAAAGTTGTCGCAGGCGTTTGAACTGTCAGAAATGTAGAAGGCTATACGCTCTAATTATCGGGGACTTTTTTTTGTCTCTGCCTTTTGTTAAATTATATTCAGAAAATAAATTCTGCTGATGGTCTGTTTTGAAATTGTTCTCTCAGCTGGTGGCTCTCACTGGTCACTAGTAACGGTTACACACATGGGCGGTTTCTCCCGCTTGCAGTCCGTTCCCTCTCAAACTTGAGATGTTCCTTTCACTTAAAAAAAACAAACTCCCCTGCTTTCTTTCCGCCTCAAGTTGAGTGGAATGGAAACGACAGCATCACTTCCAGATGAGGCCATGTGTGAAATGACAGGTGATGGTTCGGTGACGAAAGTGGGACAGATTGTCAGAGGAGTCTGACTTCAGCTGCGGGACACGTCCTGTGATCACGGCGAACTGAGGAAACATGGCAAACTCTTCCTCTTTGCTTTCTACTCATAACTTTTACATTTCCTCTCTTTTTTATATTTTTTGGGGGGCAAAAAAACAAACAGAAAAACTTGTTTTTTTTTACAGCATTTTCTTTTGCATTATGATCCCCCCCACCCCCCGTTCCTCACATTAAATCGGATGAACTTTATTGATCCGATGCAAGCGTCGCAACAAAACAAGGAAGTGCAAAAACAGTTGCACGGTTGTATAAAGAAGTAACCCAAAAACCTACAATAGATTTAGTATTGCGGCATTACTGGTAGTAATTCTACATAAATGAGGGATTATAGTGAGGCGGTCGTGCTGGAGGTGAGTAGAGACAAAGATGCTGAGTCTGTTTTTTTTACTAATAAACACAAGGAAGCCCTGTGAATATTAACAGAGAGCAAATACACTGTAAATGAGCTACGAGCAACCACTCACTCCCTAAGTGGCGTTTTATATTCCCCACCTGGCCTCACCCTAATTGGACTGAACCACTGCATGGGGGGGGGGGGGGATCCCCACTGAAACCTGGTCCTAACAGGAACATAGCAACAATAACTTCCAACAATATTTCAATATTTCATCTCTACAATGCATGTTACTCGAACTCCCGACATCTCCAACACTGTGACCAGGCGGAGCGCAGGACAAGATACAAGTACAAGTACACACAGCGCATTGTGAGCGTCGGCTATATGATACGAAGCTATGAAACAGAGATTCTACACAGGATGCACCATGAATAGAGATATAGTAAGGGGACCGTTTGGTTCAGTTAATGAAAACCTTTATGTTATAAAACCTCGCCTTGAGTCAGAGAACAAGTTGTCCGTGTTTCAGAACTTCAACCAACTTCAACCATTTTTCCTCACCCTCTCGTGTCACGAAATGCAGAATTCGAGGCGTCAAAACTGCAGTCCACAAACCAACGTGTGACATCAAGATGATTTTGGCTCAAAATAGGTACCTTTGTCTCGCTCTTTAGGCTCCGGACATGAACTACAATCAGTCAATGTTGACGGCTTGTCTCACATGGGACAGGAACACCGTTCCCCTGGGTCAAAGTCATGTGTTTCTTGGATCCATCCTCCCCTCTCCGTCGACCTTGCAGAGGGTTATTGGAAACATTTTTGTCGTTTGCCCTGAAACATAATTGACGACACGGTTTTGTTTAATCGGCAGGTGAAGCCGTGACTGCCGGAGGTCTTTGTGCACTCAGCCTCTTTTCTTTCTAATGACATGCTGATGCAGACTTCCATTTCCTTCAGCAGCTGGTTACTAATGGAAATGAAGTTTCTCTCAGTTACTCAGTAACCAGGACAACAGATTGTCACATTAGTAGGCATGCTGCATGTGTTCACTCATCACTGAATGAAGTCCTAAAAGCAAAAGTAAGGGCTTCCATTTGAGATGCGATCAGGTCACGGCTAAGCCGTCTGTAACGGCTTCCTGCTATGTCACAAGTGAGTGCTGCTTCTCCTCTCCTCCTCCCTCGCCATCACAGATTCATGGCCGCCCTCTTCGTGTATGTGCTTTGTGAGTGCCTTCCTAATACGTTGGGATTGCTTTTTTTTGCCTCTGATTTGATTGCTGCATCCCCCGCAACCCACAACAACAAAGCACTCGTACATTTCAGCCAACGCGTCCCACTCAAAGTATTCCTCGAGAAAACTGGCACACTTCCTCCCAATTTATATGAAAACAATGACAGTGGCAGTGAAACAAGGCCAGCGGGGGCCTGACAACATGGGCTTCAAGGACACAGTGCCAGGCCAGAATACTTTTCACAAGATCCCAAAAAAATCCTGTTTAAAGCTTCGGATCCAGATACTCACACTCTATTTTTAAGTCCATTTATTTATTTTTTGCCTTTCAGTCTCTTTTTGCCTTACAACAAATGCCCTTTCTTGTGACTTTCAATTTGAAATATTAAACATTTTCCGTGCCATTACGGAAATGCTTCTCAGTGTACTTCTGAGTGGATTAATGATGAAACATAATTTCCTGAACATTTTCCAAAATCTGATCAGTGATGGTGGAGATAGCGTCCGCGGTAGAACAATGGATGGCTGACTGAAAGGACTGGCGGTCCGGATCAAGCCCGTAATGTTGCAATTAGACCGTAATTATGCTCCTACTTATCCTGCGTCTCGTGGACGTCTCAGTCCGGAGGCTAATACGGCAACGTTGGATAGTCACTGGGGAGAAAACAACACATTGTCTCCTTCTGTATGAAAAGCACCTCCCTTGTGTTTCTAATTACACTCCTGTGACTTTATTGATATGTGATTATCATTCGGGGGAAATAAGCGCCGGCAGTCTTTCCTCTGCATTAGCCTTCCACAGAGCAGGAGCAGCAAAATGGCAGCTCTCATTAGCTTTTTAATAAAGGGGTAATGGAGATGGGAGCACACGTTAGCCACATCTATCACACATGTGCTCACCCACATCCGTTCAATTCTTTAATCTGGTCATTGCTGTCAGCCTGGAGAGCTACCAATGGGTGGGTCGTGACCTCTGATCTTTTCCTCTTCTCTCCGATGGCTGTAGGGGGTGGAGAACATTATTTGTCGTTTAGCTGACTCCAAAGCACAGTGGAGGACTTGATGTGTTTGGTAGTGCAAGACCAGCACACAGACGGTGCATTATCACATCTGGATATAAAAGCTCTGCTGCTATCAACAACAAAAAAGAAACCATATGGAAAACGCATAAAACATTTGGCTCAGAAATGACTAATTTGTGGTTGTTTCACAAGAATAACTTTTATCACCAGACTTATGAGGCATGATTCAAGACACTCCTTAGTCTACCAACTACCCCATCATCATCATCATCATCATCATCATCTTCATCATCATCAAATACCGTGATGAAGCTTCATAGGTAGTTGCCTTATTCTTCACTGATTTGTGAGAATATAACAGCGTCTATTCCTGGAAAGAAGCTCTGACTTGGCTCTTGTAAATGTGAAACAAGAAGAAGTAACCAAGCTCAGTTGTTTCCAAACGAGAGTCTTGTATCCATCAGGATTCTCTGCTGAGCTTCTATGAGCAGAGGAAGACTAGTCTCTTCTTCGTCCTATAGGTTGGTTTAATGAGACCAGGAGTTATGACCAAGTGGGTATTTCCATTTTACAATATCAGCTGGAGAGCTGAAATAAGAGTTGATTAATTAGATAGACAGAAATAAATCGGCAAGAGTCAATTATCAACCAAAAAAGGTTCTTAAATATGAAGATTTGCTCTGTTTTATGATTATTAAATTGAATTTTTGGGGGTTTGGACGGTTGGCCTGCCAAAAGTGAATATAAGATGTGACTTTTGGCTCTTATTATTAATTTGTTAAAAAATAAAATAATGTAATCATTAGTTAAAGCCCTAATCTGTGGCTATATCATTTCACATTTTTTTGAAACCTTGTGCTTCAAACATCCCTTCAACCAAACCAAATGAAAAAGCTTCCTTTTGTCCCTATTGTGTCTGCCATTTACAGAAAAAAAGCCTGCTAATTTATTGTATGAATTCATATTGTCAAGGTTTGACACTGCATACCATCTTGAAAAATGCAATCAGTCTGATGGACCATAGCACCCCGGCTAATCCCTCAAACTTTGACCAAAGTAGTTGTTGTTCACCCAATCAAACATTACATCACCTCAATAGAAGTGAAGAGCCTCCTCCGGGTGGATTTGGATGTTGAAGAACACAGCACAGCGCAACAATCACACTCTTTTCAATTTCCATCTTTCCTGAAACGACAAAGACGACCCATCAAGCGGTTCTTATGGAGACTGAGTCGGGGTCTCTGCCTAATTTCCACCTCTACTTATGGGGGACTTGAGGAAGATTGGCTGCTGATGAGACACACAGGATGGGGTTGGAGTGCGCCAGGCCTTTTTCCTGCGGGCTTCTTCTGTGGCCCACAACACAAGAGACACAGAACGCTTAGCAGTAAGCGATCAGCGGGTTAGAAACAGGCCTGTGGCTCTGTGATGGAAACAGTCAGGAGGCAACAGCCTGTGTAGCGGGGAACACTTGCCTGTTGGTCACACTGTGTGTGTGTGTGTGTGTGTGTGTGTGTGTGTGTGTGTGTCTGTCTGTGTGTGTGTCTGTGTCTGTGTGTGGCTGACCAACATAACTCTCACAAACTCTCACAAAAGAGCACACTCACAAAACACAGAGTGTTGGTGCAGTCTCTTTCTTTAATAAAGTTGCGCAACAAAATAATCTATCGGGTCCATTCCTCATGAAAGCAAGATCTGAATAACAGGGAATTTCTTTACCTTTTCACCAGTGTCCACCTGGACTCTGTGAGGACCTGATTAGAATTTGGAGGCCAGGGTGTACTTTTTTCGGGTTCTGACGGTGGCCAACTACAACTCTGAAAGTCCAAACCATCCCGAAAAAGTGTTCCTCTACTACACTACTTACCACTGATAACACCATCACGTGATGCCCCCCCCACCCCACCCCCAGGTTAATACTCTTAGCTCTGTCAGCACAGTTACCATTGTTAGCAGTTGGCACTGTGATCACAGTTAGCGCATTAACTTATATATACATATATATATATATATATATATATATAGCACATTTAACCACCAACAGAGGGAGAGATAAAGAGATCACAGAGAGAGAAACAGACATATGCATACATGTAATTGAAATAACAAGACAGATGCTACTCATTTTTCTTTGGTTTTAAGCCACTGAATGATTCTTTGAGCAGAAAAGCACAAGAGGCTTCGATTGTGTGCAAAGAAATGACAAGATTATCAATAACTGCACATCCCCAGAAGTAACAGTTCAGAAAGAGGAAGTCAGTGCTACATCAGACACTCGTGTCATGCATTAACCTATTGCGCTCAGGGAGATGACCACAATGACTGATGCATTAGCTTTTTAAAATGAACAGTGATTGTGTGCACCTAAGCGTCTGTAAAGCAGCAGGTGAATATAAAAGAGACCTTGTCTCGTCCTTAGAAAAGTGAATAACTACAAATTGATTTAAGGCTCTCTGAGAGCGAGATTTCACATTAACCTTTAATATAAGCCATCAAGATGAGGCTTGGCTTTTAAAAATGGGATGCAAAGCCAAATCTGTCAAAACAAAATGTTTCTGGAAGACTGAGTGAGAGATGAGTGTGTGGGTGTGCGTCTGTATGCATGAATCTCTGTGCCTTTCCATTTGGCCTCTATCCAATTCAAAATCAGGAAATAACTCGCAGTGATAGTATTCACTGGAAAAAAATGCCTCGAGTTCCCCGGCTCACAGAGTTCACAAAGAGCTGTACATATAAAAAGGAACATTCCACTGAAACATACACAGCTCTAAAGGTGCCTCTGAAAAGTTTGTTTCTTGCCTTTTTCAGATGTCACTGTTTCATTCCAATGGCAGTGTGGTGTCAGTCCCAAAACATGTCAGTATGTATCAAAGCACCTGTGGGGCCTTTTCCAACGACCGCTACAGCGTCGTCCACTTCTCTACTGCTGATCCGTATGTTCATGCATGCTCAACTACCGCTGCAGGCCTCTTAAGGGACATCCTCCAAGGTCTTAAATAAACTGCAGCATGTCCAGAACTTGCCTCCATACTGGTGATCACGTCACTCCAGTCCTAAAACATCCGGTCCTTGTCTCGTCATAGAGAGTATGTCCCAATACACACGGGCAATCTCAAGGACATCAAATGTGACCTGAGTACCACACAGGACACCTAACCCACACTGGGTGAGCACTTCTCCTTAGACCCCCTTCACGACGTTAACCATGCGCGAACCTGCAGCCTCAAGGCGGCTTGTGGGCAACTAGGACTCAGTGGTGGCGCAGGGACGTCCTTCAATCAGTGGATAGGCGGTTCGATCCCCTGCTGAGCTAGTCAATATCGATGTGTCCTTGGGCAAGAGACTTAACCCCAAATTGCTTTGTGTGAATGAATGATTAGAGTCCCGATGGGCAGGTGGAACCTTGCATGGCAGCTCCTGCCATCATTGTATGAATGTGTGTGAATTAGGGGTGCAACTAACGATTATTTTAATAATCGATTAATCTGTCGATTATTTTTTCGATTAATTGATGAATCGGATAAAAAACAAAAAAGCATTACTTTCCAACCCTTTATTCAAAAACAGAACTGACGGTGCAAAAATCTTCAGAAAGTGCACAAACAGGTTGCTCCTTGAACATCCCTGAGCTGTTAAAGTAATAATAATTAAAAAAATAATAGACTAACACAAACATACACATGTATGCTTTATATCTGCCAAATATATAGGCTTTTATTAAATAAAGTGCACAAAACATTTTGCACAACATTTTGTTTAAAGGGACCTGAGCTGTCAGAACAATAAATAACTTATAAAAAATAAAGAAAAATACTAATCAGAAAACTTAACAGGATTTGTTTGAACGTCAGAACTGGTTCTCTACACTACACTCAGACGCACACACTCAAACTCTCACAGACGCACGCACATACAAACGCACACACACACACACACACTCACAGACGCGCGCGCGCACACACACACTCACACTAACAGACGCGCACACTCAAACACGCACAGACGCACACACTCACAGACGCGCACAAACATACACTCACTCAAACACACACACACTCACACACACACACACACACACACACTCTCTCACTCCCTTTGTTCAGACACATTGTTCTTACGAGCTAACGCTAACTTGTCAAGCTAACGAGTAAACAGCAGAAAGCTGCTGGAGGGACGTTACGTCTTCACTTCAAACGGAACACAACCTGCCGACTAGCCACAGCACCGGAGCCTCAACCGGAAGTGCCTCTACTAGCTGCCTGTTGAACGGCCTTCCTCCACGATGTGTTTCAGTCAACGTTACGGTCTCAGCTGGTCTCTCCTCGACCTCCGCTCTGCTCCGCACTCAACTCAACTTTTCTTTTCATACTCAAACATCTCCGTGACTTATTGAGTGGCGTAATAATCGCGCGACACAACGAATCGATAATGAAATTCGTTGCCAGCGCTTTTAATAATCGAATTTTATCGATTTTATCGATTCATTGTTGCAGCCCTAGTGTGAATGATGACATGTAGTGTGGTTAGAAGACTCAAGGTGGATGATACAAGTACACAAGTCCATTTACCATTAGAAATATTTCTCTTCGGTCCCATATCAGTCAATGTTCTACAAAACCATCTTGGCTTTCCTTTCTACAAATTTCAAACCTGCAGCCAGGAACCTGGGTGTGACCTTTCATATTCAGGTCCCTTCTCTGTCGACTTGGTCTTGAGAAGGTCATTTGTGCTTTCATTTCATCTCGGTTAGATTACGGCAATGCACTGTATTCAGGCTGCAGCCAAAAGACCACCTCACACCTTCAGCTCGTAGAGAACGCAGCTACCCGGCTTTGAACAAACTCTGGAAGAGAAGGTCACATCCCTTCTCAGAGGGAAACATGTTTTACTTCATAATATTTAACAGTAAGTACTAAAATGACAATGGGCCTAAAATACACAGATTGGCAGCTGCTGAAATATGACCAAAATCAAATAGTTATGAATATCAGAAAAAAAACAGCAGCTGTATTCAAATGTGCAATACTCTTTAAGGCATTCTTTGTTTCGCCTTAACCGACTTTGTCACTCGAGAGCCAAAACAGAAAATCGGAAGGAGGTCAAAATGCCTGCATTGCAAGCAGTCTCATGCCTCCGCACTGAGCCACACACGACTAACCAGAAGGTGCTCTGAACCTACGGGAGGGTAGTGGAACCTGCATTTCATAGTTCCGGCGCACAGATTCCCAGTAGTGCCTCGTGCGAAATGCAAAAACGTCCTTTACCAAGTCCCTTTGAGCACAATCAGGCCACCCACACACGCACACACACACACACACACACACACACACACACACACACACACACACACACACACACACACACACACACACACACACACACACACACACACACACACACAGATTTTCAGCTTCCTGCTGTTTCTCTCTCTCTCTCTGTGTGTGTGTGTGTGTGTGTATGTGTGTATGCCTTGGAGAGAGAGAGAGAGCGAGAAAGAGGGAGGGATGTGAAGGAAAAGTACTCAGAGCTACACTGACAATAAAACATCAAAAAGAGCTTTCCGTCAAAGAAGATTACGTTAGATACAACACTGATGGGATGGAAATCCAGGCAATATTTTCCTCTTTTTCCATCATCAAAAGATTAGGTTTTCTGAATAAAAACACCTAACCACCACCACCCTCTCACTCTCACACACACACACACACACACACACACACTCACTCACTCATTAACTCAGATAACCACAGCAACCACAACCACAATCGACTGTGCGTCTTTCTCCAACAGACACATTGCGCGGGAGAGCAGACGTGTTTCAAAGACTCAGATATGATCGGCTGAGTTTGGAGACATTTTTGATTAGCGAGCTGCTCACATTCACGTCGAATCAGGCTTTCTGTTGTTCTGAATGCCAGTTAATTTCTCTCCTCAATGTGTCACATGAGAACGCCAAGAATCCTTATAATTATCATTTTTAGCATATTTTACAGAAAGGGATGAGTTGTTTTTTGTCTATGCATGCGTCACTTAATGGTTGTCCAGTTTTGTGGTGCGAGGAGATGCTGCTCCCTGCGGTTTAAAGTACAGAGGTTCATTAATCAAGAGTCTCAGAGCAGGAAATCAGCCTGAACTTGGCAAACACTCTTTTCATCCTAAATATAGGACTAGGAGTAAACCTATTTCATCTACTTTCCTAATTTAGTAAAGGACTTCTATCTCTGCTGTTACATTTCAACGAGAGACGAACATGCTGTTCCAGCAGAAACCGACTTCCTCACAAACGGGAGGAATGCAGCTGTGTGGCAGGCATGAATCAGATTCTGAGCGCTGCACGAACAATGTGCAGATCATGGCTTCTCTCATTGACTACTTCTATTAAAGCAGGGCTGCGGTATTTCAGAGACAAGTGTGGTGTAAACATATGCTCACATTGTCATTGTGGGTTTCTCAAGGAGGTGTGAAGTCACACAGTTGACATGAGATGTTGTTTAAAAGGTGGATTAGATATTGGAGGAAAATATTCCATGCCTCACATTGTGCAACATGCAGCGCTATAATTGGAATTGTAAAACAATGAAGTTGGATGGGGCTGATTTCAAACACTTGAGCTCAATTACAGAGTATTCTGATTTACTTGACAGACTACATTTCTTTTTTTAAAGCCATGGGAGGGACGTTGTTTACCGTCTACTATGTAGATATATGTATATGTATACATTTGAATACAATTTGATAATTATATTGGTGTCTTATTTTTGGGGTATGCAGGGACATTTAAATATTTTTGGAGACATGTATATCAGTGTGTGCATGTTTGCTCGTCACATTCACAAAATTTGCTTCCAACAGTCCACTTAGTGGGATTTAAGTTGAACAGCCTTCTTCCCCTTTATCTTTCCTTCTGTACACTTACAGTACCCTGCATCCTGCTGGTCTTTCTACGAGAAACTAGGTTTGACTGAGTTTGTCTTTAGACACATGAGTGGCCATGTATAACAATCAATTTAATGAAACAGTGTATAAATATGGACCTTTTACTTTATTTAAAAAATAAAATGACAGGGGTAATTGTTAAAGGCAAATACCTCAAATTGTCTTCCATCACATGCTATTTTGTTAGTTCAAGTCATTTTGCCTTCAGGATTGATTTCAGTTCAAGGAAACCACTTCAGGAGATTGTTCTCATGTCATGGTTTTTGGGCTCTAAAATCCATTCGCACAAGAGCAACGCAGTCATGGTCCGCAAGCGTTCCCATGATTTGTTTGTGTTTTTTTGTGTTGCTTATTAACGGCAGGCGGGACAGGATTGAAACCCCCCAAGCACCTCGGGTAAAGAGATGAAAGCGGCACAGCTGGCGCGTTTCTTCCCAACGTGTGAACGGCAAAACGTTGTTTGAGTTGAGCACAGAGACTTTACTACAAAATCAAAAATACATATTTTTCCTCTTGCCTGTAGTGCTATTTATCTATTCAACGAGATTGTTTGGAGACATCGACCGTAGAAATGGCGGCCTACTCCTGAATGTTATGGGACTATAAAGAGTCAAAACGTGATCAGATATACCATAGAGGCCTTTTCTTAATGTGTTACAAGAACTCTTCCAAGTTTTTGAAACACTTCAATTATCTCAGGTTTAAAAACTCTTTGGAAACTTGGTGGTGGTGAATCGTTGGCAGTATTGAAGCAGCAGGCAGAGGAGGGTAGCGGCAGCTATCGTGCTTAATAAACGGCCTGCTGATTAGTCATTGGCACCATGCAGTGGGTGTAAGAGTTTGGGAAGGTGGTTCAAACCAGAGGGGAGTTCCCTCATGAATTTCAAATTGAGGGAAGCGAGGAAACATGTAGATTGGAGGAAAACCCAGAGGCAGAGCCATAAAGAGTCTCCATGATTTAACTTTTGCTAATATCCATTTATCTGATTTATAAATTTAAATCTCTATGCCGGTGGACGTATGGCGTTTTGGAGACGGACACGAATGCTGCCTTCCCTCAGTAATTAATGGGACTCGTTTGTCGCCTGGTGTATCACTGACAGAGTGTGGTTGTAGTAATTGCCATTTGCAACACTGTCCTGTTATGCAAATCACTGTGGTATGTTTATTCTTTATGGGACAACATTCTTGATGTGCTCAAATGATCAATCACCACTCTGCAGAGGACGTGAAACCAAGGATAGAGACAGATAGTGACTAAAGGCCTACCACGTCGTCATTTCTGACATCGGAGTAGGCGAGGTGGATGTGTCAGACATCTCTTTATCTTTCCAAAACGGACAATACAACTTTCACACCAGCTTCTGGTAAAAGGTGAGAAAGGGAGAATAGGCACTTTATGAATGTCTTTTCAGGAGAGTTTGTTGTAAAGGGTGTGCTGCTATCCCCATCTTGTAATTATTATTGCCGGTGAATTCTTAATCACTTCGAGGGACGGGGGTCAAACAGTATCCTGTTCACACCCGTCTCTGATGTCTGTTTGAATTGTTAAATCAACACATTCTCACTCCTAACCCTAACCTAACTTGTCGAAAATGGACTCTTCGTCAGTGGCCTACTATGCTTCAAATGCTAACGCTTTAGTTTCCCCTCTAGCATCAGTGTTGGACTTGCATCTTGTTACACGCATAGTGTCTTTCAAAATATACTTTAGTTTTCACAGAAAACACACAGTCTTCACTTCCAACAAAAGGTACTCGGTTACGCTTTGGAAAGGTTGTGGCTTGGGTTAAAATAATTGTGTTTGTTATGTAACATTAGTGTGTCTCATTTTTGTTTAGTAAAATTAGTGGCCTCCTGGGTGAAACTCAGTTTTGATCAACCCAACTTCATCCTACATGGGCTTTGATGCTCTTTATACCAGGTTGCCTTACTTCTCTAGAGGCAGCTCTGCACATCCTGGCTCATGATTAGGATGTTTACATTACAGTGCATTACTTTTTCTAGGTATGATACGATCAGTGGATGGGAAGAGCCTGCACAGCTCAGCGTTTGTTTTAGTTTGATTTGGTTTAACATATCAGGTATCAGGTTTGTCATTCATTGTCCATCAATGTCTCAACCAAAGAGTTTCCCACCCCACATGACTGAACTGAAAAACCACATTAAAGTTTTGAGTGCTGTCCGTTTGAGAAAGCCAGGAAAAACTAAATGCCAATTTTCTGTTCTGTGTGCTGTTGATAAGTTGGAGGATCAGTACATGTCCAGTCTGTGTGCATCATCAACCACTAAAGTTCTCTTTTTAAATGGTCAATTGCCAGTTTTGATTTGGCTGCCTCTCGTCCGTCTCCATTTGTCTCACATCCAGCAACATTTTCCTCATTTTCTTCACTCACACTTTCTGAAAACCCTGCAGAACACGTTCCAGCGTAATGCCTCTGCCGTGGCCTTGTTTAGTTGAGCAGAATTATGCTCTTCTTTTTCCTCCAAGAAAAAACAAGTAAATGTTGCAGTCTTAAGTTTAGCTACACAGCTTCGTGATCAATGCAACCATTGGCAACCATACTCAGAAAAACTCATGACAAACCCCAGTTGGGTATTTCACATTGTTGCCATGTTCGTTGGCATCTGATGTTATTTTAGCAGTGTTATACAAGCAGGTTTACAAGTCTCTACACCCCACTGTATCTTGAGGCAGGATGACTCATGATCTCGCTGACAGGAAAAAATACATTAAAAAAGCACAATTCCACTGACATCAGTTTTTATACTGACGGATTTAATATTTGGCAAGTATGCCAAATAAAACCAATTTTGATGATGATTTCTTTAAGTTTAGCCCAGAATTCAACACAACGTTGGGTCAGGAACTAGTCTAACATACTGTCATTTCCCTTTTTTCTTAACTTACCCTCTCTTCTGCTTTCACTGTCCAGAAAACAAAAACCCTGACTCTTCTCCCCATTTCCCTTTCATGTTTGGCCTTAAGTTATTGCTGAGAACACGCTTTTTGCTTTGTTCGAGCATATCCATCGCTCCCATGATCCACGGACAAATCTCCGGGCAACATAAACTCCCCAGTGGAGATAGCCAAAGCCAAACGGCTTACTTAGCAACTGACTTTGAAACAGCAGACAAAAGAGTTTCTCCAAATAGCGATACACAGAGGTAACCGATGGGCCGAACCCACTTCCAAATATTACCTGGACAAGAGAGAGATTGTGACAGAGAGAAAGAGAGAGATAAAAGGCAGGAAGGAGGTGAATTAACAAGAAAAAGAATGATTGGTTAGAACAAGAAAAGAACAGAGAATGTAGGAGGCCAGTGTTTCTAGAAAGGGGTAGCTGGAAGAGTGTGTGTGTGTGTGTGTGTACTCATTTGTTTTCCCTTCAGTGTGAGAGCGGAAGACAAATTGACCATATGGATAAGAGCAGACGGTGGCCAGGTTGTGCTAAGAACCAGTTAGTTCTTCCACATTGTGTTGTTTGGCAGTAAGCCTAATGTTTAGCACACTGGGAACTGGCAAACTAATGGAAACAAGCAAACTGCCACGGCACAGACTTTTAAAGGCTTTCTAGGACGCTGCAAGGTGCACTTCCTGGCACAGATTTGTGTCCGCTAGAGCTGCAGAGCAATGGCTGCATGCAAATGCATTATGATAATGTAATTAGGTAAAAATGCTACGCAGCGATGCCAAAACAAATATAGATACAGTTGAAGTGGTCAGTGTTGATTTGTGGCCGTCCGATGGGCTCCGTTGGAGTTTCATACATTCAAATGTAGCCTAAGAAATAAAATGGATTGCATTCCGAAACTAAAAGCATGTTTTATACATCATTTTTGACACAATACATGAAATCCAAGTTTTACACTATACACGGAAAACTACAATCCTAAACACTAGAATTCAACAATGCCCATTTACATCCCTCGGTTAACATGAACTGAAAATACAGATTAAATTTTTTTTAACAGAGAAACGACAAAAACAGATCTACTTCCTTTATTTCACAATGAAAGTCCTCGCCATATACACTGCTCATCTGTTACCAGAGGGAACTCAGATTCACTGAGAGCATTTCTCAAACCAGAAATAGCTTACAGTAGTTTAGGCTATTGTTAATTACCGGACAGACTGCTAATTCCAGTAGTTTTCTATTTAATTCATTAAAAAAGCATAATAACTGTCACAAAATTGCATATTTGACATTATGAACAGTTTAAATATGAAATATTTGCAGGCGTGTATTTCACATTTTGGTGTTGTTTAATTGTTAAGTCTCTGTCTTGGTTCGGTGCTCTCTCATCAAACCTTGTTTCCAGCAGTAGGCAGCTGTTTTCCGTGATGAACAAACATGCCACCTGCCTTGCACCGAAGGGCTAGAGATAAAGTTGGCTGGTGAACACAGCGAAACAAATATTTCTTCCTCAAGTGTTGGTGGAGAGAATGACTATTAGACATAAGGCAACAAGAAACACACCGCTGACTAAAAGGAATGCTAATGTCCCTCTTTGTCTGCGGGCTGTGTTAATAGATAACAGTTTGAGACTTCCTGCCTCTTTCTATGTATGATGTGTGCGTTTAAAAATCATGTTTCTAAACCAATGGCTTTTGGCTAACAAGCTAGCAACAATAATGTTGTTACTTGTGGAGACACATGGCACCATATTTGTGTTTCAGGTCACCTGTAAGTCTATTATTCATTCTCTCTTGTTTTTGTACAGCAAGTTCTGAGATAAAACATCTGGCTCTTCCCCTGATAGACAACGTTCTTCACTAGCTAGCTATTTTTGTATGTACTTGGGTTTAATAGAACTTTTTGCGTTGAAAACTGAAAATGACTTTGGACCATACATTCATACAAGTTATCGTTTTTTGTTCACTAAAGCATAAGCAAAGATCAACTGATTCCACTCTGAACCTGGCTGGTTGCTTGACACAATATATTGCAGCGAGCACTGTGTCAAATTGGAAGTAATATAAGAGCAGTTGCCTCTTGTTAGCAGGGCGATGTATTCACCAGGGCTGCCATCAACCGCTTCTAATAACCATTATATTTTGGAAGTCCTTTTGCGACCAAGAGGCAGCAGTCAATCTTCACCCCATACTCGTGCACCGGGATTGGATTGTAATTGGGCTTCATGCCCACATATCGTGCACAATGTGAATGTGCAGGCAAAATGGCTTCACACCAGGACATAGGCAACAGCTCACAGCAATAATAACTGCCACCGGATCTGTGTTTTAACATGTACTGAGTCAATTATTTCGCCCCAGCTGAAAAAAGAAAATGAAAAAAGAAACACGCAAACAAAGCCATTCCTTTTGATTCTGCAGTTGTCTGTGGGGAAAAGCCTCCAGGGCAATACAGTAGGAAATGAAAAAACACGCATTTGTATGCTTGCTACTGGTGCACACTCATTTAATTTACAATCAATTTGAATTATAATTTAGAGGTTCAGTCTCAAAGTAAGTGGTGGGTGGGAATTGGTGGTGGTCACATTGGCGGTCACATTGGCGGTCACATTGGCGGTGGGGGAGTGGGAGGGGCAGGTGTCCCTCGCAATGCCAGATCTTATTTGGTTTAAATTGTCCCGATTACAAGATAAGAGGAACAGACGTCACTCTGGTTTGCTTTTGTTGGCAAGCTGAAATATTACATTTTTTGATGAAGCAATTTAGGTTTTCTGACAGTGTGTTTAAGTGGCACAGAGGCACAATAAGTGGACAATTGAGAATGGACCAGAGAAAGAGAGGCAATGTGGTGTAAACTAATACGTTATCATACATTACTCGGATAAGAATAGAACATGTCCTCTTTATAGAAAGGTTTTGCCCAAATCTTTGTTTTTTTGATGCAATACAATTCTGCAATATGAGGCAATTCATTATAATGGTCAATTTATTTTATGTTTTTCTCTTTTTTTATCATCCACATTTCAGACCCACTTAGCTCTGACTCGAGCTATTGAAACGTCTCTGATGCTTAATGGGAAATGGGGTTTGTTAAAGAGCAACACCACCTAAAATAAGAATTCCAATATATTATTTCCATGGCACAGGAAAGCTCCATCAATACATGAGCTTCTCTCTTTCAAAGCCAGAAACCAGAAAAGTAAGTCTCAAACCTGAAGCTGCTGCATAGGCAATAAATGAGATGCTTTATTCTATTGTAGTGTTCTCTGCTCTGAAGCAGAAATATGTAGACATACACTCAACATCCCCCTGGGTGTCACCTGGAACAACTTTCTCAATTCATTGTGTATGGAGCAGTTCCACGATGACATCAGTAATTTAAGTTCTAGCATTCTTGTTTTGGGATTTGGAAGGGAGGTCATGTTTAATAATAGTTGTTATACTGTTTTAGACCATTGCAATAACATGTATGCATTTTCAAAAACATGTATGAATTCACAAACAAAACTAAACTATTAAACAATCAATTTTAGATTGTTTATAAAAAAATGTTGGGACTACATTATATAAACATATTATAAAACTTGAGTTGCTTGGAGTTGAGCCTCTACTCCTTCGTGTCGAAAGGAGTCAGCTGAGGTGGTTCGGGCAGGTCCAGCAGGTCTGGGTCAGCCTGCTGGACCTGCTGCCACAGCAACCCGACCCCGGATAAGCGGACAAAAATGGATGGATGGATAAAATGAGCAATGTGAATGAATGAGATGGTGCGAGATCTAGCTAGGCTAACAAACGTGATGTTCCCAATGTTGTTTGTCTGTTGCATAGCAACAGCCAACACTTGACCGGTACATTATTGTACAATACAGTACTGCTCTCAGACCTTATTGCTTAAATAAGCCACAGGATATACTGTTGAGAAAGTAAGTATTTTTCTATTAGTTAATAGCATCATGACAAATATCATTTGGATTTTTAATGATAGTTTCTTGCTTTTAAAACATAATTCAGAAGTACAATTTTCATTATACAATATACACAACCTCCAATGTTTTAACAAATATTATGCCAATTCTGACTTTTATTTCCGCAATGTTTAGTCCTTCTGCTCTATTTACACTATTTATATCCAGCCTGAACATTACCAATTACAGTTTTTTTAGACAATATATTTTTCCATTTGGTGGTGGAGTTAGATGCTTTATTACTGAGTTAATTTAGGTACATGGTTGAAATGTTATCTTTTTTTGTGGGCAGTTAAACCTTTACATGTTTATATGAGGTGTGCAAATAGCCAACATGAACTAATCTCTACTCTGCATATGTTGCAGTTAAGGTAGGAGCCATTGAGTCACTATAATGACTTGAATTGAATTTAGCTAAGAATAGTTTTTTAATAAAACATTTAAATATATATTTATGCAAAGGGCAGGCTGACCCATGCAAAGGCTGAGGAATCTATAGACAGTATAGACATAAAACAATGAAATACTCCATGACCATCCATCAGTTTGGTGTATTTCTGTGTGTGTATATATATATATATATATACACACACACACACACACACACACACACACACACACACACACACACACATATATATATATATATGACTTTTAGTTGTGAAATAAACAGCAACAGAAAGTGGCCATTGTTCCACCCCTACTGCAAACACTGTAAAATAAAGCAGCCAGCAAGGCACAAAGACAATAATGAAGAGCGGCCTAACAAAGAAGCGGAGAATATATCCCAGTGAATATATTTCCAGTTCATTCTTAAAGCTATTAAGCACGAGTGAAAAGGAATGTGCTGCTAATTGGCCATGTCTTTTCCATAAATATTTCATGAATGTGCATGTGCAATCTATGTAACCACACTAGTATGTGCATTCCATTACTTTAAGAGTTTTCGAAACTTTCTCACCTTGTGATTTGGGGATACCTATGCACATCAATAAGTAATCTCTCCTTGCAGTAGGAGTTATGAATAATGCAACTACCCATACACGTAGCGATGCTTTTTTAGAAATGTGCTACTGGAAAGCCGCAGAAAAGTACCACACAATGACAGACAGAGCGTATCTCAACAAATTAACAATGGCAGGCCACTTTTTATGTCAAAGACACGCAAGATATTTAATCTCAGTTTCCTTCAGAGCAATTATTCAGCCTGAGAAACAATCAAATTGAAGCCTTCTCATTTGAAATGAATCCATTTCAAGGCAGACAAGGGTATCTCATGCTGAAGTGATAGACCTCGTCTCTCTTCTGGGGACTGGAGCTATGGATACAAATATGAATAAACCGAATTTGTCTGTGTTTTTTTTGTTTTGAAAGGAAATAGGACACATCAGCCTCCTGTCACATGCATGCATGCACACACACACACACACACACACACACACACACACACACACACGGGAAGATTGGTTGCGGCACTCAAAATAGCTACGAGAAACTTAACAGGGAAAGTGAGGCGTTCAGCGCCTTGATTTCTCCAGTATGATACTAATACAGGAAGGCAGGTAGGTTGGCGAGCAGAGTCGGAGAACGTCATGCATCCTCTGGGTTAACTGTTTTTATTTTTTTTTTAAGTCTTCCTCTGCAGAATGTGTTCAGAAAGCCTCTGTTAAAGCAACACTGGAATAAGCACGGCACTATTGAATCAACACCATGTCAAGCCTTTATTATTTCAGGATAAATAAAGAAAATATATATAGCCAGTGCACAAGACCACACTGCTGCAGTCTATTAAATTCTTTAAAAGGAAATCTGCCTTTTCAGCCAGTATAAGAAACTTGCACTTCAGCAGTTTGAAAGGAAATTGCCATAGTTCTACTAGTTCATAATGTTAGTGTACTTATCTTCAGATAAAACCGGTATTCTTGAACACAATGTATACATTTTTACACGGATAAAGGATACATACATGTAAGGTTCTGGGCGTATGCTCCTTAATAGATCTATCCTACTTGCATCTGTTCTGTGCGGATGAACTCAACCTCAACATATTTCAGTCCATATTATACTGGACGTTTTTTTAAATGCCCTACCATTATGTCACGTACGCCTATCAGACAAAGTATTTATTATTCAGACAAAATAACTAGATTTTCTCTGGACAAAGGAGGGCAATTCGGTTGTCGCAGTTTAAAATGGGACGACCATCAATTGATGGTGTCAAGGGGTGGGCAGTTAGGTGAAAACAAACACAGGACTTTCACCCAGGAGACCACTGTATACCGTATGAAACTAAAAGTGTCGTTATTTTAAGACATGGAGCTATTTTAAGTTCCATACATAACTACGACAGTATGTGACCATGTCCCATACTATGTTACGTACGTAACCTAGACACTTAACACTTATCTTAAACCCAATCTTTCTCTTTTACCAAACTAAGTACTTTGGTTTCCAGAATATATCCAAGTAGTTCTGTTTTACAACATAAACCACATCCTAAAGGTCACATTTGTCGTTTTTCTAGTCCTTGGCAACCCACCTGCATGTATGAGCATGTGGCTAAGTGTAATAAAGTGACGGAAATTGTGTTTCTTGGAAATAAACATGTAATTTAGTATTAAGTATTAGACAATTTAGATGTTTTTTATTCACTTTATTATCTGTGTTAAATTGGTTGGTAGTTTTTGTTATAGTTTGTTTCCTGTTTCAGTTTAAAAGTTATATTTTATTTGTCTTATTTTACTTCCTGCCTTTGTATGTTTTCAGCTTTTGTGCTTTTATGACCTGCCCTGATTTGCTCAGATTTTAGTTTCTGCCTACCTAGTATTCTGCATCGGGGTCCTCTTTTGAACTGATTAAATACTTAACACTGTCTGTTTTACCCATAATTAGTGGCAAATTCTGACTCTTTCCAAGAAATTAATTAGCAAGTGATTCGGAATTTAAAGACCTGCAACGTAAAGTGTAACTCGATAGAACATTGAAGTAGTCATCCCCCTCTCTGCCTGTTTGTTTTGTAGACGTCTGTAGAATATACAGCATCCAGCAGCAGAAAGTGCACTGCAGTCAGTGAGCCGCAGCTGGTAAAACCCTGTTGCGGGTTGACATGCAGGACTAATTCCACTGAGCCCTGAAGCCCCCCTGCTGCTGCACAGAGCACTATTGCAGGTTTATTCAGAGTTTATTAATATTGAACGTGTCGAAACTGCAACAACTTTTACACTGCACGTCCTTGGGTTCCCAGAAATACACCCACCAAGTGTGAAGTAGATCGGATGGACAGTTCTTGACACATGCAAAAGACACACACACACACACACACACACACACATATATATATATATATATATATATATATATATATATATATATATATATATATGTACAAACGTACAGAGCAAGATATTCCTGGCTTTAGTTAGATAGGTAGTATTTTTGAACGAAGATTGCTGATGCACCAAAGTGTAAGTAGCATTTTAATTACAAATAAGATGGAACTCATTTTAACTACTATATCAGTAGTAGGGCGTTAACTGGAACACTGGGGAAAAGAAGAAGATGACCAGACACTGACACAGGGACACAGACTAAATACACAAACGGCTAATCAACTACTAAAACACAGGAGAGGGAGAAAATAGGCGGGGAAAAGATGCATTTATTGTAAGTCGCTTTGGATGAAAGCGTCAGCTAAATGTAATGTAATGTAATAAAATAGACAAAGACAGGAAGTCAAACCAAACACAGGATGCGGGGATCTTCATAACAAAACTGGAAAGAAACTAAACCAAACCCTGGACCACGACTCATAGATCATTTTGGATGGTTTTACTCTGCAACATTGCACCATACTTTATATGCCAATATACTTTATGTAAAAATAAACTCATAACTGTATCTGTCAGATAAGTATACAATACAAAAGTGAAATATTTCCCTCTGAAACCATTTTCAATATATTTTATCAATGTTATTACATAATTATAATTACGATCTTTTTACTTCTCAACCTTCAAATTAAAGTTTCAACTAAAAAGCCTTGTAAAGTTGTACACATCACACTTACCCGCAAGTATAAATGGCTCCTTCAATTTCCTGCAATCATTTCAAATCCCAGTAGTGTCATTGACATATTGTTTAAAGTGTGGTGTCTTAAGCCAACAAGATTCAGCTGAAGCGTGACCAATTTTTAAAATAGCTGACAGAGACACTCAACCTAGATACGCCAGCCTGGTAAGTAGGCAGGTGATGCCTCGTACAGATTTAGGACACACCGTTCAAATTTAACATTTCCACACATTCAAATTGGATTGACTTCCCCTGCGTGCAATAAAACTCCCAACTGTAAACTCACTCAACAAACTTTACCGCGCTCACCTGGAAATACTACGGAATCAATCATAAAGTGATAAAATAATCTTTAGCTTTCCCTTCCTGTCACAGCGCCCATTAGCTGTCATAACGGGATCCCCGTTCGGGGTCCCTTGCAGTCGGCCTCCAGTTTAATCCCTTTCAGGAGACGTATAATGACTCTGGTGGGAGCAACTCAGACATCATTAAAAAATCATGCGCTGGCTTCCACCCACCGGGCTGGGTGGAGGGTCTATTTCTAGTGGGCTCCCAGAAGACAGGAGGGAGTTTTAATGAACTCAGATCCCAGGACAAGAGAATGGACTCTGGCTCTCGGGGTTTCAAAAGTAAAGCAGTTCTGGTTGCGGAGCACCAGTACTTCATTTATTTAGACCACCGGGGAGGGACAACCATTGGTTGAGTGACATGGTGGTTTGACAAACGTTAGGTGGCAATTTTGTGGTTCAGGGGTAATGCTCATGAACACGGACTCCTAAAAGTGAAACGTCTGTCCAGACTGTGAAGAAAGATTTCAATTAAAGAGCACTTCACATTTTAGCACTTCAACCGGCTCCTACATTCGTGAAGAAACTTGGGATTCAAATAGTGACATCAAGCTCTTAAAAAGTCGTAACCCGTCAGACCTCTACCAGATTTTTCCAGTTGTAGCTGCATGTAGTGACAGATGTGAATAGGTCACGTACTGTAGCATCCAAGAAGGCTCGAAGAGCTGTTCGTTAACCAGGAAAAGATAATGAAGGCATCAACACACATCGGGGTTCTGATGGCAGCTCTGATAATGAAGATAATATATACTGTAACATTCTAGTATTTTTACATTTAACAAAAGGGTGAAGTAAAGTGTGTTAGCGACCAATAAACCATGTCCTCCCCAACCGCCACCCTCTCTTTTGGGCTGGTTGCACCAACATTGATTCACATTGAAACCAGTTTAAGTCACGGTTGAAACGGTTAAACTCCAATTTAAAATGTTTTACTTTAAACCTAAACTTGAAGAGATTTTACTTTTTTAGATGGACTGATGAAAAATAATTAAGTTCCTCAAAAAAAAAGTTTGAAGGACAAACTCAACCCAGTTGCATTTCATGATGCTGCTGCTGCATTTTTAAATTCTGAAGACTGAACAGGAAGATTGGACCCCCAGGCAGTCTCTTTTTTCCTTACTGTGAATCCTCCCCGCCTTACTGTCTGTTGTCCTTACTGTCGTCTTAATTTTAATCCGGATTTACTAATTTTAAACCTAATTTTGCTAACTGTGATTAGAACTAATCTTAGATTAAATGATTCATTGTTATTGCAGCCTAGCCTTATTTTAAATGACTATGCCAATTGTGTTTGCATATCTTAGCTCAAATTATGTGTAATTTACATAATTTACTTTTCAAATACACAATTTTAGATTATGTCCAGGCAGCCACTGGTTGTCATGGTTTTCAGTAAAGCACGACAATCAATGAGCTTGAAAGTTGCTTGAGTTTTATAATCCGGCACAGTGAACTTCATCTGTTTTTGCCAATGTAATTTTAGTGTTTTGGGCTGCAGAATAGCCAAGCTGAGAGAACTCAAAGAAATAAAGGCAACCAGATGTCAACTGTATTGAGTTGTGTCATATAGTGTATAAGAAGTTCTATGTTTAAACAGACTTCTGTTTTGTCAACATTGAAAATACTAGTTTTTCGATTTCCAAGCGCATTTATTTTCTTGTCAAACCTGTTGTTTCTCGGGCTGTAATTAACTACAAATTATCCATCAATCATATTTTTCTGACGACCATTTTCGAATGCGCTATGCAGTTTGAAATTGTCCAGGCAGCCATTGATTTCCATTCTTTTTCACACAGTTAATTATTAGACCCTTGGAAATTGCTTAAATTCTGCAGTTTATTAATAAATAAATGCTAGCTGGCTTGGTCGTTTGATGCTAAAACTCAATGTACATTTCCTTTGCCTCTGCAAATTAACATTTCATAAACATATGAAATATGTATTAATCAGAGCATTCGCATGGAAACATATACTATCAGATTGCTCACTACATTTTGAATTTATGAACGATTCACTAAAATCAGCTGAGTGACTCACTCTGCTCTTGTTGTTTCCCTTCTCTCTGTGGACGGCTATGGGGGTGAATTGTAATTAGGATCGTGAGTTATATTTACCAGCATGAAAAGCAAGCAATTATGCCAATAATTGGGTTTTTAAAACATGATTCAATGACTTGACCAATCAGATTCATTCATATTAATTATTATTATTGTTGTTATAGTTCTTATTATAATTAATATTATTTGTACCTTTATATTTATCCATAATTCCAGTGAACATTATTCCAATCCCCATCTCAGTGACAGGGTGAAAATAGTCAGCAGCAAACATCTCAGATTACTGTGGGTTTAGATTTAGATTATTTTTTATCAGTATGTTGTAATCACTTGCAATAGTCACTTGTCACTTCCTACTTCTTGTATTTTGTGGTTTCCTCTGTGCTGCAGTAACCAGAGTTCCCCTGAGCATAGCACAAAAAAGACTGAATGAAGCGGTTAGAAAATATCACCCCTCACTCTCTTGAAACCAGCTCATTCCCGCCGAGGATTAGGGTTGAGAGCGCCGGAGCTCAGTTTTCACGGAAAATCTTGAAGGGTTGTGCGCTCTACCGCCAACCCCGCCAGCTCGTTGGAAATAGTATGTGGGCCGCGTGTCGTTACCAGATGACACTGTACCTGATGCAGGTGAAACTGCTCATTATAAAGTCGCAGCTCTGCTAGCTTCCAACACCACAAACCTCTCATCAGGCCTCTCAGCTCAGAACAAATAGGCTTGTGGCGTGCTGTAGGGAGGAGTGCAAATTAACCTCTCACCTTCTCTTTGTCTTCTATTTTTAGTTCTTTTATGGAATGCTCAACCTCATTTAATTTTTCTCCTTTCCCTGAAAACCTGTTTTATTTTTATTTTTATTTAACAATTATCAAAGGATGATGGTGATAACAGCAAAGATAAATGTAGGGATTCACGTATAACACATCATGGCCTGGGAGCAACAGTTCTGCGTGGATGTTTAGATGGATGATTCAGCAGCAGGGGTTCTGCTGCTGAATCCACACCTCCATCACTTGAAATAGAAGCGACATGATTTACAATTAACAACGTGAGTATGAATCATCGACTGCACCTGCAGCTGTTGGAGCTTTTTACGGGTAAACACAGTGGAGCATTTAGCAACTCCAGAGACGGATCATTTTCTTTGTTGGTGGAGACCAAAAATAAAGATAAAAATGATGTGTGTGGAGTGAGTGAAGAAACACCCACAGCGGTAAGAACATCCCTGCAAAAAATTAAAAAGTGACACATTTTACTGACGGTACGGGTAGATAAACGTGTTTTTGGATTAAGCAGGAACAAATCTTCTTGAAAAATTATGAGAAAAAGACCTAAAAGACATATATTTATTATCTGGAACTTTCTCAACAACAACAATATATATATATATATTAATACAATTGGACTGTACTGACTGGGATGTCTTCAGGACTGCTACCATCAGTCTGGATGAGTACACAGAGGCTGTGACTTCCTACATCAGCTTCTGTGAGGACAGCTGTGTTCCAACCAGCACCAGGGTGAGCTACAACAACGACAAACCCTGGTTTACAGCAGAACTCAGAAAACTACGGCTGCAAAAGGACCAGGCGTTCAGGAGTGGGGACAAGGACTTGTACACAGAGTCAAAATACAGGTTTAGCTGGGCGGTGAGGGACGCTAAACGACTGTACTCTGAAAAACTGCAACACCAGCTCTCAGCAAGTGATTCTGCGTCGGTCTGGAGAGGGCTCAAACAGATCACCAACTACAAGCCCAAAATCCCCCACTCCATGAACGACCTCCGCCTGGCAGACGAGCTGAATGAGTTCTACTGCAGATTTGAAAGACAATGGAATAGTCCTGACGCCATCCCCCACAGCCCCATCAACAGCCCCACCAACCAGCCACAGACCACCAGCCCTCCCTCCCCCAGCCCATCAAAGGCTCACGCCTCTGTACCACCGTTCACTGCGCCCCCTACCCCCTCCACAGTGACGACCCTCATTATCCAAGAGAGAGACGTTAACAGGCTTTTTAAAAAGCAGAACCCCCGCAAAGCAGCCGGCCCGGACTCTGTCTCCCCCTCCACCCTGAAGCATTGTGCTGATCAGCTGTCCATCTTCATCTTCAACACCTCTCTGGAGACTTTCCATGTACCAGCCTGCTTCAAGGCCTCCACCATCATCCCCGTCCCCAAAAAACCTAGGATCACAGGACTCAATGACTACAGGCCCATCGCCCTGACCTCTGTGGTCATGAAGTCCTTTGAGTGCCTGGTCCTGTCCCACCTCAAAACCCTCACCGACCCACTCCTGGATCCCCTGCAGTTTGCCTACAGAGCCAACAGGTCTGTGGACGATGCAGTCAACATGGCCCTCCACTCCATCCTCCAGCATCTGGACACCCCAGGAACCTACGCCAGGATCCTGTTTGTGGACGTCAGCTCTGCCTTCAACACCATCATCCCGTCTCTGCTGCAGGACAAGCTCTCCCAGCTGCACGTGCCAGACTCCACCTGCAAGTGGATCACAGACTTCCTGTCTGACAGGAAGCAGCACGTGAGGCTGGGGAAACACGTCTCAGCCTCTCGGTCCATCAGCACCGGTTCCCCCCAAGGCTGCGTTCTTTCCCCACTGCTCTTCTCCCTGTACACCAACAGCTGCACCTCCAGTCACCAGTCCGTCAAGCTCCTGAAGTTTGCGGATGACACCACCCTCATTGGACTCATCTCTGGTGGGGACGAGTCCGCCTACAGGTGGGAGACTGACCACCTGGTGACCTGGTGCAGCCAAAACAACCTGGAGCTCAACGCTCTGAAGACAGTGGAGATGGTTGTGGACTTCAGAAAGATCTCAGCCCCACCAGCCCCTCTCACCCTGTGTGACTCCCCCGTCAAAGCTGTGGAGTCCTTCTGCTTCCTGGGCTCCATCATTACCCAGGACCTCAAGTGGGAACTAAACATCAGCTCCATCTCCAAGAAGGCGCAGCAGAGGATGTTCTTCCTGAGGCAGCTGAGGAAATTCAACCTGCCAAAGACAATGATGGTGCACTTCTACACTGCCATCATCGAGTCCATCCTCTGTTCCTCCATCACCGTCTGGTACGCTGCAGCCACTGCCAAGGACAAGGCCAGGCTGCAGCGCATCATTCGCTCTGCCGAGAGGGTGATTGGCCGCAATCTGTCGTCCCTCCAGGACTTGTTTGATTCAAGGACCCTGAAGTGGGCGAGGAGGATTGTTGCTGATCCCTCTCACCCTGGACACAAACTGTTGGTGTCCCTCCCCTCTGGCAGGACGCTGCGGTCCATCAGGACCAAGACCTCATGCCACAAAAACAGTTTCTTCCCGTCTGCAGTCGGGCTCATCAACAGAGCCCGGGTCCCCCACTGACTCTAATGACTCTGTCACCCCCAGACAATTCCCACCGGACACTCCCCTGCACAAAGCCTTATACTTAAATACACTTGACACTTTAACATTACACTTGCCACTTTCACACAACACTTACACTCATGCACATTCCATGCACTTTATCTTATTTTTGGTATTTTGATATGCTACTGTTTCAATGTAAATATTCATTCATCCTCATTTATTGCATTGCGTTAACTGTTAAATGTGTATTGTTAAATGTTAAATGTATGCACCTTCCCGCCAGGACAAATTCCTTGTATGTGTAAACATACATAGCAATAAATGGTTCTGATTCTGATAACATAATAAATAAAATCAGACAATTACAACAATACAAATCAAAATGGTAATAAAGTACCCCAATCAAATAAGATTTAAAAAAAGCATCGACATGAAAAAGGATTCGACAATTGATGTACTGGCATTATTAAAAAGCTTTTTTATGTATTTTTAAAGGTTCTCCAGGTCTCAGACCCGATTTTAATGGCCGAGGATGTGTGCATATGAGAATACAAGTACAGATGCTAGTACAGCTAATACTTACTATGGCTTTCAATATTTTGTAAAGAAGAAAACATTGATGAATCAAACATGAAGAAAAACGCGTTCAGATTAATGCTGTGCATATAAATGTTTGATAAATGAGGCCCGGTGTTCCATAGATCGAGGTAACATTAAACTTGCACATGTCCAGTCCCACACAAGAGGAATCCTTTAGCGATCCCCTCTCCTCGCAGAGTTTGGTAAATACATACATACAATCCACAGCTCTCTCTGAATCTGACAGCTAATAACGTCCAGGTGCTATTTTCCCCCCAACACGCTGCCAGGAGGACCATCCGAGGTAAATTTTATGCAGAGGCAGGGGTTCTTCGTCTTTACCCTGTTAAAAAAAAAAACGACATAAATAAAAAACAAAATCCCCTCTTCTTCAGCGAAACCAAGTGCCGGAGCTGCAGGTGCAATCAGCGCAGTGCTAAAACCTTTTAATTAACACCATCTATCATCATTAGCCAAATAGGCAGCCGACGGTCTCCCCGTCAACTCCTCGAGAAGCGAATGATGCAGCGCTCCCCTCTGCGTCTCCGGCCCCGTCGCCGTCAGCTCTCCTCGGCCGCGCTCAGTCACCGTGGAGCGGCTCAGAAAACACACATCCGTCTAAATCAGCTCCAGTTAATCAGCGCGCAGCTCACGGGCCGCCGTCCTGCAACTCGCTGGACTAATGCTAAGCTAAAAACTAATGCCTGCTGATGCGTGCAATAGCTGCAGACTAATTGTTGTAGTTTGCCACGTTCAAATGAGATTGACCTTCTTGCTGGGGATATTTGTCATGGAACTGCTGCTGGAAATTAGAACAGCTATATCTGTTCTAAGCATCATGGTTGGGTTGACTTTGGCTGTTTTTGTTCCACTCAAAGTCGTAGAAAAAACAAGAAGAAATGTAATTTTACTTATTTGACTTTGTCGATCTTGCTTCTCACTGCTGCTTGCTTTGGTGCTTTGTACGGACTAAAATATTGAACAGAGAGAGTTCACGCTGTGCTGCAGACCCTGCTGAGGGATTTTGGGGTCTCTGATATCAGAAAAGCAGGACGGGACAGTGTAGGATGAGATGTTGAGTCTGTGAAATTATGAATATAATCACTGCACGATAAGTGTAGTAGGTGGTGAAGATTCAATTCAATTTTCAATCATCCTATTTTGTAGAGCCTAAAATCACAAATACAGATTTGCCTCTGAAGACTTTACAATCTGTTCACACACGCCATCCCTGTCCCAGGACCTCACATTGGATCAGGAAAAGCTCCCCCCAAAAATAGTAAAATCCCTTTCACAGGCAAACAAGGAAGAAACCTGAGGGAGAGCAACAGAGGAGGATCGCTCTCCCCGGATCGACAGAAGCAATAGATGTCATGTGTACGGAATCAACGTAACAGAGTTACAGCACATTCAATGAATATGACTTCATGTAATGAGTAGTAGGCATGGACCACGATCCAGATAACTATGATCCATGGCAGTAGAGATGAGGGGCATCAGCAGGGCCGCCATGGCAGGCAGCAGGACCGGGTCTAGACAGCCACGATCCATGGAAGGAGGCAGGACTGGCTCCAGAAGGTGGTGGTGTTGTGCTTTGCGCTCAATTCTAAATGACCACAACAATAAAGGTGCAATGGTGCGGTGCAATTTCATAACAGTTGGAGAAGATGATGACACTTGACACAACGGGGCAGGACGAATACACAAAATGAAAATGTGAATACATGTTTACTATATATCTCAGGCTTTTATTGTGAAATAAAGTGTGTCAAGTGTAAGAACGTACAGTCCCCTCCAAAAGTATTGGAACGGTAAGGCAAATTCCTTTATTTTTGTTGTTCACTGAAGACATTTGGGTTTAAGATCAAAAGATGAGTATGAGACAAGAGTTCAGAATTTCAGCTTTTATTATTTAGTATTCACATCTAGATGTGTTAAACAACTCACGACATACCACCCTTTGTTTGAACCCACCCATTTTTCAAGTGAGCAAAAGTATTGGAACATGTGACTGACAGGTGTTTCTTGTTGCCCAGGCGTTGCCTTTTTGGTTGATTGTTCAAACATTAAATAGCTCTGCATGACTAGTCTAAGTTTTCACCCTTGGTTCAAACCTATCGAGACTGCATTTCCTGTTAAAAAGGATAAACCAACATGAAGACCAGAGAGCTGTCTATGGGAGAAAAGCAAGCCATTGTCAAGCTGAGAAAAGAAGGAAAGTCGATCAGAGTCATTGGACAAACATTGGGCATAGCAAGCACAACAATTTGGAATGTCCTGAAAAAGAAAGAAACCACTGGTGTACTGAGTAACAGATGTCGAACAGGTCGGCCAAGGAAAACAGTAGTTGATGACAGAAGTATCGTGAGAGCTGTGAAGAAAACCCCCAAAACATCAGTAAGTGAAATCACCAACGACCTCCACAGTGCAGGGGTGAAGGTATCACAATCCACTGTTCTAAGAAGACTCAGAGAGCAGAAATATAGAGGCCACACCACAAGATGCAAACCACTCATCAGCAGTAAGAATCGGAAGGCCAGATTGGAATTTGCAAAGAACTACAGAGATGAGCCGCAAAAGTTCTGGAACACAATCTTATGGACTGATGAGACCAAGATGAATCTCTACCAAAGTGATGGAAAGGCCAAAGTGTGGAGAAAGAAAGGAACTGCTTATGATCCAAAGCATACAAGCTCATCTGTGAAGCATGGTGGAGGTAATGTCATGGCTTGGGCGTGCATGGCTGCTTCTGGAACAGGCTCATTGATATTTATTGATGATGTAACTGATGATGGTAGCAGCAGAATGAATTCAGAAGTGTACAGAAACATTTTGTCTGCCAATTTACGGAGAAATGCATTGAAACTAATCGGGAGGAAGTTTATCATGCAGCAGGACAATGACCCAAAGCACACTGCCAACAAAACAAAGGACTTCATCAGGGGGGAAAAAGTGGAAGGTTTTAGACTGGCCAAGTCAATCACCTGACCTTAACCCAATAGAGCATGCATTTCACCTCCTTAAGAGGAGACTGAAGGGAGAAACACCCCGAAACAAACAAGAACTAAAAGAAGCTGTGGTAAAAGCCTGGAATAGCATCACAAATGAAGAATGCAACAGTTTGTGATGTCGATGGGTCGCAGGCTTGGGGCAGTTATTGCAAGCAAGGGTTATGCCACCAAATATTAAATGTTATTTACTTTAAGATTATTTGTTCCAATACTTTTGCTCACTTGAAAAATGGGTGGGTTCAAACAAAGGGTGGTATGTCGTGAGTTGTTTAACACATCTAGATGTGAATACTAAATAATAAAAGCTGAAATTCTGAACTCTTGTCTCATACTCATCTTTTTATCTTAAACCCAAATGTCTTCAGTGAACAACAAAAATAAAGGAATTTGCCTTAACGGCCCAATACTTTGAGGGGACTGTAAGTGGATCTGGTCTGCTCTGTTTTTGTCAAGATCAAAAGGAATTATAAAGTTTTGCAGACTTGGTTTCAGACTACGGAGCCTCCTCGTTGTTTCATGCGTACAGGCGTAAATCCACCCGTTTCTGCACAACGTGATTGATTGATGCCTTTATTCCCAGTGCCAAAGCTCAGACTGTCACGTCACGGTGTTGGACCCAAAAGCAAAACTGCGGACGAGCAGGGGAAGATGGTGTAAACAAAAGGTGTTTTATTGAGGCTCGCAGGCAAAGGCAACGGGAAAACCAGGAAATACTCAGCCGCTCGCTGGGGCGGCTCTCGGTGCGGGCTTGTGACGTGCAGGCTGCCGCTGCTTCGGCGGCTCTCGATGCGGGCTCGTGAAGCGGCTCGTGACTCGTAGCTCGTAGCTTAGCAGGGCTGGCGGCGTGGCTCGTGGCTCGTGACTCGACTGGCGGCGTGGCTCGTGACTCGTAGCAGCAGGGCTGGCGATATCCCCGCGTGGGGAACAACTGGGGGGCAACTGTGGCTCAGTGGTTAGCAAGTCGGTCTTTCAATCAGAAGGTCGGTGGTTCGATCCCCGGCTCCGGCAGTCTGCGTCGTTGTGTCCTTGAGCAAGACACTTAACCCTCATTGCTCACCGTTGCTGTGTCTACGGTCTACTGTATATCATGTAAGTCGCTTTGGATAAAAGCGTCAGCTAAATGAAATGTAATGTAATAATGTAATGGGGAAGGCTCACCTTGCGACGTGGGTACGCTTCACAATATCCCGACGCCGAGGTCCGGGAGGAGGCTGGCTTTATCCGCCGCTGATGAGCCATGAGTCGCAGCTGCGTCGCTCGATACGGGATGAGCCTGCAGCTGCGAGCGGCGGAAGCGCTCCTTCCGGCCGTACAGCGTCTGTCGGGAAGGAACAACATACTTTGGCCGTGGCCAGGGTTAACTTGGCACCCCCTGGTGGTGGTGCCTCCAGACTCCTGACACAGACAACTCAAATAGGTTGTTAAAAACTACAAACTAAATGTACTGCGCTCTTTTACTGCATAACACTTGCGCTATGTGGACAATGTACTCATGATGGGAACATTCAAATTTGTCTCTAAGTCTCTAAGAAGTATCTGCTGTGAAAGAGGCTATCATTTGAATTTGTATACTTGGATTTGTTGATATGGTATTTTGCCAATATAATGCCATAGATTTTCCTTTAGTTCCTTTTAATCAGAACTGCGGAAACCAAAACATTTTCTCTACACAGAGATCAACTCAGACACCAAGTCCATAAAATCTTTTCATAGAAATTCTGCATGAGGAACATCTGTCCTCGTGAATCTCTCTACTTTATGAAAATCTATTTCTGGATCAACACTGCTGATGGTCAGGGTTGCTATAATTCCCTCTCAATGTCATTCAGAACAGTGCAAATATTGCTGAAAACTGACTGACATCGTTTTAGAGAACATTAAGCGGCATCAGCTTCATAAAAGGTGGTATTTCTTTCAGATACATTGCGCCGGTTCATAACAGACCATGGCAGATAGCAATCATCTCCCTCCTATTGTGTCCAGCCTATTTTAGAAAAACAAGCTGGCGTGTGTTTGCAGCAATCAGCAGGTCGCTGTGACAGGTAAAGGCGGCGAGGAACTAAGAGCGGAGGGGAGGCCGTCCTACGCTCATGCTCACGCTCATCAGCCGGGATAAAGTAAGATTTCTTGGATCGACTGTAATAAAAGAAAGAACTGACAGGTGGATGAAAAATGCATTAAACTGTAGACAGAGGAGGTGTCCCTGGAAAACATCACAGTTATTACTCATATATTGCAGAAGTGGGTGTTCAGAAGGTATTCTTGCCTGAGTGAGTCATGTTTAAGCTCCCAATAAAGATTGAACTCAAAAGAACAAGAAAGAGGGAGCATATTACTGTGGCATCATTTGGTTACGCAGATATTTGTTCGTTTTAATGACCTTTATTTTATTTTAGTAGGGGTTTTCAGTCCTTGGTGTGAAAAGGAAGTTGCTGCATCTGACATTTTTTGTTTTGTTAGTAAATGCCATATTTGAGAGCCTTTGGACATTTAGACTGTTCTGTTTTGAATATGACGAGGGCAAATCTAGAAATGTGATAATATGCGATACAACTCAGTACAACATTGATCATAAGACACAATATACTGTGGAAGGTAAGAACAATACAACATTTTGGGGATGAATTTATGTCAGGTTTAAATTGTTTGCTGTCTTGTGTTTAAACTTAAGAAGTGGAGGAAAAACTTTTTTGCCAGGATCATTCATCAAAGTTACTTTTCCTTTTTTTACCCATCTGTGATTGTTTTCTTTTCTAGTGCTTGTTGTTGTAATACTTGTTTTGGCCACAAGAGGCTGGGTTGAGGACTGTTCGACAGGACTAAAAGCATTCATGTTTTCCCTCAAGTGAGTTTTCATTGCGTAATGCACGCTAAACTAAAGGTACATAGCGGGTAGTGCACCTCAGCCTCTTGTGGCCAAAATGAGAAATGCAAGAACAAACTTCACCAGACTGAAACTTGTTTCCCACCTCTTTTCGCAGATGTGAAAAAGAAACTCAAGGCACAATTGGAGTCGTGCTGAGAGGGGAAGGGGAATATGTCCTCTGTAAAGGGAGTTTTAATAATAATAATAATAATAATAATGCTTTCTTTTAACACCCTGTTTTGAACAAAAAGACAATTTGCTGCTCTGATGTGAGATTATTTTTCAAGTGAATGTGAAATGCTAAATTATGATCCAGCAGAGTGCAGTTTGAGTAAGAGATCCATGAGTCCGAAGGCTTATCAACCACCACAATACTACTCAGCAGATATAATAAGAGACAGGGTTTCATCACAAAGTTATCACAAAGTCAATCATGTTATCATCCGACACAGTGATTGAAGGTAAACAAAAGAAATAAGCCGCTCATGTTACGAGGTAATCCAGGAATGTGCACTCACAGTATTTTGTGTATGTGTGTGATACGTTTCATCAATCTATGTTTCAAACCAAAATGGAACATAGGTTAGCAAATGTCATTATGGTCCACAGCAGTAGTAAATATGCATTATGATGCATCCACGACCAACAGCTGTTCACAACTTGTGTAAAAAATAAATATAATCAGTACATAAAAAGGTTTAAAGTACTTCTACCTGCAACCCAGTATACATTAAACTGCTACTTATGTGCCCAAATAAGCTACTAAAATGTACATGTGACTGACAACAAGTACATTATTGCAAATGTGGTGGTCGCCATTTGAGGACAACTATGAAGTGCTCATGAATAACTAAATTAAGAAAGTCTGCACAACCCTCTTTTCTCAACATATTGCAATTGTGAATGTGAAGTTTGACAACATTATAAAACTGCTTTTCAACTCATTTACTCAGTCGACAGTTATAGCTGATTTATAATGATAATAATGTCAATTTCAGGATTTCTTCGCCTGGAAAATCCAAGGGAAGTTGGCTCCCGAGTGCCTTGCCTCTCCTCAGCCCAATTCCGCGCTTTCTTGATGACGTTATTGCGAGCAAAATACAATGAGAGGACTTGTTAGTTGTTAGCTTGCCAAATTACTTCCCCAGTTATCGTTATCATGATACCAACATTGTATTATGACAAACTGTGTAGATTTAAGCCAACAATAACAGTACAAAGCAAAGATGTGACATTTGCGCAAGCCGAGAGCAATAGTTAGTATAGTAATATTATTCTAAATATGATATCTGTAATGTAATATCACATTACTGTTCTGAAAGTTACACATAGTACCTTTAAGTATATATTTGTGGTTACAATTTCTATAGTTTTATGGCGAAATGTGGATTTTAATGTTTACTTGATCTTTGTTGTATTACATTTAAAAATCCAAGAGCTGCTTTGTGGATAACCATTTAAATAGTTATCTACAGTGATGGTTCAGATAAAGTAACGGCCACACAGTGCGGAGGAGGCGTTGGGGAAAGGCAAACACTGATCTCGCCCCTCTTGTGTTTTCGCTCTATTTATCTTTTTACACGTTTCGCTGACAGGTCTCGCTGCCCTCAGACTCAGACTCCCCAAGTTGCCCTGCTTTCATGAAAAATAAACAACAACAAAACAACAGTGCGGCCGGAGTTAATGATACAAGTTGCACTGTGACTGTGGCCAGGCCACAGACGTCAATTGGTGCATAATGTGACAATGAACCTCCTAATGAAGCACTAGTTTGACCATATGCTCCCAGGAGGGAGACACGGGGGGACGGGGACGGGGACGGGGGACGGGGACGGGGGACGGGGGACGGGGGACGGGGGACGGGGGACGGGGGGACGGGGGGGGGACGGGGTCGACTTCCTTCCTTCTGAGGAAAGCTGTGTCATGGTTTGTGCTAAACGGTTAGAAATCTGAGCTTTCCTTTGAAGACTAATATGCAACACAGCTATTACAAGCTAATTACAGCCCATTGCTTGTCTTTACAATGGTGCCGTCTAAATGACCCATGCGTATTATCTACTGTGTATTATTCAGAGACTCTGCCTATTGTATGTCTCCCTGTGTGGTCACAATGCCGTCAACAGAATAATTACAGTATTGTGTTGTTGGTAACGGTAAACTATTGACCGCAAACAGGCATTGTAAGAAACAAAGATACAGCATATGTCAGCACTGGTTCCCCCCAAGGCTGTGTTCTTTCCCCTCTGCTCTTCTCCCTGTACACCAACAGCTGCAGCTCCAGTCACCAGTCCGTCAAGCTCCTGAAGTTTGCGGATGACACCACCCTCATTGGACTCATCTCTGGTGGGGACGAGTCCGCCTACAGGTGGGAGACTGACCACCTGGTGACCTGGTGCAGCCAAAACAACCTGGAGCTCAACGCTCTGAAGACAGTGGAGATGGTTGTGGACTTCAGAAAGATCTCAGCCCCACCAGCCCCTCTCACCCTGTGTGACTCCCCCGTCAAAGCTGTGGAGTCCTTCCGCTTCCTGGGCTCCATCATTACCCAGGACCTCAAGTGGGAACTAAACATCAGCTCCATCTCCAAGAAGGCGTAGCAGAGGATGTTCTTCCTGAGGCAGCTGAGGAAATTCAACCTGCCAAAGACAATGATGGTGCACTTCTACACTGCCATCATCGAGTCCATCCTCTGCGCCTCCATCAGCGTCTGGTATGCTGCAGCCACTGCCAAGGACAAGGCCCGGCTGCAACGCATCATTCGCTCTGCCGAGAGGGTGATTGGCCGCAATCTGCCGTCCCTCCAGGACTTGTTTGCTTCAAGGACCATGAAGCGGGCGAGGAAGATTGTTGCTGATCCCTCTCACCCTGGACACAAACTGTTCGTGTCCCTCCCCTCTGGCAGGAGGCTGCGGTCCATCAGGACCAAGACCTCACGCCACAAAAAGTTTTTTCCCGTCTGCAGTCGGGCTCATCAACAGAGCCCGGGTCCCCCACTGACTCTACTCGACTCTACTGACTTTAATGACTCTGTCACCCCCAGACAATTCCCACCGGACACTCACCTGCACATAGCCTTATGCTTAAATATGCTTAAATACACTTGACACTTAAGACTACTCTTGCCACTTTCACACAACACTTACACTCATGCACATTCCATGCACTTTATCTTATTTTTGGTATTTTGATATTTTGATATGCTACTGTTTCAATGTAAATATTCATTCATCCATTCATCCTCATTTATTGCACTGCGTTAACTGTTAAATGTGTATTGTTAAATGTTAAATGTATGCACCTTCCCGCCAGGACAAATTCCTTGTATGTGTAAACATACATGGCAATAAATGGTTCTGATTCTGATTCTGATTCTGATGTACCTCCCTCTGTGTATTTGTCTTACTGTGTGTGTGTGTGTGTGTGTGTGTGTGTTGGGAAGAGTACTCATGGGAAAACACTGTGTCACCGCTTGTATTTTGCTCAGCGAGAATGCATACATAATGCATACAGGTGGATCTGTACTTTTTCTGCTGGTATTTGCATAATTTTACATACCATGGGGTTCCGCTGTGGCAGGAGTGAAGTGGTGAAATGATGATCAGCTACTGGAAATGGACACATTTTCCAGACCTCTCTCTCTCTCTCATTTGTCCGAACAGCCAAGGGAGCGGGTGCACTAGAGGTGTAATAATTTAAATGTCACCCAGCTCCATCGTATCACGTATTGTGACCAGGAACTCAGTGTGCATTGATAGGATACTGCTGTTTTATGTTTCTAGGTTTTTGCACATTATCATATTACAATATCCATTTCCTTTGAGCTTTGTTTTGGTCTCCACCAACACCTGATAAACGTTTGGCTTTTTTTATCTGCTTCATGCTAAATTATATTTACCACCTTTTGCTCTTTGTCTGCTGTTTGGGGCTGTGCAGGTAGTGCAGTGGTTTTATGGGAGCTATTATTTTATTTTTTTCATCAGTTGCTGCTGGAAAAATATTTAACACAGCTGTGAGACTGGATCAAAACAATTTGCGAGCTATAAAACCAGAAATAACCACCTCAAAGACTGCAGAGATGCGTGCAAATTGTTTGTGGGGTTGTTGATGAACAACACCTTTCACTAAAGTGATTAGTAATTTGACCCATGTTTCACATAAAAATACCAGATAGTGCTGCTTCAACAAGCATTTCACTTGAATAGAGTTAATATGGCATTTTGATAAGCACTTTCCTCGGCAGTGACTGATCTAAAGGTCCTAGATATTGATACCAATTATATCATCAGAAGAAGGAGAAAAATCAAATCTTATTGTGAGTGCTTAATTCAAGTCCCACTAGTAACAGTTTAATTAATAACTCATTGAGAAGTCATGGAAATAGATGTGAACAAAAAAGACCCCCCACTAAGGATACTGTTCGCCTCAAGTGGCCCTTATTATATATTGGAGCAATCCGCTTGGATGGGGTGGGAACTAATGTCTAGTTTTTAGTTAAATTACACGAGTTATTCTTCTTCAGATGTTTTTGGAAGTTGCCATGTAGACTTCAGGCGCATAACCACCCCTCTCCGAGCTACGGGGGGCGACTCTGATTTGCATTTATAAGCCAGACGGATTGCGGCTAACGGAGATGCATATATACAGTATATTATATATATATATATATATATATATATATATATATATATATATGGACATATGGATTATATCCTCATACAACACACTGGAAATGACAAGTGTAAATTCATGGCACGAATCAAAAATGTTTAAGTGAAATGTGTATGAATTTCTGTCACAATTAATTTTGACAGATATGTAGCACTTCCTGCCGGAGTACCTTTTCAGCTTCTTCTGTGTTTGAAAGTGTAATATGAGATGTTAAGCTCTCCCTGAGATTTGAACTGGAGCGTGCGCTCACCTTTTTATTGTATGCATCATTTCAGGGAGTTCAGCCACTGGAAGGTGAACAGCCTGGCAACAGAGAAGAGAGATTTCCTCAGATCTCCGCTGCCCTTAGCGCCGGAGTTCCTGCGCAACCTGCGGTTACTGGGGCGCCGGCCGACCCTGCAGCAAATCAACGAGAACCTCATCAAGAAGTACGGGACCCACTTCCTCGTCTCTGCTACCCTGGGAGGTGAGGTGACACACTCGCCTTTATTCTCGGGGTTAGGAAAATGTCGGGACGCACCAAAAATAGAGGAGCTCCTCATTATGCGTCTCAGAGGAGTTGTAGCCCATGTAAGTGCACTGCTGCAGAGTGTGGGATATGTAATGTGCTCGCTGGGTTCCTTTTCAAGGGAAAGGGGGAAAAGCAGAAATTGCAACAATATAACACCTTGCTCCTGCAGCATTCAACCAAGTCTGTTTTCCACAGTAATGTCCCACTCATCCTTCCCCCTGATGAACATTGCATGCAGCTAAAAGAGCTTTACAAAGCAGAGGCGGGATTAAATTGAGCCATTTCTCAGCCTATGTCTCTTTTTATTGGATTCCTTTTCAGCCTCGATCTCCGAGGACAAAAGTAACTCACAGAACAGAATCGCAAGCCGTATCGATCGCGTGCCCCCCCTCAAAACAGGCGGAGACCTCTGTTGCGCTAAAAGAGACGACCTCATGATACAGTATTGATACACCGCTGATCCTGGTCCTCTCATTACATCCCATATACACAAGTACAGTTTTTACAGTTTTTTCTTTTCTTTTTTAGAAAAGGGATAGTTAATGGTGAGTATAAACATTTCAGCATCTAAGCAAACCTCCAGTTTTGTAAAGGGAAGACAATATTCTCATTAATGTCCATCCTCTGGTTGTATAGAAGTCTAGAGAAAATGTATCTACTTCATAAACATGAGTTTATGTCTCAATCTCTAGTTTCAAGTCTTCTTCAATATAGCATGATGTTCATTTAGTAAATTATGGTCATTTAGAGTCAAACCATAAAGCAGGGGATGCTTTAGGGCGGGGCTACCTTGTGATTGATAGGGTTGCTACAACGGCGTTCTCCGCTTTGGGTGTCCATGTTTTGGTCTTTGAGTTTTAACCCTTTCATAGTGTTTTTTAAGTTTATGAACTTATATTTGGCCACCCAAAAGTGTCCTGATGGCCAAAAAAACAAGATGGTTGCTTAGTTGGTTACTTTATTTGTACATGTAGGTAGACTTATTTTGCAATAGAAAAAGAAAATGGCAGGCATCCATCTCAACGACACAGACAACCAGACGAACATTTCATTTAGCTGACGCTTTTATCCAAAGCGACTTACATGATATACAGTGCAACGGTGAGCAATTATGGTTAAGTGTCTTGCTCAAGGACACAACAACATAGACTGGCTGAGCTGGGGTTTGAACCACCAACCCTCTGATTGAAAGTCAAACCTGCTAACCACTGAGCCACTGTACTCAAAGCTACAAATGGAGACAGCCTTATAGGCTTACAAACATCCACAAACCAATGGGTGACTTTGTCCATTTCTTATGGACAGTCTGTAGTAAAGCCCCACAGTGGAATTATATAATTGTCTGGGATTTTTACACGCACTTATAATAGATACAGTATAATGAGCTTTAAATTGGGACAAAATAGAATAATTTGTAGCAAATGTTACCCATTCATCTTCCAAAACAGGCCACCACCTCATTCACACACTGTCCACATGGAAGACAAGTTCTGTTTTCACACAGTCTCCGAACAATCCCTCTGATGTTTTTTGTGATGTTTAAGGTGAACATTTTATCCCCAGCCATCTGACTGTGGCAGCACTTATCAGTGGCTTTATGCAGTGGAGCATCAGCGTGGGAGACAGAGGATAGAGATGATTGCAGCGGCAGACTGATAGTTAGATTCTGTAATTAACGGCCTCCACTAAATGGGCTGAGCCTTGCTGCATGCCGATTAGACCGTGGCTGAGCGAATGCTCACTGATCCCCAATCTCATTTTTCTTTTCTCTTTTGTTCTTCTTTTTTCACTTTTATATGGCCGTCTCACCAGCCGTGGGTTACATTGAGCTGTGGATTATGTTTTGAAGTGAATACATGGACTTGTTGACTGAAAACACTACATATACACCTTTGGTAGCGGTCGCCACCTGTCAATCACAAGATAGACCCGCCCTAAAGCATACCCTGGTTTATGGTCCATTAGAATCTAAATAGACCATAATTCACTAAATGAACATCATGCTGTATTGAAGAAGACTAAAGATTGAGACATAGACACATGTGTACAATGTTTACTGATTGAATAAATCAAGAGAGAAGTAGAATAATTTTCCTTAAAGACTTTAATACAATTAGACCCCCTGATGGCCATTCGGTAGAATGCAGGTTAAATACATTTCAGCATTGGTGAAACCTTTTAAAACCGTAGGTTGTTAGGTGCTCCTGCCTGTAAAATAAACAGTAGCACAACAGAGTTAGGCAAATTCAAATTTCAACACTTACTAATTATAGTAATTTTGTACCATCAAAGACAGCCGTTGAGCTGATCAATGGCCATGTTCTCACCTAGAGCTGGGTTTGGATTATTATGTCGGTTGTTAGCTGGAAGTAGTGTACATGCCTTGGGCCTTTTTTTGTTCCACTGTGGAAGGTTTGGATTATAGTAGATGCTCATAATCAGATTATAATTTGACCCAAGTACTATAAGAGTGGCGTACTGTAGTAAATAACAAGTGAATTCAGACACAGTCAGTCACAATTAATCAAAATCCCAAGCACTTCAACCCAGCTGAGGTTGTTCATTTTGTCGCTCTGAGATTCTCTGAATGGCTTTAAAGTCTCGGTCCCTCTGCCTCACCGTGACTTTTAACATCCAGAGATAATGGTGTGCTTTGTTAAAGAATAGGAAAGTCTAATTGTCTTTGATTAGCAAGACACTTTGATGCTGGCAAGTTCAGTAAATTACACACTTCCTGTGAAGGTGCAGTCAATAAAACGGTGCCTGTAGCTCAGCCCTGTGGCAGCAGTAGGAAACCACACCAACAAAAGCTAACGCTTTCATGCTAACTTTCTGTTTGCTAGGATGGCTCAAGATAAGACAATAATCTATATTTCCACTAAACTCAATGTGAGGTGAATTGGAGTCAGCATGCCTCACATTCAAAGGCTGTCATTGATTCCTGTTTTGTTTTGGAGATTTGAGAGAATGTGACACAAGCAGCCATTTGCTTAAGTTTATTAGCATTTGCCCGCTTCTGCTACTTTGTGGCTGACGTCTAGCTAAATTACAATATGCCATAGCCAACAACTAGCCTAAAATGTGAGCACTAGCGATGTCTGATTCTCTGCTTTCAAATGCTGCTTTGAAACTCAAGTAAAGAGTGAGTATTAAATTCAGTGTGTGGGAGTTTGGAGCGTTTCCAGTAAAAAAAAAAAAAGCCTACACAAAGCTGTGGCTGCTCGGACTTTTAAATGTTTAAAATGCCAGTAGCTATTTAGGTAATAGTGAAGTGACGGGCATTGATCAACACTTGGCCCTTTTTGTTTTTAAGACTTTACTCATTGTCCTTTTTAGAGTTTATGTCATATAGCCTAAAGCATGTTCAGAAACAGGGCGAGCAACATGCCACACAGCAATAGAGGTCAGGGATCGATTCCCAGGCGAGACGGACCTCCTGTGTGTGTTCTCTCTCGGTTCTCCAGCTTCCTCCCACAGTCCAACGACATCCACCTTAGGTTGATTGATTACTCTTAACTGCCTGTAGGTCTCTGTCTCTGTGTTTAAAAAACACAGTGAAACAGTTTCGCCAAGGAAATGTCAAAAGCAGAAGCTCAGCCTGCTGCCCTGGCATGGTGAACTGTTATAATGGAAGTGACCCTTCAGTTTTTCTCCCATTACCGAGATCACGACACACGTCGGTCGACAAGATTCAAAAATATATATTTTTCAATGAGATAATCATAAAACTGACCAGATCTATCCACTGACTTGATTCTGCAGGAGAGGAGTCTTTGACCATTTTCCTGGACAAGCAGAAGCTGAACAAGAAGTCGGAGGGTAACAGCAACAGCTCGGTGGTGTCTCTGGAGCTGCTCCATCAGCTAGCCGCTTCCTACTTCACGGATCGAGAGAGCACCCTGAGGCGACTGCACCACCTCCAAATTGCCACCGCTGCCATCAAGGTACTGTACCACGCACGCGGCGAGCGACTGAGCCTCCTGACATTAGGCGGCATGTCGACATATGTACTGTATTCTACACTACACTGTCGAGCCGATCCGGAAAGTGTCTGTTTCAGTACGAAGCGCTGGTGAAAATACTGTGTTTATTTGCTGTACGCAAACTTGTGAGTTCACAGTCCTCCAGGTCCTCAAACGGCCATGCTTCAAGGTAGACACACAAACATTAAGGCTCCTATAAAACTGTCCCTTTTGGACGGATCACTCCGAGCTGCGCCTGTAACAAATAGCCCCACTCCCCTCGCTCTCAAGGTATGCACACAAACAATCTATTTTTTTTTAAAGATTATTTCCAAGGTGCATCATTGCTCAAAAGCTGCGGGAAAGCCGAGACAGGGAGAGAGCGGAAATATTCTTTTTACTAAATGGCAGGCTGGATTACGTAGAAGCACACTGCAACCCACAGAGGCACTAAAGCAAGGCAAATGTCAAGTTTCTTTAAAGTCCCAGTTGAGGGGGAAAAGTGTATTTCTACATACTGGACTTGACTGTATGCCATCTGGACTGGGTTACAGGCTGGCGTGCGCTCTCCCATAGGTGTGCGTTTGCATGTGCATGTGTGTGGCCTGGGGGGGGGTTAAAAACACCTGGTCATTTTCATCAGTTCTGATAAAAGCTGCTGGATTTATAGCACAAAGTGGCACTACTTCTAGAATGTAAAGTGGTTCAACAACCTTTTAAAAAAAACATAATTTTTTTCTCCACTTTGTCAGTTCTTGTCATGGTCTCGCTGTTCATTGTGTGTACCCTCTGCACACGACACTCGACTCACCTTGACACGGTGAGGCGTCATTCACCCAAAACCCATTGCCGAGCTTTAGCTCTCTTCACCGTTAATTGCAAAGAGGAACGGATTTATGTTGGAAATCCACTCCAAGAACTCAGAACAAATGAATCCTATTATCTCCTGCGTCTGGTTTCACCTTGTTTTTTCCTGCTCTCGATGACTAGAGGCAAAGCAGAACAAATCGCTACTTCTTTTTTTTTTTTAACAGATCTGTTGCCGCTCGTGCCGTGACAGCAGGTGAGTGGGTGGGCGGACTGCGCTTTCATGCTTCAACTTAAATAGAGAATTGGATTGAAATGAGTAAATGCTGGGTGTCAACACCGGGCGCTTACTGCACGTGCCTCGCTCGCCATGTGTGCACAGGTGAGAGCGACCGTTTACGTTGCCAAGAGTCACTTGATTGCTCAACACTGTATTTTCTCACGAAGCCTTAAAACGGTTCTGCGTGAGATACAGAGAACACAGCAGGTCTCACGGACTCTCTGGAAATTGCTTTTGATTTGATGTGAGTACATGAAATTTGAATTAAAAGAAAGTTGGTTGCAGATCAACTCTGACCAATATCTATTGACAAGCCGCAGGAGAGGGAAACGTGCCGGCGCGCTCGTGTGACTCTGCAAACGTGGATCTCACACATCGCTGCCGGGCATATTTCTCTCCAACGTCCGCTCACTATGCAACAAACTGGACGAGCTCCAGCTGTTGGTGGGGAGAGACAGAGACTTTCCTACCCGGACTCTTTAGCTATTGTTCTTGGTGACTTTAACAAAGGTAACCTCAGCCATGAACTCCCTAAATACAAACAGTTTATTAAATGCCCGACTAGAGAGGAGAGCATTCTGGACCACTGCTACACCACCATCAGCAGGGCCTATCACGCCGTCCCTCGTGCTGCACTGGGTCACTCTGACCACGTCATGATCCATCTGATCCCCTCATACAGGCAGAAACTAAAGCTCTGCAAACCTGTGTCTTCAGGACTGCTACCAACAGTCTGGATGAGTACACAGAGGCTGTGACTTCCTACTTCAGCTTCTGTAAGGTTAGCTGTGTTCCAACCAGCACCAGGGTGAGCTACAACAATTACAAACCCTGGTTTACAGCAGAACTCAGACAACTACGGCTGCAAAAGGACCAGGCGTTCAGGAGTGGGGACAAGGACTTGTACACAGAGTCAAAATACAGGTTTAGCTGGGCGGTGAGGGACGCTAAACGACTGTACTCTGAAAAACTGCAACACCAGCTCTCAGCAAGTGATTCTGCTTCTGTGTGGAGAGGGCTCAAACCCCCCCCCCACCACCACCCCCCCCACACACACTCCATGAACGACCTCCGCCTGGCAGACGAGCTGAATGAGTTCTACTGTAGATTTGAAAGACAATGGAATAGTCCTGACGCCATCCCCCACAGACCCATCAACCAGCCACAGACCACCAGCCCTCCTTCCCCCAGCCCATCAGGGGCACACGCCTCTGTACCACCGCGCCCCCTACCCCCTCCACAGTGACGACCCTCGTTATTCGGGAGAAAGACGTTAACAGGCTTTTTAAAAAGCAGAAACCCTGCAAATCAGCTGGCCCGGACTCTGTCTCCCCCTCCACCCTGAAGCATTGTGCTGATCAGCTGTCCCCGGTGTTTACAGACATCTTCAACACCTCCCTGGAGACATGCCATGTACCAGCCTGCTTCAAGGCCTCCACCATCATCCCCGTCCCCAAAAAACCTAGGATCTCAGGACTCAATGACTACAGGCCCGTCGCCCTGACCTCTGTGGTCATGAAGTCCTTTGAGCGCCTGGTCCTGTCCCACTTCAAAACCCTCACCGACCCACTCCTGGACCCCCTGCAGTTCGCCTACAGAGCCAACAGGTCTGTGGACGATGCAGTCAACATGGCCCTCCACTCCATCCTCCAGCATCTGGACTCCCCAAGAACCTACGCCAGGATCCTGTTTGTGGACTTCAGCTCTGCCTTCAACACCATCATCCCGTCTCTGCTGCAGGACAAGCTCTCCCAGCTGCACGTGCTCAACTCCACCTGCAAGTGGATCACAGACTTCCTGTCTGACAGGAAGCAGCACGTGAGGCTGGGGAAACACATCTCAGCCTCTCGGTCCATCAACACCGGTTCCCCCCAAGGCTGCTTTCTTTCCTCACTGCTATTCTCCCTGTATACCAACAGCTGCACCTCCAGTCACCAGTCCGTCAAGCTCCTGAAGTTTGCGGATGACACCACCCTCATTGGACTCATCTCTGGTGGGGACGAGTCCGCCTACAGGTGGGAGACTGACCACCTGGTGACCTGGTGCAGCCAAAACAACCTGGAGCTCAACGCTCTGAAGACAGTGGAGATGGTTGTGGACTTCAGAAAGATCTCAGCCCCACCAGCCCCTCTCACCCTGTGTGACTCTCCCGTCAAAGCTATGGAGTCCTTCCGCTTCCTGGGCTCCATCATTACCCAGGACCTCAAGTGGGAACTAAACATCAGCTCCATCTCCAAGAAGGCGCAGCAGAGGATGTTCTTCCTGAGGCAGCTGAGGAAATTCAACCTGCCAAAGACAATGATGGTGCACTTCTACACTGCCATCATCGAGTCCATCCTCTGTTCCTCCATTACCGTCTGGTACGCCGTAGCCACTGCCAAAGACAAGGCCAGGCTGCGACGCATCATTCGCTCGTCCGAGAGGGTGATTGGCCGCAATCTGCCGTCCCTCCAGGACTTGTTTGATTCAAGGACCCTGAAGCGGGCGAGGAAGATTGTAGCTGATCCCTCTCACCCTGGACACAAACTGTTCGTGTCCCTCCCCTCTGGCAGGAGGCTGCGGTCCATCAGGACCAAGACCTCACGCCACACCAACAGTTTTTTCCCGTCTGCCGTCGGGCTCATCAACAGAGCCTGGGTCCACCACTGACTGTAATGACTCTGTCACCCCCAGACAATTTCCCACTGGACACTCCCCTGCACATAGCCTTATATTTAAATACACTCAACACTTTAACTTTACACTTGCCACTTTCACACAACACTTACTTACATTCCATGCACATTCCATGCACTTTATCTTATTTTTGATATTCTACTGTTCAATTGTAAATACTCATTCATCCATTCATTCATTCTCATTTATTGCACTGTGTTTATTGTTAAATGTGTATTGTTAAATGTATGCACCTTCCATCAGGACAAATTCCTTGAATGTGAAAACAAGCATGGCAATAAATGGTTCTGATTCTGATTATTACAGAAAACCACCAATTTGATGTGGAAGCAGAAGTAGCAAAGTTTCAAGTATGCTGCATCTCATAACTGCTTCAGCATGAGGCCACAGAGCCGCATTATCTGCTCAGCCTGAATTAATTAGGGAATAAAATCTGCTAGATTTGTGTCTATGGGGGAAGCAAGTGAGTGGAACTTAAGCAATCCCCTTATCTATTGCAAAGAAGGCCACAATTATGAATAAATACTTTGAATAGCAAGTTGGCATCAGTTAGTCTGGTTTCAGTCCATCCAGTGATATTTAGTCAAATACACTTAGGCAGGAGAAGCAGTGTTCAGCTGCATTTGTACAATTTACCAGCGTGACTTAAGCCACTTTATGACAATTATTGGATTCTGTGGTTTTGTCTGTGTTTGCCGAATTATTGATGTTATCCATTGTATTGGAGTAGAACCATATGCAACGTCATATTTACAGCAGAGGGAAATAGGAATATCGTTAAAGTAAATGCAAATCATGCAATAACAATATTTCTACAATTAAACATCCCAAAGGGCCCAGAAAGTCCCAAATGTACTATTATGTCAAATAGTTATGATTTTAATTATTACACACTTTCTCCACAAAAGTAATATCTAAGTTGAGGTGGAACCAGCATGGTTCTCACGTGCCTCCCTACATGATTTTTACAATTTTATATTTTCTAAGAATCAATAAAAGTGGATCCAGCCTTAGGCAATATTATTAAGTGGCCTTGTATAACACCTATTTTTTGATTTAGTGTTGGAGCAAATTAACAGCCGATGAAAAATAGTTTTTGTGTTAACCTCCAGGGCTCTGCAGCCTGCAAACAAGTTGGCTTTTATCTTTGCTGCAATAAGTAAAGACGCTTTAAATCACACATTAAATCATGTACAGCTGTGTGGAGCCGTTATGAATGGATCCAAATACATCTCATTGTAAAAGACCGGATCATTCCTTCCAACAAATTGTGTTTGCAAACATGCACCGCTAGTTTACTTTTCCTCCAAGGCTTTCTCCTTGTCATTGAAGTTTTGGAAGTAAAGTTTTATGTTAGATTGCCACAATTAGCGAAATATTAAATGGTGCTATGTCTTATATCCTAAACCTTGTAAGCAAAATGCTCATGTCTGGGATCATTAAGGGCGCTTTGACAAGCCACAGTCTAGTTTGGATATCAAAAGTAACTTGATACCTTTTGGTTTTTTTTTTTATTTAGTCCGGGGCAGTTTTCACAATGCACTAATCAAAGCAGAGCAAATTAATAAATTAATATGCTTAGAAGGGTATGTACGAGAGAGCAAATTTATATATTTCATCTCGAGCGCTGACACCTCACTGGCTGGAATTGGCGCCAAAGTTTGTTCTCGCTTTGACCAGGTGAACAAATCCCTTCTCCAGTTTATCTGTTAAGTCTTTATGGACGTCACTATTTTAGTGGACCTCCATTGGGTCAGATTACGTGCTCAATGCCAAAACCAGGGTTCTGTTGGGCGAGTACTAGGTTCACAGCTACCCAAATGAACCGCACCGAGTTTGATTAAAACGGACTAAATGTTGGCTGGTAAAAGCACCCTAAAACTCTAGTTGTAAAAGTTTTTAAAGAGAGATTAAAGAGTTTCATTTTCTCAGTCTTATTGCATTATGGGCTGTTATGTGTGTAGTTTCTTGAATTCCGTGTACCGTAAAAGACCATTTAGGGACGGACATTGCAAATGAGTACAGGCTACATTTGTTGTAGTATGAAGCATTGATTCAGTCATGCTATTAAAGTAAAGTGGCCAAACCCATCTCAGTAATATATCTGTAATGCATTTAATATTCAGTAAATAGCCATACACCAGCTTGAAGGTGATTCTGCATCAGTGTTTCTGTGTTCCCGTCACAAAGTGGAGGAAAAGGACATGTGAAAAGAAGGAACTGCTCAAAAATGCATGGTCGGATATCTCTTCAATAGTCAGAGTAACACCAGCTGTCAGCAGCAAGGACACACCGTCTAGTAGAAAGCCCTCCACGTTCGTTCATCTCGTACATTTCTTGCAGTTTTGCAACATTAGTAAAAGTGATATTAAAACAGCGAGAGTTGGATGCAACAGCAGAACACAAGGTAGGAAAACAGCAGCGGCCATAGAAGTACCGTCTGCCAACGTCCAGAGAAACGGAGTGATCACAGAGGAGCTCAAGACACTCAGAGAGGACGGAAAAATCAACCCGAGGTCAAATGTGTCCGCCGTCTGAAAAACAACAACAAAGTCTGAAAGGAAAAGAACCGCATCTTCAGTGAAGCAGGCGGTACGGAATGCAGCGTGTAGGAGTTTTGTTGTCAGTGAAACTTAGAATGAAATCAGAAAGAATAATCTGAAATCAAGTCCAAACCAAGAATGAAAATATCAATTGGTTGTAATCCCTGAAGACCATTGGGTATAACGAGAGAGCAGAAAAGTCCAAACTGACCGCTCAAAGTGGTCCACACGGCCAGCTTTGGACTGCCTGTAAGGTCCATTGTATTATATATGACACGATAACTGTAATAATATCCTCTTTAAATCAACAAATTAAAGCTTTTGATTGGATGCAGTTAGTGTCCGGCTAAGACAAAATGTCAGAGACAAAAAAGGTTGGAAACCGCTGTCCTATGTCGACCATGTACATCGCCGGTTCAAGTCTCAGAGACAAGACCTGGGGATCTACTGTGTTCTCAATCAAGTGCTTACTTTGAGTGGTGGCCTCATAGGTAATACATATTGGGGATGTTGTCCACACTTTGCAGACTGGTATGAGGCAGGTGGGATTAGTTTGGAAAAGGTGATGTCACTTCCGTTTGTGGACCAATCAGGATTCAGCAACATTTGACTCAAAATCTGATGGCAGATGTTGAGAGTTGAATTCTTCCATAAAAATAACTTTTATTTTTCCCACAAACTTCAGCTTTGCAAATTAAGGCCTGATTTCATCATAGGGGCTTAGTCCATTCATCTAGTTATCAATGTCCTGCTGCTTATCTGGGACCAGGTCACCGTGGCAACAGGCTTTCCAACACATTTCCGAACCACAGCATTTTCCCTCCAGCATGGTTTTGAACCCCAGGGTCTCCAGCCAGGTGGAAAGCCAAGAATGCATAGTATAGTTAATACATAGTTTGTCTATATATACAGTACTGTGCAAAAGTTTTAGGCAGGTGTGAACAAATGCTGTAAACTAAGAATGCTTTCAAAAATAGAAGTGCTAACAGTTTAATTTCATCAATTGATTTAGATTTTTCTTTTGTTCGCTCACTTTGCATTTTGTTAATTGATGAAAATAAACTGTTAGCACTTCTATTTTTGAAAGCATTCTTAGTTTACAGCATTTGTTCACACGTGCCTAAAACTTTTGCACAGTACTGTATATATACATATATATATATATATATATATATATATATAGACAAACTGTCATCCAAAGCTGCAAATGTTTGTAGGACACTTGACTTTGACTTGTATACTTCTAAATCTCTATATCACCTTCTCTATATTGCATGTAAATACATAAATGTGTCAAATGGTTTACACGTGAGGCCATGTATCAAACACTTTTTTTCCCCCACACTGCAGTTCCCCCTTATGACAAAATAATCTAATTATATGGGCCTGCAGACATTTGCCTATCAACGATGTAATGCAACAAAACAGATTTTCATGAAAAAATTCAACACTTTAAGAGAAGATCATATCAAACACATGTGTACAGAGATTAAAATGTTTAATTTACCTAATTTGTTTCACTCTCATGGCCATTAATGATTCACTATCAATTTAACAAATGAAGAAAAGCCACCTCTGAACCTGAGAACATGTCAATGTGGACTGAAATAAAGTCGCTTCCGTCCTTGAAGACAGTTCAAGTAAATACTCCCATTTTCCAGCAATTGCATTACAAACACCCAGTGATTTTTCACGCCCGCCTACACACACACACACACACACACACACACACACTAACAAGTGCACAAACACGCCACCACTCCCACTTTAGAGTGGAGCATGTCTCTGCTAAATGAGGATCTCTGCAATGCAGCCACCTGCCGCGTGCGTGTTGCCAGATCAACTCTTCGTCCAAGAGGAAAGCGACACTGAGTGGGCGGTACTTGACCTGTGTCCATGTACGCCTCTGGGCTCTGAGTCGCTGCCACGCCGCGTGGGAGGTGGGAGCAAAATACATTAGCTTTATCTCTGGCAGTAACGCGCAGGTTCTCAGTCACGCATCTAGTCGAGGTTCCAGTTTTGCGAGACAAAAAAAGAAAAGAAAAGATCCTCTGTAACACCTGTGTGAAATGTGCTGTTGGGAAAGAGGCACAAACTGGCTGTGTGTGGCGCAAAAGAGTATTTTTACCACAGCGCCGTTGCTTTCGGGAGCCAAAGTCAACGGGGAAACTCCAGCCCGGCACTTTTCTCCTCTATACCTTATTGTTTTGTAGTAAACAACATTCTGTGGCACTGAACATTTTTTATTGACTAATATACTCCATACAGTGATGTTCAAATGTTTTAAGTACAAGCTTCACAGAACTGGTAAAATTATTTCACCTCTGAATCTCGACACCTTCACTGCTATTCAAATGTCCCATCATTCTTTGTGGTGTCAAAAAATGCTGCTAGAGCATGTCATATAACAGGAGAAATGACTTCTGGGTAGTGAATCCGGCAGTGAATTAGTTTTAAACAAAAGTCACAAATCGTGGCTTGCAACTCACATTTCTATTGAGTCTGGTAGAGGACATGGAGGGAAAAAAAGAACAAACAAAGACTTTACAGCCAACAATGTGCCAGTCCGTCTCTAGGACTTGAAGACTCGGCCCCAAGCCCATGAACATCGTTTTTACATTTTTTTAATCAGTAAGTCATGTCTTTAAACAGCTGGTTACTGTAGTATTTTGCAAACATTACTCAAACAGGAGGAGCAAGTGTATTTGTTGGGGGGGACTATTTTCAGTTGCGGATCAATACACTACACTGTAAAAAAAAAAACTTGAGAAAACTTAAAATATCAAGGCAACATGATGCAATGTTTATTTTAAGTTTTCTCAACTTTTGACTACAGTAGTTGACTTAACTAAGATTTTCAAGTTTAGACAAAGGTTCTGCCAACTTAAATTTTCTTGTTCACCTATTTATGAAATTCCTGTGAGGCTAACAAAACATTCTTGTTTCAGTGCCATGCATTTCTACCTTCAACAAATACAGATATATGTGTTGAACAAATTTACATTTTTTGTTTCAGTGAGACCAATTTTTTTTGTTACAAATCAATACAATTCTATGTTGCTGTAATTGTATTTTGAGTTCTGCCAACTTAGATTTTTTCTTGTTCAAAGAATTAGGATATTCTTGTGAGACTAAAAATAAAAATATGGTTTCAATGCCATGTATTTCTACCTTCAACAAACACAGATATACTAGTTGAATAAACATAATATTTGCTTTAGTGAGATAGAACTGCTCTATGATAGCTCACTGAAAATGTATGTTGCTGGATTTGTCTTATTGCTCAATAAATACAATAAATATAATAAAAGGGGACACAGCTCAAAGTTGGCTAAAACCTTGTTTATTTAGCCTTGGTAAACATGTTTTGAACAGGATTAAAAGTTCATAATTAGGTCAGTCTGGCATTACATACACAGAAAAACAGCTGTGTCGCCTCAACAAACTCAACATAGTCAATTGTTCCATGAGCACTAACCACAATGAATTAACTAGCCCAGTTAAAAGTTAAACATTGAAATTCTATATAAGACAGTAGCAAACATGAATACGGAATAGAATAAACAAAATATTTACAACATTTCAAACAGTAAGATATCAGCACCTCTTGTGAACTGGCACTTCCACAAATCTTGTGAAAGAAAACTAAACTTGCCGTAGCAACTGATTTTACTAGCATCTACAATGAAATGCAACACACACACACACACACACACAGTGTCTTACATGCTTAAACATTAGAACTAACAATGCACGTCTGGCTTCTCCATAAATATTTAGAGTAAAAGATTTGTTTTCAGGGAACGTATACGCTGCGAGCATTGAGAGCCAAGCTCGAAAAAGATAGTTTGAATGGCTTCAAAAGTGTACCTCATCTCCTTTGTATAATTTATGTTCATGGCATACAGTAGGCCAAAGAGGTACTCCAAGGCAGTAGAGAGGTCTGGTAGGTCATGAAGAACAACGGCCCCTTCCAACACCACCGCTACATCTCGCACATTTGGTGATGAGGCAGCGGTATCATCTTCGATGACAGTGAGGATGGCAACAGACACACCTCTGAGCACTCTTTCTTCATTGTCAGTGTCCTGGGGAAAAGCAACACGTGCATGATTGAGTGCTAATGAAAGATTTTAAATGAAACATTTAGAGTAAAATGTTTTAAGCTTCGTTTTGAATGCTTTTACTGACTGAAGCGTTCGTCGCACATGATGTTCAAGGACTGTGGAAATGATGAAAATCTGACAATAATTACATTTTTATAGCTTCATGCTAGGATAAACAGTGCAGTTTTGGTGATGTTTAAAGTAAACAGGCTTTTTAATCCCACCGGCAGGTTTTTCAGCAATATTACTTAAGTATATTTCCTACAGTTGTTATTACTTACCAAACACTCCAGGAGAAACTTTGTTGTGTCGTTCCGCACAAAAATAGGCAGGCCTCTCAGTGCTGCTGTCTTTCGGTGTGACACAATGTCCGATGTCTTTGGAATGTTCAGTGGAAAACACAAAAGCATAATAATTAGTATAGTATCATAGTGAAGTTACACAAAATCTGACAATTTATAGCAATGACGAGGATAAAGCTCAGTTCAGTAAGTATCATGCTTAAGAAGAAAAGAAAAAGAAAAAATCTACAATCCTGCAGGCAATTTTACTTTCTACTTTTAAGAATTAAAAATACTATTTTCAACTAGGGAGAAAGGCTTTGGTGGACAAGTCTCTACAATAGCAAGTGCTAAAATGTTTGACGTCAATAGAAAGATCAGCCAACAGGTTAACTTGCCCGTGTCCTAAGCCTCAGGCACTTCACTCACCTGTTCGTCAAGTTTTTCCAGGAGGTCTTCCATCTTCTGACCAAAAGCTCCCTTCCTTGTCCGGTAAAGTCTAAGCAGGCCAGGGACATATTTTTCAAGGGATGCACTTAAAGTCCCCAGGAGGTCTTTGCTGGTGATCCGATGGAATTCTTCAGATATCTGAACAACATAATAACAAGACAATGTCATACGATGCGTACATCAAATCTCTGTGGAGCAGTCTTGTTCAAAGAATACGCCATTATTTTTCCCCTCGCAGAAATTGTATGCAAATATATACAATTTGGTTTCAGCAAAAAAGTATCATGAAGTATGGCATTTGTAAACATAAATCTTAAGGAGTTTGCCAATATATCTGTCCACCACTAACAGCAGATCCTGTATTTATTCGGTTATAGTCAATATAGTATAATCGCTCAAGCCCAATTACACACACTGCAATAAGCATTATAAGGCAATAAATGAGGACAACCTTACCTCCTCAATAGAAAAAAGTGCAGGCCATCTCTCCTGGACTTCTGAAACCAAAGGCTGCCCCTCTATTACCTCTCTTCGTCTAAGGGAAAATGTCAGCTCCATCTTGTGCCGGATCAGTGTGTCGTTCTTCTTTTTCTTCTTCATTTCGTCGACCAGAGCAACTCTTTCCTCCTCAAGAGTAGAATCATCATGGTGTTGTGGATATTCTGGGACATGATTGACCTCTCCACGTTTGGGCCTTTTCAGGGTAAACGGACTGTCATCTTCATCTCCCCCTTTTCTTTTTCTGTTGACATCCACCTCAATGCAGCCTGCCTGACGAAGCTTTGACCTGTAGTTTCCAAGCTTGTACTTTATACTTGTTTTCCATCCATCATAGCCCTTAATGCTACCTGGCTCCTTCAGGCATGGATACTTAAGGAACAACGAAGAGGCAACTGAGTCAAGTTCATCTTTCTCAGGGTAGCTTTTGATTTCAAAAATTGCTTGTGCAAGTTTATCCAAAATATCCATTTTAATGTCTCTTGTCACATCAAGGCTCTTCTTTGACTTTTCGTATGTCTCATTGCCCTTACGCAATTTCAGTTCAACATCATATGAGAATTTAGGAATAGGGAATGGAGAAGGCCACTCTGCAACATGCCTTAAATTGCTCCTGATGGAATCGGAATAGCTGGACCTGAAATCTTCAGAGCTGTATCAAGAGAGGAGACTGAACCAATGGAACTGTTGCAGGATTGGTGAGATGTAGATGAATCATTGTTCCACATAATATGCAGGACTGCACGCTCAGCTGGTAATTCAGACATTGCTGTCAAGTTACAGAGTGCATTTTCAAACTCTGGATCCTCAAACTGTAGTGAAAAATCCCCGTCAAGTTCGAGTTTCTCTTTAAGTTTATCAATCAGTTGGGCCACAGATCCTGGTACTTCAGAAAGCTGGACTCGCCAGGCTTCTTTGGAGGACACCACTACCTGAAGTAACAATGTCTGAAAAGAGGAGGAAAAAATAAATAAAAATAGTTACACCTGTTTTGGAAACATCCGACATCTTGAAGAGATCACAGTGGTATTTTTACTTTAACTCACTAATAAAATGAATTGTTAAAATAATTTATCAATTTGCTCCATCAAATAATCATGTAATTGTTTCAGAACTACTATAATGTATTACTTTCAATTGGATAGAAATGTTCAAATTAAACAAAGTGAACTGCTGGCACAAGACAACATACCATTTTGAGTTGCTTTATTAGAGAATGAATGTCCTTGTGGTCACCATCAACTTTCCACCAACTGTGTATGCTGCTAGAGGGTGGTAATCCATCAGCACATCTGGATCCAGAATGACAATTTCTGAACCGTGGCCATCAACAAGCTCATAAGACCTGAAATGTTCAATGTACCAGGAAGAGAGTCTTTTACAAACAAATGCCACTTCCTCTGTGTTGACGAGAATAGTCACAATCTTATGGAATTCTGGGAGGCCACTGCACTGCCCACTTGATAAAATCATGCCCTCCGCATACTGCGTTCCATGCAGGTGAATTGTTTTAGACAGAAACACTGTCAAGATGCGGGTACTTTTTTTGTATTTCACACTTTAGTGATGCATCTAAATTTGAAACCCTGACCACTTTCACCTTTTCAATGTACAGTTTGGGCTTGAAAAGGTTCTGATTGTCCAGATGGTATGCCATCATTTGCTGGTGTTTGGTGGAAAGAGTGAGCAGCACATTTTTCCAGTTGTGAGTGTCATGGACCACCTTTTTAAAGAAGCTATGCTTAGCTTCGAATCTCATCGTCCATAATTCCACTAAAGGTCCATAGCAGCGAATGAGATGTGGGTAGTGGTCAATGAAGTGGTGTTTTGGCCTTATTCTGAAATCCGGAAAGGTATTGGTGAGCAACTTGCGATGGTCCAGTAGTTTACAAGATAAATAAGACAAAGTTTCCTCTGACAGTCTGTTTGACACAACAATGTCAACAATTTCCTTCAGGTCCATTAAAATCTCCCATGCAGGCTCCTGTTCTGGTATCTTACATCCAATTAAGAAAGGAAGTAAGCGCAGCAGTGTCCAATTTTCGTGTCCATTTCCACCAACAGTTCCTTTTCCAAAGCTTGCTTTTGGAATTTTTTGTGGTTTGTTTACTTTGTCTGAATACTTGTAGGGGAATGATTTTATACTATCATTGAGTGCATCAAATGTAATGAAACCTTTTGAGATCAGATTTTTCAAACACAAGGACAATTCTACAGGGATGACTCCTTCAAAAAGGTCATGCAAAATATCTGGGGGAAATCCAGTTATTGGATGAAAGAACAGTAGATGTTTGCTCAGTACACATTCCCTTTTTACCCCATAAGTGCTTTGGAGGGTTTCATCCTGTCTAAGCTCTTCCAGAAAAGTGTTGTGTTGATCAACACCCCTTGATTCAAAATCATTAACTTCGGTTTTTGCAATTTGGCCTCGACTTATCAAACAAAAGCGGCAGAACTTGTCTACAATGAAACTTTGTGCTCCGAGGTTATCTGCACACACACAATATATAGTACCCTTAACAAACTGACCTAAAACTAAAATTCCTTCTTGTTCTAGAGATCGTATATCTTTAATCAATGGCTCAAGAAACTTTTCATAACCATATTGCCTGACATCCACACTTTTACCAAAGACAGCTAGCTGAATTGAAGTAAGACTTGATCGGAACCTGGCTGGTAAATTTAGAACAACCCAATATACTGCAGTTATCTTATGAAGTTTTCTAGAGGTGCCTAGCGGGTTACACACTTCAAAATCGTCAATATATAATGCCAAACTGATACATTTGTTTTGCTCTCCCAGTAGCTTATTGTCTTTGTAATACTTGCCGTCTTGGAAAGACTTGAAGTGCCCCGATAAAGCTTCTTGCTCAAATACAATTTGAGGCAAGGCAAGGCAAGTTTATTTGTATAGCACATTTCAACACAAGGTGATTCAAAGTGCTTCACATAAAACCATTAAAAGCATAAAAACACAATGCAAAATAAAAGATTTAAAAACAATTAAGAACAGTCATTAAAACAATAAAAAACAGTTAAAAGGCAGAAAGCAGTACAGTTTATTTTATTTATTTACACGTATCCTTGGAGGCCAGGAGAAAGGCTGCAATACCCAATACAGTGAACTCGAACGAGAAGCTTCTACTGTATCAGAGGGATACAGCGCTCGATCGCTGAGGTTTATAACACCATCCATCCATCCATCCATCCATTTTCCACCGCTTATCCGGGGTCGGGTCGCGGAGGCAGCAGGTCAAGCAGGCTGACCCAGACTTCTCTCTCACCCGCAACATCTACCAGCTCATTCTGGGGGATCCCGAGGCGTTCCCAGGCCAGCTGGGAGATATAATCCCTCCAGCGTGTCCTGGGTCTTCCCCGGGGCCTCCTACCAGTTGGACGTGCCTGGAAAACCTCTAAAGGGAGGCGTTTATAACACCAGTTCACAAATATTGTTTTATTTCTCCATGCTTCGTAGTACCATAGACTATGATTTTCCCTTTTATTCCCCTTTAATCCCCACAGATATGTAGTCGAACACCTTCTCCCGAGGAATTCTCAGTCCACTTTTGTGTTCTGATACACACGCTTTCAGATTTCGTTAATTCACCAAGACTTACAAAAACCACCCACACATTCCATGAAAAACAACAAATCTATCCCTGTGTCCTTAACCTTGCACCTCTTGGCATCGCTCCCTCAGCGGCATCGCTCCCACAGCGGCATCGCTCCCACAGCGGCATTATCTAAACCCTAAACTGACCGCCACCTTCATCGCTATATCGCTCCGTGACTTCAGTTACCAGAGGTATCAACGTGCCACACGGATTCAACTTGGATTTCTACCGACTAGAGTCGACCTCCGGTAGCTCCAAAGAGCATCCCTTTGTCCTATTTAAACTCCTTATTCTTTTACCTAAATCCCTAACCTTGCGGACACTTATTCTCATTCCCTACTAAAAAACCCGGGGAAATATGTGCTTTCACTTTACTTGTGACAAGGTACAATTTTGTAAAACTTCTCTCATTTTGGTAGATTTATTTCTCTGGTCACGAGCAAAGTATAAGCGCTGCACTTGCAAGAGCAGGGAGTCGTTTCATCAACACGCAGGTTGGAAACCAAAACAAAAGATGTAGAATCTGGTTTAATTAAAGGCAACAGCAAACAGAAAGGTCTTCAGTCTGGCTTTAAAGAGGCTGAGGGTCTCAGAAGACCTGCAGCTCTCTGGGACCTTGTTCCAGATGTGTGGAGCAGAAAAGCTGAACGCTGCCTCTCCGTGTTTAGTTCTGACTCTTGGAACAGAAAGTAGGCCCGTCCCAGACGACCTGAGGGGTCGGGATGGTTCATAAGGCAGCAGTAGATCACTAATGTATTTAGGCCCTAAACCATTCAGGGCTTTATAAACCAGCAGCAGGATTTTAAAGTCAATTCTTTGTTGGACAGGAAGCCAGTGCAAAGACCTCAGAACCGGAGTGATGTGATCCACTCTCCTGGTCTTATGGTGTGTTCACACCGAACGCGACGCGAAATTTCGCGTCGCGTTACTCGCGTGAGTTTACTCGCTCGACTTTATTGGTGTGTTCACACCGAACGCGACGCGAAATTCGAGTGAGTTTACTCGCGTGAGTTTACTCGCTCGACTTTATGTGGTTAATTTCCGTCAACGCAAATTCGCTTTAACGCGGGCGGGGCTTATCTCCGTGGCTTATCTCCGTAAAAACAGTACCGTTTCCGCCATCCACCATTAAACTAACCACTAGTTCTGCTTTAACCTTCTTGTGGAAGTCCCTCTAATGTCGGACCATCAAACGCCCCCGTGTCCGGGTTCATAATATCATCCGTAGCCGCACAACAGCGTCTGAATGACGGCCGCTGCCAGCGCTACTTCTGGTGGATCAGCAGCTGTTTGATTCAAACCGGCAGGACGGCGGTGATGACGCGCAGAGCTTCTCAACGCTGATTGGCTTTCGCGACGCGAATTTTCGCCCGAGTTGAAAAATTTCAACTCACGCGAATTTCGCGTCAAACGCGCCGCGCCAAACGCGCCGCGCCAAACGCGTCTAACGCGCCGCCCGGCGAAATTTCGCGTCTGTCGCAACCAAACGCGTCTGTGCATTGACTTTACATGTAATCTGGTCGCGCGAAAAATTCGCGTCGCGTTCGGTGTGAACACACCATAAGTGAGGACTCGAGCTGCAGCGTTCTGAATCAGTTGCAGCTTTCTGATTGACTTTTTACTGAGAGCCAAAAAATCTGCCCGACCTAATAAAGTCTCAAGTGCCTTAGTGACAGATATATAAACAAAAGAATTTTGATGGGCTGTGTTATAAAGATATTCTGTGGGTTCTAGAACAGAAAAATGTTCCTTGAAATATAAATTCCTTCGGTAATCTGTAGATAGGGAACCTTTCACTGATGTTGTTAAAAGTAGTGGATTAGTTTGAACTATAACATTAGAAATTTCTTGCAAAATAGAATCATTTATTTAAATTCTATGATTTGAAAGGATCTCTTTGACACTGTTAAGAGTCTGACTGTTAGAAAAAGACAGCAAATTATGCAAATCCTCTACAATCTTTTGCGTTGCAGCTCTAGAAACATGTAACACTGTTTGCATATATAGAAAGAGCGAGGCCAATTTGTGTCTCACTATCCACATCTTCCACAATCTCTTCAACCTCATCTACTCTCACCGTGTCCTGTGATGATGTTCCTACTTCAATATTAGATTGTTCACCATCATTTGCTTCATCTTCAGTGTTGGCTCTTGCTATTGTTCGAAAATCCTTAAACGTGCAGTTTTTATGTTTTCTACTTCTGTGAGAACTGAAAGTTGAGCGAGTGTTTGTTTTAAAGGCACACCTGAGAATTGGACATTGTACAGTTTCTCGATTCTTTAAATGATGTCCAAGATGGTTCAAATAAGTTTTTTCACTGCAGATCTCTTTAAAATCACACAATTCACAACGAAATGTAGAATTTTCATGAACTTTCCCAGTTGTGTGTGATCTTGATAAGTGTGATCGTAATCCACCAGGTGTTTTAAATACACATACACAGTTAGTGTAAATACAAGGCCAGTGTGCACCTTTTCCGTGACGAAGACGATAATGTTTCAGAAGAATCTCTTGACTGGAGCTTGCGAATTTGCAGAATTTGCACTGCATCCAATCCACCCCTAAAACAAGAGAGACACATATAGAACATATTAAGTTTTGCTAAAAACATTTAAGCTGCAGACTGTAATTTGCAAATATATATAAAACTTCCATGATAAAGCTTTATTTCACCAATACCACATATCCCACTGAAGCCATAACAACCCCATTCATGTTACATCACTGAATATAATTGGCCTGGTTGAATCTGTCATACAAGGGGACAAGGGCATGCAAAAGGGCCAACTGAAAACTGAACAGTAAAATATTTGCCTGCTAGAAAGGATGGCACTGCAGTATTGAGTTAAAGTGATTTATAATGTTCTTACTAAACACAAAACAAACACACCTAATTGTTCTATGACTTTTTCTATCATATCAAAATGCGCCATTATAATTTACAGAGGTAAACAAAAGGTGATAAGATTATGTTGATAGAGAAAAACTGCCACAAGTTTTTTTTATTTACATGTATTTCACGATCATACGAAGTCTAATTCCTTTTTAGATGCTTTAGAAACAAGGTCTTAAAATCTTCATTTGAATTTGTATTTAGCAGCCAAATCAAATAGTACAGGATATTAAACCCTTGTTTCTTTATAATGCATGTAATACTTAACTTTTTATTTACTTGGCTTGTAGAAAGGCAATAAAGTAGTCCATTTATTTATATTTACAATCCCTCCATGGCATAGTGGAGGTTAGTTTATGGCTTTCTGCTGGTTACACCTATAGTCTATGGGCCATATATGGGCATATCTAAGAGTTACAGTCGTTGTCATTTTAATTCCTTACAGTTTGTTTTATTTGTACGTCCTCGACTGTCTCAGAGCCTAATGCAGCGCTATCGTTCTTGTTCGGAGCTCGCACTTGATCTGCGGAGGCTCGCGTTACTGCGGCGCGAGTTTAAACAAAGCTTTACCAGCTCACACCCGCACCCACGCAGTCACAACCCCGGCAATTCTGACGTTAAAGAGGTGCGTCACAGGCTGGTTTTTTGTTAATCTGACAAAGTGACAGATAACACAACAGTGTCCGCGTCAACTGCGACCGGCTCCCCAATATAATCAGACCTTGATTCGCCATTTTATTAACGACTCTGCTGCCGGCCAAACGGAATGACACTGCCTAATATGTCATGTCCCTATGTTATACACAAAACATACACACATAACTCGACATACATTACCGCCTTGAAGAGGCTGTGTACAAATGGTATAACGTTATACTGGCGTATACGCAGACTTAATCACCATATTGGACCGTGTTCAGAGTGATAGACAGTATTCAACACCACACGGGAAAAGACTGCCCTGTATTAAACACAGACAATTCAAGTAACGTTAGCTAAACGGCAGAGCTGCCGGGTCCACGAGAGCGCTGGCATAGTAAAGCAACTGCATGTCGCCGTAATACCGGGGTAACGTAGCATTGACCGTGTGTGGAATGCTATGTGTAATGTAAGCTAGCTTACTATTGAATTATTCTCTCGGTGGAAATATGTCCGTGCACATTACTGAGAACACTGGTTGTCTGGTAAAAAGAAAAACACACATTTACCAAATTAGGGAAATTTCAGGTCGACAAGTAGTTCGAGAATCTCCAACTTCAGGCCCAAGTTGAATTTGCGTTCACAAGATGTCCGACCACCATGCTGAGCATCGCCTTCAGTGTTGACTCAAGTGACTCAGAAACCCCGTACATGACCGCAAGGCGCATGCGCGCAGTCGTTACGGAGTTTTCATCAAGAAAAATAAGGCTCCACTCAAAAATGCTTGTTAACCCATTTTGAAAATACGTATAGGGAGACGTTTGCTGGCCTGACAAGTTTTTGTTAGTTGCATATGGCAAAGCTTTGTTTTCGAGTCAGATTAATTTCAAAACGTTTATGAGGTCAACAATTGCGAGTTGTCTTTTTTACAGTGTTGTATTTACAGCAGCATCAGTATAAGCCAAAATAGACTTCCAAGGTAATAAAGGAACATGTTTCATGGAGCCTATGAAAAAGATATCCCAGGCTATGGATGCTCAGATAATACTTTGTTTGTGTTTTTCTATGACGTTAGTTGACAATAAGAACAACAATCTATTTAATATGACGGCACAGCCGAAAGGTTTTGTTGACATTGTTGGGTTTACTCAATTAGATGTTTGTTCCTGAGACCATAGTTAAAGTTATCGGACAATATGGTGACAGGTGTTTTTTTGTCCTGTTCGTCGACATACATGTTCAGAATATTAGAAGCAACTCTCTAAATAATGCAGTCCTGTACACAACACCCCCATGCTCTATGACATCAATGCAAAAACATAGAATTTAATTATAAACTGAACGTTAGAGGCATCATACAAGCAATTATCAAGGACCCATTGGCTATCGGCAGCAACGTATCCTCTGTGGGCTACAGCAATACCAGTTATTGGCCAAGACGTCCTCTTCCCTACGAAGATAAACACGGCATTTACAAAACACATGTCTGAATATGAATGAAGATACATAATAAAAAAGGACTAATAGTAAGTTAAATGTTCATCAGACCATAACCGAATGGTTCCGAGATAACATTTCGGCCACTATGTTCCACCTCTTATGCTCTCCATACAAACTGTTTGCCTGCCTGAAACCACAGCTCAGATGTGATTGGCCAGAAATACTCATATATTTTAATTTCGCTGCTTGTTATGTAACTTATTTTATATTTGATCAAATATCATCATAGGCCTGCTGTTGGGCATCTAATGACGCGGTAGTGCATTTTTGGTTTTGCTCGGCCTTGAGATTCAGATGCAGGAGCTCATTCAAATCCACGTTTTAGTTTTCACTTCAAAAGGGAAGGCAAGATGAGAACAATATTTTGATATACAGTGCATTGATATTGAAGTGGTTACATTAGCGTAAGGATGTAAATAAAATCAGTTCGTTAGATCAGTAATCATAACAAAAAGGGAGTGAAATACATTCAAACAACAAATTCTGTTTCAGGGTTGAAAACACATCACCACTGCCATGTTTGAATAATGCACATTGTTAAATAAACATACCAAAAAAAAATACTAAATGGCCCAGGTTGAAAGATCCCCTCAGTGAAGGGCTCTTGGGAGTTTTCAACAAAGGAAGAGACGGGGGTGGCAGCTCTCAGGCGCGTTTTCATTGAAGTTGCTCGCATGAGTTACAAACAAGCCCAGCGTGCATTCGGTGTTACGCAGCTCACAGCTATCGGCTTTGAAACCGTCGTGGGTTCTGCAAACAAAGAAAGTCAAGTGTAAAGTGCAGACAACGGGGATAGAGCTTTTGATGACAATCATAATCAGCACTATCAAACAGAGATGAAATGATGGCGGAAACATAGAAATGTAAATCTTGCATTCAGAGCAGTTTTGGGTGGACAAATAGTTTTCTATACACTGAGAAAATAGATCCGTTGTGACTTCTTGTGTCAGACCGTTTGTATCGTACCGTTTGACGTTCACGGTGTGTGGCTGGAGCGTCAGCTGCAGTGATCAGGATCCTTCCCTAAAAACCTCCGCACTGCTGTGGTGCTCTCCGGTACCGTCTGCAGGCGGCCAGCAGGTGACGTTACCAGCTGGACTGTCTGCGTTGAGTTCAAGCTCGAGAACTGGTGTTCAGTTTTTCTAAGAATTTCCAGCAACACCAGCGACAGGGAATGAACAGATTGTCCAAACAACCAGTTTAGGCAACACAACTACTTGGTTAGGTTTGTGAAAGGATTGTGGTTTGGATTCAAAAACGTTCGTTTTCTGAAATAAATACAGTGACATGGATCGATGTTGATCTGTACAGGTGTATTCAGACTGCAATCTGAAATCCATGGGCACGTCCCAAGTGTCTTAATTGCATCCCTGTTTCTCTAACTTGCATCTTTTCAAGGAAACCATACAAGGAGGATCAGCCTCACGTGAATGAATAGAAATGAGGATGCAAAAAGTGTTTTGTCTAACCCCAATTGTAAATGTATCCATAATAAAAGTTATCTAGGGAAATAACAGATTATGAAGAGAACATTTTTTTAATGAATGAAGAAAGTTTTTGTGGTCCTTTTGTTGTGCAGACTTACAATGAACGTATGTTTTAACCAGATGGGGAATCAGAAAACAAATCAATTATAAAAAAATAAAAAAATTAAATCTGTGATCTGTGTTCACTCTGGTATGAAACTACAGCGATCTTTAGAAAAACGCTGCTACGTTCAATCAAATAAGAGATCCTTACTCCTCAGACCAGAAATAAGAACTTTGGGACGGCCATCAATAAGGCGGTGCAGAACAACTTCTGGTTCAAGAGAGGAGTAAGAGTGAGGAGTGAGGAAACGACAATTAGAGACTTGGGATGTTCCCCATTTCTAATTGCTCCCTATTGAACTACATGTTAAGATCTTAGCTGTAGCTAGTTAGCACCCAGACAATAACCTCCGGTTATAAAAAATGAAGCCAACGCAGAAAAGCCTTAAACATGCATTATCTCTACTGGCCACCAGGGGGCGACTCCTCTGATTGTATATAAGTCTATAGAAAATGACTCTACTTCTCTCGATGTATTCCCTCGGTAAACATTGTAAACATGAGTTTTTGTCTCAATCTCTAGTTTCAAGTCTTCTTCAATACAACATGATGTTCATTATATTAAGTTATGGTCCATTGATAGTCAAACAGACCATAAAGCAGGGTAGGCTTTAGGGCGGGGCTACATTGTGGTTGACAGGCTGCTACCATGGTGTTGTCTATGTTTCTTACAACTTTCATTGTCACAACTTTCACCTTTTCATGGTCACAAACTGTAGTCCACAACTTATCCACAGTCTATGCTTTTAACATACAGTGTGGGATATCTTTCTCTGGAGAGCTCTCATTTTTCATCCTTACTCCATAATATGTTTATGAATCATACGACTCAAGGACAAGTGCACATTTTCCACTCAAGTTAAAACATTTTCATTTTAATTAGCAACAGCCAAATGGAAATTCCATTTTAGTTCAATCCAAACACACTCGTAGAAGGCTGAATTGAACTTGAACAGAGAGCTGATTTTGTTCCAAAGTCAAAACAAAAACAGGAGTGTAGTGCAACAGTTGAGTCTTTTTCATTATTAAAAGCAGATATTATCTCTCTATCTGCGCCCTTATCTTGATCAACAACCCAAAACGGCGTCTTCCCCCGCCACTAATCACCCATTGCTTCTCGCCTTTATGTCTAGCTTATCTTTGACTACATCTCAGTGATGTCTCTCTCGGAGATGTATTGGAGAGATGTATCATTTTGCAGCGCCTTGAAGGCTAACTTCCATTTCTTTGGATAATAGATGCAATCTTCATGCAAGGCAGAGTGTGGGGATGTGACACACAAGGCTATTTTGAGGACGGCAAATTTGTACGGGCGGCGCCATTTGCCAAATTGCGTGATTAAGCTGGAGAATGGCTCGGCCAGAGGCCCCACTCTGGAAATGAACTATTTGTTGCGTCCTCGCTCATTTATTCTGGATGTTCTTTTTTTCTTTTCTTTCCTTTCCTTTTTGTCTCCGACTTGATCTTGGAACATTTGTCTGCCCCTTGTCTCTTTATATACACTCGACTTTTGTCTCGCTTCCTCTTACTCCTCTCTTGTCATTGTGTCGCCCCAATTAGCTGCGGCCCACCTCTCTCACAGCATGTCAAGTAGGATGCTGTTCATGTATCATACAGTACTTCCCATTACATGTATGAAGCACTCCTGATGTTGCTAATGTGTGGGCAATAATTATTTTGTAATGGAGTTTAATAGCAGAAATGTCAGGGGCACCTCTTTAGCTCTGGGTTTTATTAATTCTTGTGGGAGCAGACAATTTACTTCCTACTGAGACACAACTGTGAGTGAGGGACTCTCCTCTTTGTTTCCTCCACACAAAGAGACAGAACGGTAGGTGGATAATAAATGGTGTGTAAGAGAGACAACTTGAAGACAGCGAATAGTAGACTATTTAATCCAAATAGCCTGATCCGGCTGACAATCTCACAGAGGAATGGGCACAGTGGTGGGGAAATGTAGTTATGAAACAATGTTTTATTCCATTCTGACTATTTGAGGTTTCTGAATGTTTTTTTTCCTCTCCAATAAATATCATGATTATATATGTATATGTATATATATATATATATACATATATATACACATATATATACTCATGTGCTTTCAATCAGTCTTCATAGTCTGGGTGAATAAATCGCCATGCAGACTAAGCTGCACTCTCCAAATTTGCGGGACCATCGGAGCAGCATCTTGCGGCCTCAGAAAGGCTAAATAGCAACACAAGGTTGGAGGAGGAGACTACTGGGCCCGCCCCTTCCTCCTCAGCTGCAGATTGTCAGTGACCACAATGGAGCTAGTGGAGCCTAAGGAGGGCTGCATGTTCAGGAGATCCGTCTCTGTCGAGACAGTACATGACTACAAGCTCTTTCCCATTGCCTTGTTTGCCAAACATAAATTACAGCCTCTCTAACCATGGTTTAACTCAGTAAATGTTTCTCTGTGTCCTTCAAGAGGGCAAAGGAAGTACATGGTGTTAGATTTAGAGGACTTGTTGAGTGAAACTGGGCAGCAGAGCTGTGTTCTGGTAAGTATTTTTTACTGCAAACCTGCCAACAGGACTGGATTGCCCCCTGGGGAAGTACCCTGGTGCTCGTTGCAATAATTGGTAGTATGTACCATGGTACAAGTGCCAAGACTACCATGGAGATATGGTAGTCTTAGCACTTGTTAGTTACAGGGATTCTCAGTAAAATACAAAGTCCTTCACGTACTGCATGTAATCTGCTATTTGAGCGTAATAGGTCCTGAAGGGCAGGATACATATGATGCAAATAGAGTGGGAGGAACCGAGGTCATGGGGGCTTAAATCCGCTCTTGGGTCAAAAACAACTCGTGTTTTTTTTGCTACACGGTTATGTTTCATAAAAAATCATTATATTTCCTGTTTTCTCTCTTATTTAATCAGTAAAAATAATTTATAAATATTCCATGAAAGCCATGTAACTTTTTTTAATTTGTAATTCTGATCAACCAATGGAGCTTTGTGCAGAACACCATATTTAATGCCTCATCTTTAGCATCTGATGCGCCCACCACAATTATGGTTGCTTTTCAACACACACACACACACACACACAAACACGCACACATACACTGACGGTCATTATCAGACCAACACACCCGACTCAGCTCGAACTTCTCTTTGTGCCTCTTCAAAGTTGAAACCCTCCCTGACAAACACCTGTGCTCTCTCTCTCTCTCTCTCTCTCTCTCTCTCTCTCTCTCTCTCTCTCTCTCTCTCTGGAGCGAGGCAAAACATGGCGTTAGCTTTGTCTCCATTGTCAGAGGCTCCGCCCATGAGCTTGAAGAAACAGGAAACAAACATCTGTCTCGTTCAGTGCTAATGTGGCACTGTGCAGGGAAAAAAAGAAAGTCACAACAACAGCAACACATATTTTAAATAGATCTGTCCTTCCTCTGTTTCCTAGGTAACCGAGACAAGGACGGGCCCTCTTGGCTGCAGTAACTATGACAGCTTGGATTCAGTTAGCTCGGTGTTGGTGCACAGCCCGGAAAATAAGATCCACCTAAAGGGTAAGGCTTGATAACAAACACACACACACACACACACGCCATCTCTCACATATGTTCATCTTAAATCTGTGCACGCACACACATCCACACACATTCCCAAAGAAAAAGGTCTGCAGACAGATTTGACAACACATTGCCGCCACCTCCATCCGCCACCCTGCCAAGCATGTGACCTCCTGTGTGTAGTAGTTGGCCGGGATGACCCTTTACTTTACGCTGCAGTAGTTCTTATGACTGTTTTGCCTGACCGCCTCTCAGTCTCTCAGGGAAACTGTTATCTTGCCGAGCTGTAGACGGACCGTATCCAGCCACACTGACCTCTCTCTGACCCCCTTCCAACTGCACCTGGAACACAGTGTGCAGAAGGAAATCCCACAGAAAGTGGTAATCTGTGGACAAGCCCTTTGTGTTAAATAATAGTTAACATTCTATCGGGCCACGAAAAAGAAGCCTGGGAAATGTTCTTGGCGTAATAACCTTTAATAAGCTCCGCCAGGCGTACCAGTGGGTCGCGCGTGTGCACGGCTAATCTCGCTAACAGCAGCGCTAATCAGGCGAATATTTTCTTTCTTGCAGATTTATGACCATCGTGGTTGCAGTTATTCACATTTATTGAGCTGCTGGCAAGAGGCCACAGCTGATCACCAAGATAAGATAGAACTTGACTAATGCTGAAGGAGATTATATTACAACAAAGGAATAAGAACAATAGGTTGAGGTAAATAGAAAGAGTAAGGCTCAAAACTGATATCCATGGTGTTGTTTTATAATATATGTTATATGTTATGATACATTGAGCAAAGGCCCCAAAGGGATTGGAGCATGGATGTAAAATGAATGGGCTAAGTGTGTTAGGTCCGGGCTGTGCGGACCGACGGGCTGGACCCAAAAGCAAAACAGACTCCAACAGCAAAAGTTCAATGCCAACTTGTACCACGTTTATTGTCTCGTTCACACTCAAACAATGGCGGCTGAGTACTTCCCGTCCGGGATTCCGCTGGCGTGACTCGTGCTTCCGTGATGCGCCCCTCCGTGCCTCCGTGCCTCCGTGGCTCGTGCTCGTGACTCCGTGGCTCGTGCTCGTGCTCGTGACTCCGTGGCTGGTGCTCGTGACTCCGTGGCTGGTGCTCGTGACTCGTGACTTCGTGGCTCGTACTCGTGACTCGTAACTCCGTCAGGCGGTCAAATGGTTCAACTAGCATACACGCAAGCATGTGTGGCAACCTCTCGACAATGCGGTCCAGGTGAGGGCCGGTCTTAAGCGTCTGGTAATCCCTGATGTCCTACAGCTGTGCGCGGAGGCGCGCCCTTGATCCTCACAGCACCCCCCCCTCAAAGAACGCCTCCTGGCGTACTCCCGGGCTTATCCGGGTGGTCCCGATAGAAATCCCGTAGCATGCCGGGATCCAGGATCAACCGGCGAGAGATCCATGACCGCTCCTCGGGCCCATACCCCACCCAGTCCACCAAGTACTGGTATCCGCGTCCGCGAGGTCGAACATCCAGAATCCCGGACACCGTGAACGCCGGGTGATCGTCGATGAGCCGGGTGGGTGGCGGGGGCGTGGCCGGAGGGCTATACTCGCTCTCGACTACCGGCTTTAACAGGGAAACATGGAAGGTAGGATGAACGGGCATTGATGCTGGGAGAGTCAAGCGTACCGCCGCAGGATTTATGATCTTGGCCACCGGAAATGGACCCACATACCGGGGCGTCAACTTACGAGACTCGGTGGGCAGGGAGAGATCCCGAGTCGACAACCAGACCCGTTGCCCCACCCGGTACTCCGGAGCTGGTGCTCGCAGGCGATCCGCTATCCGCTTGTTGGCGGCTGAGGACCGGGTGAGGGCGGCCCTTGCCGTGGCCCAAACGGCCCGCATCCTCCGGACGTGCTCCCGCACGGACGGAACCGCCACCTCCTCCTCCTGTGCCGGAAACAATGGGGGCTGAAATCCAAAACACACCATGAATGGAGACATTCCCCCCGTGGCCGAACTTGACAGGGAATTGTGCGCATACTCGACCCAAGGAAGATGTGTGCTCCAGGAAGAAGGATGCTGAGCGCACACACACCGGAGTGCCGTCCCCAAATCCTGATTGGCTCTCTCCGTCTGGCCATTCGATTGCGGATGATAGCCGGAGGAGAGGCTTGCGGTGGCCCCGACTGCCCGACAAAAAGCCTCCCAAACCCTTGAGGCAAACTGGGGCCCCCGATCAGAAACCACGTCCATCGGGATCCCATGGAGACGGAAGACATGCTGCACCAGGAGCTGCGCGGTCTCCAGAGCGGACGGCAACTTGACAAGGGGAACGTAGTGAACTGCCTTCGAAAAACGGTCAACAATTGTCAGAACCACGGTGTTACCTTCCGATGGAGGCAGTCCCACAACAAAGTCGACCGCGATGTGCGACCAGGGCCTGCTTGGAACGGGAAGAGGGCGCAGTAGTCCCGCCGGACGCTGATGGGACGCCTTCCCCCGAGCGCAGACCACGCAGGCAGCCACGAATCTCCGGACGTCCCCCTCCATGCCGGGCCACCAAAACCGCTGCCGGATGAAAGCAGTGGTCCGACGTGCGCCCGGGTGACAGGCCAGGCTTGAAGAGTGTCCCCACTGTAACACCGGTGAGCGGGCAGTCGGCGGAACGAAGAGACGATTTGGAGGACCCCCCCCCGGACCTGGGTCAGCGTTCGGAGCGCCCCGAACGATGGATTCAATTTCCCAAGCGGCGGCCCCCACGATGCACGTCGCGGGAACTATAGGCGCGACGTCCGAGACTCTTGAAGCGGGAAACACTCGAGAAAGGGCGTCAGGTTTGCCGTTCTTACTTCCAGGACGGTAGGACAGAGTATACTCAAATCTACTCAGGAAGAGCGTCCACCGAGCATGACGGGAATTCAATCTCCGGGCCGCCCGCAGGTATACCAGGTTCTTATGGTCTGTCCATATCAAAAACGGCCGCTGGCTACCCTCTAACCAGTGTCTCCACTCCTGCAGCGCCAGGACCACCCCCAGCAACTCCCGGTCTCCCACATCATAGTTCCGTTCAGCCGGGCTGAACCGGCGGGAGAAAAAGGCGCAAGGATGGAGCTTCTGAGAAGTGGGGTCCCGTTGAGAAAGAACCGCCCCCGCTCCCGTCTCCGAGGCATCCACCTCCACCACATACTGACGGGACGGGTCCGGATGTTTTAAAATGGGAGCGGTCGTGAACAGTTCCCGCAATCGACGGAAGGCCCCATCCGCCTCGGGGCTCCAGGAGTAAGGGATCTTAGGGGACGTGAGCCGAGTCAGTGGTTCTGCTACCTTACTAAAATCTCGGATAAACCGACGATAGAAGTTCGCGAACCCGAGAAAACGTTGAAGCTCCTTCCGGCTACCGGGGACAGGCCAGTCCGCCACGGCGCGGATCTTAGCCGGATCTGGCTCTAACTGGCCCTGGGCGATGATATATCCCAAAAAACTCACCGACGAGACGTGAAATTCGCACTTCTCAGGTTTCACGTATAGGTGGTTCTCCAATAATCGTCGGAGAACCAACTCCACGTGCTGGCGGTGCTCCGCCAGGGATCTAGAGAAGATGAGGATATCATCAAGATATATAAAGACGAAGTGACCTATCATCTCCCGGAACAGACTGTTCATAAGAGTCTGGAAAACGGCGGGGGCATTCGTGAGCCCAAACGGCATCACCAAATACTCGAATTGCCCCAAATGCGTGTTAAACGCCGTTTTCCACTCGTCGCCCTCTCGAATCCTGACTAGATGGTACGCGTTCCTGAGGTCGAGCTTGGAAAACACCCGGGCATGACACAATGGCTCAAACGACGGGTCAATCAAGGGCAACGGAGTCTTATTCTTCACCGTGATCTGATTAAGACCCCGGTAATCAATGCATGGCCGCAGGGACCGGTCCTTCTTAGTCACAAAAAAGAATCCGGCCCCCAACGGAGCGGACGACGGTCGAATCAAACCGAACTCCAGGCACTCCTGAATATAGCTCTCCATCGCACCCCGTTCCGGACGTGAGATATTATAGAGCCGGCTCGTGGGCAAAGGAGCCCCTGAGAGCAACTCAATTGCGCAATCGAACGGACGATGCGGAGGTAACTGACGAGCTCGATCTTTACAGAACACCGGTGCAAGCGCGTGGTACTCGACCGGCACGCCGCTCAGGTCCGGCGGAACCGACGAACTGGGGGAGCGTCGAGGACTGACCCGAAAACAACGGGCATGACAGGCCGGACCCCAACTGGAAATGGAAAGCGTCGTCCAGTCCAGCTGGGGATTGTGAAGTCGTAACCAAGGGAGACCCAATACGAGGGGGGACGCGGGGGATGGAAGTATGAAGAACTGTATTGTCTCCGAGTGCTGACCGGCTAAACATAGAGTGATTGGGCAGGTGCGATGAGTGACCTCCGCCATTAACCGACCATCCAGGGCGTTGACCAGTCTGGGCTGATCCAACAACTCGAGAGGCACCGCCCCGGTGGTCGCAAACCCAATGTCCATAAAGTTATCGTCCGCTCCTGAATCTACCAAAGCCACCACGGGTAAACGTTGGTCCTGCACTGTCAGGACGGCGTCGAGGGAAATGCGGGGTGGGGACTGTGGCGACCCGGTAGTGCTCACCAGCCATCGCGCTGCAGGAAAGCAATGAGAATCATGAGTGGTAGAGCTCGAAACGAAAGATTGGCTCGCCGGAGGGCTCTGAACTACTGGCGAGCCCCCCCGTTTGGGGACTCGTGACATGTGGCGGAGTAGTGCCCCGAGCGGCCGCAATTGAGACACAGACTGAGACGGATTCGCCGTTGTCGTTCCGCTGGTGCAATACGAACCCGCCCCAACTGCATGGGCTCGGAAGGCTCCACTGACGACTCGGCGGACTCTGACCCCAGACCCCTAACCGGAACCGGGCGCGAACCCCGCCCCCCTCGCTCGCGACGACGCTCCCGCAGCCGGTTGTCTAAACGGATTGCCAATAAAATGAGCTGTTCCAGAGACGCCGCATCGTCTCGAGGAGCCAACTCATCTCTTAGCTCAGCTGTCAACCCCCGCGTGAACATGGTCATCAGGGCCGGTTCGCCCCAACCGCTCTCAGTGGCCAGGATCCGAAACTCGATGGCGTAGGCCGCTGCCGAACCGGACCCCTGCCGTAAATCACACAACTGAGCCCCAGCCTCCCGTCCGCGTACCGGATGATCAAAAACCCTGCGGAGTTCCGCGGTGAACTCCGCGAACGATGCTAACGCGTCTGATCTGCTCTCCCATAAAGCCGCAGCCCACTGAGCCGCCTTCCCGCGAAGCAAATTAATACAAAAAGCAATTCGTGCTCTATCTGAGGAATAACTGGCGGGCTGAAGGTCGAACACCAAGGTGCAGTTCAGAAGAAAACGACCACACGCCCCGGATTCACCGGCGTACGGTTCAGGTAGGGGAACTCGAGGCTCTCTGGTGGTCTCTCTGATAACCGGGCTAAAAACTTCACTCACCGGAGGAGGTGCGCCCGCGCCCGCCAACTGCTCCACCCGAGTGGTCAGCCGGTCCATGTTTTGGTTTAGTCTCTCAAGCGCATCCCTCACTCCTTCCAACGCCTGGTCGTGTCTTCCCAGCATCGCTCCCTGGGCACCGAGGACCTCCCGCCAAGATGTCTGATCCGCTGGGTCCGTCATGGTCGAGAGGTTCTGTTAGGTCCGGGCTGTGCGGACCGACGGGCTGGACCCAAAAGCAAAACAGACTCCAACAGCAAAAGTTCAATGCCAACTTGTACCACGTTTATTGTCTCGTTCACACTCAAACAATGGCGGCTGAGTACTTCCCGTCCGGGATTCCGCTGGCGTGACTCGTGCTTCCGTGATGCGCCCCTCCGTGCCTCCGTGGCTCGTGCTCGTGACTCCGTGGCTCGTGCTCGTGCTCGTGACTCCGTGGCTGGTGCTCGTGACTCCGTGGCTGGTGCTCGTGACTCGTGACTTCGTGGCTCGTACTCGTGACTCGTAACTCCGTCAGGCGGTCAAATGGTTCAACTAGCATACACGCAAGCATGTGTGGCAACCTCTCGACAATGCGGTCCAGGTGAGTGCCGGTCTTAAGCGTCTGGTAATCCCTGATGTCCTACAGCTGTGCGCGGAGGCGCGCCCTTGATCCTCACAAAGTGAATAGATATGAATAAAAGGAATAAACAATTTAAGGCCTGTACTGCCTGTACTGGGTAGTGTCTGCTGTATTGTGCCACGTCTGCATCAGCAGGTCTGCTTGGATCGTAATTAAACCGCCTAATGGAATTTTCGAAGGAACCGACCTGAAATGAAAGCAGGCGCCAACACCTTTGGTTCTGCAGAGAGAAGCAAAGTGTCCAAAAACCTGCATTATCTCTCCTGACCAGCAGGGGGTGACTCCTCTGGTTGTATAGAAGTCTATATAAAATGACATTGGTATGAAACGATCTTTAGAAAAACGTTGCTACGTTCAATCAAATAAGAGATCTGTCCTCACGCCTCACTCCTCCAATTAAGAGACTTGGGATGTTCCCCATGTCTAATTGCTCCCTATTGAACTACATGTTAAGATGTTAGCTGTAGCTAGTTAGCACCCAGACAATAACCTCCGGTTATAATAAATGAAGCCAACGCAGAAGAACCTTAAACATGCATTCTCTCTACTGGCCACCAGGGGGCGACTCCTCTGGTTGTATAGAAGTCTATAGAAAATGACTCTACTTCTCTCTTGATTTATTCCCTCAGTAAACATTGTAAACATGAGTTTATGTCTCAATCTCTAGTTTCGAGTCTTCTTCAATACAGCATGATGTTCATTATATTAAGTTATGGTCCATTGATAGTCAAACATACCATAAAGCAGGGTAGGGTTTAGGGCGGGCTTACTGTGATTGACAGGCTGCTACCATTACATTACATTACATTTCATTTAGCTGACGCTGTTATCCAAAGCGACTTACAATAAGTCAAAGTCAAAAGTCAGCTTTATTGTCAATTTTTACATATGTGCAAACATACAAAAGATTGAAAGTATGTTTCTCTTCTGTCAAACATAAAGTGAATAAGTGAATAATAATAATAAAGTGCAAAAAGGTTTAAAAAAAATTAAGAAAAAGAGAGAGAGTTCAGCTTCCTGACAGCCTGGTGGATGAAGCTGTTGGACAGCCTGGTGTTGCGAGCCCGGAGGCTCCGGTATCTCCTACCGGAGGGCAGGAGGCTGAAGAGACTGTGTGAGGGGTGGCAGGAGTCGCTCACAATCATGGTCACTTTGCGGGTGAGGCAGGTGTCATATATGTCCTGCAGGGAGGGGAGGGGGGGGAGTGAGGCACCAATGATCCGTCCAGCTGCATTCACTATGCACTGCAGGGCTTTCCTGTTGTAGTCTGTGCAGCTTCCGCCCCACACAGTGATGCTGCTGGTCAGGATGCTCTCAATGGTGCCACGGTAGAAGGTGCATTCCACCGTGAGTACAAACAAGAATCAGAACAACAAGAATCAATAAGGTACAATTTCATCAATAAAGTTCAACTACAAAGTGCTATCAGTAAGAGCCATTCCAGTGCTACTAAAGTGCTACTTCCTTTATTCAATGTATAGTCGGAAAAGATGTGTTCTTAGTTTGTGACGGAAGATGTAGAGACTTTCTGCTGTCTTGATGTCACTGGGGAGCTCATTCCACCATCGAGGAGCCAGGACAGCGAATAGTCGAGACACGGTACGCCAGTACCAATGTTTTGAATCGGATGCGGGTGGCCACCGGTAACCAGTGAAGGGCGCGGAGGAGCGGAGTAGTGTGGGTGAATTTCGGGAGGTTAAAGACCAGTCGAGCTGCTGCATTCTGGATGAGCTGCAAAGGTCGGATGGCACCAGCAGGTAGACCTGCCAGGAGGGAGTTACAGTAGTCTAAGCGTGAGATAATCAGAGTCTGGATGAGAACCTGTGCCGCCTTCTGAGTGAGAAGGGGACCTTTTCTCCTGATGTTGTGCAGCTACCAGATTCGTATCCGGCGTCACTACTTCACTCCTCCGCATTCCAAATATGGTAACTTCCGTTTATTGGTTTGCGAAAAAAAAACATGGCGACGGCTGTAATTGAATACTCAAGACTTTAAAACGGCAGTCACAAACCAATGGCTGACGTCATGATCAGAATCAGAAGTGTTTATTGCCGAGTATGTTGAACATGCAAGGAATTTGACTCTGTGAAAGGTGCAATATAATTATACAAATATAATAAAAACAATAAACATAGTGCAATAATAGATAAATATGGTAAATGGTGCCAGTAAAGGGTATCATGAATACGTCTACTTCTTCTATACAGTGTATTGTCAACCCCCAAATTTGACACAAGTTTGTCCAAGTTGCTCATTAAGTGGCGACTTGAATTTATCTGAATAAAATTTAAGATTTCACTCTGACACATTCTCAAGAACAATGCGCGTACAGAGGAATCAGCTCACTGTTAAAGAATAATTCAATTATTGAAACTTTTTTTACAATGCGGATTCATTCACCTCGACTTATTAATTAATTAATTAATTAAGTCAATAATGTGTTCCGCCTTTTGTTAAGTCGCTTGGATGTTTGAGCTTCACTGTGCATACAGTAATCTCTGCAGTGTACACACAGGTCATTATATTTGAATCAGAGAGAACAATGTGGAAAACCCATATTTATTGGGAAATTGTGTTTATGTTTTAAAACATACCTAAATACAATATTTAAAAGTAGATTGATAAGTTTATTAATTATTAAGTTTAGTCTTGTCCTGCCTCCGTTTCACACTACATGCCAACATCATTTTGGGCTAGCTCTAACTTTCCGATCTTTCATTTTTTTTACATCACAATTATAAGCGTCACTTGCTCACAGGATCATCTCCCTTGGATTTTCAATGGGGTCAGCGTTTTTAGTTTTCAGGGCTGGCTAACCAGCTTATCGACATTTTATATTCCATGAAGCAGAGAAAATATAATTTCTGAGGCAATCTGTGGATTGTATCACTCTAGGTGTTAATAATCCAGTAGCAGATACTTCTTCTAAAATGATGATCAGAACTTTCTTTTGGCTCGTACTGAAACATCACAGGCTTGTGGGCAGACTGCTGGCTAATGGACACAAGTATTAAAAGAGCATAAAAGAAAGGAGAGAATATCAAAACACCATTATGCTCCCCGGCCACCCAGCCTTTTCCTTTCCTTTAGGAGAATAATTACTAGCACTGATCTGTAACCTCCTACAAAAAGGAGTCAAAGGGGGGACCAAACTTTTCCCGTCATTTAAGTTCTTCCTTGGGAGCGTCCTAATCCCAAATGCAAGGTATCACACATTTCATTGAGCGACCGCTTCACAGTAGCTACACTTCAGATTTCTCCAAAGCTGAAGTGTAATTTGCTTGGCCATTGTACGGCCAAAGGCAATAGTGTTGGAATGCAGCCGGCATGCTCTGTGCTTCTGAAGTGATGAGTATTATCAGCATGGGATCCGGCTGCGGTGTGCCATCTGACAGAGTGAGAAAAATAACGGCTCTTTGTAGAAACCCTGTGTTGGATCAGGCAATGTGAGGCTTTCTTTTCTCTGTATGAATGTGTTTCATACTAGTCGTTAGTCATGGCACATATATGAAGGCAACAACACCTCCAGGACATTTTCACGTGATAACTTAAAGAGTCCCCCATGTCGCACCTCAAAACATTTCAAACTAAAGTTAAAGCTGCATGTATCAACATGTTTGTATTAACAGTGTCAAACCATGTTAATATGACGCGGCAATCCATTAATTAACGCCATTTCCTTATTTCTATTAACTCAAACATTGACTTAAATGTCACGTATCGTATGTACTTAAGTTATTACTTTTGTATAGATATTTTAACCCAAACATTAACATATTTGTCACAAAACTACCAGACTTAAGTAACGCCACATCTGTGGTTATGTTAAACCAAACGTTGACGTATTTGTCACATCTCTTCTGTACTTATTATGGTCTAGTGTTACAGACTTATTTATGTAACACTATTACCAAATGTTATTTTTCACAAATCTTTTTTTAAGTAATGCTACTTCTGTAGTTATTTTAACCCACACCCCAGTCTTTTCCTGAACCTAACCAACTAGTGTTGATGCCTGAGCACCGATCGCTCTGGTTGCTGGATATTTGTAGAAAAAGAACAAATTAACTCTTCGTACGATATCATACTAACTAGAGAAGAAGAGTATCTCTCAACTGTGCACTCCCTCTCAGCTTTACAGTGTTCAGTCCTAGTGAAAAAAAAAAACTATTTCACACCGCGGTGTCAGCAGTGGTGTTGGAGGACCCACAACAATAAGAAAATATTAACAGCACAGCTCTCGTGTTGTAAAAGCAGCTCTGTGCTGTGGCACGAGTAAAGAAGAACTGGCTAAACATGAAGTTAGATGTTGAATAAAAAACATTCCTGTTGCAAAGTGGCCCTTGACTAATAAGAGAAGCTCTCCTGGAGATATAAGACAGGATGATGTTGTAGACTACAGATGTAAAAGATGTTATGTTACGTTGTTTCAGAATACATAAATAATAGTGTGTTTGTGTTGGGCCCCACCACTCACATTAAGAGGCTGGCGAAGGAAATTGATTTGAAGGGCATTCAAAGTTTCAGTGAGCTATAAATAATCAATATTTGTATTTGCAGTTCAGGAACAATGAGTTTGGACACCTCATTCATCAGGTCCAGTCCTAAGGAAGATATATTTGTGGGTAAATTAAGGCATTGGTCGTAGATTAACTTTGCTAAATGTAATTTCTTAAATGCACTATGTATATGCACTGACTACGTATGGATTGTATTGCACTCCGTTACAGAGCTAAAGTTTCCTCCTATTTACTCCTATTTGCTAATGGTGTAATTCATGATGCGTTTGCTGTCTGTTGATTTTGTAATGGGATTGGAGAAACACGTCCGAGGGTAAACTCAATCCTCTAATTCCTGCCAATTAGCCTGATGGCTTCCATTTGACTGGAATTTCAGTACTCTTATCCCGGCAGTCCAATTAACAACAATTAGGTCTTGCAAGTTGTTTCTGGCTTTCGTAGGGTTAAATAAAATCAGTATCTAGGTGCCTAGCACAATCATTCATTAAGGAATGGGTTTAATGCTTATATTAAAAAAAAGGGTATCTCTGTGGAAGGACGCCTTCAAATGTAACCGTTGTTTATTTGTCTCTCTTTCAAGTGAAGGTCTGTACAGACCATGTGGAATACTGGCTTGCCAATATTTTGCATCAAAACTATTCATAGCGGTCGTGATGTGAATTTCATTTATTTTCACAATAACAGATTTGAACAGATTTGCGCAGGCAGAGCACCAACTACTAGGATCCTATTGACCCACAGCAACGTCTCGTCTGTTGTACAGCCTAAACTGCTGGAACATATTTTATTGAGTTTCCTTTAGCAAATGAATTTGAGTTCCCTCTACTAAACAGATAGATAGTATACAGTATGTCTCAGCTATTATTGTGAAAGGTATAAACGAAAGGGGCGGCTCTGGTCTGCACCGCCTTTGTCAAGGTTGAAAGGAGTAATAAAGTGTGCCGCCTCCATGTTATGCAACGTAGCTATACATATTGATTTACCACAAAAATCAACCTCGCTTCAAAAACATACTGACGGCCCTCCGTTGTAGGAGGATGAACCGCTCTAACGACACAGACCCGTTGTGTGTTGAGCCTCTCCACTCCTGATAAATCATGGAGGAAAAGAAAAGGCTACCGTATCAGAGTCATTGGACAGAAGCGGGTTACATCATTTCGTGGTGATATGGTGGAAACTCGGAATCTCAGAGCTGTACGTTCTCCAGCCGAGTAGAAAAAGTCTCTGTGTGTTTTCTATTCCCCGAATGCCTCAACAATCCGCTGTCCTCCCTCTCTTTCTGATCTCTGACTCTGATTGTGTGTCTGCGTGTGTTGTGTACCTTTAGGCTTCGCCTGGGTGTTTGTGTGCCTCCGCGTATTGAACACTGCTTTGTTGCCAACAGTGGCCGTCCTTCTCTCATCATTAATGATTGTCAAGGAACAACCTGACCTTAGCCCTGACCTCAGAGCCATGCTTTGATGTGGACTTGCAAAGTCATTATAATTTTGTGCCAAATGTTTTTAGCGTTCAACTTTGGGTTATTAGTCGTGCAGCTCTGTTGTGAATATGTGTGTGTGTTTGAGTGTGGGTGGTGTGCTCGAGTACGAGTGCATCAACAACACATCGAGAGTCCAGGCCGCAAAAAAACTCAGAACAGAGACACAAAAATGCAGGAACCGTTGCACCAGTTTTCAGTTTACATAATCTTCTGTCATAATCTCCCCCCTCCACCCCCGTGTGGACAAAGGGTTACGGAGGACAAACTGGTGCTGATTTGGTCAAAATGGTAAGATTAAAAGGATTACAATGTTTAAGATGTCCACCCTGCCGCAGAATCAGCAGCTCTCAGTACCGAGCGGCGTCCACAGTGTGTCCTCCCCTGCGCTCAGCGCAGCAACCAAGGCAGACATTCAACCACCTCAACCCTCCTTTTGAAAACCCTGTCTCAGCATAATAATGACATAGTTGAGGACACTGTCCACTTACACAGACTTTGTGGTTTTACGTATGCAAATGAGTTCCTTGTGATGAAAGGGGGTCGGACACTTCAACAGAGGATTGACCGTGGGCATGGGCCAGGAAATGTGTCAGCAAGGAAACCCCCACAGAGTGACACTCCCAGGATTGGTGCAACATCTCAGTGTGGACTCTTGCTTCATCACCCTCCTGTGGTTCCTGTGATGAGAGTGAGGGAGGTGTGTAGAGGAGTTGTCTGGAGAACATAATGCCCTGCCGCTCACTCCAGTCTTTCACTGCCCACAACAAGCTCTTCCCATATGGTTGGATCTATGTTTGCTTCAGTATGCACATGTTTGTTGCAATGACCATGTGAATAGAACTGCTCTGGAGTGCATTATTATAATCCTGCCAGGCACCATAATGCCTTGTTTCTACTCTGGACAAGGTGCACACAACATAAAAAGATATACATGTTTGAAGATATTCTTCAAATGCATATGCATATGCTTCTCGCTGATATTAATTTGCATTTGTTAAAAAAATTAGATAGCATCTATTCAGGTTGTGCAGTTAGTTAGCAGTTAGCAGTGCGGGGTCCATAGTAACGTAGCAGAGGTTGCAGGCCTGTCACAGGGGGTGCACATATTTTCCTGCATGAAAGTCCACTTCGCTACATATTCATCCAAAGCTCTGACCTTCAAACCCTTACTGTCCACATTAGTACATACATATAGAGGCACACTACTTCCTGCATAGGCACTGAACTTTGTCATTGCGCTTCAATTTCGAGGAGCAGAATTGTCCGAGCCACCGATTTAAAGCTGAACCAAAAAATCGTTCTTCCACCTGTAGCTGGAAATAGCAAAACACACAGTGTAAGTCCACCAGACTGTGATCTCCCTTTTATACTGGCAGGTCAAAAATGGGCACTTTAGTCGTCCTCGGAGACCTCGACGAGTATTTTCAGGGCCTCCAGCACAAAGAACAGATGTTGGGTCGCAGTGGCGGTTGCTTTATTTGTAGCCAGGATTCTACCCTGAAAGGACCGTTTAATAAAGCGGATGTAATCTCATCCCCTATTCCCTCCCTGTTGCTTTTTATGCATTCTCCTGTGAAAAAGCAGTTCCCTGACACCTCTCTTATACCCACCAACTACATAAGAGCAAGAATCCTTGATTGTGTCCACCGCCTCATGGACATCCTCTCATATTCTCCCATGTCCATCCTTATCGAACAGGTGCTTTCACACAGACTTGCTCAAGGCTTGGCGCTGTACTTGTTTCAATCGTAAAACCCTCTGGGAACCTGTGCAGACCTGCAAAAGGCTGACTCGATCCATCACCAACTCGATCATAACACAATCTCGCCTGAATGCAAAAAACTTTTCCCACAAAATTGAAACCCTCTCCAGTATCATAAATTCATGAAAGCTATGTAAACATACAGTATGTACACAAATCAATAGTCCGGTTTACATACGAGCAAACATTCCTTTTCAATTCCAACTGTTGTCAGGGTTTCGGTGACGGAGATATGCGTACATAATAGATGCTCTCAGTGTATTACACAGCCAAAGTAGTTTCTCTGTGTATTAGCTAGAAAGGATTTCATAATAAAAGCACAAAAATGAATCTGCAGGCCCCGCTTTCAAGTCAAAAATGACACCATTGCCTGCTGACAGCTGCTCGGTGGCCTCTTAGAGGGACTCCAGGAAAACCTCTAACAGCCCCCCACCCCCTCCGACACAGCACCCGAAATGCGCCTTCAGAACTCTGCTGGAATTCCATCAATAGCGGCAGCAGGGCCTAGGGACAGATGCTGTACGACACTTGTGAGCTCCTGCAGGGCGAGAGGTCTGTCAAATGCCTCCCACTGCTCGGGCCCAACTCTGGGCAGTCACTGAAACAAATTCTCAGCGCACCACCTGTCACTGTGTAACCCGGCACATAAACGGCTCGCCAAATGCCCAGCCGGTGCCTCCTATGACATCACGATCCCTAAACGGGGCTCTCAAACGTCAAGGTTGTTTAAAGTGAGGGAGAGATGTAGAAAGGTGGTGATAAGAATTCATCCTTTAAAAAAGCACTTGGGGGACTACGTAGGCATTTTACCCATTTTAGACTCAAATCTATCTCTTTCCAACATTACTGCCCTGTATTTTGCACTTGTTCGCCATGTGGCTGAATGTCTTTTTGAAAGAACACAAAAGTATCGCGAAAGAGCACCAAACAACCCCCAGCTGAAAGACAATTTGCATTTCCTGCTTTGCAGCCAGTCTGCAGGAAATTCAAGTGACAACCGGATGGAAAGAAAGAATAAAAGACAGGCAGGGATGGAGATAAACATGAAGAGAGACGGAGCGGTGTGTGTGATACAGCATCCTCAGTGCCAGCCCGTCCACTGGACCGTGCGTTGAAGCTTAGTTGCCGCCAGAGCCCAAGGCTTTGAGAGCAGGTGCACCCTCCAAGGTCCTAGCAGCAGCATGGCCTCTTCAACAGGGATGGCATTCTGGTAAGAGTGGACGAGCACTCGGACACACGCTGCTAACAGAGGGGTGTTGGTCGAGAGGGAGGCTTAAGAGCTTCAAATTGCCCAAAATGTAAAAATAAGTGTAGTCTCTGCTGGAGATTGAGAGGCAGAACAAGAGGGGGCAGTGGGTCTGTTATTTCTGGTCTATTGGGGGGATCTAAATCCGCGGCTGGATGGAAGAAAAGCCTTCTGGGTAATGACCCTAAAAGCCCCCGTGAGGAGACCGGTCCTGAGATTTGTGCTAGGGATTGGAAACAGGTTCCAGGCAAGAAAATACATATGATGGTTGATGGGCAAAAGCACAAATGATAATTTCTGCCATAATCTCTATTTATCATCAGATAGATGGGTATGTATTTCAAATGTAGTGCCGTCACTACGAGTAATCACATTGATGAGTTGCCAGCTAACACGGTCACTGACACTTACATGTTCTGTTTGTGACGCCTACCCTAGATGTTCACATTGAGGTCATTTGGTGGTCCCGAGTTAGAGCGGCCAATGTTAAATGTCCGGATAACAGCGAGCTGAATAAGTTCCTCTGTTCTGTGGGACCACCACAGCACCTAGACACTGGTCAAGGAAGGATCCTTCAACAGCTGGATCTCCTGGCCAACGGGCATCTTGGAATTCTACCGAGGGCCGAGTCCTTTTGTTTAGAGGCGAGAATGCATGTGTGTCATCTGCGCTCAAACACCCACAATCCTATGCGCAGGATATGCATATCCTGTCCAAGATCTGGAAAGAGGAGAAATACGCTAGTAAACTTTCCCCATTACCTCAGCAATCTGCCAAAAATCAGTTTCCGGACCAATTTGAAGGGATAAATTGCCAATCCAATTTCTGAATCCTCACTGATATTAGCTCTATAAAGCCTAATTTAAAAGTTTGTTCAGGCTTCTGTCTCGCAGCTAAAGTTAACTACTGATAGCACAGAGGCCGGCAACGGCAGAGAGAGACAGTGGGTTGAAGCAGAATATTTTCTCAATCAAGCCGCCAGATATTAAGGCTTTATTTCCACCAAACAACGTTGGTAATTGTTGGACGTAGAGCGATTAGGCTAAACAAGATGGCTTGAGTTTTATTTAGTTTGAATAAAGTGTGTGTTACAATCGGCAAAGTAAAGTTGCTTTGATCTTCAATGTAGTCATGAGGAGAGCATATCCATTTAGAAATGAGCATAATTACAAAACTCTCTTCTGATTATTTTTATTTTTTTTGAGAGACCTAAGTGTTTGATATTGGTGTATATTGTTCAGATGAATCCAAAATCATAATCCTACAAGAAATCGTGATGTGCAACCTGACTTGGAAGGTCTAGTCAAGCATCCTTGACTTTGAGAAACAACTAATGTCTTTATCCCACTAACGTAAGCAGCCAGCTGAGTGTGATCTCAGTTACAGCTGAGAACTATTCAAGTTCATCGCAAACTCATAGACAATATTGTCAAAAGTAACACTGCATAGAAACGTAAAGTAAAAGTAGATCATTGTCTACCAATCGGCACAGCTTGCATTCAAACGTAATAATGTGGCTCCCCAGTGACGGGGACTTGTTTACCTCCAGTATTTCCCCGGTTCTTGCACATGATCTCCTGAACCACTCAACCAGCAGCTCCCGTTCCCCACTCCCTCATTATCTCCCCATCACATATACCGGCCCTCGTCCACCATCACTTTACAGATCATCTCATGCATTATGCAGCCTTAGTGTTCCAGCCTCCCTCTCCCTGACCACAGCCTGTTCTCCGTTTCTCCTGCCTCCCCTCTTTGCTTACTTACTTTGCCCTCGCTGACAGATCACCTGTCGGCGAACTGCACTTTGAACTCTCACCAAGTAAACGATCGATCACTTTTAACTGCTCCTCTCTCGGAGTCCTGCTTGTGCTCACAAGGCGGCAGCATGGAGGGTTGGTGATTGATTGATCCATTGAGTGATTAAACGAGTGTCTTAATACTGCCTCCACAGAGCAGTACGTAATTAATAAAACGACACCCATGTTAGATTGATTATAATTCAAGTTAAAATAGGCTATAAATCAAAATGGAATACAATGGAAGGCAGCAACCTGAAGGCGTTTTCTTCATCACCATGCCCATCTATGTGCAGCCATTCTTCTGGTATTCAGTACTCACAATGGAGGCTAAATATTACTGGTTACTGTCATTGTCATTTTGAACTGTCCGAGCAACACTCTGTCCCAGCTCTACACCCAGTGTAATACATAAGCAGTCCTGATCGCAGCTAATATACTCCAGGAGTGTTGGAACCGTAAGAGGAAGTGTGACGTTGATTTGAAGTCACCCTGAGACTTTATGCATTATACATGTCCTTCTTCTTAAAACATTTGCAAAGCAAAGCAGATTATTATTTTTTATAATACTTGTGCAGTGCACAGTGTAGCTCACACAAACAGCGACGGGGAGCGAGCTGCAGCCAGCATGCCGTTCAGCGGGGTTTCAGTGAACGGGTCCCCTTCTCTGCGCAGTGTGTACACATCACACTGCTCGTAAATGCTTCCCGTAGATCTCAGATTCTCACTCTTGATTTCGATTTGATTTGGTGAATACCTGTATTAAGGCAGGTAATAACCCATGGGCCTCTACTGGAAAGCCCTTTGGGTCAACTTTTATATGTGCTAACCAATAAACGTGACTCTGGTCATCGGATGAACGCAGAGTGAACGACACCTTGGAACATCCAACCAAAGCTGGTCCAGAAGTGTTGCAAATGTTTTCATTTTTTAGCAGCTAACATTGTCTTCAACCTGCTCCCTGTTGGTGGAAGTGATGGCTTCTGAAAGTGCGTCATGAAAGCTGTGGTATTTGGGTTTTGTATCACGACTATGAACCAATCAGACGGCTTGCGCTGAGCAGCACATTTCATAAATTATATATATATATATATATATACTTTTAATATCAGTGAAATAGCAATATCATCCATTTCAAGTACATTTTAATAATAAAAAATAGGAAACCAAAGAAAAAAATCAGTGGGTGCTCAGCAGGAGAAAACAGGTCTCATTCCTGTTTGTAACCGTGTAGTCAAACAAGAGTTCAACACAGAACGATCCGACTCTTAACACCAAGGCCTACTTAGAAAGCACTTTCACTACCACCGCTGCCACCACAGCTGGACCAAAGAGGATACAAGCTCTCACCCAGAAGCAGTTGACGGGGGAAATGACCACATCGACTCTCTGCAGAGTGACAGAGTGATTGTGGCTGAAGGAAAAGAAAAACAGGAGAAGTAGAAAGACACACATCGAGGTGGAAGAGAGACAAAGTTGGATGCGATTGGTGTTGGGAAGAGTGTTATTTAGCTGTCTCCCAAAACTGAAGAAACCCCTGCCAGGTTTCCAACTCGTACACACACACACACACACACACACACAACCACCTGCCAAAGCATGGAAGAAGAAAAAAAATGTGACTAATTACATCGCTTTCCAAGCCATTGAAAGAGTAAACAGCGGGGAAGACACGTGCATATTCATGGCGGGATTGACTTGGCTGCTGGAAGTCGTCCGGAGTGACGGGAGCGAGGCAGCTTCTTGGTGATGATCAGACGGACAGACGGACATGGATCAATGGGCGGATTCAGGGCCGCGGTAGGAACCCTGCTGGTTCCTCACGGATGACGACGCCCTTTTAAGACATGGGCTTTTGATTTGAGTTTAATAGAGTGCACATGACGTGTCATGACTGTGGCACCGCACTGCATTATTATTATTATGTTTTAATTTAAATCATGAAAGTGGTGAAGTTGAAAGTGGGATGTTACCCCCCCTCCCTTCCCCCCTTTGCTGTTAGAGGATGTGGAGACGGACAGTGTTTTGCATAGCTTGAGGATTTATTCCCGTTTGACTCTGTGAATTGGGTCCTCATAATAATAATATAATACAATGCAAATGTACACTGTGTAATAGCATAATCCATTTCAGTGTGTCGTCTATATAATAACCAGTTCTGTAATGATTCAGCATGCTCTAACATTATCAAACATCAAACATGTTGAAACATATTTTTTGTGGGGGCTCTCAACCTGGGGGCCGTGTAAACCTTGCCAACAGGCCTTTTTTTGGTCAAGATTGTGTTGCGGTTGTCGACATCCTCATTTCAAGCATCATTTTACGTGTTACGTATTTTGGCCGTGCCACACATTTAGAGCGTTGCAGTCTATTGTGTGGAGAGCTCTCTTAACCAAAAGTCAATAAACACAGCCAGCTAATGAGCTGTTGTCTTCTCTATTTGCCTCCAACATGATAAGACACGCTGTGTGCTGCACTGAAGCAGCTCGTATTCTGTATATATTGTAACATGGACAAGAGCTGTTAGTGTTATAAACTGTGACTAACATAATTTATCATCAAGTTATATGTATAAAAATACATGCCCTAAGGGGCCCTTCAGTTGCAATTTGTAAAAGAATATCTCAAGATGTCCATACAAACAGTTGATTTCAAGCAGTTATGGCTACCATGATTGTTGATTTGAAGGAAATATGTGTTAAAAATCAATATTTACAATCCTGTGAGAAATTGTAAGCTTCGGAAATATGCTCTGCAAAAGATTCACAATGTTCTTTCATGTATCAAGTCCCTCGTTTTATGTTCGAAGGCTAAAAATGCCGCACCATATTCTCAACATTTCTACTTTCAGCCCTCCAAAGATAACGTGTGAAAGCATGTGAGAAGAGCTTGTAAAACACTTTATTTTAAAATTGAAGTAATACCTCACCGTGTCTTTTTCTCAGGCTTGCAAGATGTCCTGCCAGAGTTCCTGCGGGGACGTTTTGTGGAGGCGGCCCTCAGCTATGTGGCGTGCAACTCGGAGGGCGAGCTGCTCTGCCGCAACAATGACTGCTGGTGCCGGTGCTCGCCCCGCTTCCCAGAGTGCAACTGTCCCTTCGCTGACATCAAGGTCATGGAGGGGAACCTGGAGAAGAGCAGAGACACCTGGGACAGCTTCAACCAAGAGTTCATGGAATCAGGTACAGGGCTGGAATGATGTATGAAACTCAGGCTGCTTGTATGAGTGAGTAAAACAGTGGAAAACATCTTCAACCGACAACTGGAAGTAACGTTCTAGAAACACCATTGGTGTGTTTGTCAGGGAGAAATTGAGAGTGTGCATCTCAAAGGGGCAGTAGCAGACATGATACAATATAAATAGTAGTAGTACTACTTCTTGCACATTTCCATCCTGCCCACCACTCGTTCCCATCTCCCATTATGTCACTCTTTGCCTCTTCTGTACCTGCTGAAGCCTTGCTAAGCTAAGCTAACAGTGTAAACTGCTTTACTTTTCAATGTGTTCAAGATAAAACAGGATGCCATTTTTTGCTCTAAATATTTTCCTATGGCATAAATTCTAACTGGGAATATCCATTGAACATATGGGATTGTAACTTTGCCGAAGACAGGGTTGGTCAATGATACAGTTAGCGGGTCACGGTCACGGCCAACAACAGGCGCAACTTGGGTTTACGACTATGAAAGCTGGCACAGGAGTAGACACAAAGTGCCTGATAGACAGGCCTTAAGTTTTCCAGACAGTAAAAGACTTGGCAAGGGTCCTAGGCCGGAGAATGTGAAACCCAGATATCAGCAGTAATGCTAACAAGAGCAAAGAAGCCTGAAGAACCCTCAGCATTTCATCAGATCAAATTAACTGATCACTTACAGTTTAATGCAGTCCAACAGCTCTAACCAGAATAAAAAATAAAGTTTTTAAGATAGGTTTTATGGGTTACATAAATCACATTTTCTCCAAAGTTTGAACCTTTCAAAGGAAGCTTTTTCCCAAAACCACTTTCATTAAATATCTTCTCTGAGAGCTGCTTGACCAAAATTGTCTTCATTCCTTTGAATCAACACATATTTAAATTGTTCTTTGAGGCTTCATATGACGCAGGCGTCCTTTGATGAAAGGCCATCATCATCACATGACGGTGTTGTTTGGCTTGGCGTTGCAACAGGCTCAGGATGTACCGACTGTGTGACGGTACATAAGAGAGAGGAGCTCTGGACAGATGACCAGAGACTGTGTTGTGTGAGACTGTTCAGTGCTAGCTCCAGATGTGGCGGGTGGGATGTGGATGATTTATAGCTCCAAGCTGGATGCTGTTCATTTTTTAACAAGAATTTGTTCACTCAGCGTGTACCTGTGAAGTGTTGTTCCCTCTACGTTCATGATCACTTGTGATATTTACCCACGAATCAGGTGCAGTCATCGATAACGTGTGATGATAATGTATCTGGAAAACAGCTCCAATACTGTGGATTTTTCTTCATCATAAATATGCCATATTGTCCATGCCATATTGAGTCTCTGAGGGGGCCTTTGGGGCTCTGGCAGGGCTGCTGTTCTATGGGAGTAAAGCCAGAGCAGACCTTTATCTACCTTTTATCTCAATTGACCGATCGGAGGGGGGGGGGGGGGCATGTAGGATGCTGCATTAGGTTCTTTAAAGACTCTGCCGACCACTGCTTTAACGACTTTTATACTTTTATTCAACATCTACACCCGACTTACATTTAGCAGTAGGCCAGCTTGACCTTGACGTCTGACCCAAGACTCTGACTCTGACTCGCAGCAGCCCAGGTAAAATATACGAGTGAGAAAGACACAGAAATACAAGTGGATTCAAAATATATGATGGAGGATAGAAGAGAAAAAGGGGAAGCTGAAAAGGTCATAATAATAATTAAAATTAACCAAAAGTGCCAAAGGTATCCTTTTTACAATGTTCTCATATTTGGGGAAGTAAACACTTGTGCTGAATTTGAAATTCTAATGTTCCAGTAAAATACACTGTGAATAAAATGTTGTCAAGAATCTATTGCAGAGCTATAATTATATATCTCCATTATAAAAGGTGGTAAACTAAGGTGGGCAGGCTTGAGGCAAGAAACATTTCAGTTTTGGGTCCAACTTTTAAAGACCATGTCGCATTTGCTAAACAATTACCAAAAGTTACAATTGAAGAGGTGCACTCAGGAGAGTGCAGATCTCTGACAGGTCTGTCTGCAACAACCACTGCTGTGATGTAATATGTTGTAACATGTAACATTAAAACTCAAAAACAAGCAGCTATGTGCTCATACAAAAGGCTCAAAGTCGTAGTGTGATGAATGTATTTTGCGGCGATGCACTCAGCAGTGCGTGTGTGTGTGTGTGTGTGTGTGTGTGTGTGTGTAGTTCCGTTAGCTGTGATAGCCAAACACACACCATTCAGACCAAGTAAGGTGTGCAGCGATTGAACAAGGGCACATTTGACTGCTTATGAACTCATCGTTTAATATGATCATGTTTCTTTTTATTTTTCATAGAAATCTCGATTGTGATAAGAATGACTATTTTAATTTGATTTCAACGTGAATATGCAGAGAGAGTGTGGAGGCCTCCCCCCATAACCTCACAGTAGTTGTCTCAAAAATGTGTGATAATTAAGGAGACGTTAAATGTAGATTCACTATTGTCCCAGCGTGTTCCTTCTGCAAAGACACAACACCCATGACTCAGATTATTGGACTGCTATCTGCTCCAGCTGACTTTTTGAAGCTGCTGCATTATTCGACATAACGCAGTGTGACAAAGTTCAGCGCTTAGCCGTGTGGAAGTTACGTGCTAGCGTGCTGAGCCTCAGTGACGGAAGCCCTATCAGGTGTGCAGTCTGGATTTACACCTCGCCAGGAGGATCCATCAAAACCACTCATCACGAAGAGATGAGAAGAGACGTGTGTGTGTGTGTGTGTCAGCAGCGACGATGCGGAACAATTCAGGTGTCACTTCCTGAAGTGGCTGAAGCATCGTTTTCTTTTTTCGTGTCTGTCAACACATCACAAGCTCGCTTCTTAATGACTTGGAAGGTGAAGGCAGCATTTAATTGGAGACAGGTTTCTGGCAGCTTCTCTTAAGCGCTGTGGGTGTATGTGTGTGTGTCTGTCTTCCGCACACACTGCCATTTATTCGAGAATTGCTTAGCGAGTGATATTACTGGTAAACAGCATTTCTGTGCATTCACTTAGCCTCTTTCTGACAGCACCTGACTTTGCAAAGTTGCTTCTTTAATTTTTTTTGCAGCATTTTAAATCTTTACAAAGATGCACAGGCAGGGTATTGAAAAGTGAGGGGGGTAAGACACGTAATTGCGAGACCTTCTACATGTCCGCTGACGTTGTGTGTTTTTTTCTTCTCATCAGGAGCTTAACTTTGTGCTGTTGGTCGTAAAATATAAAAAAGAGGCCGCGTAGTATACTTTTAGAGGCGCGTGTGTTTTAGTAACGAGCTAAAAATATCTCCTCGGTTTATCACACGTACACACACACACACACACACACACACACACACACACACATACTGTACGCCCACAGGCATGCATCCAGCGCATCATACAAGTTTCATCTAACGTGAAGGAACGCACACAATCCACTCACGCACACGCAGCCAGACAGAAGTTGAGATGAATGTAGCGAGATGAGAGGAAGGTAATCTTTTTTTACACGGCACATATTGTCTGACTTTCAGAGCTTTCTCTCTCGCTCTTTTTTGGCTCCTGGGGTCGCCGGGGAAGTTGGGATGAATCTCGTCTGCTGGGACGTGCTGATAAATTTATTGTGGCGAAGGGAGGAGGAGAGGGGGAGTACTCTGAGGAGACTGTGTGAGGCATGATAGAGATTGTCCACGCGTGTTTCAGAGAGACAGAAGGAGGACAAGGAAGAGACTAAATTATTTTGTGTGTCTATGCGTGTGAGAGGAAAGAGGAGGATAATACCCTCAAACCTCAGACCCAAAGCTACACACACACACACACACACACACACACACACACACACACACACATACAGACATATACACAAATCACGAGAGCTCTCTCTCTCTCTTCCTGCAAGGGTGTTCGTTACTTATCTTTTTGGATGGATCTCATGTGGGAGGCAAGATGTCCTGGGAAGGTGTGAATAAGTTGCGTCTGGAACATCGCACCTTTTGGTTTGGTGAGATCGGAAAATAAAATCTGCTTCAAGGCTAAGTCCTGGATTCCCTTAAACCTGGTTCTGCACAGCGCCTGTATGGAACCGCAGCGTCACCTTGCTAATACAGAGAGCTGTACTGTTCTGACAGCAAATCTTGTCATCGATGATAAATCATATATTTATTATGTATTTGGTTTCACAGGACATCAAACATCTTATTTCAGTATCTTACTACAAGCCCCTTCCACAACAATGTGAAATAGTTTTCTAAAGAACAAATACCATGAAATTACCAACGACAACGATTCCCTCCATCCCGCAGTAGCAGAGAGTGCAGGGGCAGAATATGTTAGTCCAGTCTACATGAGTCATTGATCCTTTATCTGACTGAGGTTAGTGCAAGTTAGGATCTATGGCCCCTGTCCATGGCTCTCTGAGTCTGGCGCTGTCCGTGGTGCTGAAATAGCAGAAGGATTTGTAGATATTTTTCAGTTACATCTCGGATTTATAATATTCTAGCCTGTGTGTGTGTGTGTGTGTGTGGGGGGGGGGGGGGTTAAACAATGCAGAAGAGTTGTTAGTGGCGGTTTATTTATTTAAAAATTGTTTTATCAAAAGTTCCTTAAACAGTCATAAATAGTGTTGTTGTTGTTAGGGACTATTTTCAGCCGCGGATCATAATACATTTGGGAGCACCAGGGCAGTATTTCAGGCAGCTGGCCAGTGTACGTGGACGATGCTGCAATCGTAACGACAAGGTACTGTCAAGTAAGTAATATACGAGTCACATTAAGTTGAAATAAACATAAGAGTGATCAGCAACTCTGCACTGACCTCGTCTCAATCCTCATCCCAGAGTGCGACTTCAGAAGTTGATTAACCGACCTGAGACGCAACTCTGCGCTGACTTGCAGGTGGAAGTGACAAATTTAAGAGGCTATAGTATAATGGTATTCTGAGAGGGGTTAGTTAGAATTAGCATATTAATAACTCGTCCCAACAACCAAGCCATTAAACTAGATCTTTGAAATCTACCTTGGCTGGTGCGGGGAATGCAAGTTCTTGGCCACCATACTTGTTGTGGAGAGTGAGTAGAGGGTGTAAGTGACTAATGAGGTCACTCATACATGAAACATAAGATGGAGCTCCTCTGTAATTGAGGTTCAATTCCCGCTCCGAGGGTGGGTCAAAGGCAGCGTTAACTCCCCGCCGAGAGAGAGACAGTGCGAGGAAAGGGGAAGAAAAAACAAAAAGAGAGACTTTCATCTGCCGCTGTGTTTGGTTCATGTTGGTCAAGGGAGGGAAAGATATACAACAAATGTAAAGCATTAACAATCAGGACAATGTTTGATAAACCAGGTGCATTGAGTGCATGCTTCACTCTGAGATAATTTTAAAATTAATTGTATCAGTTTTCAATGCAGTTATTTAGATTTCAGTTTTTTGTGTATTATTCAATGGTTGTTGATAATAAACCCATTTAAAATGTTCTTTATATATACATGTATTTTTTCAGTGATTATTTGCATGTTAGCAAATATTTGCATGCTAATGTTCACATTTTATTGCTAACATAGCTAACATGACCTGGCATGCAACCGCTTGTTTGCATTGTCTCTACAGCCACTACCATTCTAGCCATTACTGTAATACTTAAAGAAGTACTGTCCTCAACTGGTATCCATCTGAAAAATCAGTTTTCTTTATAACAGCGCTATAGCCCAGAGAGCCGTTAGTGTGGCCGTGGACGCTTTGTTTAGCAGCACAGCTTTAGAGCAGCCGCATGTTGTCCAGTCCTCTTCATTAGCAGGAGAATATTGAAACACTTGTTATTTTCACTATATATCGACATGGCATTGTTAAGAAGGCGTCCATGCAGCTGCTGTACCTGCAGGTCACACCGCGTTAATTGGATGTGAATTGCTGGCTGAACCAATTTCCAACATCAATGTCCAGAAGAAGAAAGAATAAGCAGGTTAGAAATGTGACCATTAGGCCTGCCAGTCAGACCAAGTGTCAAAGTATAACATTCAATTAAGCAAACTGCATGAGTTTTTTGAGACTCCCTTTCACAGAACCCGAACAGGGATCCAGTATATGACACTATACAAACAAAGATTTTTAGTCAAAGGCAGTCAAAATACACCATAATACTCATCACAACTGGATGTCTGTTTGTCCATGGAAGACGATGGAGTGGAAGAAGAATACTTAAAATTGGGCTTGGAGCTGTCTTTTAGTCACAATACAACAGCGTTCACTGGTTGTATGCAAAAAAGACCAGTATTTGCCAAAGAAGTACCTTGTGTCCATACATATTTTCAGTGTTGTCTTTTAAAGGCAAAGGTCAAGAAACACTGCCAACTTCCAAAGTTAGTTTCACCATCATCTTCAACGATGTCCTATTGCACGGGCTTATGAATTGAAATTTTGACATTGTAATTTTCTGCAAACCTCCATTACCTTGAATATCCATGTCTGGCGTTTTTTTAGCGTTTGTTCAGAGCAAAGGACGTAAGAAAATTGGCTGCACTTATTTACTGTATTTATGTTGTCACCGTTGTCAAATTATGTTTTTACGTTATTATTTGAACACAAACCATGATGTGAGACAAAGTAATTATTTGGCCTAAACATAACCAATTTATTCCCAATGCTATCCACCTAGAATTGTGCCTTTCTGCATGATTAAAGGCTGATATGAAACATACTTATGAAACCTATTCTTGAAATTGAAACATTGACATATCAACATATTTTTTCTTGTGCCTGGGTAAAGCAAGCATTTGCATTATTTGCATGATCAATAAATCTCAATCGAAATAACTTTATAAATAACTGAGTTTTGCATCAACCTGACTGCATAAAAGGTATATTTTATATCCTTTTATAGTTTCGTCTGTTGGTATCTGTTGGTATCTAGTGCAGACAGTTTTAGTATTATATGCCAAGGTTTTGATGTAACTTTGAGATTTCTGCTCCTGACCCAATACAATGAAGGTCAATGGAATTGCATTGGTGACATTCACAGCATTAAGAATATTACAGTGAACTAATAGTTTCTATTAAATTGCATTCACCTGCATTGTATTGTGCTCAAGGGAAATATCTGAGATGGATTCCTCTGAACCAGCAGTGCTGAATATTACTAGACCTTTTTTTTCTTCTTTTGGGCGAACCGGCCCTTTAATCAACCGGCTCCTCGTGTAGTTTAGCGATGCAGTACAAATGGTCTATTTGTCTCTCTTCCTCCATTGTGTTAATTAAAAAGTATTGCTGCAAGCTAACAGGAATCTGTTTGATACTTGGTACCACCTACAAATAGTACTGGCATGAGTTCCCCTCAACGCTATCAGGAGCTCGCTGCTTTGAATCTCTGCCCATTTCCATCTCCATTGCCGCCACGAAGCAAGCTGTCTCAGGGCGAACATGTAGCACACACACTTCCCGGACTTGTCAAAACAACAAAAGGAGGAAGGATTATTTTCGTCCCAGGGATGGATTTAGCCTCGGCTCAAGATTTGGCAACACTTCCTCTACCTTCTCATTTACTTTTCTTCCTTTATTTCACAGAAGGATTGCGTTTGGCATGGACAGTCGTCTTTGCTTCTGCTTCATTTCTTCTTGTTTCTGTCTTTCCCATTGTCTGTTCATCTTTTTTCATTCTTTCTTTTTTTTGCAGCAATCCCTGAACCAAGCTGTTCTTCCTGCATGCTTTTGTTGTCGTAGTTGTTAACATTGTTGTAGCTTTTGAGTGAAAGCAAACGTAAGAATGTGCTTATACTCTGGCAAGATGTACATGCTGAACTCTAATGAACCCCTTATTCCGGACACTGAAGCGTTAAAAACCTTTACATCAATGCATTATGTAGAATCCCACTGCCCTAGAAATGAAGGATTTCACAGTCCAGATATATCAATCACAGAAAGATGTATTTACCTGGATATACCACTTAGATGATATTGCACCAAGCATCACTCACATCACCTACTTTCAGAATTATTTTTTTTCCTTTGAAGAAGGATGATTGTAAATACGATTTCTGCATTGATGAGTCACACTGTAAATCAAAAATACATTCTGCAATTAATTCTAATCTGTTATCAGTGCAAGAAAAAAAGTGAAGAAATGTTTGATCTGCTGAAAACTTTACTAGCATTGTAATTAATTATAGGGTGGAAAACAGTGTTTGCTGTACATTTTACATTCAGATATTCTGAAATGGGGATTAATAGGAGAAATAAATTAAAATAGGATCACCGACTGGATTAGAGCATTTAAACAGTTCCACTAATACATTGTAGCTGAATATCCTGCATGTTTGCGGTTGGTTAACTGAACAATCTACATGGGGAGAACACCATTAGTGTTGTAATTCCATTCAGGAACCCAAGAGTGAAATAGGAAGCTGAATCTGAGGGCTCTGTAAATGACATCTTCCTAATCCAGAAATGAAGGCTATTTAAAAATAAACAAAAATAATACATTTTGGCCCTGTTTTTTGGAATAAAATGTTGTATAAATCAGGCTTTCAATGATGTGTAAACATGTAAACTCCTCTGTGAAAACTTTAAGAATATAGATAGCATTGACACTGGAACGTTTGGTGTATGCAGTTGCTACTGAAATGGAGATTTCTGGCTCAGAGTCTGAGAATAAACGGCCTCTGAAAATATGGATTGTAAAAAGTCTGTTAATTTTGCAAGAAACTACATGTGAATAGGGTAAAACACAAACTAATAATACCATTACAAAAGTAGTAGTTTTCTGAAATAAGATAAGATAAGATAAGATAATCCTTTATTAGTCCCGCAGTGGGGAAATTACAGGATTACAGCAGCATTGCTCAGTACGTAAAGATAAAAAAACAAGTAATATAAATAAACAATAATAAACAGTAATAAACATAATAAAATAAAACAGTAAAGAATAAATTGAATGTACAGTAGAATATTGAATATACAAATTACAAAAATTACAAAAGTATTACAAAATATTGCACCAGAATGAGTTAAAGTGACCAGAGTGATAAAGTGTTCAAGTATTGAGAGTTGAATGTTTGTGGGCTACTGGGAGGTCAGCTTGTTCAGCTTGTTGTGCAGTCTGACAGCAGCAGGGAGGAAGGACTTGCGGTACCTCTCCCTCACACACCGGGGGTGAATCAGCCGGTGGCTGAAGGAGCTGTGCAGAGCTGCCAGGGTGTCCTGCATGGGGTGGGAGGCGTGGTTCATCAGGGATGAGAGCTTGGCCATCATCCTCCTGTCTCCCACCACCTCCACAGTATCCAGAGGACACCCCAGCATGCTGCTGGCCTTCTTTATCAGTTTGTCCATCCATCCATTTTCCACCGCTTATCCGGGGTCGGGTCGCGGAGGCAGCAGGTCAAGCAGGCTGACCCAGACTTCTCTCTCACCCGCAACATCTACCAGCTCATTCTGGGGGATCCCGAGGCGTTCCCAGGCCAGCTGGGAGATATAATCCCTCCAGCGTGTCCTGGGTCTTCCCCGGGGCCTCCTACCAGTTGGACGTGCCTGGAAAACCTCTAAAGGGAGGCGTCCTGGAGGCATCCTAATTAGATGCCCGAACCACCTCAGCTGACTCCTTTCGACACGAAGGAGTAGCGGCTCGACTTCAAGCTCCCTCCTGATGTCCGAGCTCCTTACCCTATCTCTAAGGCTGAGCCCGGCCACTCTACGGAGGAAACTCATTTCGGCCGCTTGTATCCGCAACCTTGTTCTTTCGGACACGATCCAAAGCTCGTGACCATAGGTGAGGGTTGGGACGTAGACCGACCAGTAAATTGAGAGCTTCTCCTTCCGGCTAAGCTCCTTCTTCACCAAGACGGCCCGGTGCAACGCCTGTTTTACTGCTGCAGCCGCACCGATACGCCTGTCGATCTCCCGCTCCATTTTACCCTCACTCGTGAACAAGACCCTGAGATACTTGAAGTCCTTTGCTTGTGGTAGGCACTCTGTCCCCACCCGGAGGGAGCAATCCACCGGTTTCCGGCAGAGCACCATGGTCTCAGATTTCGTGGTGCTGACTCTCATCCCCGCCGCTTCACACTCGGCTGCAAAACGCCCCAGTGAATGCTGGAGGTCATGGTCCGAGGAGGCAAACAGGACCACATCTTCTGCAAACAGCAGAGAGGCTATCCTGAGATCCCCGAACCTGACATTCTCCGCCCCACGGCTGCGCCTAGATGTCCTGTCCATGAAAGTCACGAACAGGACCGGTGATAAAGGGCAGCCCTGGCGGAGGCCAACACCCACCAGGAACGTATCTGACTTACTGCCGAGGATACGAACACAGCTCCTACTGCAGGCGTACAGAGACCGGATGGCCCGTTGCAACGGGTCCGGCACACCATACTCGCACAGCACCCCCCACAAAAAGCCCAGAGGGACCCGGTCGAAAGCCTTCTCCAAGTCCACAAAGCACATGTAGACTGGTTGGGCAAACTCCCAGGACCCCTCCAGTATCCTTGCAAGGGTAAAGAGCTGGTCCACTGTTCCACGACTAGGACGAAACCCGCACTGTTCTTCTTGAATCCGAGGTTCGACAAACGGTCGGAGCCTCCGTTCCAGCACCCTGGCATAAGCTTTTCCCGGGAGGCTGAGTAGTGTGATACCCCGATAGTTCGAGCACACTCTCCGGTCCCCCTTCTTGAAGATGGGAACCACCACCCCGGTCTGCCAGTCCATGGGCACTGTGCCCGACCCCCATGCGACATTGAAGAGGCGTGTCAGCCAAGACAGCCCAACAAAGTCCAGCTCCTTCAGCATCTCAGGGCGGATTTCATCCACCCCCGGCGCCTTGCCACCAAGGAGCTTTTTGACTACCTTAGTGGCCTCTGCCAGGGAGATAGGTTCATCCACCCCCAAGTCTTCAGGCGCTGCCCCCTGTTCAGGGGACATGTTGACCGGGTTTAGGAGTTCCTCAAAGTGCTCTTTCCACCGCCCGATGATATCCTCTGTCTGGGTCAGCAGCCCCCCTCCCCCGCTGATAACAGCCTGGGGAAGGCCCTGCTTTCCCTTCCTGAGTCGTCGGATGGTTTGCCAGAACCTCCTTGAGGCCAACCGAAAGTCCTTCTCCATGGCCTCCCAAAAACTCCTCCCGTGCCCGAGTTTTAGCATCCGTGACCACCGCAGCTGCAGCCCTTCTGGCCTGCCTGTACCTGTCAGCTGCTTCAGGAGACCCTTGGGCCAACCAAGCCCGAAAGGCCTCCTTCAGCTTGACAGCTTCCCTCACCCCCGGTGTCCACCACCGGGTTCTCGGGTTGCCACCACGACAGGCACCGATGACCTTCTTACCACAGGTCCTAGCGGCCGCGTCCACAATAGAGGCTTTGAACATGATCCACTCGGATTCCATGTCCCCAACCTCCCTCGGGATGTGTGAGAAGTCCTTCCGGAGGTGGGAGTTGAAGACCTCCCGGACAGGATCCTCCGCCAGACGTTCCCAGTTCACCCTCACTACACGTTTGGGCTTGCCAGGTCTCTCTGGCGAACTCCCCCGCCATCTGATCCAACTCACCACCAGGTGGTGATCAGTTGACAGCTCTGCTCCTCTCTTCACCCGAGTGTCCAAAACATATGGCCGCAGATCAGGTGATACGATTACGAAGTCGATCATTGATCTCCGGCCTAAGGTGTTCTGGTACCAGGTACACTTATGAGCCACCTTATGCTCAAACAAGGTGTTTGTTATGGACAAACTGTGGCTTGCACAGAAGTCCAACAACGAAACACCGCTCGGGTTCAGATCAGGCAAGCCGTTCTTCCCAATCACTCCCCGCCAGGTTTCTCTGTCGTTGCCCACGTGAGCGTTGAAGTCTCCCAGGAGAACTATGGAGTCGGCAGGCGGCGCCCTTTCTAGGACCCCTCCCACCGACTCCAAGAAGGCCGGATACGCCGAAATGCTGTTTGGTGCATAAGCACAAACAACAGTCACAGCCTTACTCCCCACAACTCGTAGGCGCAGGGAGGCGACCCTCTCGTTCTCCAGGGAAAACTCCAACACTCAGCCGGGGACTCGTGAGTATCCCCACTCCCGCCCGGCGCCTCTCACCCTGGGCGACTCCAGAAAAGAACAAAGTCCAACCCTTCTCCAGGAGTTTGGTTCCAGAGCCAGCACTGTGCGTGGAGGTGAGCCCAACTATATCTAGCTGGTATCGCTCCACCTCCCTCACCAGCTCCGGCTCCTTCCCCGCTAGCGAGGTGACGTTCCACGTCCCTAGAGCTAGTCTATGCCGCCGCCGATCGGCTCGCCCAGGCCCCCTGCCTGGCCCGCCGCCTGGTCTACATAGCACCCGACCCCGATGTCTGCCCCTGTGGGTGGTGGGTCCACAGGGTGGCTGCACCATGATGTTTCTTCGGGCTGAGCCTGACCGGGCCCCATGGGCGAAAGCCCGGCCACCAGACGCTCGCCGACGAGCTCGCCTCCCGGGTCTGGCTCCGGGAGGGTGCCCCGGTTTCCCTGGTCCGGGCGAGGTAGCTACAGTCTTTGGGCTGCTTATCATCGAGGTTTTTTTAACCGCTCTTAGTCTGGGCTCTCCCCCGAGACCTGTTTGCCTTGGGAGACCCTACCAGGGGCAGATGCCCCGGACAACATAGCTCCCAGGATCATTAAGCCACTCAAACTCCTTCACCGCGTTAAGGTGGCGATTCGCGAAGGTTTTCTGAAATGTTATGTTTAAATATCCAAATAACTCATCATATAATGCAATTGTTTTGGTGATTGGTGATATATCTACAGACACAAAAATACAGAGGGTAATAGAATAAACATGAAATGTTTTCTTTCCAATAGCCTAAAATAAGGCATGTCATGGAAGCAAAATAGCCCAAAAACTCAAAATTGACCAGTGCATCAAAATATTATGTTTTTGCCGGGGGTGTCTGCAGAATGAAATAGTATCATCAGCGGAAAGATATATTTTACAATAATACAAAAAAGAGGACAGGGCCTAAAATAGAAATACACAGTATCCTGTAGGACCTGCAGGAATTCAGACAGACGGATGTGCCTTCAGCTGATTAACCGGCCAGATAACTTAGAAATTTGCTGACAGTTTTTAAGTGCATCGCTATATCCATTTGTACAAAGAGGAACCACGAGAGCCGCTCTTTCCCAAATGTTGGGGACTATGCAGAAAGAGTTGGAAAGATAAAATACATAATATGAAATATGCTCTGTGTGATTTATGGAGACAGAAATGAGATAAAAAGATCCAAGTTTCTTCACGCGTTGAAATCTTGACAACTTTGTCCCAGAGGGCCTCAGGTTCATTTCAGCAGTGAACGGACACTTGGGGTTGGCTGCTCATCCATAATTGCTATTTGCAGGAAGAGTCCCTGTGCAATCATTCTCAAACAAATGGCAACATGTGTGTTGAAAGCTGAACAGATACCATGATGACCTCGGGCTAATCAACCTTACAGCCACAACCTCCAAGTTTATTATTATTTTGTTATCATTGTACAAATACAATATATTAAACTGTAAGTTGCACTTATTTATGACAATATTGGTCATGCAATTTAATGGTGTAGCAAGGGTTCTCCTTACCCAGGGACTCTTGGCTCGATCCACACAATACAGACTCGTAAGTTGCGGTTGGTAACAGGCTTTATTGGCGCGTACCGGCGTTGCATTTCTCTCACGCTCCATGCACCCCCTAACCACGCCCCTGCCCCACAAATGGTAACTCATAATTGTTGACATAGTTTATGTTATTTTTTTAAGGCCAACCATGATATTGATGAATGGTTTTGTTGCCTAACCCTCCCTGCGCCCGTCCCCTTAGACTGTAGCCAAAACAGAACGGCGAGTGTTTCACAGTAGCCACGTGTTGATAAATGAAAAATAAGTGTAAATTGACATTCGAAAAGCCTAAAAAGCGTAATAATGACATGTGCAAATGTCATGCCATTTATACGCCTTCCTATGAGATCATGTTTCTTGTCCCTCATTACATTTCAAACAAGGTTAGGTATATTACTGTTGTATTTTTCATTTTTAAAAGGGTTACATGTATTGATGTAGCTTTAAATTAGTGCTGACTGTTGACAATATCTCGTTCAAACTGGATGCAAATCAGTTATAAATTAATACAATCAAACGATAACTATTGCAATATTTGGTAATACTGTCTTTTAATGATTAATTGGTAGCTTTATTTGTATTGAAATTGACTTTCTTCCTGAATGTTGCCAGGTCTCAGTAAGAACTAGTAATTTCAGTTACTATTGTGACACGGCAATTTAGCATTTGGTCCTGAAACACCTAAAAGCTCAACATTGCATTGGGTCCTGCTTTTGCCCAGGCTGTATTTCAGTTCAAGGTAGAAGACTTTAACCAAACCTTAACCAAAGACGGTTTAACTTCATCATAAACAAGTCAACCTCAATCACTATAATTGCCATGCACAGATATTGTCCGAATTGTCCAATATTGACATCGCTTGGGGATAAGCTTGTGCCCATGACAAGTGCTTTGGTTTGCATAGACTCTCCACCGCGTGTTGGATAAAGTGCCTGCTAATCGATGATCCAGTGAGGATGTGGAGTGTGAAGGGAGCAAAATGTCCTGGCTTCTTGGGCTCAATCTTCCCGATCTCACAGACCGGCTCGGCGATTGTTTCTACTGTGAATAATAGCCAGTAGTGAGTGATGAGCAGCAGGAGAACCTTAGATCATAGATCAGCATAGATCATTTGCGATCATGAAGTTGTTCTAAAAACTGTCAGTTTTGACAACATACTTGACTACAACGTACAGTGGCCGGGCAGACCTCCGAGTGATGAGTTCCCTCCATTGCATCAGTGCAAAACCACGCGCACACACACACACACACACACACACACACACACATACATATGTTTCAAACATAAATTCACCTCTAATGGATTTCATGAAGCCTTTGGTGAAGGTCGCCTCCACTCAATCATGTTGTTATTCAGCCACTAAAAGATTACGTTTCTTCTATTGCCAGGCCTGGGCGGCTGGAGAATCACATCAGAGATCACCGCGGAATACTGGCAATTACAGACTGATGGGGGAAAATCTAGATAATTTAAAAGCTATATATATATATATATATATATATATATATATATATATATATATACATATACATTCATCTCTTTCATTTCTTAAGATTAGATGTAACAGCATAGTCCAACAGAGTGGGAGTTTGCACAATAAGTCACTGTCTCTTTGAAGTTTGCTACATGTCGTGTTTAGAGCGGTAGAAGTTCAATGTGGACCTAACTAGACCCCCTCATGGCCACGGGGTATTTCCCACCCTGTTTAATACGTTTTCTCATTCCTCATCGACCAATGTTGGCTCAGCAAGGGGATTCCATACATTTGTTGACTTATAACTTGCATGTGATATTCATAGTTACAAACCATATAAGATAAGATAAGATAAGATAATCCTTTATTAGTCCCGCAGTGGGGAAATTACAGGATTACAGCAGCATTGCTCAGAACGAAAAGATAAGAGGAATCAAGTAATATAAATAAACAGTAATAAACATAATAAAATAAACAGTAAAGAAGAAATTGAATGTACAGTAGAATATTGAATATACAAATTACAAAATATTACAAAATATTGCACCAGAATGGATTAAAGTGACCAGAGTGATAAAAAAGTGTCCAAGTTATTGAGAGACCAGAATGTTTGTGGGCTACTGGGAGGTCAGCTTGTTGTGCAGCCTGACAGCAGCAGGGAGGAAGGACTTGCGGTACCTCTCCTTCACACACCGGGGGTGAATCAGCCAGTGGCTGAAGGAGCTGTGCAGAGCTGCCAGGGTGTAGGCCTGTGCCAGGCCTGTATGCGATGCCAACGTGATCCCAGGGTGGTTCATCAAAGAACAAAGGCTCTTCTAAGAATCTTCCATTCATGTCTGGTTCCTCTTCCATGTTAGTTTTAATCTTTTTTGAGTGCAAAGTTTGCTCTGCTTCTAAATAAAAACACAAAACGTAACAAAGTGTAACGGGTTGGTGTAGGGACCCAATTGCAGAACTGAAGGCTCAGGAGACAGAGATCTGAAGTTCAACAGTCTTTAATCATGCGCCGGTAAGCAGGTGAATTACACAGGAGCTGTCAATCAGGAACTGTAACTCAGACGGCGTGGAGAGTCAGGAACAGGCGAGGTCGGATCCGGGAAGACAAGCAGGCAGGTCGGAGACTTGGGCGGCAGGCGAGACGGAGAGTCAGGAACAGGCGAGGTCGGATCCGGGAAGACAAGCAGGAGAGTGCTGGAGAGACGAGGCATAGCAACGAACAATCTGGCAATGAGTGAGTGTGAACCTGGTGCTTAAATACTGGCCTGATTGCAGGTGATGTGAAGCAGCTGGGTGCGCAGGTGAACGGAGTGAGCAGACGAGCTGGGTGTGACTGACAGGCTGAGTGGAGCAGACTGATGAAACTGTGACACAAAGTGGCGTCTTATGAGTCACACTGGAACACAAACACATCGCTGGCATGCTTAACACCAGGCATTTCCTTTTCGGAAGTTGTTGCCAATGGCAACAGACAGCCACTGACTTTTCACCTGGCCTGCCTCGCTCTCTTTGAGCCTCTGGATCAAATACTCTGGCACACGGCATGCTATTGACAGCTATTGACAGCTCTGGTCCAGCAAAGAAAGATTTGGCCAAGTGAGGCAAACGTGCATGGACTGTTATGGTTATGGGGCCTGGTAGGTGTGTGTGGCATTTTCTGGTCCTTTGTAGTTACCCAGCAGGGTCTGTGGGTGGGCTAGTGATGATGACAAAGCAGAACCACACTTGAACTATTTCTGATCAGTCCAGTGTGGATTTAAGTGTAACAATTATATCAAAAATAGTTTTCTTTAGGCAGTGAGTAGTCAGTCTGTTGATACTGCAGACATAGAGGCATGAGATGGTGTTGTTCCTTCTCTCTCTTAATCGCATATAATCAACAGTTTAATTGCTGAGGTGAATGACTGGAAATGCAGCAACATTGAAAAAAAAAATACGTTTTTAGAAGGCAGAAAACATTAGGTTACACAACATTTGTTTTCACCCAAATTGTCACAAACTATCACATTTTAAAAACCCTGGTTTGAATTCAAACTACGGTACTTACTGTGTTTGTATGCCCACAGTTTTCCTTTGAAATCAAGAAATGTTACCTTCCCATCAACTCTCACTTTCAGTTTTACCTCCAAACAAAGTGGTTTAGACTATTATTTCCCAAACTTGTCCTTAAGGGACCCACTTCTACCCTCACAACCCAATTCACAACAGACCTGATCTATGAATCTTGACTAGAACAAATTTGCTCGTAAATGTACGATCCTGACATTTTGAAATCAACTTAAAGTATCCTAAATAGACAAAACAGCTATTTTGAAGAGATAGTGTTTGAAAAAGCTCAACTTCACATTATCAGAACAATACGAACATTAATGCTACCTTAATTTGGCTTGAAGATGTACTCCAGATATAAATGTTGAAAAAAAGACTATTCAAGAAATTCTCCAAATCAATTTGGCAATCCCAATAAAATCTCCTGCGCCCCACCTGTGGGTCCCGACCCAGTTTTTGGATATAATCGATTTAGATTTAGATTAGACTGCTCATAATTCTTGCCCTGACTTATTTGTAATGGTGTTGCTGTGTTCCAAGAGCTCAGTAATTAAATTGGTTATAGAAATTATAACAAATTCCATCATCTCACTTCCGGCCACATTGCCATTACAGTTGATATTCATGGTCTCCAGAGGACTACACCTACTCATTTCCCCTCTCCCTTGTATATCCACTGTCAAGGCAACACTTCTGGTCATTTAAGGTGCTCTATGCCATTTGCTGTGTATATTCCTCTCCCTCAGAGGAAGATTCATGATATTTAGGTGACTCCCTGACCTTTCTTATAGCCCCACCTTCAAGGTCAAATGTAGAGTCAGATGTGACAATAAACTAAATATTATTGCCATAGAGTATTTGTGCATACTTATTCTCTCTAGAGAATGGACCATTTCCATTAATTCGTTTGAAACAGCCGGTCAACATGTGCAGTTGCTTTACCATCTCCTTAATAAGCGTCTAAAATCCAGATGCTCTGCCGTTTATCTGCCACAGCTAAATAGGCAAGTTTAGGGGAACAAAATTGCAGTACGTTTGTTCTTTCATTTTGCACTTTCTTTTGGGTGTAACACGAGATTTTTCACTTAAACGGCCATGTGGTCTGTTTTTTGTTTTGTTTTGCTGATGTGGACAACCGGTTTGATTATTGTGGAACTGAAGCTTATTCAGACGATTGTGATCTCGGTCTAAAATTCAGCCAGCCAGTAAGTTTGGAAAGTAGTTTCTCGTTTTCCCGCATCTCTGCTCTCCCTCTCTGGCTCACTTGCTTCGACCCCTCCTGCTAAACGGAGAGCAGCTGCTGGTCACTATCTGAGAGCTGTGATAGGAACCGGCAGCAGAGCAAAAGCATTTAACGGTCAGTGGAGGATTAAGGAGTACGTGGAGTGTGGATGTGTGTGTGTCTGTTTGGTGATGGAAACACATGGACATATAATAACACACTGTTACCAGACACTAGAATAGCAAGTCATTGTTCACAATCAGGTCAAAATCACACATCCTCTTTTAAGAAATAAATACTATGAAAAAGTATCCACCAGAAAATGTGAGAAAAGAGAGTTAAGGAAAGGCTTAAATGTCTTGACAATAACCATTATCATAGTAATTACATCCTCCATCTGTTTTTTGTTCCTTCATAGTGCGTACTCATTTTGTTATAGGAACAGGCATTTATCGCAGTCTGACCATGAGAGAACCATACTCACATTATGACATTTCTTTTGGGATTTTGTTTGTTTTAGAGATATTGTATGCATGAGTATGTTGTTGTGCTAAATTACATCACAAAATAAGAGGAATTGCAGTTACTTCCGTCGCAAACTAAAAACATATCTTTTCCGACTTACCTTGAATAAAGGATGTAGCACTTTAGTAGCACTGAAATGGCTCTTACTGATAGCACTTTGTAGTTGAACCTTTGACGAAATTGTACCTTCTTGATTCTTGTTGTTCTGATTCTTGTTTGTAACCGTAGAATGCACTTATTGTAAGTCGCTTTGGATAAAAGCGTCAGCTAAATGAAATGTAATGTAATGTAATGTACAACGGGCTTCAATGTTCAAAATTCATGTTAAAAAAAGTTTTCAATTGCAACAAACTGTGAGTAGCATCTGTTGGCGCTAGACAATTTGTTAATCTAATAACACGTGGGATGCGTTCCCCCAAACGATCGAACCGCCCAGTAAATGACTATTGATTCAGTTATTTTGATGTATTCTCAACCTTTTTAAGGTATCGGCCAAAATAACCCGGTACCAAAAGGGAAAGAAACTTCTCCTGTCAAACGATACCTGCAATCCATAATTTATTTGCCCAGATAAACAATTATTTGTAGGGTATCGCTAGCAGCTAATCATCGCAAGCGTTCTTCTATTTAATGTCATCTGTGATAGGTTTGCTACCGTAGCCGCTACAACCCACACAGCCAGGATTTCCTGTTTGCACTTGGCTTCGAACTCTGAGATGTCTGTGCCTGTGGCTGGCAGCAAACAGTCCTTACAAGGAGGTGCCAAATTAATAAAGGGTTTGGCACCTCCTTCAAATTGCCTAGTTGGTGAATAGGTGTATGTAGAGCAGCAGTTATTCCTTCCATATCAAAGGGGATAATGCTTTTTTTCTGATATAATGGTATGCAAAAGTTTCCTAATCTAAATGTTTTGCTAGTTTTCTGCTAGGCTGCTAATGATTCAGGATTCCCAGATGAACCCCAGACACAATCTAATCTGTCAAACTTTGCATTTTGCCTGTGAATAAAAATATATGGTTGTACAGTACATGGATTCAATTTAATTGTTGCCTTATTCTAATACATATTTATAAATTGATATTATGAACATTCAAATCTGTTGGAAAAAGTACTAAATAATCGGGTAAAAAGAAAAATCCCAGACAGAGAGTACAAGACTCTTCTTACTTTTTTCAACTATACTGTAAGTGTATTTGATTTTACCTTTTGTTATCTCTTTTACCTAATCGCCCTTTATCTTTCTTATTTGATGTTGTCTTCCTTGTGTCTGACTTCAGAGGTCAGCGGTTATATCTATCTGTAGTCGAACGTCTTGCCTTGACAGCTCCCTCGACTCCCAGCTGATAAAAACTTGTCATCACAGCAAGTGAAGGCAGAGAAGTAAAAAGGCTGTGGAGGGATGAGGAGGAGGAGGAGGAGGACAGAACGAGTGGGCAGTCGTATTTCCTTGGTCTGTGTGTTGCAGTGGAAAAAAAGGATGATCCCCAGAAGACTTGACCGCTGGCACTGGCTAACCAGCACAGATGTCTGTGGAGGAGGTTTTGGCGGGAGGGGATGGAGAGGATTCAGGATTGTATGGAAAGGCCGAGAAGGAGATGTACTCTGGAGTGACGGACATAGAGAGGTAGTCTTTTTTTCTTCTTTTTTGGCCGAAACAACATAGCCCCAAGTGAAAGGGGACAGAAGAGAGAAACGCTCCCATAAAAAATAGAGCAGCTCATCAGTGGTGCTCAATATTCCCTTTTTTCCTTTCCTTACTTATCACACCCCGGGCCTATAAATAGCCCAAGGGCACGAGCTGACAAATAGGCAGCAGGCAGCAGTTCGTCTCAGGACATTGCTCCGGGTGTGAGGAGGTGATGACACCGTGGCTCTGCAAGGCATAACCCAGCAGCTATTAATCCTTCAACACATGTAGAGGAGAAAAAGGATGAGATGGAGCAGGGGAGGAGAGTAAATCAAGGAAGAGAGAGAGAGAGGGGAAAGTGGAGAGAGGAGACGAGAAGGGAGGACATGAAAGTAAATAGGGGAAAGAGATGAGATTATGGGGAAGGGGGTGGGGCATATGAGAGAGAGAGTGGAGAGGAGGGAGGACGAGGGAATGCGAAGACAGAGGCGGTGAATAAGTAAAAAGTATCATTCACCAAAAGAAAAGTGAGGAATATTAAAAAAGAAGGGGAGGAAATGGCATGCGAGGAGAGAGATGATCAAACAGGAGAGACGGAAGAGTCAAGTTTTTTTCATTCCTCGGAAGCTCAGGTTCTTCCTCGTTTAAGATTTAAGTGACAGGGCCGTACTTTCAGATTTGTTTTACAGTAAATCAAACTCTTTTGAAGCAGCCATAGATAGTTTATTTACTTTTCTTTCACTGCAAGGGATAAGAGACTCTTTGCTGTAGGACACACACACACACCAACACGAGAATGCACACAGCCTGTACCTTTATACTCTTCATCCCTAACCCCTACTCCTCCCCCTCAAAAAAAAAAACTTGCCCTCTTCACGTAGATAGAGATAAGAGTAGAAGGTACCTTCCTTTCCTCTAGTAAGGGGGGTGTAATGAACACTCTCTTATCGCTTCGCCCGGCTCGCTTCCTGGAGACGACCTCCGTGGAGCGGAACTAAGGCGGAGGTATAGAGGCGCCATGGGGATACATCATTTAACACGATGGTGCGAGTTGGCCGAAATCTCTCACCGCTCCACCGAGTCACAGATGGCTCGACCGCGTCGTCACAGAGATCTAGACCCGTGAGGGTGATCGCTGGTAAACATGTGCTTTGAACTTAACAAGGGGGGTTGTTTTGCGTCACTGAAGGGACGCTGCAAGCGCATTGAGGATTTAGCAAGGTGAGAGAAGCACACAGATGTCAGGGGATTCTGAGCTCCATTATAATTATTATGGCTGGATTATGAATGGATATGTCATTTTTGTCCGAAAGAATGAGTCATCTAACGCCATAACTGAAGCCTCTGTGTTGCGCTCAAAGCTGCACCAATTCATTAATTAATATTAACAATAAATCAATTGTATAATGTCATAGTGACCAACCACAGCAAAAATCACCCTACCCTGCAGTTCACATTTTTATTATCATCTCCATCTGGAAGATCATGCGATCGGTCGTGTGTGTGTGCACCTCTCCGTCTGTCCACGGTCAATCTCGTGTTCTGCTACAGCAAGCTGCATAATATTTATGGAGGTCGCTTATGGATGCACACTCAAGGACCTCTTGTGGTTACGGTGACTCACACATGTATTACCTGCCTTATACTGTCATTGACAGCCTGCTAACTTATCACTCACCACTCAAAACTCCCACAGCCTGAAGAGGGCCACTCGGGACAACACAGCTGAGTGCATGGCCCACAGCTGCTACTTTGTGTCCAGAGACACAGTGGGCGATAAAAACTGTTTGCTCACTAAAAGATACATTTTGTATTCTTTTTTTTTTTAATACACTGAAGGGCGATTACACATTGCGGCCGCCGATAGCACGATGAACTACGCAATCGCCGTCTAACTTTGTGACCCAAAATGGATGAAAAAGAATAATAGTTGAGATCGACGGGTCAAACCAATCAGTCGGGGAATTCTTCTGAAAACCTTGCATAGAGCGTTTCTATCTGCTGGCCAGACTGGCTGGACCGAGGCTTTTCTGGTGCCATGTGCCAACAGGAATCTCTGGAGACTCAATTAGAACACAGACACACACAGCCTATCAAATGTCATCACAGCATGTGTGTGTGCGTGTGTGAAACATTGTGTGATTGTGCAAGTGTTTTTGCATGGGTGTGTGCGTGCGCTTCAGTGTGAGTCACAGCTGCATGCGGCCATGCAGACAGGCCTCCCAGTTAATGAGGTGCTCATTAACGAGCCTCCACAGCTTTTTCTTTCTAGGGCCTTGTAAAGTGCGTCCTCTCTGGAATGAACTTTTATGAGGTGAACAGTTTGAGAGTCAGACAGCACGACATGCACCTTCATATTTCAAATAGATGCCATTTATTCAGAGACACAGGCTCAGATCTATAGTTGTCATACTGCAGAGTAGCCCTGGAGCCTGATAAGTTGTAATGATCTCTCCTTAAGGAACTACTTCTAAGGTGCCCTTTGAAAAAAGTGAATATGCCGTCCTAAAAATTACGTAACTATACAACTAAACTGCATTCTTGATTATGTTTTAATTGTGGTTGGGAATTGCAAAAAAATAAAAATAATGCTACAAAAGTACTTGGTTTGGTTTCGTCAAAGATCACGGTTTGGGTTAAAATAAGTTTAGTAACTTAAAGTAGAAACTGAGTATGTTATGTAAGCTGTCTGATGGAGCATTCGACTGCAGGTCGCTTGTATCTGTCTGTGGTGCACTGCTCGCCCCACTGGAGTCTGAGCATTAGAAAATAACTATATAGAAATAGCTAATACTTGCTGATGGACTTGTTAACTTATGTAGATCATATATAGCTGAAGCTGTGGTTCTCAACCTTTTTGTTGTCGTTAAATTGCTAAGATTCTGCTTCATGGTTCAATGTTTTGGTTGTTTGATATGATCATTACCAGCATGCTATAGCTGTCAATACAGTTGAGGAGATCATTTTGGAGGAATCAAAATAGTTACTCTCATGACTCATACGTCTTTTGTGAATTAAATAAAATTAAAATAAATTCTGGGGACCCTCGGAAACTCCCTCAAGGCCACTGGTTGGGAAGGCATCAGTATTACATTATGACTGTTCCATAACCAGTTGAAAGTATCTCGAAGTAGCTTCAGCACGAGGAGCAGACTCTCCAACGAGTCATCTACATTCACCGCCGGTTCCATCGCGAGCCCAAAACCCATTATAAAGACAGCTTAAACAATTAGTGTCTCAGCCACTCTGTTAAGCTGTGATTTCATTAACGAAGCAGCCGATTCATTAACCACTTTATATCTGTTTACATCAGCCGGTAACTCAGCCAGGGCCAGTCGGCAGACACAAGTCATCATGATGGGGCGGTGATCACCTTTTCATTTCACACCAGATGACATCAGACATTTACGACCCCTCATTACTCACCTTTAGCAGTCGGCACCTTATTGGTCGAAGATGATTGGGACCGAATTTGCTATTCATAAATTCTCAATGGGGCTCTTCTTTGGAACTTTTAATTATTTCCCTTCTGTGTTGAAAGGTTAAGCGTGGGGAGGAGGGAAGAAAAGTCTGTTTCAAATCTCCGGCACAAGTTTGGCCTCCGAGCAACCGGCGCCAACCTGCTTGCCAAATCCCTTACAGCGATCTCTATCTTGGCCAATCTCTTTAAACCAGCCCTTCCGGCCCACCGGTGGGGAACAAAGCGATTCCCTTTTTCCCCGAGCACAGGAGAGCTCGGTGGAGCCGAAGCCTCTTGCATCTCCCACCTTTACTTTGCCCTGGGCCGCCAAAACATCTCGGACGTCTTGCAGGAGAAGCTTCTTTGCTCCTGCTGCATTGAGACAAAAAAAAAGATGGATTACTCGCAATTCATGCAATTTGTTGGGAAGAGACGTTTCTTACCTGTAATCACCAGCACACTTGCCACGGGACACCGTCTACTTGGCAGCCTCAAGGCCGGCACTGCAGCAAATAGACGCGCTTTGATCCGAGGCTCAATCTGCCATTTCGGGATTGCATGTGCACATTCAGGCTGTCAACACTTCAATCGCCATATCATTGACCATCAAGGATGAAGAGGATGATTATTGTTACCAAGAGGGGGATTATTGTGTGTTGTGTAAGCACCCTGTGAGTGTTTTGGCAGAGGCAAACTGTGACTGCATTAGCGTCTTTTAATACTTCCGCAGCTTTGACTGTTGCTGGGGTTTCAAGAGCATTCTGTAAAAGCCTTGCTATCAAGCAATAGATACAGGATAATAGAAAACTATCAACTATAAACTACAAAGTGCGAGCGAGGGAGTGATTTCACCTTGTGCGTTCAAAAGGTATAGTCATTTTCAAAAAGCACAGATTGTAGGAATCAGAAGGTGAAAGCTCTCAAGAATTGAAAACAAAATGGCTCTCCTTCAGGCGGAAAGAGGAGAAAGTCGTATTATTCGGCGTGTGGAATCATTTCAGGAAGAGGGCGCTTCAGAGAACACTCCAAACATAAGGGGGAGAGAAACACTGCGGATAGTCGATAAGAAAACGTCAACAATTAAAACATGATGTAACATTTTGAGTTCATTTAGTTGCAAGATTTCCCCGCTTACTTACTCCCAAAGGCTTGAATTAATGTGTTGCAGATTTTAGAAGTGGCAGCATATTAGGTGTCAATAAAACTACTGACACCTACTTCATACAGTCTGAAGGGCTTTACAATTAGCACAGCATACAACATCCTTATTTATTAATTTTATATTATGCTCATTTTCAGGTTCTTACTTGTTCTTGTAGAAACACGGTATATTCTAATAAATAATACACCTCTATGTGACATAGGAAGGGGAGCCAGATCTGATTGCCTTGTTGAATTACATGTTTTCAGATATATGGCAGGTCACAAAAAACAGACTGGGTTGTGGTATTTCACAGTTTGTAGGTTGGTAGGCCTGCCAGATACCCATCTGTGCACAAGTGCTTAAAGAGTGAGTTGTTAATGAGGGAAACCTTAAGAGGACACCTAAATAACAATAAATACTGAAAAACCAAAGAATGACAATATCACTGCAGGTAGATACATGGCAACGTCATTCTGACTTGATTATATTGCTCGGGTTAGAAATCCAGAGGTTAGCTGCAGTTATTGCAATGCATCCTATGGGGAACATGAACGTGTGCACCAGATGCATGGCAGTCCCACCAATAGTCGGGAAGACTTTTCACATGTTGAGACATTGGAAACATCAAACCCCTCACATTACATTACATATCATTTAGCTGACACTTTTATTCAAAGCGACTTACATGCTATACAGTAGACCGTAGACACAGCAACGGTGAGCAATTAGGGTTAAGTGTCTTGCTCAAGGACACATTGACATGGACTAGTGGAGCTGGGGATTGAACCACCGATCCTTTGATTGAAAGGCGGACTTGCCAACCACTGAGCCACTGTCGCCCCAAAGAGTTGCCTCACAGTGGTGCCAGATGAATAATAAGGGGATTCAACTTCTGGGGACCTTGAATGTCTGCCCAGCGTATGTAAACTAGTTGACATTGCAATCCTTCGAGCCCTGTCACATTGTTGTATTAAACATAAAAAGAAGGGAGATAAGCGCTGGGTGAAGTCTTCTTGTTTGTTGCAGGGGATGAATTTGACGATTGGGCTTTCAGTTGCTAACACTGAACATATGGCAGGTCTTAATATAAATATTGAAAGTGCAGTTTGTAAAATCCAAATATTAGCATGTAAAGTAGCTCTGACTGCAAATCATTTTTGGTGGTGCCGTTCCCGTAAATCACTGACAACACGGATCGCCTACTTATCCATTTGGCTTCATAACCTTCACACATAAAGGAACCTCAGCGATAATGTAAAAGGTGTAAAAAACATAAACAGAGTGCTGCTCTAACTCGGGATCATTTGCAGCTTGAGCGGGTGCACCGTTAAAACCCATCTGTCTGCAGGCAAACGCAGCGCCGGCCCATCTGGGTTTCCTTTGCTATCCGAGACCTTGGGAGCATTGAAGGTTAATGCCCCCTTATTAGGCAAAGCCATCAGACCCCGGAATGGCTCCCCCTTAATGTCTGAGGTCTGCATGTTAAGGAATGCCTTACAACGGTTAAGTAGGGGTTCGCCACCGTGCACCTGTCCTCCATTTATCCTTTATTAATAATGGGGAGGCTGCTGCAGGGTTTGCTCACATGCTGACGAGCAGAACCCAACAGACCTACGGTAAAAATCCTCATTACGGCTGAAAAGAAAGTAAAGGAGCAATTTTCCGATTCCTTTGGGCGAGCAGAGCAGCAAAAATTATTGCAATTCCCTGATGCACAATGCGTGCCGTAAGAAAAATGTTAATTGATGACTATGGTTGCACACCTGATTGAATACTGCATATTGTTGGCTCAGGGGAGGCAAATTAAATAAGAATAAAACGTTAAAGAGCAAACATAAACAAGCAAATAACAATAGGAGACAGGAAGTAAAATAGATGATGAATTGAGTAATGGAACAACAGAGCAGTCCGTCTCTGTGTAGTTATGAAATAGAAGGAACACAAGCTCAGGTAAAGAGAGTTAAAGGAGTAATGAATGAATACTCCTTCGCTGCACACATAGGCTGTGATTTATGGGGTTGATTGTTTGTTTTACTCGATACCCAGACAGTCATTTGGCTCCGTTATTTTTATGTAATAAGTATCAGCCCGGTCTCCTACAAAGTAACATTCCCGTACAATGAAACTGTATTTGGTTACAGTTTAAAACAATATGTTTGAAACACAGGGTTAAAATAACCACATTGTCTCATTTACAAAGATTACTCTTTTTTTTAGTTGCGGTAGCTTGAAGTTAGTTTCCAGGCCCTTTGACAGAGTGAGTCACCATGTAAAGTGACTTCAGGCCTCAGGCTTCCGACCATATAGTTTGTACAACTGACCACAAACGCACACGATAAATCCGGCCCAAATGGCCAGTTCCAGGACAAGCTTTTCTCTCTGGCGGATACAAGACGTTTTCATATTCATGTTTTCTTATCGACATCTTTCAGCATATTTTTATTCCAATGGAGAAAATTAAAACTCCGAATCTGCTTTTGTGGTGTTTTTTTGGTTTGTTTTTGTAAAAATGTCTCAATATTAACGTTGACGTTTATGAGCGGCTTGGGTTATGAATTACTCGGAGTTCATGTACATATAGAACACTATCAAATGAACAGGTACATATTCTCTAGACAAGAGCAATAAAATACAATGCAGCCTTTCATTTGTTAACGTCTGTGTTGCAATATTAAATGTCTGTCTTAGTTTGAGCTGTTTAGGAGTAGTGAATTGTACGAACGGGGATAATTGTCGGGGATAAACCTGTCCAAGCTAAAAGTGACCGTTTTGTGAAAAAATTTGTGAAAAAAGTTCTGAACACGTAGGCGTGATTTACAAAATTTACAGAACGATTTGGACACTCTTGATTCCATTGCTGAAAAGGTGGGGTCATGTATATTTTTACATTTTTGAAATAGCACACAGCCCAGTACATCCATACTGTTCATTTTCAACATTTGGAAAAAGAACGTAGCACTCGCGATAAAAAAACTGTGACATTTAAATGACTCTCAGTTCTTGCTGGGGAAACAGATTGATTGTGTTTTGGAGCTACTTATACAGTTTGAATCAAAGATGTCAGCCTCGCACACATAAAAGACGTCTCTTTTCAAAATGCCAGCGTCGTCTGAAGCGGTGGCATTTAAGTAGCTGAAGACTTGAATGTAAAACATGCATTGGAACTGGTAACATTTCCATATCACAGAACTCAATGTTGCCTGAAAGTGATTTCCCAAATCCTTCATCCAAATAGCCTCCGATTTACCCCCCGATAGCGACACCTTACAATCTGACAGATACAGACAACACCTCCATCACGGTGGATGACAGCAGAAGTGAACCAACAACGTTTTTCCATTCTTTCAGCAACTGCTGTCAGAATGTCCTTGAGCGACCTCCGACTGCCGTTTCCACTCACAACCGTTCAATTGTGAAGATGGACATTGCTATAAAGAGCACATGTGCTCTGAAAGCCCTCTCCACAGGTAAATTAAATAGCCCCCCCTCAAGTGGAAGGAAGCAGCTTGGAAATGCCCCCCCCCCCTCTTCCCTCTTCCCTCCCCTCCATCCATCCATCCACCAAAATCCATTATCCATTCCTGATCTCTCGGCGGGAGTCAGGAAGGTAGTTCATCTTCAAACAGCTATGCTAAAGGCACGGTGGCCTCCTGAGGTGTTTGTTTCAGCTGAGATCAGCCAAATTTGACCGGAAGGATAATACAGTGCCGCTGTGAGGAGGAAGAGTAGGGATTGTTTTACTCATGCAAGGCTGGAAATTGAAGGAGTCTACGGAGGTCTGGAGGCTTACTGTGATGGTTTCCACTGAAGGGTGGAAACTCTTATGAATGTAGATCATTTATTTTGTTGATACTGTGTATGTTGTGAGAACATCTTTGACGGATAAGATCATCTATTAACACTTAGCAATATCTAACTAACTGGTAAAAATATCATTAATTATTTATTTAATTTCTGTACTTTTACTTTGAGTTCAATTGATTGATTTTAATGGCACATTGAGTAGAATTCGTCAGTTGCGCCTCTACCATTGGCGTTTCTCTGTGAGGTTATAGTCTGGCACCAGCCGCACGCTTCTAGACAGTCGTAAGAGATGATTGACAGGGATTATTTTAGTATGAGGCTGTACATTGTGTTTTTTTGAGGAAAATCCTACTCCTGTGTCTTTAAACTTGCTTTTGTTTCATTTCTGCAGGATACCTGGTTAACAGTGTACGTTTGGGCCTCATTAAAAGATGCAAGTCAGGTTTTTGAGCTTGGTGGTCATATAGAAAACTGTGCCCAGGATCATTCTCTCACTCATCTCATCACAGCTCTCATGCAAGCCTGCATTCAACCCCCATATGACTCGGCTCTGACTGTATTCATTCTTAAACCAGTTTCCTGTGCCTGTAGAGTTTTCTCTAAACATTTTATGGAATAGACTAAATATATTCATATTTCATGTAAGCCCTGCAGAACCAATAGCATGTTAACTTTTTATTGTATAGAACTGAATTTTGATACAGCCATTTGCATCAGTGAGACTGCTGAGTACTTATTGGACTCCCTAACTTGCCTTAAGAATGTGAAGTTAAAAAGACCTATTGCACTGGGCTAGAAGTAAAGTTATTACCAACATGTATTTGCACACCTTTCTGCAATTAGCACACCTTTTAGAATAGTGCAAAAGTAAAGTCTGTTAATTCTTTTCTCATGTTTTATTATAATCCCTTAATCTTGATTACTTTCTCTACTTACGCTTGTTTGATGTATAGTATCTTCTGATCCAGGTAACCAGATGACCTGACCGTAACAAAAAGAACCATTTGAGAAGCTGCCATTGGAAAATGTCTTAAAAAGGATAGGCACTTTCAAATAAATATTTGGCAGGTGATTGGAAGAACCATCTATCAATTGAATGCTTAATTAACAGAGAATCATATTTTCCACTGATTAAAGGCGTCCTTTCCTCTTCTTTCAATGAATAAATACTCTCTAGCTGATGCTGTTGTAGCATTTATGCTAACCTGTTCAGCAGCCAAGTTCAGTGAAGAACAAACAGTCACAAACAACCAAGCCCTGCCCCTAACTGCTGATTGGTCCGTGCTCACACACATTATTGGTAAGTACAGTTATTAAATCAGAAATAATTCCGCTGGATGGATCCCTGAGGGTGGCATATTTCACAACGTCTTCCTGGTAAACTTGGAATTAATGTGAATTCTGATCCTTTCAACCCCGGCACACACACATGCTCATAGAGTCACAAGCAAACCCACCCAGATGTACACACTCGCTGACACTGACAATTATTATCTAAGGCACCAGGCAGATTTACATAATCAGGTTGGGATTGTGAAATAAGCCTCGCAGTCACTGTAGACATTTGACGCACTGTATAAACAGGCTGTCGGGCTCCGGATGCTTCTGCTGAGTTTCGCGTTCAGTGTGTTAGCAGTATTAACTTAGCGACATTTCACTGGGACCAGAAAAACAACACCTCTTAGTCCTGCAGAATAATTGTGTGTGTGTGTGATTTAGTTTGAGCGGCGCCAGCATGCAACTACCGTAATGAAGGTACCATTTTCCTTAATGTGTGCATACAAATACAGTCATCCGTCAACAAAGAGGAGCCCTACATCCAGCCTGTTTGTGGATTTCTACACCCGCAAGGATGCCACGCTGGCTGATGTGATCCTCGCTCTGTCTTTCACGCCTCCTCTCTTAACTTATTTTTACATTTCTCTCTGCCTTCAACGTCAGCGACGGGGCATTAATGCCCCAACACCAACCTTGAACGTGAAGGGGGGAAAACGGCTCAGCGAGTTGAGATTGATCTTCTTTATGACGACTCTGGAGCGTTTCTTTCCCTCCCCCATGCCACAATCACCCACCAGAGGCCCATAACGGCACACACCCTGATAGCATTGCTTCCCACCGACGCGTTGTGTCACGGCGACCAAATGATGATGGCTTTGAGAATGAAACGCTGCGGGTGGCGTGTTTGGGACGTGTGAGTGTGAATCAGTCACAGACGTTTGGATTTTGACATGACCGAGGTGCGCTTCAATTTTGTTCAGGTCGATGCGACGCCGGTGAAAAAGTAGGTTGTCTTTTGTGGGTTCTAGTTGCCCAAAGTTACCATTCCTCAGCTTGGGTGAGCCAGACCCCCCCCCCCCCCACCCCCTCCCCCCCAGCAGCACCGCCTGACAGTGGAGGGAATTGGGCTGTCATTTGGTCCATTTGTATTCCACTGGAAGCTGGAGCTAGGTGATCCAGGTGAGGAATTTGAATGAGAGCTGTTGGTACATGGTGTCCTCTCGGCTCATCGGGGGGGACACCATCTCTAAAACTCAGGTGGAGTTGGTGTTACTTTGGTATAATTTAGTGTGCCAAACCAAACTTCTTCTATGTGATTATAGCAAACAAGTATTTTATTTTATTTATTTTTTTCATTTCACAATGCAAATGGATGGCCAACAGTTGGTTTCGGAGATTGGGGGTAGATAATATGATAGTGGCGTTAAAAAAAGACGCTAGAATAGAGGCTTCAAGAGGTGCAGTAAGGTCACTTCTCCCCAAGTAAATAAGAAAGAAAACAACAAACTTGTCCAATATTATATGAACCTAGAACTGTCAAGAAAGTGGTCGACCGTGCATATTCGAGCGATATGCTGCGCATATAGAACGTCAAAGGTCAAAGGTGAAAAAGACAAAAGCATTCGCCTGTTTCCACTTTGAAAGGCTGCAAACATCAGTATGCTTCAGTGTCTCAATCCATCTTCAAGCAAATACAAATGAATGCATAAATACAACCACGAAGGCAAGTTAATCATGGGCACTGCACTGTGGAAGGCATGAACTTTTCCTCCTACCGCTTCCCTCAACAACCTCTATTAATGTTCTCTATGTAAATGCACTGACCACATTTTGCATTTGGAGCATGGTGTTCTAAAAATACCACGCTCAAATTGAGGCCAGCACTTGATCTATGACTGAAAAAGAGTCAGTCAGGTCATATTCAGAGGCAACGCTGATGTCGAGCCTCTGAAGTTTGTGCTGCTTGGATTCCAAATGTAGGTTTAACGCATCAAAACAGGGTTTATCAAAATGTAAAATTAGTGGCTTTAATGAAAATAACATTACTACAGAAGTCCCACTACTCTTATTGTGTGGATATATACAGTATGTTCTTCTTTCTAATACACATGATGAAACAGCTCATGTTTGATAAGTCTCCCAAAGCCTCGGCCTCTGCAGGGATGGATGCAACTTTAACACTATTCCGTTAATAAGAAATAGTTCAGCATATAGTATGAATTTATGAGTTGAGCCCGAGTCAAGCGCAGACGGCGCCCTCGTCCTCTTGAAGGATTTTCGACTAATTATGGAAGATGTGTCTGGAAAAACTGCAAGTCTTTAGGGGATTATGGGCTAATCCCAAAACAGAAAGCTTAGTTTATTGAGGAGCAAATGTAATTAAGTGTGTATTGTGATGAATCACTCACTGCTGAATGAAAAAAGAGCCTCTTTAAGCATACAGATCCAGATGTGTGATAATGGACACTGTGAACATTTACACTTTTCCGCATGTACCATAGGGTACTGAAAAATATATATATATATATAAACATTTTCTTTGTATAGTTTGACAGTGGACACTTTTAACATTTACACACGTTTTAGCATATACTGAACGTCTCCATAGTTTCTTAAAATATATATATATATATATATATTTGGAAATTAATAAAGGATATGTATTTATATATTTATTTAAAAAATGTATAGAAAATGTTTTGTTTTGTCCCACAATAGACGCTTTTAACATTTACACACTTTTTACACACATCCAGAAACCTCTATGGTTTATTAAAAAAATGTATATAAATAAATAAAAGATTTATATATCTATATATCTATGTATTTATATATGTATATATCATTATTTAAAAATAAAAAAGATATATATTGTTGAGTTGCAATAGTTTATTTTAACTTGCACATGTATATAAAGAATGTCTATGTTTAAATTACAATTACAATACTTAGGAAGGATAATAATAATAATCAATATGGAATATTAATTAAGATTATTAATATGTGTATTGTAGCATAGTAGAAAGATACTGGGTTTTATGGTACTGTGAAATGGTTAGGTGTGAATGGAATAAATTAAAGATGGAGGGCATAGACAAATGGAGGTTGCACGTGGTGAGGGGTTGTAACAAGCATGGCGCAAAAAGGGACTATTTTAGTTAAAGCACACGAGGGCGGAAACACCGGAAGTAAGAAAGCTAGGAGAAGGTAGGACTGTTTACCTGAGTAGGACTCCGCCCCTTTGAAGGGTTTAGCCATTAGCATGCTATGTTATTGTTATGTTATCTTGCATGCTGGGAAACTAACCAATGGAGAGGCCTTAAGCTCAGCGAATGAGAGTATTTAACAACTCGCGCGGACATTTGTACGGGGTGATTGTTCCTTCTCGTGAATTGCACAGTTCAGCTAGCCGCTTACAGCACGACTGTAAGTGGCCTGTGGACTGCCTGAAGCGAGACACCCCTGGCTGGGAACTATATTCTGATCATCATCATCTTTTTATTAAATACTTTTTAATTATAACTAATTGAATCCTGGACTTCTCTTCACACGATCGCCCGAGGTTTGAACTTAACAATATATAGAAACAAGTTTTGTTTTATGTGCGACAATAGACACTTTTAACATTTACACACTTTTTTTGCATGTACTGTACGTCTCCATAGGGTAGAAATATCTGAATTAAATACAGTCAGGTCCATAAATATTTGGACATTGACACATTTTTCATTATTTTGGCTCTGTACACCACAACAATGGAGTTGAAATGAAAAACATCAAGATGTGCTTTAAGTGCAGACTTTCAGCTTTAATTTGAGGGTATTTACATCCAAATCAGGTGAACGGTGTAGGAATTACAACAAATTCAAATGTGGCCACCCTCTTTTTAAGGGATCAAAAGTAATTGGACAATTGGCTGCTCAGCTGTTTCAAGGTCAGGTGTGTGTAATTCCCTCGATATTTCATTTACAAGGAGTAGATAAAAGGTCTAGAGTTCATTTCAGGTGTGGTATTGGTGTTTGGAATCTGTTGCGGTCAACTTTCAATATGAAGTCCAAAGAGCTGTCACTATCAGTGAAGCAAGCCATCATTAGGCTGAAAAATCGAAACAAACCATCAGAGAGATAGCAGACACATTAGGTGTGGCCAAATCAACTGTTTGGTACATTCTTAAGAAGAAAGAACGCACTGGTGAGCTCAGCTACACCAAAAGACCTGGAAGACCACAGAAGACAACTGTGGTGAATGACAGAAGAATCATTTCCCTGCTGAAGAAAAACCCCTTCACAACAGTTGGCCAGATCAAGAACACTCTCCAGGAGGTAGGTGTATCTGTGTCAAAGTCGACAATCAAGAGAAGACTTCACCAGAGTAAATACAGAGGGTTCACCACAAGATGTAAACCATTGGTGAGCCTCAAAACCAGGAAGACCAGATTAGAGTTTGCCAAAAAACATCTAAAAGAGCCTGTACAGTTCTGGAAGAACATCCTATGGACAGATGAGACGAAGATAAACTTGTACCAGAATGATGGGAAGAGAAGAGTATGGAGAAGGAAAGGAACTGCTCATGATCCAAAGCATACCACCTCATCAGTGAAGCATGGTGGAGGTAGTGTTATGGCATGGGCATGTATGGTTGCCAATGGAACTGGTTCCCTTGTATTTATTGATGATGTGACTGCTGACAAAAGCAGCAGGATGAATTCGGAAGTGTTTCGGGCAATATTATCTGCTCATATTCAGCCACACGCTTCAGAACTCATTGGACGGCGCTTCACAGTGCAGATGGACAATGACCCGAAGCATACTGCGAAAGCAACCAAAGAGTTTTTTAAGGCAAAGAAGTGGAATGTTCTGCAATGGCCAAGTCAATCACCTGACCTGAATCCAATTGAGCATGCATTTCACTTGCTGAAGACAAAACTGAAGGGAAAATGCCCCAAGAACCAGCAGGAACTGAAGACGGTTGCAGTAGAGGCCTGACAGAGCATCACCAGGGACGAAAACCCAGCGTCTGGTGATGTCTATGGAATCCAGACTTCAGGCTGTCATTGACTGCAAAGGATTTTCAACAAAGTATTAAAAGTGACAATTAGATTTATGACTATATTAATTTGTCCAATTACTTTTGGTCCCTTAAAAAGAAGGTGGCCACATTTTAATTTGTTGTAATTCCTACACCGTTCACCTGATTTGGATGTAAATACCCTCAAATTGAAGCTGAAAGTCTGAGCTTAAAGCACATCTTGATTATTTTCATTTCAACTCCATTGTTGTGGTGTACAGAGCCAAAATAATGAAAAATGTGTCAATGTCCAAATATTTATGGACCTGACTGTATATATGTGAACTATATATATATATATATATATGATAAAAACATACAAATGTACTTCCAGGATTCAGGTTATCTAAAGTGTTTTTAAAGTATTGAGCCAGTGTTCTGGGAGATCGATCACTCCACTGAGCGGTGGCCGACTTCAAAAAGCACTCCAAGTCTAGTTTTTTAATACAGTGGCTCTGTCGAGAGACTGCCAGGAACAAAATCGTCCCCGCTAACTATTGTGTGTGGAGCGGTGTCAGCGGCGTATGATGGATGGTGCGTTTAATGTGGCACAGACGCTTTGAAGTGATGGAGATAGCGGCTCACTCGACAGCTCTGGACCCTCTGTTTTCTGCTCCGTCTACCCCCAGTCGGCATCACTGCGGATTGGTGTGTGTGTGTGTGTGTGTGTGTAGGGTGTGTGTGTGTGTGGGGGGGACGGGACGACAGACATCCCAACTGCAACCTTATTGTCTGTCATGTTTGCAACTGAGTTAAAGGAGCGAGGGGAAGAAGGCCGATTATTTAAGTTGTTGTTGCGAGGAATCATGTGGGATTTAATGAGAGGATGTGAGATGTGACTGGCAGAGGGGGGCACTGCGCAGAGAGGAAAAAAGAGGCTGCTTAAGAGAAAGGAGATGTTCTCGGCAGTTCACCGCTACGTATGACAGGCAGTTTGTACGACCCATCAATTCTAATTCCATATGTGACAGTGATGCTGACAGTGAGTGTATGCAAGGGGTGAGAGCTGATTTGTGTAAATGTTCCTGAATATTTTAATTATACACATAATATATATATATATATATATATATATATATATATATATAGAAGAAGAAGAAGAAACTGAAAGAGAGACATGTTTTTCAAAGCATACTGAATACATATAATACAATTTAATAAGCACAAACATCAGGCTGGCAACTAAATATGTACACTTGAAGATTAACATTATCTCCACAAAGGAAGGTGAGCGTTATTACGACGAGACAAGCTCAGCATTCACATCAGACAGAATGCTAGCTCCATATCAGCTCCACTGAGAGGCCTCTATCCCTGGGCTCCTAACCGACACTGTCAGAAAAATCAGGGGACAAAATGGTTTTGAAGCTTGGGAACGATACAAGAAGGAAACGGCACGTTTTGAATTTAAAGTTCACAAGCTTTATTTAGTGGAATATTTTTGTTGTATATAGGGCGTCCCTCTAGTGTTGCAGGACGGACCCTAAAACCCAGAAACCTGCTGGGTCCCTCGTGTTATTGATGCCTGAAATATGGTCACTGGTTTACACAAGTTATGATGCGTTCATGATCAACTTGAGACAAAAATGAGGAAGCTCAATTATAACGTTGTCATGATGTGTTCAAATCTAATCTTGTAACATGTAGATTTTGAAAAAACATGAATAAATGTAGTTGTTTGAAGGAGATGTTTTCACAGCAATATTAAATAGGATGTTAAGAGGTCATAACTCTCTCTCCCATATCTAACATTGGCTCTAAGCAGATTATAATGTGTCAATAAAAACTAATATTGCCCCTCCCAACATTGTTTTACTCAAAGCAAACATTTAAATAACTAAAAAATATATCAGAATAAAATGATAACCATTCAAATTTTGTATGTTTTTATTCATGTTCAATTGACCCAATCCCTGTTAATTTTAGTGTGTGAGTTTATATATATATTTATACTGAATAATAATGTATAGTACATACTGAAATCTGTAAATCTTCAGTGTCTGTATTGTCAAACATCTGTATCTGTGAATTGTGTCAAAAAGAATCAGGTAAAAACCGGGAAAACAAATATTTTTTAAATTTAGTAGTGAGTGATACATCACAAAAAACTCTTACAGTAAGCTTTTTATTTTCAGATTAGCCAATAATCCTCTAAAAACTTTTTTTTAAATTATTATTAAAGACTTATTTTTCCAGACACATCTTCTAATAAGTCGAAATTACTTGAACAGGACAAGAGCACTGTCTGTGCTTGACTTGAGCTGAACTCTATAAGAAACAATACACTGAAATGACAGTGGTACAAGGTTTGGTCATAAACCATCATAGTGTGTTCGTATAATATCATAACAAAAGTTATTTTCCATTTTTCTTATGGCCAACAAGAGAGACGGGGCAACGCCTGTTTAAGCAAAAACACATCTGGTTAAATTGTGGACTGGTTTTGTTTATGTGAAATAAATAGTTTGTTATCAAACTTACGTACGTAATATTCGTTAACTATGCATGTAAAGTAACAAAAGAAAGATACATTTTGTCTTTTGGTTTCACTGAGGACCAGAACAGCAGTCTCCTGAGTCAAAGTCTTATGTTAGTTTGACCCATTCATCCACCCAACCTCCAGACGTCCTTGGAGGCGGCCCTTCTCATTCTGGCTGAGGATCACGTGGGTTTTATACAGATTACAGTGTTTATGTTTTTCATAGGTATAAGTACCAACAGTGAGCCTTGTGTGGGACAGAAGGGTTTGTCCCAACTTTTGCTTGCAATAAACCCAATAGTTTGACTTAACCGCCTGGTGTGTGACATAAATGTCTGTCCGAATGTTTTCTTGCAATACATTACGACAGTTGTGCAATCATTGGACTTCATAGCTTAGTGTGGAACATACATGTCTGTCTATAGTTTTTTCTCGTAGTCATCCAATAGTTAAACTTCCATTTGGACCAAAAAGATGCACAGCCTGGCTGCCATTATTATCCCTACAGCCACACTGCTGGCTTGTCTATGACCGAACAGCAGTGGGGTTTGGTTCTCTCTCTCCACTACACTGTACAGGCCTCTTCAAATCCCGACATCGTAATGTCCCACGTCCTTGTGAGGAGTTAAATGAACAGGCCTCAACACAGCCAGTCACTTAGCTGTCGTCTGCACTTGATGATGCCATGAATCACTAACTCAGCACGGAGATGGAGATTTCAGGGCGACGCGGTCACCCATTATGGTGTGTGTGGCGGGTGGGGGGAAATGGCCTCTTTCTCTGATAGATTTTGAGTGAGCCAAATTGTCCATAAATTTGGGACACAGAGTCATAAATGTCAGGAAAGGGAGAAAAACAGACAGACAAATTCCTCCAGCGGTATGGCAGCGCTAATGATTACTTCTTAGAGTATGTAAGAAGAGAGAGAGAGAGAGGCTGGGGTGAATAATGCACAGGGAGTGTTAAAAAGGACAAGGAGTAGGGGGGAGGTGGTTGGTGGATGTGTATGAATGTGTATGTGCCACTCTGTGTTAATCACTGATGGGAAAAAAGAAAGACGGATGGAGACGGAGGGAAGGAGAGCGCGTCGAGGCGTCCGGAGGCATTGATCTCACCGGCTCATGGCCACATTGACTCACTGCATGACTCATTGCTGAGGAAACAGAAATCACATGGGGCATTCCAAACGAGATAACTCTATTACTAATAAGAAGGTTTCAGATGAGGTTTCCTGCCTTCTCGGCAGGCGTATTGAAAGAAAGTATCTCGAGGTTGGATAACAGGTTATATTTCCACATTTACAGGAATAAACCATAAAGGCCACATTCTGGATGTTTGTGGCAGTTAATGTGTTCACATCAATTAGAAATGATCGGCAACCTGTTGGTTGTGCCAATTTATAATGTTATGATTTTATTATAAAGTGCATTGATTTATTCACGACTGCTACAAACATACATTTTGCTTTACAGTGCAGAAATACAACTACACTAATATAAAACTTGTCGCCAATGATATTGCCGGCTTCAGGTCAAAGTGTGCTGTATACGATATTCGTAATAACTCTGAGACTCAAATCCACAGAAGTTTGTTTTAATTTCCAGCTATATCTCTAAGGATACATTTATGTCAGCCTGAACTTTAGGAAACCCTCGCATCAAAAGACATCTAGAAGGTTTAGGTTTGACGTTGAGGAACTAAATGAAAGCTGAATACCATTTTCTAAACAGTGAATATAGATGGAAAACAGTACACTAGACATAAATGTAAATTTGAGCCAAGAATGAATAATTGGAAGCTATATCCATCAAAATACAAAAAAAAACACATGTTAACTTCAATGTCAGGAAGTAAAACTAGTATTCATGTGAATCAGTTTTCATAGCTCATTTTGTATTCTTTCACTTGTGTACCTACTTTAACTCAGATCTGAATCATATTTCTTCTCTAATAGCAGCTGAAAATAGTATTGTTCTGGTGCATCAAACGAATATTGAGCAACTTTCCCATGCATTCCACCTCCAAAATGGAGGCGTTTGAACCCTATGCGTGTTTTTTTTGTTTTTTTTCCTTCAAACAATGAACTCTGCACGCTCAGCTCAGTGTAGCTTTTAATGCTTTGTGAAGATCAGTAGAGGTGACATGAAACAAACAGTAAACGCAGACCATCTGAGGAACGCAGCCAGCAAACAGAGTGATAAAGTTAATGTTGCCATACTAATTTAGCCTCAGGTCCGCACAGAGAGGTTTGAGAGAGAGAGAGAGAGAGAGAGAGAGAGAGAGAGAGAGATATGCAGAAACAGACAGACAGGAAGCAGCTGTAAGAGACAACGAGACAACGTTGTAGTCCAGAAGAGAAACGGAGACAGACACAGATGAAGAGAAGGAAGGGGAGCGGCGGCCCGCCGTGTCATCTGGGATCACCGAACACTGTAATAGGCTTGAGTCTCATTAGTTGGGCTCAGCTCAGGAGGCTTGGCTGCAGATTTACCTCACTTTCTCCCTGTCAACAACAGAGCATGGGAATGGGATTCTCCAGCGGACCCAGAACAATCCAAGAAGGTCTCACTTAGCTGGCTTTGGAGGAAAAAGAAAATAATAGGTGTTGAGTTTCCCAGAGGCTTCGTACTGGCATACTATTTGCCCTCTGGTTTATAATGGAACTCCAATGATCTGAACACCGGAACGCTCTTGGGAAACCCAACGCGGGGGTATGCGGGGGTCTTCTGCACTGGTGTTATTCTCAGTGTAATTTACTCAAATGGTCTTTTTTTATGTTGGAGATTCAGCACACACAGACACACACACACACACTTCTGAAAAAATGCCCATTTGATCTGATCAACGTTTCAATGTCTCGCTTCCATTTGGCTGGGCAGTAGTTGTCCATACGTCTTGTACAACAGAGTAAGTGCTGTTCTGACTAAGCTACCCATTAGGGAAAACTTTGAAAATATTTAGAACAGAACATTGAGAACATTTCCAGAACAGCATGAGGCCAGTAAAGTCGAGCACATTTTTCAAATAATAGCCCAGGACTCTTACTTTAAAACATTAGGAGTTTTCATTTGAAATAAAAGCTAAAGTTAACTTGCGGTAGGTAAAATAAAAGTTCTCAATACACACCTTTGGTATAAAAAAAGCAAAACATTTAAATTTATCACAATTCCACTCCCTGGAGATCGATGTCATCTTGGTTTTCTCAGAACGGGTTTAGAGATGTTCTCCACATTCACCACAGAAAATCTGCATTACAAACTAAAGGTTAGAAAAATTGGACATTTACCAGAACCTGACCAAGCGACAACCTCCACTGCTGAAAAAGAAGGCAACTCGATAGTTCCAAAAACTGGAGTTCTTCAAATAGCCACTTGAGCCTGTCTCTAAAAGTGAGTCAAAGTCCATTGACCTCTATGTTAAAATGCCCAACTTCATAGCCTGGTACAAGAAAACGGTTCTGATCTTACAGCAGATATCCTCGTTCCTAACAACTGTACCATGGGTAAACTCAACCGTTTGAATTATGTTGAGGTTTTTAGGTTATGATAATTAAGAACAAGGCAGCTTTGACTGACAGGCTACGAGCTGCCTCCTGAGCTTTACCCCTTTGCTCGAGTTAGGGTGTATCGTCACTGCCATTTTGAGCTTCAGAAACCTATGAATGACGTCATGGTGACTGCCTCCATATTTTAAACTGTCTATGAACTTTACGCACCAGGTGATTTGTTGCACAGAACTGTCGAAGAATGCAGTCAATGGAATATGTTCTGGGGAATGTAACATTTATCGGGGGCGACTGTGGCTCAGTGGTTAGCAAGTCGGTCTTTCAATCAGAAGGTCGGTGGTTCGATCCCCGGCTCTGGCAGTCTGTGTCGTTGTGTCCTTGAGCAAGACACTTAACCCTCATTGCTCACCGTTGCTGTGTCTACGGTCTACTGTATATCATGTAAGTCGCTTTGGATAAAAAGCGTCAGCTAAATGAAATGTAATTTATCAGGCAGGTCTAATGAAAGTGTGTGCCACCTTTTAACATTTCTCATAAAAGGTAATACAACGATTTGTCTGGATCTAACTTGTGGAGTCCTGAAATCTAGTGCTCTGTGTTTGTATAACAGATTGACCTTGGAGTTTTGTTGAAATTTAGTACATTTCATATGCTCAGTGCCATTATGAATAGAGTTCAGATGCTGTAATGGGTTTGACTGACATGTTTTTGGAGATAAGTGGTAGAAGTTTGTGTGAAATGAAACGCCTTTGACTGAAACTGAAAACATGTACTTCAAACCCTGCTTTTTGTGCTATTGCAGAACTGTTTTTTATTTCTCTTCTGGGTGGTGGTGTGTGTGTGTGTGTGTGTGGGGGTGGGGGTGGGGTGGGGGGGGTATTTGCATGTCAGGGCAGCACCCCACCAACCTCCCCCATTGTTACAACATGTCAGAATTGGTCTCTTCAGCATGTGATTATGGATTTTGCCGTAACTAGTTTGGTCTTTTAAAGAAAAACGAACATCTGTAACCTACAATCGTTAGACAACTAGTGTTTCTAAATGACCATCATGCAAATGACTCTACTGTGTATACGATGAGCTCCTCATGGGGAGGTGAATGAGTAGAAGGTCAGACTCAAGCACAGGTGTTTACTCTGTAATTGCAAATCGTTAGAACACAACAGCTTCTTGTATTTTTATTTAAGTGACAGATGAAACTCCTCCAGCTCCTCAATCATTATCTCTGCATGGCACTGAGGATAGAATGGAGCGTGGTTTATGGGTAATAATAACAACATCTAAATCAATTTGTTATATTTTCTCTTTCTCCCCCTTCCCTTTCTGTCCCCCATGAACTCCCTGCAGATGAATTCAAAGCCCTGCTGAAGCGCTTGCCCACCGACCGGTTCCTGAACGTGTCCACGATCGCCAAGTTCTGGTCAGCCGACTTGTCCCTCCAGAAGCGCTACGCCCAGCTGGAGTCCAGCGCGGCCCTGGTCATGGGCAAAGCCCAGAAGGTCATCAGGAAGCTGTTCACCCTGAGCAAACGCTGCCCCAAGCATCCTCGCATCAGTCTGCCCAGAGAGAGGTAACCCACTGACACACTACAGGAATAAAACCCAACTAGAAAGGCATTCGGAGGCCGCAGACCTCCGCCAAGGCCGTTTCCATAACTGAAATATAATGGGAGCATCCGCCCCGTGATTCGGATTCGCTCCAAAATTCAACAGAATCTTTCTCGGCTCACGCTATACATCAAGTTTAGTGAAAATGGGGCCAGTAGTTTTTCCATAATCCTGCTGACAAACAGACCAACCGATCCCTAAACTGAATAAGACATCATTTATTATTACTAGGAGTTTTCGTGGCTGCTTTGTGCTGATTCATCACAGCTGTAGGCTCTCTAACAGCCTACCTCAAGTTGTGCACACTGGGGAAAACCCGGAGCCATCTATCTGGAAATAGCTAAGCTTTGAATTTGGCTAAAACCCCCAAAAGTGATACACACGGGAAACATGCCAGTGGGGTACACAATTGCTCCCTTTAAGCCGATTCACGTCCAAAACATGTATTTGTAGATTGCTGGCATTGCGGCTTCAGCTATGTGCTGTTTCTTCTGTCAACAGATTGTACAACAGTCTCTCTGTGTCAAACAGTTGGGCATTATGACAACACTGTGTAGATAGCTGTAGCCTGCACGTACCTGAATGAATCATCTGTATCAACGACCTGTGACACTCCCAGATGGAGTGACCTAGAAACATTCACACTTCATGCAAAAGAAATTGTCATCAACATCTTATATAAGAAAGATCAGTCTAGATACTGTAAATAAACCAATGTGCCAGGGTGTTATTTTAACCTCATGATCCGATATTACAGCCTGCTACAGGAACAGAAACTAGGGACCTCTCAAAAGATATTTTATCAGCGGTTTTATTTATCTGGACCCACTAATTGTTGATGATGTTAATTGTTGAGGAGCAGAATTGTCCAATTTAGTTGTAATTGCTCTCAATGCTGGGCAACATGTTTTTAATGCACCAGCGTGCAGGTGTTAGGAAACGCACCACGCTGCCACTGCAGCTGCACTGCATCTGCTCTGACAAAGAAAAAGAAAAAGCAGAAGGATGTTGTTGACTAATAATTTGACAGGCTGACTGACTCCCTTTGCCGGAGTCAATTCTACAGCCGCGGTTGACTCGTCTGAACAAAAACAAAAAAAAACACCCTTGCAAGCTTCACTCAGCCTTCGTAGAGTGGCAGTTTTACTGCCGCACCGACAGGGAAATTGAAAAAGCAGGTGAGACAAGGGAGGACGGAAAGTAAGAGAATGTGGAAGAGAAGAGATGGCGGGTTGGAGACTAAGGGAGGGAGAGGCTTGAAGGGTCTAGTTACTGGTTGGTGGAGGCCTTTGTGTGGTGAGGTACGCGGTAACGTGGCACGTTGTAATCAAGTCCTCTCCCAGGACTGACAGCCCAGCACTTGCTTACAGCGGACTTCAATTTCCCTGACAGTCCTTTCCCTCTTCTCACCTTTGTGTCGGCTCTCCTCCTCTCTCCGTCTCACCCCCGTCACTCAACATCGTAACCCAGTTCGTACCAGCAACATGGCGTTATCAGGCTCCACCGCTTTCTACTGCGCAAACCCATTTGTTTTATCATCATTCTTTCTTCTTTCTGTGTGTGTCTATTTACATAGGCCTGAGGGGTAGGAATTGCTGGAGCATTTGGGCAATGTTGTGTGTGATTTCCTGAACTTAGACCGGGGATAGAATCTCTCTGCAGAGCCAATTTCCAGTCTGAACTTGTTGCTGCTGTTACCGCGCCAAAGTGGATGGTAATTTATGTATGTCTGCATTTTCATCTCTCGCTGCAGTCACACCATACACTCACCCTTCTATAAACGGAAAAAAAGGTGTCAAATTGCCACGGATAAACCATCCAATTCTGAAGTAATATGGACTGTAAATTACATTTCCACCTATGGAATATGGAAGGCAAACGGGGTTATCGTCAGTGTGGTCTATGGGCAAATCCTTGTTTCAGTCTTTTACTCAAGCTTTTTCATCAACGTTGCTCACTTTGACGTTGGTGTTTAACTAAGTTCATGGCTCTGTGAGACTGCGGGATGAGAGAATGGAAGAAGCCCATGGGATGTAAAATGGGGGAAGGGCGCCACCCCTCCATAACAGAGAAACCAGCACTTTACAATAAGGTACAGAAAATATAGAGAAGTTATTATGAGTGAGGAACCAAATAATGGAAGATTTAAAATAAAGAAGAAACACATCAAACACATCTAAAGTGAAATACTATACACGTTGTTTTAATTTAATCTGTGATATGATTCCGTTAAAGTTATTAGGCTTAGAACAGATTGGATTGTTTTTCTGTTTTCTGGAAAAAAAGGGACTGGGTGTATTGTGTTTCAGTGTTCCCTCCCTTAAAATGTAATCACAAATCATGTTTATGGCTTTTTAGGGATCTTTTTCTCTACTGTATATAAACCAGGAAAGTTTAAAGCAAGCACAACACTATGCACTTTACTGTGTTTAGCCTATCCTTTACAAACAGTTGAAAGAGTTAATTAATGGGCTTTAGAGGTAAGCTTGTATTTTAAAAGTGGATGGACCACTAGCCGTTTCCCCTGCTTCTAGTCTTTAATAAGCTGGACCGGTTGCCTCCCTGCTCCAGACATATGACAGATATCGATCTTTTCATTTAATTTCAGAAAGAAGGGAGACCATTACTTCAAGTTAAAGTGTACAGGTTGTTGTCAACGCTTAATTTTTCTGGCTCTGGCACGGGAAGAAGATTTACACATCTCTCTCCATTTGCAGTGCCTTCCACCCATAGCTTGTATATGTAGTCACTGTGACGTCACCGATTGGTGGACTGCTAGTTTGAGTTGGGCGCTTTGGCCATCGCCATCTTGGTTTTTACTGAGATAATAAATCAAGTGAGAAATAGGGCCATTTTCTCATAGAATTCTATACAATCTGACTTCGCTGTGCAACCAGAGGAGTCTCCCCCATTAGAGAACATGCCAGTGTGATCCAGAGTTACTACTGTGGCTCAGTGGTTAGCAGGTCCGTCTTCCACTCAGAAGATCGGAGGTTCAATCCCTGGCTCCGCTGGTCCTTAAGCAAGACACTTAACCCTAATTGCTCACCGTTGCTGTGTCTACTGTAAAACATGTAAGTCGCTTTGGATAAAAGCGTCAGCTAAATGTAATGTACAACAACAAGCTCTTTCATACTTTTAACTACTTATTTGGTCTCTCTGAAACCAACACTCACTACCTTATGGAACCTTGTAATGGATAACATGTTGTTAAAGGCTCGGACAAGCTACAAATAATAGTAATAGTTTCAGTTAAAGACTTTAATATGTACCACAGACAGATGGAGTTTAAAACTATCCAATCTAAATATTGGAGGGAATATTATTTCCCCTGACCCCCCATCCCCAGACTGGACATTCAGGCCGGTTGACAGGTTGAGAACACTGAACTTGCACAAGCTCACGACAAGCACAACATTACAATTTGCCGGGTTGGACAACAAAGTCTCTTCTTTATGTTGGCTGCTCTCTAGAAACCAGTTTGTTTGATGGTTTGCTCCGATGGCTGCAGTTCTCTAATTAGTTTCATATCTGGACACCCCGGTAGTCAAAATGGGCCAGGGGTATAGGTCACACAGGCCAAAACAAAAGCAGAAGTTTTACACTGGAATGGTGTGACATATCTGGTCTTTTTATTTTTAAATACTGTAAACATATTACATATTGCTTGTTTAAATTAGAAAACGGATAGCAAAAAGGAATAAAAAGGTTTCTTTGTTTTCTTTTACCTCTGAACGTCATGTGGTCCGAATGTGAAACAGATTTGAACAATCAACCGAACAGGGCAGTGGAACACTCTCCCTGAATATGTTGTGCTGTATACACAACACATCATTGTGTTATTTTCTCCCCCGTGCAGGCCCGTTGGGTTCTGGCTGAGCCGGGCTCAGTCTCTGCTCTACTGCAATGAGCACGGCGTGCAGGGCTTCTTCTCTGAGGAGGTGAAGAGCTGCAGCTGCCCTCCGGAGCAGCCCACCTGCCAGGGAGCCGTTCCCTGCGTCGTGGGCACCTCCTCCACCTCCTGCTCCTCCTGTGCCGTCGACAACACCACCCGCTGCGGAGGCTGTCACCACGGCAACCTCCTCCATCTCGGCTCCTGCCGGCCGAGCATCGCCGCATCCCTGGACCACTACCTGAACTTTGACTTGGACATGCCGGATGCTGAGGTTCTCAAAGCTTCTCATGTCTTCCTTACGTTGTCAAACGCTTGTGGTTCTAAAGATACAGTAACTCTGATGACACCAAAAATGTTAAGGTGACACAAACAGCGAATGAAAAAAAACACAAGTTAATAATAAAAGCAATGACCGTGTACAATGCCAGTGGGAAAAGCAAGTTCAGCAAATTTGCTTGAGGGGCGTGTACCAAGGAGGGAATTCATCTTTCTCGTGTCGAGAGCTGTCACTTCTATGTAGTGAATGGCTTTTGTCCTCGAATTGACTCATGAATCCCCTCTCCTCCAATTTATCTCAAACAACATTTATATAAACTTCACTATTATTGTGGACCTCATTTAGCGTATTATGTTTATCGTCGGCCCAGATGAGAAGCAAACATGGGAGTCCTGCAGTCCTACTCCTGCAGTCCAAGTCAAAAATGTATATAAAGAGACCCAATTGGGTTGGCTTGTGTTCTAAATGCAATGGAACCACGCTATGGTTCCCTTAAATAATCCATGACCACCACTCTGACAATTAGTTTTGGTCCCTGTCACAAGGTTCGCTACTCTCGCTCCGGGTACGGCAAGGACCACACACGCCACAGGTTGATGCAATGCTTTTATTAGCTCCGGCACACTGCCGTTCTCTTTTGCTCTCTTTCTTTCTCTCTCCTTTCGCCTCGTCCTGCAGTACGGCGCCAGTGTCGTCTGCTTCTCCTGCTCACTCGCCCCCCGGGCTCGCCTCCTGCTGGGACTTTTAAGGGCGTGGTCCCGCCACGCCCACACACACATGCACACGCACACACACACACACACACACACGTCAGACCCAGGTGTAGCTGGTTCCCCTAGTTGCCCACACCTGTTCCCTGAGCCGCCCTTCTCTCCCCCCTGCTGCAGCTGCGCTAAACCACGCCCCCTGCCCCACAGTCCCGCACATTCCCGATTACTGCATTTACAACTGCCCAAACAGCAGAGTTCCATTAAGAGAGACTACACATTGTGAAAGCATAGTTGGTGATCTGTCTATTAGTGTCTGTCGACCTGTAAGAGTGAATGTGACCTCACGGTTCTTAAATCTCTCTCCAGGTGAAGTACCTGCTTCAGCGACTGGACAGCAGAATCGAGGTGCACGCCATTTACATCAGCAACGACGTCCGCCTGGGGAGTTGGTTCAACCCCGCCTGGAGGAAGAGAATGTTGCTGACGCTCAAGAGTAACAAAAATAAGTCCAACCTCATCCACATGCTGATGGGCATTTCTTTCCAGATATGTTTGACTAAGAACTCGACACTGGAGCCTGTGCCTGCGATTTACGTCAATCCTTTTGGGGGAAGTCACTCAGAGAGCTGGTTCATGCCAGTGAACCAGCCCGACTTCCCCGACTGGGAGAGAACTCGACTGGACGCTGTCGTCACGGCGCAGTGTTACAACTGGACACTGACCATGGGCAACAAATGGAAGTCCTTCTTTGAAACGGTGCACATCTACCTGCGAAGCCGCATACTCACGGACGATCCGACGGTGAATGAAACTCTCTTCTACGAACCGCTGGACCTGGACGACCAGACGTCCAACCTCGGGTACATGAAGATCAACACGCTGAAAGTGTTCGGCTACAGCCTGCACTTTGACCCTGAGGGCATCAAGGATCTCATCCTCCAACTGGACTACCCTTACACGCAGGGTACGCAAGACGCCGCCTTTCTGATGTTGCTGGAGATGAGGGACCGGATTAACCGTCTGTCTCCGCCGGCGCCACAGCCCCTGGACCTGTTCTCTTGTCTGTTGCGCCACCGGCTCAAGCTTTCCGCTGGAGAGGTGGCACGCATCAAGGACTCTCTGCAGCTCTTCAACTCCAAGCTTCCCAATGCCTCTCCTGAACCTGAGCGGGCACAGCTTTGCAGCTAGCTTGCTTAGCATGCGAGTCAGGTTCCGGAAGAGTTGCTAGAAAGTGGAGTTGCCGCGAGACTGAACAGGGGAGGTACAACAAAATCATCCACTTGGACCCAAGGCCTCTGGATTAATAGAACATCCAACTCTGATTGCTGGGTGTTTCTTACAGTTACTCTTGGCAGGTTTTCTGTTGACATATTTCTGTCAGAAATTTTTCCCAGAGCCCTTTGATTAACAGTGGAGTGATATGTGGACTTTTGAGAGAACAGCTGATACTTGGACTCTTTCAGAAGCTCTACTGTACAAGCCCGGAGGCTTACTTTTGCTATTACTGCCCTGCTTTTGGAAAACTGTATGACTGGATTAAGTTAAAAGACTCCCTCACACAGATTTTTATTTGGAACCTGGACAATCTCATGGGAATGGGGGACAAAAAGGGATAATATTATATATGTGGTGAATGAGTTATGTTATGCTTCACAGTTTAAAATTTGATAATCCTGAACCCTGTTACTGTCTTTGAATATTTCTTTTTAACCCCTGCCTTCCATTTTTTTCTGGCATTTGAAAACGTGTAAGTAGAGTATCTATGCTTAACATCCGAGTGAGAAGCCCGTTAGTGATGTTCTGTCCTTGGTGGCGTGTCTATACCAAAAGAAGGTGAACACATTGGCAAACTATCTTAAGTGTTGGGTTATTTTTGTTTGGGGAGGCGGAAATTGTCAAGAACTCTTCTGATATGGAAACAAAAAGGTCTGAGAAAACAGCGCTGTAAATAACGCTCCATCTAACCCCAGGTGTGGACAAGTGCACATTGCTTTTTAGATAACCGAGTGCAAAGACCAAAAAAATGTTTATAACAAAAACAAACTCATGCCTTATATGGAGAGTCAATGTTAAGATAAGAAGCACATTTAGTTTCTGTGTTTGATTTTCCAGCGGAGGCTGTATTTTGCTTTTTATATTTCAATATTTCTACCAAGACAGAACAGACACATTCTCCTGAATATGTGGTAATGTAGCTTCTTTTTCCCATGTAAATGCCAGTCACACTTTCTGCAGCTTCTTGTTTTGATTTGGTGTTGTGAAACTTTGAGTCACTAGTCACATTGCACACCAGTACTCGCATACTGTCATTGTTCTGCAAAAACCTTCTATCTCCAATGAGACAAACTCTCAACCACTTATTGAACCTGGTGGATCTTATGGTTTAAAAAAAAAAAATGCTTTGGTTTAGTCTCAGGTCATATTTAGTTTTTTTTCTTTTACGCGTGGGTCCAATGTCTGCTGCCGGTTACTGCGGCAACTGGAGCTACAAGGTTTCTGCAGGGCAATGGTACTCATGAGAGCTGCAAACTTACCAGGATGATACTTGATATGATTCTACATTTATTCACTAATTTCTCACTGAAAGTCAGTAAACCTTGTATGTCATTTTCAGCAAATCTTCTGTGCTCAGCTTGCTTAAGTAAAAACAAAGTGGTTTATCTATGTCGGATCCTCCTTCCTTCTTTGTTTCAATCCTCACTGTTATAACGTGTGCTATGTCTGCAGCTCATATTCAGAACCCCCCTCCCCCCAGAGTGCAGGTCTAGCATGTCTTCACGGTACTTTGAACATCAAATTTCAAATGTAAGTTTAATCAACACAAAATCCACAATCTCCCTCCCCTTCCCACAAAAACTCAAAAGTGTTGTAAAAAAGTAGGTTTTATAAAAGAGTGTGTGGTTGACCTCAACTTAGACCAATGACTTTACGTAAGGAGCCAGTAGTAGTTTTTTTTTTTTTACTCATCCACCTGCCTGCCATGCTGCCCCGTGTTTAAAAAAGTCTTCATCAAATGAGTTAACTGATTGAGTTACAACTTCTGCCTTTTTATTAGGTGCACCTGGCGAACACAAATGCATCCATTTCACAGGCTGTAATTTGTTGTGCTGCTGATCTGTGTTGTAATGTACAAACCATTACATTGAATCAATACCTTTTTTTATTTATTTTTTAAACATTGCCAAACTAAAATGCTCATCATTACAACCTTAATGAAGGTAGGACTGCTTTCCATCACTCTGCATCAGATTTAGCTTGGTGTGCCTAATGAACTGACACACATGTCTCACATTCACTCACACTATAATCAACATTAAGACTGTATCAGAAGTAGGGCGGCAGCTATGGTTTTATTATTAATAAATACACTAAACTAATAATATCAGTGTTTCCTAATGTATTTATTATTGTTTTATTAGAGGTGAAGATGAGAAGGCTCTGTCTTAAGGAACTAATGTTATATTAGTGTGGGCTTCTGACGCTTCATATTCAGGTCAAAATGTGGTTATTAAACAAAATATTATTTAATTCTGGCAAAACCAAAATGTGGTACTTTTTCCTGTGCTTGATCTATTTATTAACTAGAACATCCAAATAAGAACGTAGTGCATTTCACTAGTGCTCCATGTTTTTTTATTTCCTGAGCAATTCTCTAAAATCCAACATCCAAACGAACACTGGTGTGTTTGAGATCAATTATTTTTGTTTGGATTTCCAGCACTAACTATGGGATTTAGTGCAGCAGCGTGGTGTCATAGTTTGACACCATGCGACGCCAAGAAGTTAGTATGTGACGAATTGGAATGAGAAGGTGTTTTTGGGTCGCTGCAACGGGGAGTAAAACAAGGGATTGGGGGAAAAAAATATATTTACAACCACGAAAAGTAAGTTTTTCAGTACTTTGGACAGCGTCACATCTACACAGACACACTCACAGGATTCAAGGATCCTTTATTGTCATTATGCAACACAGAGATGCCCAATGTAATTCTGTTAAAGCCCATCTGTAACACAACAAACATACCACAAAATACGATCTTATGATTTTGAAGGACTGTAAACAGCAGAAACAAAAACATTTCTCTGGACAGATAATATGGCCGACATATTCACATAAACATTTTTACATGAGGAAAAACATTTGAGCACCATGCATCATGATGTAAACACAGAGTCCACCTGATCTCTGTCCTGCTGTCCACCCGTCAAGTGCAGCTCGATCCTGGACCACGATGGATCCAGATCTCTGTGAAGATGTGGACTCAACAGTCACCGACCTCCCCTCATTATTCTGAAAAACAGCTCTGCAACCGTCACATGTATCTGGGCCAGTTATTTTTACTATTGTTTTATAAAACATTTGGAAGTTTGATAATAAAACAGCGTTTTTCCTTAAATTGAGACCCCTCAGACATTTGACCTTGCTCATTATTCTGCACAAATGTTCTGCATTCGTTTGCTACTAGGGCCTCAACAGCCCTTCTGGGGCCGGCAGGCACAGAAACCTCTAGCTCATAGGCGACAACTCCTTCTCTTCTACTCCAAAAAACACACTGTATATATCTATATATCTATATATATGTATATATATATATATATATAGGGATGCACCGATACCGATACTGGTCGATACTGCGTTAAATACTCGTACTCGCATCGGTTTCAATGGCCGATACCAAGAACCGATACTCACTCAACAGTATTTCACTACAACAAACTGGTCGCGCTTTGTGGAGAAGCAACCCGTGGCTCCAGAGCCGGAGACACTCTTCTCTGTCTCAACTGTCTCAACAGTCTCAACTTCTGAGCAGCCAATCACGCTATCCAAGGTTTTGCCGTCCAATCAGATGGCCAGTTTGTCTCAACAGCAGAATCTGGAGCCGCCATCTTGGATCCTCGCTACGCAGCGCTCACTTCTTTCAATAGACAGGAGAAAAGTGAGACGCGAGTACAATACAAGACTTTATCGATATTGTGCTTATTAACCGGTGTTGCATACGTGTGTATGACATATTAGTGCTCATATTAGTGCTCTTGTTAGTGGCTGACAGCCCCGGAGTTACTTGTAATCAGTCCGTCCCAACGCGACGCAAATGTTTCGCGCGACCAGATTACATGTAAAGTCTATGCACAGACGCGTGTGGTTGCGACAGACGCAAATTTACGCCGGCGGCACGTTAGACGCGAGAGTTGAAATTTTCCATATTTAATACATCTATAATTGAGAAGCTCTGCGCGTCATCACCGCCGTCCTGCCGGTTTGAATCAAACGGCTGCTGATCCACCTGAAGTAGCGCTGGCAGCGGCCTCATTCAGACGCTGTTGTGCGGCTACGGATGATATTATTGTAGCCGAGTGTCTGTTGTGTGTCTATATTTGTAATTCTAATAAAATGAAAACACGCTGCAGGGTAACTTGAACCACTTTTTTATCTCCTTCACACACGTATATCCCACAATTCCACTCTTTTCCTTTCCGTTTCTCCCTCCACAATAAAAGCACCGGAAACATAACTTGCAACACAGCTTCCTATATAATTGCTCATACCTAATATTATCGCTTACATTATGAACCCGGACACGGGGCGTTTTATGGTCCGACATTAGAGGGACTTCCACAAGAAGTTTAAAGCTTGGGATAGCCTTCTGTTAATTTTGTACTATAGGCTTGACATAATCTGCAGAGGATAAAATAAAATCTGCCTCCAAATTAATTGCACTTTCATGGAGACCAAATCTAAGAAGTATCGGTATCGGTACTCGGTATCGGCAAGTACACAAATAAAAATATCGGTATCGTATCGGTTTGTAAAAAATGGTATCGTTGCATCCCTATATATATATATATATATATATATATATTAAAATACCAAAGAGGGCAAAGGCTTGAGCCTCTTTAGCCACTGAGTGTGAAAGATATTCACATTTCGAAACGGACTTGGTGGTGGATTTACTGACAACGCGGATATTTTCAGCCCCTAAAATGCATGGAAACTTGGGCTGGCACTGGTGTTCATGGCCATCGAGAAGAACCTGAACTGTACAACCACGTTTGTTAACAAAGAGGCGGATGGACCTTTTCTTTATCAAGTGAACAGCATCTGGTGAGTGAACTGCTGTTTGTGTTTTTACATCTGCAGTGTATTTAATCATAAACAAGCCACTGCGGTTTATAAGCCACTGCTGCTACTGCTGAGCCGGGGGGTCTAGCTGCGGCGTGTCGGTAGCCGTCATGCCGGCAAGTTACGCGCCGGTACACTACGGTACGTCATATATGTATACAATATCAGACGGCACAGAAGGCCCAGGGAGAAAATGCACGGTCCGCCACTGCATTAGTCCAAAGGTAATTTAGGCGGATTTAGTGCATCCGTCAAGTGATTCAGATCAGCTCCAAATTGTTACACCCTTACACCAATGTTCATATAAATGGGGCCTACGGTTTTTCCGGGATTCTCGATTGTGACCAGGCAAAAAAAAAAAAATCACAACGTTCCTGGTAAATCTGGCCCCTCACTGCGTTGCCACGGAAATGAATGCATAAACTTCCAATTACACCCGGCCCCATCATAATAAGATGAATGTCCTTTAATATACGGAGTGCAGTGTTTTTTTGTAAGATGAAAAGCCAATTTCCTGGGTTGTCAGGGAACAAACAAGAACCGAACGCACACTGTCACATTACATCAGGCTGCTGGTTTCTCTGCTGCAGAAAGCGAGAGAGGGAACGGAGAGCGAGAGAGAGACAGGAAGAGTGACGGAGAGGGCCACGTTGGCCAACTTCGGCGGCCTTTTTCTTTTTTCATTTTCCGACGACATAATGAGGTGGGGAAGGAGTCACTGTGCATCGGGTTAATAAACAGTTATTCATCTTCGGCACCCAGGAAACACGAGCGGGTTTGCCCTTGGGCTAATCTTCAGGCCTGTTGAAGACAGCTAATCCATCAGAGCACTATTTAGACTGCACACTACAACTTTCTGGACCTCCCAAAGAAGTGTATGGGTGAGGGGAGAGAGAGGGGGAGAGAGAGAGAGAGATTGAAAAGGTAGCAGATGACATAGAGGGAGAGATGGGGAGGGGGTATGGTTCAGGAAAGAAAGTGGGAGGGAGAGGAGAGGTGAGAGGGGTTGGCTGCTCGTCGCGCAGTGATTTATGATGTTTAGGAAGTCGGACTGTTTGAATTAATGAGGTAGAATTGGTGAAATTGAATGGCACGCATGTGCACACGCTCACTCTCTGATACCTGAGGTCATTTGACATACCCATCAATAACAGTGTCGACATCAAGGTTTTGAAATTACATGCAAATAACGTTAATACAAATGTATTCAGGAGGAATGATTCATGTTTGGAGAGGCGGACATTGAAATGCAAAGTCGGGAGCTGGTTTGACCTTGGCAGAGGCAAACTGAGTCGTGCTTGATTATAACTGTATCAATGGCGGCATCGTGGCCAGCAAATCTAAAAATTCAGGTCTGATACAGCTTATCAGCTTCACACGACAGATCGCAAAAAAAAGGAGAAAAAAAAGAAATAATGTATTCCTCATATTGCTTTCCAAGACTCACTTGGCAAACTCATTCATTACCTCCAACCATGAAGAGACAAGGTCACTTTACAAATGCACTGCTGTTGCAGAAGACATTCTGAACCCAAACCGCAGCTTGTTATTGACAAAAATGTTACATGTCCAAACATCTTTCTAGTTAACAAACCATGGTCAAATAAAATCATATTAACACCTGCATACAGGCATGTTTTTTTTTAGGAGGTAGCATTTCTCTTTCTCTCTGCTGTAGCATATAAAAAAACATGTGAACGCATGTAAAGTTAAAACTCATGTGGTTTATGACGCATGTGTTTGTCCACGTCGGCTGCCCCACATTTCAACTGCAAGCAAATGGGATTGCGTGATACATTAAATGCCCTCTCGTCTCCTTCTACCGAGGTAGGAACAACAATCTGGCAACAAGTGACTGGAGAGCCGGCATGAAAACAGAGGCAGGTGCGTTTGATTAGCTGGTTGCAAACAGGTACTCAGATTTCTTCTACAGTTCTATGTAGTTTTTACGGATTAGAGTGCCACGCATAGAGGAAATAAAAAATCAATAGACCAGCTGGGGGCCTCTCTCGTTTCCCAATTATCTGCCTCCTCGTCTCCTTGCTGCTCCGGCTTATGACCTGGAAATCAATCCCAGCGCTCCATCTTGAAGGACTTCCTAATTCGTAAAATTGCAACGCTGCGATCGGGGATGGAGGAGGCCGCCCAAGGAGCGACAAGCGCAAAGTCTTTTCTGCAGGACTCGACAACTTAGGAAGACTAAAAGAACCCGTTACATGTAGAGTCATCGCTTGGAGCCTCGTACGGCGCCGCTCTGACCACATTCCTGAATGTCATTTCACATCAATATCATGGTTTTTAATCTTGAATGTAGCCAAGTTAACTGACATTTAGCGCTAATTTGCTGTGTTTCACTGTCATGTCTATTGACAGGACTGTTAGTTTTAATCTCTTTACCAACCAAGTTAGAAAATTAAAAGATTACATATTTTTCTTCTAAAAAGCAGCTTTTGAAATAACACTAGTAGTTTACAGACCTTGTTCGTATTTATTCATGTGTTTGTAAATATATATATTTATGTAGAAATGTGCGTGTATCTGCATCATTTGTTCTTTTTATGTCGACCTGTGAAACACATTGCTGCTCGTTTTTAAATGGGTGATACAAATAAGCTTTATTATTATCAATTACAGAAGATATATCTTTGAATTAAACCTTGATTGCACAACATGCCACTAACAGCCAACAATCGAGTTTTAACAGTTACAACTACAGAGAAAAATAGGATTTGCTACAAAACTTTGTGATTGTTGTCAAATCTAAGAGCCAATCATCTCTCTGATGTGGCAACACCAAGGCGTTTCCCATCATGCCTTGGGTCTCGCAGCCTTTGGAGAGCAACTGCGCCCCCCGGGCTCTAAAAACCGCGACCGCCTCGCTCTCGTGAGGTCATCGTTGACCACGTGAGCATGGCCGTTTCTCAATATGCGTACTTGTGTTCTCGTGGACTTGTGAAACAAGTACTGTTCCAATTAAAAAGTCTGCTTCTCTCCAAGCACGGCCCAAATGCCCAGATGTGACTTGATCCGCCCATTTTCTCGGGGATGCATCAGAGGAGACTTGTCCGTACTTGAGACAGATAAATATATCAGAATACACTTTGCACTAGCAAACGGGGAGCAATGGGTAACGATGAGAAAAACACAACTGCAAATTTTAGGATGTTTTCAGGCGAGAAGTTAGTTGTTTAAACATCAAATCTGTGGTCGGTTTGTCAAGACTCAGCCGACTTAAAAAGATACGCCGCCGATATGAGTTCCTGCTCGCGGGACTGGTGAGCCCCATCGGCACCAGGCGGTCAGCGCTCTGCTGCCCAACGAGAGCAGCCTGATCTCGGTGGGACTTTTTGAAATGATCTGCTTTCTCCGTAGCGATTAAACATGAGATTTCATTTTTTAAGTTTTGGAAGATCTAACAAGCAATCTTTATTTATTATTTGTTTGTTAAATCAAACCACCGAATCGCCACCTTAACGCGGTGAAGGAGTTTGAGTGGCTCAATGATCCTGGGAGCTATGTTGTCCGGGGCATCTGCCCCTGGTAGGGTCTCCCAAGGCAAACAGGTCTCGGGGGAGAGCCCAGACTAAGAGCGGTTCAAAAAACCTCGATGATAAGCAGCCCAAAGACTGTAGCTACCTCGCCCGGACCAGGGAAACCGGGGCACCCTCCCGGAGCCAGACCCGGGAGGCGAGCTCGTCGGCGAGCGTCTGGTGGCCGGGCTTTCGCCCATGGGGCCCGGTCGGGCTCAGCCCGAAGAAACATCATGGTGCAGCCACCCTGTGGACCCACCACCCGCAGGAACAGACATCGGGGTCGGGTGCTATGTAGACCGGGCGGCGGGCCGGGCAGGGGGCCTGGGCGAGCCGATCGCCGGCGACATAGACTAGCTCTAGGGACGTGGAACGTCACCTCGCTAGCGGGGAAGGAGCCGGAGCTGGTGAGGGAGGTGGAGCGGTACCAGCTAGATATAGTTGGGCTCACCTCCACGCACAGCGCTGGCTCTGGAACCAAACTCCTGGAGAAGGGTTGGACTTTGTTCTTTTCTGGAGTCGCCCAGGGTGTGAGGCGCCGGGCGGGAGTGGGGATACTCACGAGTCCCCGGCTGAGCGCCGCCGTGTTGGAGTTTTCCCCGGAGAACGAGAGGGTCGCCTCCCTGCGCCTACGGGTTGCGGGGAGTAAGGCTCTGACTGTTGTTTGTGCTTATGCACCAAACAGCATTTCGGAGTATCCGGCCTTCTTGGAGTTGGTGGGAGGGGTCCTGGAAAGGGCGCCGCCTGCCGACTCCATAGTTCTCCTGGGAGACTTCAACGCTCACGTGGGCGACGACAGAGAAACCTGGCGGGGAGTGATTGGGAGGAACGGCTTGCCTGATCTGAACCCGAGTGGTGTTTCGTTGTTGGACTTCTGTGCTAGCCACAGTTTGTCCATAACAAACACCATGTTTGAACATAAGGTGGCTCATAAGTGTACCTGGTACCAGAGCACCTTAGGCCGGAGATCAATGATCGACTTCGTAATCGTATCATCTGATCTGCGGCCGTATGTTTTGGACACTCGGGTGAAGAGAGGAGCAGAGCTGTCAACTGATCACCACCTGGTGGTGAGTTGGATCAGATGGCGGGGGAGTCGGCCGGAAAGACCTGGCAAGCCCAAACGTGTAGTGAGGGTGAACTGGGAACGTCTGGCGGAGGATCCTGTCCGGGAGGTCTTCAACTCCCACCTCCGGAAGGACTTCTCACACATCCCGAGGGAGGTTGGGGACATGGAATCCGAGTGGATCATGTTCAAAGCCTCTATTGTGGACGCGGCCGCTAGGAGATGTGGTCGGAAGGTCATCGGTGCCTGTCGTGGCGGCAACCCGAGAACCCGGTGGTGGACACCGGGGGTGAGGGAAGCCGTCAAGCTGAAGAAGGAGGCCTTTCGGGCTTGGTTGGCCCAGGGGTCTCCTGAAGCAGCTGACAGGTACAGACAGGCCAGAAGGACTGCAGCTGCGGTGGTCACGGATGCTAAAACTCGGGCATGGGAGGAGTTCGGGGAGGCCATGGAGAAGGACTTTCGGTTGGCCTCAAGGAGGTTCTGGCAAACCATCCGACGACTCAGGAAGGGAAAGCAGGGCCTTCCCCAGGCTGTTATCAGCGGGGGAGGGTTGCTGCTGACCCAGACAGAGGATATCGTCGGGCGGTGGAAGGAGCACTTGGAGGAACTCCTAAACCCGGTCAACATGTCCCCTGAACAGGGGGCAGCGCCTGAAGACTTGGGGTTGGATGAACCCATATCCCTGGCAGAGGCCACTAAGGTAGTCAAAAAGCTCCTTGGTGGCAAGGCGCCGGGGGTGGATGAAATCCGCCCTGAGATGCTGAAGGCGCTGGACTTTGTTGGGCTGTCTTGGCTGACACGCCTCTTCAATGTCGCATGGGGGTCGGGCACAGTGCCCATGGACTGGCAGACCGGGGTGGTGGTTCCCATCTTCAAGAAGGGGGACCGGAGAGTGTGCTCGAATTATCGGGGTATCACACTACTCAGCCTCCCGGGAAAAGCTTATGCCAGGGTGCTGGAACGGAGGCTCCGACCGTTTGTCGAACCTCGGATTCAAGAAGAACAGTGCGGGTTTCGTCCTGGTCGTGGAACAGTGGACCAGCTCTTTACCCTTGCAAGGATACTGGAGGGGTCCTGGGAGTTTGCCCAACCAGTCTACATGTGCTTTGTGGACTTGGAGAAGGCTTTCGACCGGGTCCCTCGGGGCTTTTTGTGGGGGGTGCTGCGGGAGTATGGTGTGCCGGACCCGTTGCAACGGGCCATCCGGTCTCTGTACGCCTGCAGTAGGAGCTGTGTTCGTATCCTCGGCAGTAAGTCAGATACGTTCCCGGTGGGTGTTGGCCTCCGCCAGGGCTGCCCTTTATCACCGGTCCTGTTCGTGACTTTCATGGACAGGATATCTAGGCGCAGCCGTGGGGCGGAGAATGTCAGGTTCGGGGATCTCAGGATAGCCTCTCTGCTGTTTGCAGATGATGTGGTCCTGTTTGCCTCCTCGGACCATGACCTCCAGCATTCACTGGGGCGTTTTGCAGCCGAGTGTGAAGCGGCGGGGATGAGAGTCAGCACCACGAAATCTGAGGCCATGGTGCTCTGCCGGAAACCGGTGGATTGCTCCCTCCGGGTGGGGACAGAGTGCCTACCACAAGCGAAGGAGTTCAAGTATCTCGGGGTCTTGTTCACGAGTGAGGGTAAGATGGAGCGGGAGATCGACAGGCGTATCGGTGCGGCTGCAGCAGTAAAACAGGCGTTGCACCGGGCCGTCTTGGTGAAGAAGGAGCTGAGCCGACAGGCAAAGCTCTCAATTTACTGGTCGGTCTACGTCCCAACCCTCACCTATGGTCACGAGCTTTGGATCGTGTCCGAAAGAACGAGGTCGCGGATACAAGCGGCCGAAATGAGTTTCCTCCGTAGAGTGGCCGGGCTCAGCCTTAGAGATAGGGTAAGGAGCTCGGACATCAGGAGGGAGCTTGAAGTCGAGCCGCTACTCCTTCGTGTCGAAAGGAGTCAGCTGAGGTGGTTCGGGCATCTAATTAGGATGCCTCCAGGACGCCTCCCTTTAGAGGTTTTCCAGGCACGTCCATCTGGTAGGAGGCCCCGGGGAAGACCCAGGACACGCTGGAGGGATTATATCTCCCAGCTGGCCTGGGAACGCCTCGGGATCCCCCAGAATGAGCTGGTAGATGTTGCGGGTGAGAGAGAAGTCTGGGTCAGCCTGCTTGACCTGCTGCCTCTGCGACCCGACCCCGGATAAGCGGTGGAAAATGGATGGATGGATGGATGTTTGTTAAATCAGTTTGACTTATATATAATACAAGGTTAAGATTTATAACTTCATATTTTAATTTAGCTTTAACGTTGAACTACAGCAGTGTCATATATATTTATAAACACAATATATATATATTGTGCAAAAAAAGCAGGGTTGTCATATCATGAGCAACAACAACTGAAGTGGTGACGTCATCAAGTCAGCTTCTGTTCCAACTGCAGAAAGACCGTCCTGCATCGTCCCATCCTTTGGAGTCTGGACTCCCAAGTCCAAACTCCAAACTCCAAAAGAACACAAGTCTGTACTAAGCATACTTGGTATTGAGAAACGGCCATGTCAGGACAAGTCGGGATAAAGTTGAAACAAATCTACCCAGCATGCATTGCACTGCAATCACCGGTGATCGATTCTAATCAGGACTGGCTCATCTCCAACGGGCCTACTGACACCATGAAAAAAGGGAAAATCACAATTATCACAAAACACGGCTCCGACAAACACATAAACCTGATTGAGGGAAAATTGTATCGCAACGTATCTTACTGATTGACTGAAATCATCAATCATAAATCAACTAGTTGATGTCTCCAGCCTGAGCCTAACGAGGCCCAGGTGGTCTGACTCAGCCAGATGAGCGGGGGCTGTTGGTAATGTAGGGAGTCTGAGCGGGGGACAAGATGAAGAGGGAAATGCATCACTGTGAAATACAGACATGTTTATACTTGCATTGCATTTTTTATCATTGACCTCCTCTTCTCTGTGTACAGGATTTAGAGCCATTAATGGAGACTGTCCTCAAGAGAAATACGACCACGGTTTTGAGTTCAATGCGACTTGTTTACGGTTTTCCTCATAATGCATCCATGGAAACCCTGTAGTCAACCTGCACAAATATTTTTGATATGTACCAGCACCCCCGGACCTGAAGTACATGCTGTGCTCAATGCTTCTTTTTTTTCTTCTCATTTTAGCAGAGGAAAGTGTCATTGGTCACAGTGTTCCACAATGGAGAGGATGGATTGCATCACATTTCCATGTTGCTTCCTTTAAACCTTGTTAAGCAATATTTCCCTTTCCATACTATGTAATGTATAGCCACATGCTTTCAAGAAATATAAGGCAGCATATACCCCCTATCACTGGGTCCATACAATCTAAATTTACAGACATCAACGCCAATAGTTCCCGTGAGCCATCCGTGTGTTTGTGACACTATTCGGCAGGAAGTGGTATTGCAAGATTTTCAAGATCTTACACATTGCATCCGTTAACTATGCAGTTTTCAGTCAGTTCCTGTTCAGCATTTGCAGCTACACCTAAGAAAAGTAATGCCCCAATATTATTTGGAAATTATTTTGTATGTTATCAATGTAATTGTGAGCAAGGAAGAAGTAGGACAATAAAAAGCCAGCGCAGGAGGAAAGGTGGATGGTCCAACACAGAGCTCTTTGAGCCAGTGAAACCAGAAGATAATGTTGATGTATTTGTCACGGAACTTGCATACTGTAGTAACAGCCCACCTGTGGTTATTTTAATCCAAATTAAGATTTTTTTTGGTGGTTTTGTTGCCTAATCTTGTAAGTAAAAAAGACACAAAAAGATCATATGAATGTAACGAGAGGAAATGACGCTGAGATGTGTTGATGGAGAAAAAAGCACAAAAAACTTTCTGGAACATATCGTATAAGGACCAAACTCAACCCTAAACAGGGTTGACAGATCAGAAACTCCTCCTTGGAGCAGCTAATGGGATAGTGATACATTTTCTGTAAGACACTGACATGTGACTACTTACCTTTAGGTATGAGGGGAAGATTACAGAAAAGAAAATGAGAAAAATATAGGTGAAAACCACATATAGATGAACAAATATGGCTGAAGGTTTATTGTGGGACAAGAATATCATGATTTCCATCTCCAGCGTAGATCCTAAAGCATCAGCCGTTAGTCAAAGCACAGATAAAGGGTAGTATTTGAGGTTTCGTCTGCATATGCTGAAGCCCAGGGACTGTGTGTGCTTACAGGTCTTCAGGAGATTGCGAGAGCTTTTACTGCAAATCAAGCAAAATCCAAGCGGCACAGAAAGTGTATGGAAGTGTACAATAGATTCACCGAACTGTCCAAGAGGATTTATTTTTGATTAAATCAATACAAAGAGGGTTAAGAACTCGATGCAAGGCAACAGGGCCAAATTAGGAGAGCAAATAAGGGGATCAGTGCAGGAAGGCCAGACATGATCTATATCTTATTATATTCCGCTCTAAGGTCCTACGGAGTTTTATATCTACATCCTGTTGGTTTTAAAGAACATCACCTTGCTGCAAGCAACTCGCGTATCCCCAACATTGAAATTTAAGTCTTATTGTTTTTTGTTTTTTTTAACTGCAGCCCGGTTTTGATTTGTGCAAAAACAAAAAAACAGTTGTATGCTGGTCAGACTTTTGATATATATAAAGACACTGAATGTAGATTGTGGGTCCAGATGCTAACACTCTCTTTCAGGACAGATGTTGGCCTGGCGTTTTACAACAGAAGGCAAAATGGCCGACGGTGTATAGTGACCTATGAAGGCGAGCTTGATTCTCTCTGTTCGGTCAAGGGAGTTTGTTGGCTGAGAGGGGTTATGCTGCGTTCACACTGTGGGGTGGGGGCGGGGTTAGCGCGGCTGCAGGGGAGGAAGAGAGACAGCGGCTCGGGGAACAGGTGCGGGGAATTGCGGGGAATGAGCGGCACCTGGACTAATCAGTATGTGTGTGTGTGTGTGTGTGTGCGTGTGTGTGTGGGGTCGGATATTTAAACCCGGCAGTGACGACGGCCGGGGTTGGGACTTCCGGTCTGCATGCGGAAGCAGTGAGACGGCGGGGAAGAAAGATAGCAATAAACGATATTCAAGCATATCCCAACGGTGTGGCGGTCCTTCCTTACCCGGAACTACGAACCCGTGTTACACACACATTCAATTTTTTCCATTATATTTCATTTAGCTGACGCTTTTATCCAAAGCGATTAGACCGTAGACACAGCAACGGTGAGCAATTAGGGTTAAGTGTCTTGCTCAAGGACACAACAACATGGACTAGCGGAGCCTGGGATCGAGCCATCGATCCTCTGATTGAAAGACAGACCAGCTAACCGCTGAGCCACAGTCAACCTCCCACAGTCACTCCAAAAGAGTTGGTTCGAGCACTACTTCAGGTGGACCAGTAGCCAGTTTGATTTAGCAACGGCAGGACGGCGGTGATGATGAGCAGAGCATCTCAACGCGGATTGGCTTTTGCAGCTCTGCGTCATGCAAATTTTTCGCCAGAGTTAGAAAACTTTAAACTTCCGCAAATTAGGCAAATTCTTTGCAATGCGCCATTTGCGGCATATTCGCATCTGTGCATTGACTTTGCATGTAATCTACTCACGCGAAGAATTTGCAACGCTGTTGATGTGAATGCAGCTTAGGGTTGCATTTATCCCCAGAGATGTGGAAAACAACAGTGCGAACATAAATCATAAGGCATTTTTTAATTTCACTTCACTGTGAATTCTGAGGGTCATTTCGACATGGACAGCTTCAGGACCGGCATCAGCAAGCTGACCAGCAAGTGATAGGGGAGCTCGTCTGGGAGCTGTGTCTACACTTGTGGTTCTTCCCATTTGACAAATTTGTTAACACTTAACTTTGAGAGTTATACAGGCCCCATTTCTTTAGGGAGGGGCGGGGGGGTCTTTAGTGGGAGATATCGAGTCAACAGTAAATGCCACATAGTACTGGTGTACAACATCTGAAAGCTGGGACATTAAGAATAATTTGTCAAGTTGTTCAAGTCAAAAATACATTTTAAAACTGTAAAAGGGTTTTGAACATTAGGATGGAAGTATATGATGGCCATTCTCATAAGTTGTTGCAGCAATGTTTGGGCTGATACCATATGTGACACAGATTTGGTGCTACGTTTAACACATTTTTACCACTCAGATTGATAATGATTTTGGAAATCCCTCAAATACCACATTAAGATGGGAAGTCCTTCATGAGCACCAAAGAATAATCCATGCTTTGATTTGGTATCAAAAACTCTTGACATTTGGAGATTTCTGTAAGAAATTGGATGCGAGCATCCCCTAATTGTCAGTACACATAGAAAAGTCATACATCCTCTGAATGCTGTGTCTCTAGTTTGTTGTTGTAAAGTGAGACTAATTATCCTCGATGTCACAACAACAGGTTTTTGTGCGGAGACTAAAGTTTCAAAAAATGGTCTCATAGTAGTCATGTAAAATGGCTACTATGGGAATTAGGGGCGACTGTAGCTCAGTGGTGAGTGGTGAGCGACTGTAGCTCAGTGGTGAGCAAGTCGGTCTTTCAATCAGAAGGTCGGTGGTTCGATCCCCGGCTCCGGCAGTCCGCGTCGTTGTGTCCTTGAGCAAGACACTTAACCCTCATTGCTCACCGTTGCTGTGTCTACGGTCTACTGTACACTGTATATCATGTAAGTCGCTTTGGATAAAAGCGTCAGCTAAATGAAATGTAATGTAATGTAATTAATAGCATGTCACAAGAATATAATTGGGTTCATTGGATCAACAAATGTCTCTGATTCCCAGTCATTACCAATTAATCTAATTCCAAGACTGTTTCATTGAACAGAAATATTCAAATAAACCACTTTTGGGATATACAAAAATAACACATGTATCCTACATGCAAACAACTGCATGTTTTTGGCCCAAAACTGTACAAGCCAAGCTTTAAGGGAGCAGGTTTGTGACGGGTAGACTTGTGGGTACAAACAGAACCCATTTTCATTCACATATCTTCAGGTGAGAGGTCAAGGAGATCCTTCAAAGATCATCATGTGTGTTCTCTTTAAAATGTAGTCCAAGCATTAAGCATTATTCAGCTCCCTTCCTGAAAAGCTAGCATGGCATGGATGGTACCAATGGATTCAGTTGGGTGTCTTATTTCACATGGTACCAGTATCTTCACTGTCTTTGACGTTGAGCCTGAAACAGTGCCCGAATAGAATCTTGTCCAGGATCACAGGCCATCCCAAAAGTCTCAAGAGGTTGGAATGCGTATACCTGTGGTCTTTAACCAGCCAGGACCACATCATACCCTGTCTAATTTATTTATTCATTTCATTCAATCAGAGTTGATTTTTTTTTTTTTTACTTTCTCCAACTAACCGCTGCAGCTCACACTGTGACCATGGCAACCACAGACACCACACTGATTACACAAAACTATACAGAAGTTGATTTGACAAATTATACACCTGTCTGAAATCACTAAGAAGAACCTACAGTGTGTTGTAGCATCCTATACAGCACTGAAGGCCAGGAAGGTTATTGGGAAGTGATGGTTTATTGGAACCTACAACCAATACACATAAACATGGGAGATTAAGTTTGTCATCTTCCGTGAAGACGTTTAGTCTCTCTGCATTTCTTTGAGACTTCCCCTTTTTGTGACCGGTTTCGTTCCTTCAGCTGATCTGTTGCTTTTCATCCACCCCACAGTGAAACAATGAGTGACGGAGCGAGTTGGTTGGGTAGCATAAAGTAAGGGAAGGACAGTGAAAGGATGACAAAATGAGACACAGAGTGAGGCCGACATGCAAATATTCCCCAGCGGAAGTAGCCGTCCCTTGTGATAACGATCCTGTCGTTTGAGCAAGAGACTGAACAGAAGCGGGCGGCACATCACAGAACAGAACAGTTTATCCTGTTGGGCAGAGCGAGCGGACTGCTGAGGCGAACAGGCCCGGTCCCCAATGCAATAACATCTGTAAGATCATACTCCCCGTCATAGCAATTATCGCTTTGAAAAATGACTCCTTCATGAGAAAATATATTGTTATGTTATGTGATTATGGATAATAAATCATTAAATTGAATATTTATTATCCGTTCATATTATTTATTAATAAAAAATACCCATCATTCATTGCTATTCAAATCTGATCATCTTTTAGTTTTCTCTGAGTTGATTGTGTATTTAATTTATATGACATTTTTCTAATTAAAATGTTTTTGTATTGATATCCTTGATATTACTCAACATAAAAACCTTATGGTCAATACATTTATGAAATGACGGCAGTGTGATCTATTCCTGCTTTGTTTCTCATGAATGGTGTTATCCTGTGCGTTGGTCTGGATAGATGGCTCCTAATATTATGACACCCATGAGCCTTGGCCTCTGTTATGAAAGAGAAGCCATGATTGGAAATCCAGAAAGCTTTGTTGTTACAGATGAGAACAAAACCAAGGCCACATATGACAATTTTATCTCAAACTGACCTAGACTTTGCAAGATTGAATTGAAAGTTCAGTTTTGTGAACAGTATAATATTTAGCCACCATTCAATTATATATCAACAACTCAAAACGAAGCAAAAGGTTCTGTGATTGGATGTTTCTAGTCAAAATGCACCTTGGAAGTTGTACTTAACGCCAGGAGTGCGTAGGGAGCGCCTACCCCAAGCGAAGGAGTTCAAGTATCTCGGGGTCTTGTTCACGAGTGAGGATAAAATGGAGCAGGAGATCGACAGGCGTATCGGTGCGGCTGCAGCAGTAAAACAGTAGCTGCACCAGGCCGAGCTTGGAGTTGAGCTGCTACTCCTTCGTGTCGAAAGGAGTCAGCTGAGGTGGTTCGGGCAGGTCCAGCAGGCCTGGGTCAGCCTGCTGGACCTGCCACCGCGACCCTACCCTGGATAAGCGGACGGAAATGGATGGATGGATGGATGGATAGACTTTTGTTGCTTTAATTTAAAAAGGCTCATAGAGGAAACACTGCAGTTCTCACATTTTCTGTTCCCCATGCGTCATGTAATCGGAAAAGCAACCATCGTGTGAAAACATGATAGAATACAAATGTGTATGACTAGGACACTTCTGAGTGTGCGAGTGTGGATAAGGGCAAGAAGATAGGTTTTGTGTTTGGCTGAAATGTTTAAAACCCCCTGACCTATAAAGTGTAAGAGGGGAGCGCTACATCTGACAAGTGCTTGACTCGTTGAACTCTGAAGTAAATCTGTCCAGAGGGGTGATAACTGTGTAAACAAACTGAAAAGTTAAATCCCTCTTGTTCAAGTACAGTTAAAATGTAACTGCACAGAACAATGGATAACATTTTCAAAGCTTCTAGATTAATTCCCCTGCTATACCTTTTCCAGTGATGTCAGTTATTCATAGCCTGCTTCCGGACCAGAATAGAATAGAATAATTTTGGAGTATGAGACTTGAGCTGACTGGACATAATCAACCGTCACAAAATGCTTTGCATCTCTTCAGACTGTGCAATGGCGAGATGTGAGGCAAACGGTTTAAAAACTTAACCAGTTGGATGAAATAATTATGAATGATGGCGAATGACGTTAAGTTAAGTTCAGAGCTCCCATATAATGCACTGTGGAAAACGTATTTAACACTCAAATAGTAAATTATTTAAATTTGCGGAAGAAATTGAGTCAACGTTTTGATTGAAATTTGTAATAAACAATTGTCATTGTCGATACAGTCATGGAATGCGGAGACGTAATGTTTGAATTTGCACTATATACACTAATGGAGTGTGTAGTTGGCAGTATGTTAATATGTGATTTCTAACACAACCACACAGCTGCTAGCATGGCTGTGTCCTAAATTGCATGCCAACATTCTATTCATACCAAGGATTACCTGAAATATTAATAGTATAATATTGGATTTTTAGTGTTCACACTGTATATATAGTCTGTGGATTTCTTGAGAAAATAGAAGAAGGTTAGGTTAGGTTAATTGGACTCTAAATTGCCCATAGGTGTGAATGTGAGTGTGAATGGCCGTCTGTCTATATGTGAGCCCAGCGATAGACTGGCATCTTGTCCAGGGTGTACCCTGCCTTTGCCCAATGACCGCTGGGATCGGCTCCAGGTCCCCGCAACCCTACACAGGATAAGCGGTTCAGATGATGGATGGATGGATTGAGAAAATAGATAATTTCTAAATATGAGACAAGAACTCACGGCACATACTCGACTGCCTCACAATGTATTGTATTGCTTGGGTGCATTCAGACCAGGCTGGACGTCAGTCTTGTGAGATCTTGAGCCCGGCTGAAAGCTGTTAATATTAGTTTGAATCTGTTTTATGGAAAGGAAGACACCATGTGTATTGCCAATATGTCGTCAGTTTATCCAAAGAACGCCTGGTTTGGAATTTGCTGCAATTTTTTTCAGAGTTGTGATGCAGCCACTGGCGTCTTGAAGACCTGCAGGGCCATTGATCGGGCATACTTCATGTAGCCCCCCTTCTCAGTCGCGGTTCTAGTCAGGGGCCTCATACCCTACCCCTGTTCCATGGGAGGTGCATTGAAAAGGGTCTATTCAAACTATTGCGATACTGTAGGTGTGGGCTCAAAACTCCCATGCATTTATATAGATATACATAGCCCTGGTTAAACCCCTTATTTTCTTAAGTAAACATAGCAGTATATTAACACCTGAATTTCAACCAGAACCATGGGATACAACACATCAACATGTATTATCACACCAAATTGTAACCCACTGAGTGTAACAAGAAACAAGGGTAATAATACCCGGGCGTCAACAGTCCGTGCTAGGGTACCTTTTGTTGGCGCGCTGGTTGGAGCTCATGTAATCCTCCTCATGCGTGGTCAGTACTCACAGTTCCCAGAGACAGTCCCCACAGCCTTCCTGTGCCTCGCCGGCAGCACTGTCCTCAGCGGGTTAGCCGCTAACAGGTCCACCACCAGCTGGTTAGCTGCTAGCTTGTCTGCCACTAACAGGTCCGTCGCTACAATCCCACGCAATGCCCTCAGCACTCCGACTTCCACCCGAAACTCTAGCCGCACCTCTCCCTTTATCTTCATTCAAAAGTGAGGGACACAACAGCAAATGTACTATTTAACAAAAAACAGAAATGAACACATATGTATCCAAATTAGCAGGGCGCTACATTCAGTTTGAACACTCTGCTGGGAAATGCTTTATCTAGTATGTAATATGCAGTACACACTGATTGAGTATGTAGTTTAACAGCCTTTGTCTTCATAACACAGTCTAAATACTTGGGAATACATAATGTGATTGGTAGGTCATGGTTCATAGAAATCTAATAGCTCTATTCTAGTTAACACCCTCGGTGTCAAAGGAAAACAATATCGGAGTGTTTGCACATTACTGATTGGTTTGGGGCAAAGTCAAATCTTCCCCCACAAAAAATGCTGAATGTAGCCTAAAGTCAATGTCAGCAAGATGAACGATTGGAAACCAAAAGGCCTTTCAGTCTGAATATGTGCCAATCGTTTTCCCTGAGCCACGAGAAGATCACTCCTGAGTATCTGCACCACCACACTGCCCACCTTTATCAGTATTTCTAAAGGCCACTGGCAATCTACTATTTACCTCAGTCTAAAAGAGCAATATTTCTTGTCACAGTGAAATAAAGTTTAGAATGGATTATTTACCGACCCTGCCAAAACTACTTAGAGCGATGGAACAAGTCACTGAGAGGGGGAGAGAAAAGGGTCTGGGGGAAGAGGGAAAGTGCGGTAGAAAACAGAGAGGAATTGGCATGCAAGCATTTGTCCATGGTCGGGCAAGGATAGGCGAATCGATAGGCTGATGGAGGGCTGACAGGATGACAGCTCCATGCCGATTGCTGAAGGACATCTAGGAAAACAAGGAGTTGGAGAGGGAGGTGGGGGTGAAAGGTAGGAGCGAGAGAGAGAGAGAGAGAGAGACTGTCAATAAGCGGTAATGAATGATAATTGTTCATCAGGTGGGTGCACTCAGTATGTGGAGGGAACATTCACCCCAGTCATTTCTTCAGCCTTCTACACATCAGTGTCATGCCTGTCAGCACACACACACACACACACACACACACACACACACGCACGCGCACGCACACACACACACACACACACACACACACACACACACAGTTGGACTGGAATCTACCTTTAGAAATGCATTCAAATACATGTAATGGGCTGCAAAACATACACTCCTAGACTTCGTATTAATAATTAAAAAATAATATATATATTTTTTAATTTTCTTATGAATTTTGGGAAAATGCTGATTGCTGATTGTTCTTTTCAATTAATTAGGGGAAGTGAGCATATGCTGCCCAGTTAAAAGGATTTTTTCCACAAAATAATCTTACCCCAAAGAACTTTTGATCATATCACACGATCTTCATCAGGAGGAGTTTGGCCAGTTTTAAGTGACTGTAATTTCCATCTATTTCCGAGCACTGTCTTGACTTCTCTTCCAAGTTATCTCAGTTTATTCTTAACCACGGCAACTGTGTTAATATTTTCTTGCTTGTTGTTTTCTTTTTCGTGTGAGAATAAATAAACTTTGTATTGAAGGCATCTATAAAGGCTTGATTGCAAATGTATTTTAATTGGATTTTTTTTCTCCATACAATGACAATGGCACCACAATCTACTCAATCTCCTCTACTTATTAATGCCACGCTACTTATCCCATTAGCACTTAATGTTGCCACTGAATTGAAATTACAAATGCAAAGTGTTTGGAGTATAATTAATGGGAGATAGGGATGGTCATTGGGTACTCTCCATAGTACTCTTATCGACACCACAGAGAGAACGCTTGATCATTAGGAAAGGAACAAGGAAAGAAAGAGAGGATTGGGAAGCCAGTGCGGGATCCAGTTCTTCTCACAGCTCTAGAAATTCCTGCTAGTTTGTCGGAGCGTTTGTATAAAAGGTGGAGTGGAATCTGGATGGATAGTGTAAACCTTTGTGTGTTAAAGCATATGGGTAGAACTGCTTACCGTTCAGAGGGAGTGGCCAATATTACCAGATTGGGCAGGGTTTTTTTTCCAATTGTTTTTTTTGAATAAGTTGGGCTGGTGAAAAAAAGCATTGGTAGATGAAATTTGTTCTGTCTTTGTCAACGTTTGCCGGGTTTTTAAATTATTGTTAAAGCTGATTGCATTTGGTGGGTTTTGAGTTGATCTTATCTGGCACTGCATGTCGCTGTTCAAACCGTCTCCATTCCGACCGAAGAGTTAGCATCGACAAAGGGAAAAATATAGATTACGGATTAAAATACAGTATCATTTCCTACATTAGGTAACCTTGCATTGGAAGATTGACTCTGGACCATGTCAATTGTGCCACACATTTTAAATTTGACCTCCAATGGATACATTGCATTAAATATGTATGCAATACTCTTTGACCAGTGTGTAGAAATAAAGGGGATTCAAATTGGAATAACATGTACATTACTATATTTTATTAGTGTATAATCAACTGCATAATTGTGTTATCTTAGAGTGAGCCCTTCATATCTATATAGGTTGGTCCTCACGGAGTCCACCATGTTGCACCTCCATGTTTCTAGAATAGCCGAGAATGAAAAAAACAAACACTAGCTCTAGAGAAGCCTTACACGTTACCAGAAGGCACCAGAGGTTCTCAGACACACTTGGATGTCGTTTAACTTCTACTAAATAATAATCCTAATTTATTCACCATACATATGGATGACTGTTGTAATGCTTGTGTTGATGATTCATGCTAAATGGTGTTCATGCACATATATCATCGTGACTCTCAACACAACCTTTTTGCTGTATTATATAATGTTGCCCTGTGTCCCGCTTTGGTAGTGAACACTGCCTCGAAGCTAAAATGACTAAATGCTACTCAAATTATGCTTCCTTTTATTTTTAAAAGGTTGTTTTTGAGTAAGACACTGTGAATTGCCTCTGGATGTGTACAATACAAATAAACCTGCCCCGTCTCGCCTAATGTAGAATAGCTGAATATGACTGTAACGGGGAGGATACAGGTCAGTAAAGTTTGTCTCAGTTTTAGCTACAGTACAACGCAGTAAACGTATATACGCTCAAAGGGAGGACGTCCTCAAAAACAATCAACAACCAGAATACAAATTGGCACTGCGTCCGAGCCAGTATTGTACTGCTTAATGTTTTGTTCAATTCAATTCAGTTTATTTTGTATAGCCCAAAATCACAAATATAGATTTGCCTCTGAGGGCTTTACAATCTGTACACTTATGACATCCCTGTCCTGGGACCTCACATCGGATCAGGAAAAACTCGCCCAAAAAATAGTGAAAACCCTTTCACAGGGAAAAAAGGGAAGAAACCTGAGGGAGAGCAAAAGGTGAGGATCCCTAAGCAATAGATGTCATGTGTTGCACATAAAGAACACGTTAACCCCAACCCAGCTGGCTCTTAGTGGGAAGATTGTGTCTTTCACCACACACACCCAGAACATTGCCACGTAAATTATATTGGAAGGTTTGGATGCTATATAATTATTCATGAATATTACCCTGACAATCACAGCATGCAGTAATAAAAATATATATAAATATATAAGAACGGCTCTTTCTGTGATGAGTATTCAGAAACAGTTTTGTTCTCACACCAAGAACTTCTGGCAAGACCTTGCATATTTGTCATTGATCATATAAATTATCATAGGAAAATGCAGTTTTTGGTTTCTTAGAAAACCGATGAAAAGAAGGCAAATGTTTTTTTCTAAAAAGATACATTTGACAGATGATGGAAAAATAGTGTATTCATAAATACATTTCAACTAAAATAAATGTAGCAATTAAAAACGTATTTTTATTGTTTTTTGAAGAATGTTGAGCAATAGGTTAAACTCCCCTCCAATACAGCTTATGAAAGGGATACAAGACATTTAATATAGTTTCATAATATGTTTGCCTGTGATGTACCCCATGCTCTTTTGTTATTTTGCTATACATCCCCTATACACTGAACATCTGATTTTGGCATGAATAAGAAATGAACTAGGGATAAGTAGTGAACTAGTGTAAAATAACAACACATTTCCCCCGTCCTCTCGAATGTTTGGTGTCACCAGCCGCCACTGGTATCGATACTGTAATGGTTTGTAGTGATAATTACACAATAAAAGAGAGAGACAAGGACGCAAAATCAAAGAAATTAAGAAGGACATAGAAAGTTAGAGAAAGGAGGTTCAACTGAACACAATTGTGAGGGAGTGGAGGGGAAAGGAGCTGAATTAAGACTTAAAGGAAGAATGAAACCAGGGAAACCAAAAACCGTGAACAGCAACACTGAGAGCTACCACTGTCAGAAGCAAGGGAGCATGCAGAAAATGGGAATGCTCAGGGAATTGACTCACCACCACAATTTCCTGAGGACATGGAGTATGGAGGAGGCACGCACTAGCTGTCTTGAAAATAATAAAATACCCACAATCTGCTTCAGGCCCTTGCACATGGAGCAGAGAGGACCAGTGTGGAGAATTCTGTTAATGGGTATGGCTGATTTTGAAGCTCAGAACAAAAGGTCCAGAAATCTTTGAGGTGTCTCGGAGGAGTTTTAAGGATGTAGGAGATGTAAAAGTTTGTACTCTCACAGGATGTGTGCCAAGCGTCTGATGGTACAAGGTTGGGGGATGGAAGGTATTAATCAAACTCTGGCAACCAGATGCAACGCATGGGAACACACACACAGACACACAGAGTCGTACACATTCTTGCAACCGGTATCCACCTGAATGCACGTGTTAAACACGTAACGTCTTCATCGGCACATTTCTCTATAATATTTTTGAACCCAATCTACCAATGTCAGGTTATGTTGGTTGGAAGCTCCCATCCACCTGGCGGTAGCCATCTGGAATTCCCATGCATAAAGGTTAATTTGTGGAACTTGTGTTAAGGAGTTCATCACCATAGACAACTATTCAACAATAGAATTTCACGATCCAAATTGGTCGTACCATCGGAGCAGCATATTGATCGCATCAGAAAGGCTAAATAACAACATAATAAGGCTACTTTTTCAAAATCTAAGACGCAAAAAGCAAGGCTTAGAAATGGTGACGTGTTTGTCTGTCACTCTGTCAACGAGAGGCAAGACTTCACCAATCATTTTTGACTTTTTAAATCATATATATTATATTAGTCAGGGATACCCCTTAAGGCATAACAACATAACTAACACACATGTGATTGGTAGCAGAGACAATGTTTCAGGGAATTAAAGAGACGGGTGTCAATGCAGGGCTTTTCAGAAAAGGGCAAATACAAGTAATTTCAGACAGACCGTATGAAAAAGTAGCCTGTAAACAAGTTCTAATAAAAACCCAAAATACAAGTATGAACCTGAAAATGAGCATGAGGCAAATCAACTCTTCATTTTGCAGACAACGACTATTCTTTGATCAATCTGTCAGCAGACAATTACACAGCACATGCAGGAGGGAAAGACCATCAGAGAGACAATGAATAATTGGATTATCACAGTGGGGGGGGGCGACTCTGCTGCGATCAATTTTCTCAGAAATCACAAATGATTGTACTCGTCTCACAGGACAAAGACGTAATGGGCCACAAGTTTATTTTGCGTTTCAATTTTTTAAAGTTCATTTCAACAACATACAAATATTTCAAAGGAGTTATTTCTTTAAATTTACTACACTATGTAACTGCAACTGGTGAAAGGTGCATTACTAAGCAACGTTTAGGGACTTTATAGACTCAAGATTTACTTGTCAATGACTTTGTCTAACATCTTTTGTTTAATGTATAACAAATCCATGTAGTGTTTTCAGATGTCAATTGCTGAAATCTTCTCCTATATTGAATTATTAACACTATGCATTAGCACAAGGTATCGACCACTGCGCACCTTGATTCTTCATCAAAAGAACAACTGTGTAGGTCATCTGTGCAACTTATGTTTCTTATTTATGTTTGTTTTTAGCTGGTGACCTCTAGTGTTCATAGTTATTGTTTAAGTTACAGAGCTTGTTTTTTGTGTTGATTATGTCAGTCTCTTAGAACAAAAGTGGTTGTGTTTCAGAGAACCAGATTCCCATGAGAAAACCTCTCATTTTATTTCAGCAGGTTCTGACAGTCTGCTCACAGCAGTCATGGTTCTGATTCTCCTGTGTCTTCCTTCCCTTCAGCTGGCTCATCAATACGGCCTGGGCCTCTAGCTGCTGCCAGTCCCTGAACTGTACTCCTCCTGCTGGATCTTAAGACTACAAGGTGAAGTTAGCAGCAAAGCCGGATCTGGGTGAGTCCATGATGGGCTGGTCTGAAGAGGTTTCTGCTACACCGGTATGACTTTTACTATTATTTTGCGGAACCCAACCAAGAGGTTGACGGATCTAAGGTGGGACTAAGTCAGTCAAGTCGTAAGGTGATGAAACAGCAATGAGTGTGTACCAGCTAAAAGGGGAATCTTTGGGCAATCTTTATGAGATAAATGCAAGCTGCTTTTGCATCGTGGTTGAAGTGGCATTCAAAGCAGATGATCTGATGAAAGATGACCTCAAGATTAAGTATGTGAGTGGAAGTGGGAACAGTGTAGCCGTCGATGAAGGATACATTGTGGTGTGGAAGTTGCATTTAAACACGAAAGGCAATTCCTCAAGTTGAGTACACAAGTGTGTGACTCGTTTATTTTTGCCTCAGAAAAACTTGAGCGGACACAAGATGGCGCTGCCCTGTAAAGTCACAAGCATGGAGCTGACGTCATCAACAACAACAGAATATTTAAAGGGACCACGATCCCGAAACAGTCGTACGTACATGAATAACACATTACTTAAATAACTGCATGAAACAACAGTGTGTAGAACCACACTAAGAACAAGGGTGAATTATGAAGTCACATTCACTACAGTGGCTTGTTGAGTGATCTGAAGCCGGTGATGAGGATTTTTATATTCGTGGCTCTTGAGTTTGATGATGTTAGCTTGTATCCAGATTTGGACATATTATTATATTTGTGAGGGTGGAATATGGTGGAGATGCAGTTAGGTATTATCAACATAACAGTTGGAATGAAGGCCATGATGTGATCGTGGGAAAAGCATGTAGAGCACATGTGTCAAACTCAAGGCCCGCGGGCCAGATGTGGCCCGCCACGTCATTTTATGTGGCACGCGACGGCTTGGAAGGCATGATCACCACCGTGGACCCGTTTTCAGTCTGTCGCGGATTCGTTTCCGGTTCGTCGCGGACCCGTTTTCGGTTCGTCGCGGACCCGTTTTCAGTCGGTCGCGGACCTTTGCATGGGCAATATAAAAATCCTGTGATTTTATTTTGAAGGAAATTTTGAATGCAGCAGAGTGCGTCTATTCACACTCCTCAGTGCTGCGTTCACAACACACTTGCATGAGTTTACACACGCACTATTTGTGATAGTTCACTTCATTCCCGACCTTTTATTATGTTTGTGCATGAAAGCACTGCTGAGTCTGTTAAAAAAGGCTGAAGTTATAAAATGATTATGTGTGTTGTATTACTTTGTGTCCTTAAGATGCACTTTGGGGTTTTTAATTGAGTGTAAAAGTGAATATTTCAAACTAGTTTTTTTGTGTTGGCATGTGAGATTTTGTACCATTTCAGGCTCAAACTGCACCATCTCTTCATTAAATCCATTTGAGAAGTTGAACATGTTCCTTTCTTTGGATCTCGGGTCATTCAGGGGTGATGGTGCAGCCAGACCAGTAGAGAAGCACTGCCCCAGACCACATGCATGTTATTATTGGCTAGTTATGTCCTTCTCAACTGTGACAAAAAAAACTTTGAACAAAGTTAATATAACAACGATTGTTTGATCTTTGTCTGTGTTATTTTCTTCTGTTTTAAGTTTGATCTTTGATAGAATAATGTGGGTTTATATATATATATATATATATGTATATAAATGCATGTACAATATTTTTACACTTGAATAATACCGGTATCGGGGGTCGATACTGCGTTAAAATACTCGTACTCGTATCGATTTCAATTGTCGATACCAAGAACCGATACCACTCAACAGTATTTCGCTACAACAAACTGGTCGCGCTTTGTGGAGAAAAAGATTTGTTGTCCTACCTGACTTCAACGTCTAGGGCAGGGGTCGGCAACCCGTGATCCAGAGCCGCATACGGCTCTTTCGTCGCTCTCTTGCGGCACTTGCAGCAAGGTGTGTAGAGTTATGCTGCGTTCACACTCAACGCGACGGAAAATTACTGCCGTTCCGCCGGTTTGAATCAAACTGTTGCTGGTCCACCAGAAGTAGCGCTGGCAGCGGCCTCATTCAGACGCTGTTGTGCGACTACGGATGATATTATTGTAGCCGAGTGTCTGTTGTGTGTCTATATTTGTAATTATAATAAAATGAAAACACGCTCCAGGGTAAATGAACCACTTTTTTATCTCCTTCACACACGTATATCCCACAATTCCACTCCTCTTTTCCTTTACGTTTATCCCTCCACAATAAAAGCACCGGAAACATAACTTGGAACACAGCTTCCTATATAATTGCTCGATCCCTAATATTATCGCTTACATTATGAACCCGGACACGGGGGCGTTTTATGGTCCGACATTAGAGGGACTTCCACAAGACGTTTAAAGCTTGGGATAGCCTTCTGTTAATTTTGTACTATAGGCTTGACATAATCTGCAGAGGATAAAATAAAATCTGCCTCCAAATTAATTGCACTTTCATGGAGACCAAATCTAAGAAGTATCGGTATCGGTACTCGGTATCGGCAAGTACACAAATAAAAATACTCGTACTCGTATCGGTTTGTAAAAAATGGTATCGTTGCATCCCTAATTATAATTATAAAAAATGTAGCGAGATCATGTATCTACAAAAGCAATCTTGAACACAACATTCTATAAAATAATACCACACAGATTGTTTTGTTTGGAGGGGGGGGGGGGGGGCAGTTTACAAAAGATCTGTAAAGTGTAGGTTTGGTGTATTTACCCTTCACTTCATCCCAGAATGGAAGAGCTCATCTCTGAAAACCATGTTAAAGTGAGTTGGGTCAGTGTTCTGCTATATAATGACGAACCCGCAGCATAACTGAAGTGCTCTAAAGTGAGTTATCCCATGTCATGTGGGAATTATTTATCAGAATGGACTACCAAATGTGGTTTAAAATGAGATTTCTCACTCTGTTAATTCCATCAGGTGGTTATGGAAATACTTAAAACTCAAGTATCTCATTCATTCAAGTGGAGGAAAGCTATCAAGAGTTGATGAAATGAGCTGCCCTATATTAAAGCACATTTCAAGCACATTTTTTTACTGCCGGTCATCAGTTCTGAGAAATAATTTCCACCCGACTCAAAGACTTAACTTTTACTGAAGGTACATTTCCTTCTTGTCTGTTCTGATCCGAGCTACCATTCTTTTCCTTGCAGTCAAAGAGATGCAGCGAAAGAGAGACTGACGAGTGAGAAACAGGAAAGAACTGTGACAGAGCTTAGACGGAAGAGAACTCACTGATGTGTGAAAGCATATTCCACAATCAGGGCTGGGCTTTGTGATTCATAAAGTGAAGAGACAGCAGAGGGGAGAAGAAAGAGCAGAGGCTGTCAGTGATATCCGAGAAGAAAAGGAAGCATCTGAGAGCTCCTCCAAGGTCAGAAATGTAACCCCTGAGCGAATGTGGAAGTCACCACTTGATGTTTCATAGGGCTCTTTGTACCTCCACTAGCCTTCTGACAAGCAGGGGCATGCTGTGTGTTTGTGTGCGTGGAGCTTCGTCACATGTCTTTGTGTTGTGAGGTGGCCCCAAAGGACAAAACTCTTCCAAAGATGTATGCTGAAAATACTGAAACAAGGGAAAAGGTAAAGGCATAATCATAAATGGAAATGTGCCGCAATAAATTCAAAAACACTGAGAAATACTGCAAAGCCAAGTTGGAACAGCTTGGAATAGCTCTGGAACTAAACTCATTAATTAATGAGTTTAGTTTAGGCTGACTCAATGCCATTTGATGTTGTTTTTCTGTTCATGTTGGCCAATGTCACATTGGTTACATTTATTAAGTTTTTGTTGTATAATGTTGGGGGAAGAAATAATAGAACTACAATGAATATTAGATAGCAATGAGTCTTGTCTTTATGCAATGAGTCGGTCTTTATGTCGGCCTATATGTCCATAGTCGGTCTTTATGTCCAAAGCGGGTTATTATAAATCCCATCGTATTTCTTGGCAACGCAGCTGGTTGAGCCAGAGCCGATTGGTTAAAGTTAGGCGTTGACCTTGAGTAGGTGGGATTGTGATAGCCCATTGGTCAGGGCATAGGACCGGAACTAATTGTGTCACCGGTACTTGGCATAAATGAACGCCTGGCCAATTCTCAGCCAGAACTCAACGTTGACTCATTTTAACACACCGTTAAACATTGAATGTTAAGTGTGTGACTTAAGCTATGTAACAAACATACTTATAAGACCGAATCCACGATCTTTCGCATAAACCTGACCAAGTAGTTTTGTTGCACAAAGAAACCTAGAAACTAAGCAAACCAATGTTGGAAGTTTATTTTGAAAAGACATGATGCATGTAGCGAGGGGAAACTGATCAAACTGACATGGTGTCCCTATATGCTGGAAATTGACACTAAAGGGGTGCATAGAGCATCGTAGCTTGACGTGTAGAGTGACCAAGCTGTGGTATTTGGTATATCACTTCAGAACACCTACAGTATAAATGTAAGGGAGAGCCCAGAAAACCAGTACAAAACTCATACAGATGTTTTTCTGCAGAGTCCAAATCATCTAAATTCTCATGGCCATCAGGTTTTTGTCTCATTAAGTCAAACTATGAATCTCTAAAACAAATTGTGATGTCAAGCCAGCTGTTACACTGTTTCAGTTGATATTCCTTTGATGTGTAAGTTTAAAAATTAGGGTCACATGGTTTTGAGGAAAAAAATAATTACATAATTTCTAAATCTCTTTTTGACATGCCGACAACTCAGAGATGTTAGAAGGAAAAGATGGTCCTTGGTACGACCTTCCTGTGCCTGCTTCGACCTCTGACCCCCCGCAGTGGGCCGGACATGGTTCACTGCTTCTCTGCGGACTCCAAGGTCTCCCATCATGCTGCTGCTTGTCAAACTGTTCCATATGATGCCAGCTGGCCGGCTACACCACCTCTCCCTTATCTGCCTGATCCTGTTTTTTATTTTTACTTTAAGTTCCACTTTCCAGATTATACTGATGTCATACTGCCCTTTAACTAATTAAATAATTAATTCTTGCACATTTAAGGAGATGTCAGTCTTTTTTTTTTCTTCATTTGGTTGGCCCCTAGTGCACAAACTGAGCATCACACAAAGAGGCATGGCTTCTTGCACAAATACACTAAGGTGCAACTGCAGCAGATATGGCCTTCAATTGTTTGTCTCACTGAAGTTTTTTTATAATAAGCGCTTGTCACAGGCAGGAACTGACTGCTTGTACGTGTGAAGCCGCTCCCTGTTCTCCACTCGACATCACAACCTTAAAATATACCGGTAATTTAACATGAAGAAAAATATTGATTGTTTTTTTCGTCAAGAAAAATTCTGCGTGACGTATTTCACTGGCCCTGAAAAAGACGCCAAAGACAACGTTGGCAAAGGTAACCACGGCGCCTGGTAAGATGCCTGATTCTGACAAGAATCATAGACATAGACAGAGACACTGTACATGTAATAACACTATAATAACATGAGATGACTTTACAGACTTTGCTACTCTGATTGCCAACAGCAGGGACTCAAAGTGGTCCAAGGGGCAAACATCTGGCTCCCTTCCAACCCAGAACATGTATATGCTCCTTTAGTCCTATAAACAATAATTTCCATAATGTGTAAAGGAATTACCAATGTGTTTTGGAACAGGCAGCAAAGGTCACACTTTAGATGTGCTATTGTGGCGACAAAATGCGCTTTGAAGAATGTTGGGTGCTCCTTTGTTTTTTGTTTGTTTTTTTAAACCTGGTGCATTACCGACACTACAATTCAACTGCTCTGCTTTTAGCTAGTCGTGGCTTATGTAGCTGTTTGCGTGTAGCCAGTCAATAAATAGCATGCTTTTGTATGAACTTGGTTGAAACAGTGAATAAAATATGGCTAAAATCTGCGGGGCACACACATACATCCACAACAACAAAGAGGAGTGAGGCAGAAACGGACCAGGGGGCGGCTCCATCTCTCTTTGGACATCCATGCTGTGTAATTTCAGATCTCCTTTGTTGGCACGTGTTCCTCCTTTAGTTGTAGCTAGATGTTTGTGTCACAGGTCTCTCTCACAATCTTCCCTGACTGAAACTGATGGTGAAACATGAGTCACCAGCGCTGAGATATTTAAAACCATACAATGATCTTTACAGCAAATTAACTGATGAACAATACAAATGTGCGCATGTTTGTGTGTTTACTTCATCATTTGATGGTGCAATTTAAGGGATCTCAAGGTAAAAAAAGATTGAATGTGACATAAGGTGGAAAATAAAATCCCCTTGAAGCCATTCCAGTAAATATCCATCCCTCTATGCCCTCCAAGGTGCTGGAAAGCTCCCTCGCTCTCCCATAGTGCTCAGTCCTGACAAATACAGGCCAGGCGCCAGGTTGAATATGCCATAGCCTCTGGAAAATGTTAATTATGAATAACAACATCAGGCTACTATTTAACGAATGCATTTGTTCAAGCACTCACAAAAAAGTCATTCCTAATCTGCAGGGGAGGTGCGTTAAAACAGCTGGGGCTCTTGAGTGACACGGCCTCTTTAATGTTCTTCATGGACTGAACACGCTTTAATACGCTTGTAATGGAAGTGAAAGTGTGTCTGCCAACTTGTGAGCACAATGCAGGCTGCTTACCAACAACAGCCACCAGTGGCACCGTGTGCAACAGCTAATTTGGGCCAATGCAGGCCAAATGCATGTTGGACAATAATGGATTAGTTGTGGCAAATGTATGAAATGGCAAATGCAGCGAACGGTTACACCTGGGTGGAAACACTGTGCATGCAGTTGATGCTATCTGCGCCATCTATTTTGGAAGGGAACCGTCACTGCTTCAGACAGACCTTTTGACACGAGCACGAGTCTATGTGGTAAGTAAGTATCATGTAACGCCTTTGAAACAGTGTGTACTGTATAGGCAAACGGTTAATAACATTTAATAAATAGCGAAGCTGTCAGTTTAATTACTTCATATTCATGTAATAAATATATAAATATCAATTAGATGGTAATCTGCTTTAGACATCAAGAAACAAATGGTTCTAATAATCATGGGCTTCTGGTGATGAATTAAAGCAAGACAGACGCAGGTCACTGTAAGTGGTTTCTAGTGAGCGATGATATGACATATTGGTGTCAGGTATAGAAGCTAGCTCCATCACTGTCTGAATGGAAATGAAGAATTGCGAAAGTCAATCGCACAACACACTCCCAGTGGGTTGGCATCAGAGTGGAGGAAGATGAGGAAGAGGAGGAAGACATGCGACACTGAATCAGCATGAGGCTGATTCAGTGTCAGCGCATGTGACGCAGCTAACGCCCTCTCTCTCTCTGATATCCCACTGAATTGGACAAATGGTTCTCCGATGAAGTGTTCCTCCATCAGAGCTACCGAGAAACATGGCTGGATTGTTGATTGGAGTCAAGCTTTCCTAATTTATACATCAGCAAACTGCGAGAGAGAAACACAGAACATTCCGTCACTTATGGTGCAAAATCTGAGCTGAATCTGGAAGCCAGAGGAAACACAGTGGACATGTGCTTTCTTGTAGCTTTAGCTTTACATTGATCATGTTTGGTTTCTGTTTTGAACCTTAACAATGAACATTAATAATATACATACATAGAGCAAAACAACACAGGTGTACATCATACACCAACATACAAATAAATGGTGTTTGTGTGTGAAGTATGTATGGTTGAAAAATCGAATTTAACTATTATATGTTTATATATTTTGTATTTTGTGTAAAATGTAGACCTCATCACAATACGGTTATTACAACATACAAAAAAAAAAAAATTCAGCCAAAAGTAACATAGATGCTAGCGGCCTTGAATCACAAACATTCTGTAAACTTTTTGCACACCTGCCGCAGTTTAAAGGACAGTTGTGTCTCCATCTTCAGATGGCTATTGGCTCTGATTATTTCAGAGTGAATTTACCAGCTGGCATCTATAAGATGTACTATTTTGCAGCGTATACAGATGTTCAGTAAACGTATGAAGAAATCATACATATATGTAGAGATATATATATACACACACACATTGGGATTTTGATCGTACGGACCCAGTAGTGGAGGTTAAATGTTGCCCCTATTTGTTTGGAACGTGTCATTTACACATTACATATTGCACCTTTGACCTTGTGACAGTATTTTTTTTTGTTACGTATGTGTAAGCATGCCAAATGTACGTTCTGGGAAAAGGTTTTCAAAAAGACATTTTCTTTTTTCTTTTTATCTAAATGACCAGAAAAAAGTGAAGAGTTGGTTGGAGTGGCACGGTGGTCCACTGTTGGTAATATAGGAATGTATGTGTGTGTTGGTGTGAAAGTTGATATTGTATATTTTACGCAACAGCACTGTGGGTGAAAAGGGTTTCTGATAAAGATGGCTGTAGTGTAAACTATTATTAGTCTCTTTCCTTTTTAAAGTACAGCGTATCTGACACTCGTTGCACATTTTCCGAGTAAATGTGGATCTCCATGCCCTCCCTTTAAAAATCACTGTCCCAGACACTAAAACTGTCTGGCTCCATTCCCCGTCTGCTCCGGTTTGGCAGCCGTCCTGTAAAAATCCTCTCGCGGCATCATAACAACAAGGACCTGAAACATATCCTGGTATAAATACACACATTCATAATTACAGTTTGTTGTCTCCTTTTAAACCGCTTTAACGTCCATGGGTGCTGATAAATGACTGCTTCCTTCTCGGGCTGCAGCTTGGAAATAAATTATATAGCTTTCATGTGCTTCTGAAAGCTTCCTCCTCTCCTGTGTAGATCTACACTGGCACTGAAAACAAATGCTGGCAGAGACTGATGTCAATGCACTGCAGAAGTTAAAATGCTTTCATGAAAAAATATATATCTTTGGACATCCTCAGAAAAGTCTGAGTCAGAAACTGACGGCTGTCTTTAAAACAAAGTCTCCCTTTCAAGCCTCAAACCTCATTGCCTCACTGAAGGCCTTCAAAGCTTGTTTACCCAAATACCTACAGGACATATCCATATTTCAGCATTTCCAGAATAAAGAGTGGTTACAGGAAGAGGAAAATACCCCAGTCGAGGAAATAATAAAAGGTCAAAGAAAGAGAACAGAGATAGAGACGTGAAATACAGTACTAAGCCTGTCAGTTCTTCCTCCAGGGTATGATACAACGGGTTCCCAGCTCAATCCCACACACACAATCATTGTTTCCGGGCGGTGTTATTAAAAAGAAGAAGCAGAAGAATATCTATACCTAGTTCTATTTCTTGGGACTGTTAAATGAAAATGTTGACTTTTCCTGTGTACAACCATTCTTTTTCTCCAGCGAATTTGTATTATTATTTTGAATGCAGTATTGTCACAGTTAATAACCAATCACTTGTAATCCATACTAATATTTATTCAACCGCTATGACGCTCTTACTCATATGGTATCCATTCGGCGCACACACACGCACACACACACACACACACACACACACACACAACCAACAATGGAAAAGAAAATTAACCTTTAAGGTTTTTTTTGCCAAGAGAATAACATAAACTTTGCTTTTTAATTGTTTTAAGCATCCTATGGTTTAACAGATGGTATAACAGAAGAGGAAGTATCCTCTGGGTAAGAGAAGTGAAGTTGCATTGTTCATATTTACCTGTTAAGGTAAAATGGGCTATGGTGTTTTTTTTAAGTTATAAGATTGTTCTGTATGTTTAGGTATTTAAAAACACACACCGCTGCAACGCTCTGTCCTTGTCTCTGTAATTGTCTCAGTCCAAAGGTTTACTGATAAAAGTGTTGTCAATGTTTTAATCTAACAAAATATCCTGCTTCAAACCATATTTGTATGCGTTTTGCCTTTCAAAACCATAGTTTCACTTCGGTCAAAAACCTTTAGATCTCCAACTTGCTGCAATAAGAGGGAAGCTCGCACCTGTACCTGTATATTTGGAAACCTAATAGCATTAAATGTGAAATACAACATTCATTCCAGTCTTTGTGGCTCAGTCCAATCGCTTTGTTTTCCAGTTCCAGAGCCGAGGCTGTGTAGGAACACCAACATGCTTCTGCACACACACAGAATGGACAGCTAGCGTACAGTCAGGAGATTGTCTTAGAAGTGCATCGGATTAGAATCACAGACTGCACCTTAAAATGGTTCATTAAAAAAGGAAACATTTTAATGACGGGTAATCAAAGATTAATAGCACATTTTTACAACCCTGTCCGTCAAAATGATGGACTATGAGAAAGGCATCATAGGGCCTATGCACATTGTTCCCGTCTTAATCCCTCTAAACTGAAGATCCCTCTCTGGTTCACTCTCACGGCTTTAGTGATTGTTTCAGAGTACAATGACAGCAGTCTCCTGCCGATACTGACAGCTGGAAAACGCTCCATTGTCAACGACAAAACGCTCCACAAAACCTGACAGTGTCGCCTTTTGTGTCTTTGAAACACTTCTGAAAACTTCATTTTGCTACACGTGATGTTTTGAATGTGTTTACAAAAACAACTCCTGAGCCTCAAAAAAACAAGAAAGAAGAAAAAAGTAAGTATTATGTAAAACAAGAAGGTCACAGATCCCATTGAGATGCTGAGTTCTTCCGTGACACAAATCCTCTACTGCGCAGAAATGATCCCGTGGCAGGAACAGCGGTTTGTTTGGAATTAAAGGGAAACTTGAGAAAACATCATTATCAGTGACACCAAGCGTGACAGACAAAATAAAGAAAACAGCACCACAGACTGACACCGAAATTAACATATACCATTGAAGGTGATTGAATGAATTCTGCTCTTTTGGTGGAGCATTCCATTTAATTCAAAATTACAATGAAATGCATTTTACTGTGTAATATGCATCTTGTTTTGACTGAATGCAATCAACACTTTATAATAGTGATTCTTTCACAAAACTAATTATTTTCAGGGCATCGACTGTGTAAAACGGAAACGATGTTCAATTTATCACCTGCAAACCATCCATTAATTTTTCCATAACTTGATATGAGCTCTGAGAATTCTGATGAAAACTGGATGATGAATGGAAGGGCCAGTCCGACACTTTAGAAGGCCCTAAATTGGATTTGGTTGGGGGGGGGAGGGACTGTTTGTTTAAAAAAAGCAGCGTAGATGATTCCAAAGCATCAGTTCTATGTTTTTAGAAAGAAGAGCAAAGAACAACGTGGAAAGCTTTTCTCAATGGGAAAGATGTTTTTGCTCTTCTCCCAATCCGCTACGGTAAGAGTTTGATTGACAGATTGTTCAACCAAACCCCTTCCACGATATGTTAGCCAGTGACGGCTTGTTCGATTGTTCTGTGTAACAAACCATCTGGTGGGTCGGGTTAGGCCGCAACTTCTGAAAAGTGAAGCCAATGTGGAAGTGCCTTAAACTTACATTTGTTCTACTGACCACCAGGGGCCGACTCCTATGGTTGTAAAGAAGTATATAGAAATTACTCTACTTCTCTCTTGATTTATTCCCTCATTAAATATTGCAAACATGAGTTTATGTCTCAATCTCTACTTTCAAGTCTTATTCAATACAGCATGATGTTCATTCAGTAATGGTCTACTTAAAGTCAAATAGAGCATAAAGCAGGGTATGCTTTAGGGCGGGGCATTCCTTGTGATTGAGAGGTTGCTACCGTGGCATTGACCAGTCTGAGAGTTGTCCGCTTTTTCATCTTACAACTTTAACCCTTTTGACGTGTTTGCAGTTTGTGAGACAAGCTTTAAAAAAAAAGTTAATTTGTATTATCTTAACTATATCAACAAACACTTTCTATTTAAATATAAAATAGCTCTAATAATATAAGATAATAGAGTATCTGTCCGAAGTAGTAATTATTTTAGTTCAGACATGTCAATAACTCATGTCAACTCCGCTCAAGCTAGAAAGTTCCCACAGTCCTTGGTGGTCCCTGAACAGGCCTTGTTTCACTACAGCGAATTATTCGCGCGAGTAGATTACATGTAAAGTCAATGCACAGACACGAATGGTTGCTAATGATGCGAATTTCCGCTGGACGGCGCGAATGATGCGAATATCGAGTTGAAATTTTCCAACTCAGGTGAAAATTTGCGGGGCGAAAGCCAATCAGTGTTGAGAAGCTCCGCACGTCATCACTTCCGTCCTGCTGGTGCTGAATCAAACTGCTGCTGGTCCGCCTGAAGCAGCTGTGGAAGCGGCCATCATTCAGATGCAGTTGTGCGGCTACGGATAATATTATGAACTCAGACATGGGGGCGTTTGATGGTCCGACGTTTGAGGGACTTCCACAAGAAGTTTAAAGCAGAACTAGTGGTTAGTTCAATGGTGGATGGCGGAAACGGTACTATGATACAGATACTATGCTTCATTTTAACACCCTTTGAACTTCTTGAATAAATAGCCTTCAAAGTGTTAAGGGTAAATAATAAGCTATACTCTATTTCAATTATAACAAACCAGACTTGTTAGCTGCCTTCCACTGCATGGTATCAATCACATCTGGTTTCTACCAATTAGAAAAAACATCAAAAGAAAACAATATTGACTTGTGTAATTAAAAGGCCAAAATGTATTTGGCCAATCCATAATTTAAACAATCATCGTGCTTGCCGTCAGAATAGTTTCCTTATTGAACTTTCTTTAAGCTTCGTTCTGTTGGAATAAGATTTGTAGTTTCCTTTTCAGTCTTCCTTTTCTGCATTCTGTGTAAGTACAAATGAATTTATACTGTGTGTGTGTGTGTGTGTGTGTGTGTGTGTGTGTGTGTGTGTGTGTGTGTGTGTGTGTGTGTGTGTGTGTGTGTGTGTGTGTGTGTGTGTGTGTGTGTGCGCGTGTGGAGCCCAGCATGTGGTGTCTTTGATCAGCCATTAATAGCCTGAAGGTACAAGTGAAACATTTCATTATCGGTCCTATTGCGGCTTTTTAACGTCCAATACTTGAAATGGACAGTGAACAAAATCACAGCAGGACTTTTAATGTTTTCTCCCCCGGGTATAGCGATGATTTTATATTCTAAAATTCTTCTCTACAATCAATATCAAGGTGGGAGCTCGGCATGAGACAAAAGGTCCATTTCTTTAAGACGGTTTAACGCTGACATAACCGAGAGGACTTACTGTTTCTACGATCATTAGCCGGAGAATTTAGAGAGCTTGAAACAAGCAGGCGGGATTGTACCTGCCCACGTCTTTGCTGGGAACAAGCACTGTACTCCTTACGACTGTGTGGATCACACACTTGCATTACAAATGCAGAATAATGCCATTCCTGTTTGTTCTTGGATCAATTCCTGTGCTTGTTAACAACTTTCTTCTGTAGATTAGAATTGGAGGGAAAAAAACAAGGCTTTGTTTTATCCACACAGTCTGTCCCCCATTAATTGCCAGTGAAGCGGCTCCAGGGTTTGTTTACTTGTGTTGTTACCAAGAGATTTTTGGATCTCTAGTTTCTGTCTCTGGGAAAAGGTCTGCGTGTGCTCACAAATGTTGATTAAACTGCCAAAGATCAGGAGGCCCATATGGATCTATTGCGAGGGTTTGAAAACTCAGAATTTATAAGATCTAAGTGAAGTGAGAGAAGAGGACGGTGAGTCAGATTCACAGCAAATAAGACCTCTGTGTATTGCAGCCGCGCAGCCTGGTTCAGTGTAGCGCAGGTATTTATATGAGCCCTTGTGCAAACAAGCTAATTCACTCTGCAGGGAGGACATGTTAAAAGCTGTTTTAGGAATCAAATGAAAAAATTGTACTACCGGAGTAATACGGCTTGGGCAGGAAAAACTGTCAACTCGTCAATTACCCCAGAGGCTGATGGGAAAGTCATTAGTTGTGCAGGTATGCGGTCATAAACAAAAGCATTGGACAAATTAAAATCCTGTTTAGATATATGCCGCTATTTGGAAAGTTAAGGGATCACCAACATCATTACAATTCATGCTGAGGGTAACATGAATTATTGTACCAAATTTCATGGCAGTCCGGATGGCAACAGAGGATGAGCCAAGTGTAGGGCTGTACCAGAATCAGAAGTGTTCTAATTGGATTTGGCCATTCAATACAAAGATTAGACTATTTAATAGTGTAACAGGGTCCGTTGTTACCGGGGGTCTCCAGGAGCTCCAGACATAGAGACGACACCAGGTTTCTCCTTTTACGTCCTTTATTAGACATTCTACACCCATGTATTGACATGCCCTGCCTAGCTCTCTCCTTGCGTGGCTCTGGGAGCTTTTATGCTCCCCTCCCTGCCCACGCAATCCCACACTCATCTGGATCAGCTGTGCCTCCTCACGAGCGCCACAGCTGACCCAAATGAGCGTCCCTCTCCCTCCTCTCTCTGTGCCGCAGGTGCGCTAGCCACGCCCCCGCCCACATACCCCCACCGCCCGACTTAGGCCGGGGAGCCACCGGTCTAACCAACTCCCCCCCCCCTCCCTCCCACTGGGAGCGGGAGCGGGAGTCAGCCCCGACCATCTGCACCCCCGACCTATGGACCACCATGGAATTAACTTGCGTTTCCGCCAGATGCCAACGGGTGGTCCGGGCGTTGGCATCCTCCATCCGTGGGGGCCCGGGCGCGGGCCATGGCCCGGACAGAGGGCGATCGAGCGCCCCGGGAAGCAGGTTCCTTGCGCTCTCCGCCAGCCCCCTCCCGGGGCCAAACCGGCTCTCCCCCTCAGTCCGCCGCGGCAACCTGCAACACAAGAGAGAGAGTTAGGGAGGCGGGACCCATATCGGTCCCCACTGCGCCCCGGCCCACGGGCCCCAGGCGCGGGCCCGAGCCACTGGCCCGGCCCTCCGTCTCCGGCCCCACTGGCCCGTCCGCCGGGCCTGCTCGGCCCCCTCCTCACACCTGCCGATGTGGGCCGGTCGGCCCCAGTCTCTCCCCCAGGCTGTCGGGGACAGTGGCGCTGCCCAGGGCGTCGCCCTTGGGTGTAGCGGCCGTCCCCGGTGTTGCCTGGCCTGCCACCCCTGGTCCTCCGTCCACCCCGGACAGGACCTCTTCAGGTGTCCCCGTCTCCCGCAGGTCCAGCACTGCTTGCGGCACTGCCGCTGCAGGTGCCCGGGTTGGCCGCATGCCCAGCACCTCCGCCTCGCCGACTCTGGGAACCCCCAGTACTCCGGCCTCCTCTGCCGCTTGGGAGCCCATCGCTCCCTCTGCGGCCGCTCCTTGCGGCCCCTTGGCAGCGCCTTCCCCCGACCCCTCTGGTCGGGTTCCGCTCCCGCCGACGCTCTCACCGCCGTCGGAGCGACCGCCGTCGCCGCTGCCTCCGCGCCCGCTGACGTCTGCGCCGCCGCCTCCATCGCCGCCGGAGCCGCCGCCGTCTGTGCCGCTGCCTCCGCCGTCGTCGGAGCCTCCGCGCCCGCTGACGTCTGCGCCGCCGCTTCCTTCGCCGCCGGAGCCGCCGCCGTCTGTGCCGCTGCCTCCGCCGTCGTCGGAGCCGCCGCGCCCCACGACGTCTGCGTCGCCGCTTCCGCTGCCGTCGGCGCTGCCCCCGTCGCCGGAGCTGCCGCCGACGTCTGCGCCGCCGCCTCCTTCGTCGGAGCCGTCGCGCCCGCCGACGTCTGCGCCGCCGCCTCCTTCGTCGGAGCCGTCGCGCCCGCCGACGTCTGCGCCGCCGCCTCCTTCGTCAGAGCCGTCGCGCCCGCCGACGTCTGCGCCGCCGCCTCCACCATCGCCGGAGCCGTCGCGCCCGCCGACGTCTGCGCCGCCGCCTCCACCATCGCCGGAGCCGTCGCGCCCGCCGACGTCTGCGCCGCCCGGGTCTTCTGGCGTCTGGCGTCTGTCTGGGTCTCCCCGACCCTCCGGCGCCTTGCGTCAGTCTGGGTCGCGGCTCTTGCCGTCTCTCGGGCCACCAACTTGAGCTGCAGCGCCTCCCCGAGGAGCGCCTCCCTCCGCGTCTGCTCCTCCAGCTGCCTCGCCAGCGTTTGTACCGCCTGGGCGTACTCCCGTACCTGCGCCCGCAGCTGGTCCTTTTCCTCCTCCAGCTGGTGCAGCCGCGCGCTGTCGGACCGCTCCTGGCGCGTCTCGTCCCGCGGCCCCTCCTTGGTGCCGCCCACCGTCACCGGCGCCGCCGGGACCCGCACCGCCTGCGCCACGTCCCGGACCTCCGGTGCCTCTCCCGGCCTGAGCGCCCTCACGGCGCCCACCATCTGGCCGTCTTCTGGGCCCGCGCGTTCCGCCGCCCGCCGCTCGAGGTACGCGCGCCACTCGTCGAACGAGCGGTACGGCGCCGGTTTCCCCGGTGTCGTCGGGACCCGCGCCGCTTGCGCCACGTCCCGGACCTCCGGTGCTCCCGGCACCCCGCCGCCCGACATGGCGGCATACAGCCTCTCAATCTCCGCATTCCCGTCGTCCATGAAGTCCGGCAGCTCCGTCCCCACCGGCAGTCCCCGTTGGGCGCCACTGTAACAGGGTCCGTTGTTACCGGGGGTCTCCAGGAGCTCCAGACATAGAGACGACACCAGGTTTCTCCTTTTACGTCCTTTATTAGGCATTCTACACCCATGTATTGACATGCCCTGCCTAGCTCTCTCCTTGCGTGGCTCTGGGAGCTTTTATGCTCCCCTCCCTGCCCACGCAATCCCACACTCATCTGGATCAGCTGTGCCTCCTCACGAGCGCCACAGCTGACCCAAATGAGCGTCCCTCTCCCTCCTCTCTCTGTGCCGCAGGTGCGCTAGCCACGCCCCCGCCCACAAATAGCAAGACTTTTAGTGATCATTTTAGCCACATAATGTCAACCGTGGTCCAATATGGCCCGCCCCAGTTTCATAATGAACCGAAAATCCCGACTGAGATGTTGCCCACAGATGATTTGACTCAGCAACTTTCAGTGGCCGGCCTTAGCAACGTCATCAGGATTTCTATTTTTGGTACGAAGAATGTCTGTACAAGATTTAGCGCCCAGCCACTTGTTGAGGGTAGATAGAGAGAGCTGGCTCTCTAACAATGTGTTTTATTGGAAGGAAAATGGGCGAGTAATAAAGCGAGTTATAAAGACCACTTTCTCTGCAGGACGGCCGGTATTACATCATTTTCTGGCTTTACCAACCAAGCTTTACGTCACTGTTGTCACCTGATTCAGTCCGCAGTACTAGCTAAACTCCAGTACGAGCTAAACTCCAGTACTAGCTAAACTCCAGTACTAGCTAAACTCACGTATGAGCTAAACTCCAGTATAGCTAAACTACGAGCTAAACTCCAGTAGCTACTAGCTAAACTCCAGTACTAGCTAAACTCCAGTACTAGCTAAACTCCAGTACGAGCTAAACGCCAGTACGAGCTAAACTTCAGTACTAGCTAAACTCCAGTACTAGCTAAACGACAGTACTAGCTAAACTCCAGTGAAATTAGTCCAGCAACAGCTTCTTCTGACCAGTTGTCGTTCCGCCCACTAATGGCGTCTGAATATTAGCAGTCTACACTGTGCAACAGCGATGTGATGGGTAGAAAACATCTTTGAAAAACATGCTTTGAGGGGAAATCGAATGAATGCTTCCCCGCTGGGGGAAATAGTAGGAGAGGAATCTGATAAAGAGATGGATCTTAATCCACAATAACTGGACATTAAAGCAGACAGCTGAGGTTCTGTAACAGGACGGAAGTGACTGTGATTGAGTGGAGCATCCTGAGGGAAGAGCGCTGTCAGCTGGAGCAAGTTGCCCCTTAGAAGTTTTTTTTTGTCTGATGATCCATCTTTTTCAGGGTGTAACTGTAAGGGTGCTGGCTGCATTTTGCCACAGGGAACATTGGGGGCTGTTTGGATGAAGAATGTGTGGAATCAATTTCCGTTTGCCGTTTGCCGTCGCTTCCCGGGCAGCAAGTTGCAAGAGATTACATTACATTTCACTGACGCTTTTATCCAAAACGACTTACATGATATTCAGTATACAGTAGACACAGCAACGGTGAGCAATTAGGGTTAAGTGTCTCGCTCAAGGACACAACGACATGGACTGGCTGAGCCGGGGTTTGAACCACCGACCCTCTGATTGAAAGACTGACTTGCTAACCACTGCGCCACAGTCGCCCGATAGAGAAGATGTCGAGTCTAGTTTGTGTTCTTGTCAAGTGCATTGTCTTTGTATCCTGCTGCCTGAATCGTTGTTTGTTTTCTTTTCCACATTCAAATTCTGAAGATCGGTTTCGAATACAATGTCATTTGCAGAGATAATTGAGCAAAAAAGTCAAATAACATTTTTAACAGCAAAAATGTACCAGATGACAGTACACTTATACAATATCAAATAATGTTTTTTAAGTTGCAGATGTATTTTGCATGTCTATGAACCCTCGGCAAAATAGTTTGCATAGTAATGGAGATAGTGATAGAGAGTTAATACCTTTTGTCACACTGATTCTTAACAATGTCCTGTTTTTTTATTCTGTTCGCAATTAAATTTGAGTGCAATACAACTAAATTGTTATAAGAAAGTTGAACGCAAAGGATCAGTGAAAACAGTGTAGATGGAAGAGACAGCTATTTTGTCTCAGGACAGAAAAAAGAAACTGGATCTCTGATATTTGATTATCATGTGACCTGTTGTATGGCGATATGTTGTCGTATGAGGCTGCGCTGCCAACCAACTAGCATATCGATGCTCTTGTGCCATGTACACATATTGAATGAGGTTATATGCAGACATTTGAAGCTAATTTGCAAATTAACCTCATCGTAAAAACAGTCCAATTCCCAACAATCGGTTCTAACAGCCACACACAGTTACAGTTAAGTTATTAACATCTGCAGAGTGATCCCAAACAGGTTTTTTGTCGCATTTGATTTCCTTGCCTGAAGTTGAGAGGAGTGCCTCTGCACCTCGTGGGTCAGCACCTGTTGCTCTCGAGTGTAGTTATCGACCTGAATCCTTCACGACAATTTCAAGAGCCACATTCTCCCATTAAATCCTCCACTTGTGTCATATCTATGATTTTAGAAATGTACTCATTTTGAAATACAACCTTTAGTTTATGGATTGTACAGCTGGTGAAAAACGAGGAGGGCCAAGTAACCATCAATATCAATATGCCGGTCAATATAAGGGTCTGACGTGACTGTATCGGCAGATTCCCAACATTAAAATGACTCGGCTCTTTAATGGTAAAGATCTGCCTTTGAGTG